>CAXKWD010000008.1:103886848-105086848 GCA_964059195.1 Ectobius pallidus
GTAATAGGGTAATGTTTGCTGACATTTTGAGATAGGTTTACTTCTGTTAAATACGACAACCGTTGAACTCTTTTATTTTCGTATTTGCTGAGCTCTAAATGTAAGGATTTTTAAAAGTATACAGAATAAATTTTCCATTCCTTTACGTTTGCAGACAGTACTTACCTTATGCTGGTTGTGCTTTCTTCATTGTGGTTGCGATTAAACTCGCATTTCAGTTAACATATTTTCATTATTTCACCTTCTATTGACACTTTAAGTTTTATACACAGCCCACGTATTGTTCTTGGATAGTTTACTCGTTGAAGTTGCCTTCCTAGACGTTGTCCTCATGCTTGCTAGTTCAGACTGCTCCTTTCAACCAACGCCAGTTGAACCACGTGGCCAACTTGAAAACTGTGACAGTATTCTAACCATCGCGTTCTAGAGGAACTGGTCTGCCTATCCTAGTTGACTGAATATGTTCTTTCATACGCTAAGTGTAGGTGTTTTCAATGAAAATATTTGTCGTATTTCGTATTTTTGGTAGTCAATTAGTTATATTTTTCACTATTTATATCCAATTTCGTCCACAGTTTCGCTTTTGTGATTTTTAAGGAATAAAAGCTTCAACAAACATTAATTTTAATTGATGCAGCTTGACTTCGTTTGAAAAAGGTAAATTAACTAAAGAAATCGATTGAAACGTCAACTTTCAATTTTAATCGTCATATTCTCCTTTTGCGATCGAATTACTATTGCTGTCACCTTCAAATTGCTTCCAAATTAATTCACATAATTTTGTCAATAATTCCGCAATTTTGATGACAGGTGAAGAATTTTCGTATTTTAGTACAGTTTGCTATTTTTTCATTAAAAATACCATACCTCGACGACAAAGTTTTTAGCCTCCACACCTTAAATTGTCGTTTCGAGATAAGGGGAGAGAGAAAAGTAAATAATTCCCTTATTTTTAGCAGAGTTTGTGATTTAAAAAAAAAAACAAAAAAACACTCTGGTTTACTATACTTTTCAACTTTGCGAGCTTCCACACCTTGAATTGTAAATTTTAAGATAAGTGGGAAAGATAAAGAGAAAGAAAGAAATATTGTAGAATCAATGGTAGTGATAAAATGTCCGATAATTTAAGGTCCACATAAAATCGGATTATTGGATAAAGCTTTTGATTAAAAATCACGCCGAGTACTCCTGATTCTTCCGGCCGCCAACTTTATTTGCCAGTATGGCAATAATTACATGTAAAGCCTAAGCCGTAGGAAAGATCATTCATTAAAACTTCCATTGTTCTTTCCCAATATGAGCATCCATAATCAGAAGAATTAGATAATTTCGAGATGTATCTGCGGTGTAGTCCCAAAGATTCCTGAATTTTCTCGCAACGGCTTTCACCAGGAATTCGTCCTAAATGACAAAATCAAACTTCAGTCTTCAATCAGCTCCAAAGAAATAATTGTTGTTATTCATAATACAAGATTGTGTTGAATTTTATACCACCTGTGGTTATATCGTATGTAAGTTATATATACATGTAGTACTCTTAGTTCATCGGAACCACAACTATTGCGAGTTGTTCCCAATTCCGTTCCCTCCTAAAAATTGATCCAGGTCTCCTGCTATGCAGTTCTACCAATGTAGGCAACTGTAGACTACACCAATACAATTAGTGTTTAGAATGGAATGACGAACATGAAAGGAGGGTTGGGTTGTGTGACAGTTTTTAATAATATGGAACAAGTAGATTCGACGGATTTTTAAAAGGATCGTTGACAAAGAAAGTTGCCAAACGTGCCTTATTAGTTTCGTCATGCTCGAATGTGTCGGCACGGTTTGCTCTGAGGGACTTCCTTTAGAGTTTAGATCATTGCAAATATTTTTCGCTTCAAAGGGCCTTTCACTATTCTACAAAGATATTGCGTCTTTTGCAATATAACATTGTAAGTTCTACTAATATGTAGTTAATTAATAATAAATGTAAGTTAGCCTCAGTGGTACAGAGTTAGCGTGTCCACCTGTGGATCCGAAGATCGCGGACTTAAACCCGGCTGAGATCCATTGATTTTTCAGAACGTAAAAATCCAGGGCATGACGTTTTGGATCTAATTCTTCTTTAAAGCGCCCAAGTAATAAGACTGCTCTAGGGTCACTTTTGAACGTATTATTAAAAGAGACTGGGTCACGGAAATTTTAGCGGAAATCCTACATTGTGTGGTCGGGTGATTCGTATTAAAAATATCAACACGTTAACTTAATTGTAGCTCATAAAACCATGTAATGTAATTTGAAGTATTCATATTTATTTGTTGTGTGACAGTAGACCTACTGAATACAATTGCAATTACAATGTTCATTTATTATTCATTATTATATTAAACTTTCTTTTCCAGATACTTTTATTTGAGTTACTAAGTAATATACTGTACCGGTACTTAAATTTTGATACAGATGTTGCGGCTGCTTAACCTTACAGGCTAAACATATTAATCTACAGATGCTGTAGTAGCTCTGATTTTCTTGTCTTGCTGAGCAAACTGCAAGAACTCTTTTCTTCCTCTTTTTTTTTAGTTTTACCTCCGCCTTGTAGGTACATTTACGCGGCCCAACGCCGCCCGGGCTTTACCTACAGGGCGGCTAATCCTCTTCGACCGGTCAATCAGTGCATAGAAAGATAATTAGGCGTATTCACTCTTGTCTTCAGTCCAGTACATTGCTGACATTTACGTACCACAGCAAGTTTACTTCACTTGAGAAGTGGTGAATGGCAGCGTCAACACTGGGAAAATCCACGCGACTATAAGAGCACCTGTTCTTTGTCGATGTCAGTGTCAGTGCAGATTTTCGGATTAAGGAACAATGCAATTATATTCTTTTGTAGATAGACGATGGTTTGGGACGAGGTCTTCTTTAAACGGCACGAACATTATGTAGGCTCACTGTATTTATATATTAGAATATTGTATTATTTTTTTAATTTTTGCATAATATTTTTAAAAGTAGACTTTTGTTTCGCAGCAGCTTGCATAGAAACTGAAGCAGACTGATGTTTGTTAAGTTTATTAGCGTTTTTTTTTTTTTCTTACGTCCCATGAGCGTCTCTCCTTATCACTACGTAATAGGAAGAAGAGAGAGAGGTTGATATAGTTGGGTGTCATGGCATGTTGCCAGGATGCTGCCATCTCTGTCGCTCTCTCTCCTCCGTGTTGCCAAGTCGCAGCTTCTTCTTCACTTCATCTAATTGGCGACACATACCTTGACCTTTTTGCTTGCGGTGAATGTGGCTATCGGTTGTCACTTGTTATCGAGACGCCGACGCCATGCGTCGTCTTGTCTTGTGGGGGGGGGGGGGGAGTCACATACCCACTGCGCATGTGCCAAAGAGAAAAAGAGATCGAGAAACATACGAAAATCTAAGCCACAGCGAAATGGTTCTCGAAAGCATACGAACGTTCGCGATATTCAGGAGTTCCGGATGGTAAAACACCACTTTTGCTGCAATTTGTTTATTAACAGTCAATACAACATTCAGAACTTCTTGTGGTTAATGAAAAATCCATCGACATCGTCCTGATTTGAACCCGTGAACCTCGGATCCAGAGGCATGTAACATTAAGATTTCTGGAATCTGTCATTAGTTAGTAATTTATTATCAGCAGGGAGTAATAAAAAAAAGTGATAATGTGGTCTTAACTCATAATTCTTAATACGCTATGGCAACTTAGTTTTGCTTATAACATTATGTAAAACAGTTTTGAACGTAATATAATTTGCATACAAAACTGGAAATAATTTCGTGCCTTTAATTCACTTTACAGTAAATACTATACAAAAGCGGAATACAAAGACATACCGACAAAATATGAACAGCATAAGCGACGCCTAGTGGACGCACATCCTGCCCTCGCTCGGTCTTTTAATGTTGTGAATGTCACACAGTTATCAGAACCTGCCCTTCACATTTTCAAGAAAATGGGAAGTCAATCAGTTACGGTAAGGCAGTGCAGAGGAAATGCATTTTATTACATCGTCGAACTAACTCGATGTCTAACCCGAAAGAAATTGTTCCTATGATAATATTCGTTTTCGAGTTTTGTTCATCACAAACATAATCTTATTTTCAAGCATGCCCTCAGCGTTTCTTTCCCTAAACATTGTGTTATCCAGTGGCGCACACAGATTTTTTTTCGGGGTGGGGGGGATTTGAATAGGTAGAAACAATGCTAAACAAAATTAATTAACTTACATACATAATTAGAAGAAAAAACTGGCCACTTAGAGTACATATATAGCCTTTTTTTAAATTTGGGGGGGGGGGTATATCCCTTCCTGCGTTCGCCACTGGTGTTATCGGTCCCAGGAGATCTGAAACAATAATATATTTCTGTCCAAATTGGAATCCAATTTCTGGTCGAATGCAGTTCTTCCTGTGGTACGGGTATAGAAATTGAAATAGTTTTTTGTTGGATCACATGAGACCGCTTACTTGGTCTTGTGGTTAGCGTCGCCGACGTGGCTACGGATCCGTTCGATCCCCGGTACCTCCTCGGATTACCGAAATACACTCAGAATATTGCGGTACCAGAATATACTATCAGAATATTCCGGATCTACCTCCTACCTATGGTAGATGACGCAGCGGTCGGGTGGTAGGCCTAGTCCTTTCAGGGATGTATCGTCACAGAGTTTGATGTCTTTACTAGATGGCTCACATAAAGAGAGCGAATAAAAAATTATTTGAGGGAATATTATTCGGGAAAATCTTCCGCTATTTGAGCATCCTTCACAATGTGATGCTAGTCGGAGAGGTAAGATTTTCCTACAAAGGAGTTCCGAATAACAACGAATCATGCTAATTTTTTCTCCATCGCAATGAGTTGCAGAACCAGAGTGTCAGCATCTAGATACTTGGTATCAAGATTGTGGTGAAGAGAAGAATATAACGTTACTGTCACATTGATGTAAGCTTGCAATCTATTTCTCGATGTGCTTTCAACACTAGCTGAGAAATTCAACAAGTCTTGGAGATATTCTTTTTCTGCAGCATGACCCCGCATCTTACTCTGCAACGCGAAATAGTCGAGTTCAACCGGTACTCTTGCAGAATTTGCCACCTTCTATCTGATACACTTTATTCTCGCCTGTAATAAGTTGATGAAACTGGTAGTTTCCAGTAATCCTGTTCTATATATTTATAGATCAACAGCATATATGGGGCAACAAATCTCCTTTCAGGATAAAATGGAGAAGGAAATACAAAGGAGGATCTCTCTTAACTGGAAAGCATTTTGGTGTCTTTAGTTCATACTCTTAGACAAAACACTAAGCAGACGAATTAAATTCCACGCGCTAGAAACTTGTGTCTACCCTGTATTACTCTATGGGTGTCAGACATGGTCACTAACAGCAAGACTGACGAACAAAATACAAATATGCCAAAGAAAGATGCAACGCAAAGTCTTGGGGGTATCACTGAAGGACAGAATCCCAAATAAAATATTAATCCAGCTAGCACAGGCAAAATAGGTGTCAAAATTAGCCACAAGACTGAAATGGAAATGGGGAGGCCACGTGGCGAGACTACAGGACAATAGATGGACTTACAAGGCCACCATGTGGGACCCCCATGTAGGACAACGACTACCAGGAAGGCCGAGACTGAGATGAACAGACCTCTTCAAAGAGCAACCAGGGAAGTAGTGGTCACGAGTAGCGAGAGGAAGAAACGTCTGGAAATCCCTAGAGCCACATCTATATAGTGACTAGATAGTGAAAACCTAGTGTAAATGTGTAACAGTGTTCCTACCCAAGAGTGACTAAATAGTGTACCACAACACAAACAGTAAAAAGGTGTCATTATATATGAACAACACCTAACGTGGATTAGCTCTCCACGTTAGTGTAAATGAGCTTTCCCTATTTGATAGGAGGCCTTTTCCCTTCACGGGACATTATGGCTATTTTCATTTCATTTCATTTCATATATTTATACAATTTTGAGCGACTTATGTTTCGATAGGCTATACTGTATATCGTTCGTGCAAGGTGGAATTTGATGTGTTGATTTCAAAGCTGAAAAGAAAAATGGAGGAACCACAAGTTGGAGAAAAGAGGAAGAAACGAGAAGAAGGAAAACATCTCCAGAAACTGGGGAGGATTGTGAGTTGTGAAGAACTTGTGCATAGGGAGTGTATGAAAGATTATTTCAAAAAAAGATCAGACAAAACCAGTCCCTGGCTGGAACTGCAGAAATGGTCTGACAATTTATAACTTCACATCAACTCATACTCATGAAGCTGGTTACGATGAAGATTAGAATTTATATTTAATTATTTGTATATTTATGCAAGAGTGTATGCATATATTAAGAATAAACTGTGAACAAATTAAATCAGTTTTGTCGATTTAGAAACTTTTAAAGATGCTGCCCTTTTCCTTAATTAATAGTAAGAATATATTGCATAGCCTATACATAAACCTTCCCTGGATCATACAGATATGGGGTTCTTTGTTTAACTGAGTATTCCAGAGGATAAACTCTTCCTATATTTTTTTTATAACAGCAACGATGCTGGTGATTATTAATAATAAAATCTATGTGTAACACTCATATGACGTTATGTACCCTAAGCAATTGGGGAAAGGTGATCGCTAGTGGGTTTTGATATGCAATGCTTCTAAAAATGTCTCTAACGAAATTTCTTATACATAGTGCGAAACATTTACTGTTGGCCTACATGATTTAAAGACAAATTCGTTATACTAAGTACGTACAGACTACCAAAGATAATCGCGGTTAGTGCGCTAGTCTAGATTGGGTTCGTAGTGTGTACCCAACAGGATTATACTAATCAAGATTCTCAGCTCCCTAAATCGCTTTTGCGGAACGAGATTATCCTGTTTGTAGCTAACTTATTTTACAATTCCATGATACTGTCGAGTTAGTAGCGATAGTGTGCTATTCGATGTTCTACGTTATAGAATTGTGAATAAGATACATAAAATGTTTGATAAAGTATTTCTTTTAAATAAAAGAATACACAATGGCCTGAAAAGTGCGTAAACTTACTAATTTAAATAAGAAGAGATATAGAAAACCTACAGATTGTCTTATTCTAGCTCTAAAACTTTTAATTTTACGTAAAGCAGTGTTGCTGTGATATGCAGTTTCTTTGTATGACAAGTCAATGGAGTCCATAGTATCATATTATACGAAGACAGTATCGTTTACATTCTAATAGATTATTTAAATGACTTAATTCGTCACAGCAAAAAAAAAATAGTTGGGTTATTAGATTAATAAAGTAATTGTTTATGTTAAAACGGATACATTTTTATTCACATGTAATGGTTGTCAGTCACAGATGTTTGAAACTATATATTCTACTAAAATTGTTGTAGTGTTTTCAAACTTATAATCCACTGATGGTTCAACTTGAATATTTCTATCAATATATAGTGTAAATTCAGCTCTGGAAGGGTTAAATCCTTACTAACGCTTTACCATATTTATTTTTCCTCAAATGGCTGTAATACTAAGTAGGCCTACAGAATGCATCCTCTGATCGTGATTATACTATAATCGTAATTTTCTGTAATCGGGATTTCCATTCTAGACTATGCACACTGCCGAGGGGTAATCCTGTTTTGAATGCAAATAAGTATGTTGCGCATAAAGAAAATGTCTTATTCATTCTTCATTTTCAAGTAATACTACTCACAGAGTACAGAATATATCCAAGTTTTCTTCTGAAAAATGATAATTTCTTAAGTCTGGAGACCTCAAAGCAGTACTAAGGGAAGAATTTCGAAGATTAGAAAGTAATTACAGTAGAACTACAATTATACGAACTCCAACCATTTGGATCGCTTTGAGGCTGTATTCAAGTGGTTTTTGCAGCAGCGAGCATTGAGAAACCCTCTTTCAGGGCCGATTATTTGCGAACAAGCAAACCTTTTAGCTCACAAAATCGACAGTTTGTCAGCAAGACAACTAACTCTGACCGATATGTCCTATATATGACACTTTATGTAAGTACAGTACTGTAAAATTTATTTATTTCTCCTAAGAAATTACCTTCTTTCATTATTTATTCAGTTATGCGAATATTTGATTTTCCGGATCGGGTCCGGTCCCAATTAATCCGGATAACTGGAGTCCTATATATATACACAGAGTGGTCCTAAACTATGTCTCAAAAATGTAAAGGTAGGTAGAGGGGACCTAAATAAGCATATTTCACACAGAAATGTGTGTGCGGTAATGATATTAAAGCGCTAGCTTGTAAAGCAGTATGAATCACAGGAAACTGGAAAGTCAAGTCAAGACAAAAGAAAACAAAAATGTATTACCAGTATACAAGAAGTGCTCGAAAGGCTTTTAATATGACCCCAAAAGAAAAAATCCAAGCAGGTTAAATCAGGAGAACGTGGTGGCCAGGGAACTGGACCGTCCCGTCCCGTCCAGTGCTGGCCGTAGACAGC
Organism: Ectobius pallidus; assembly: GCA_964059195.1. Lineage (NCBI taxonomy): Eukaryota > Metazoa > Arthropoda > Insecta > Blattodea > Ectobiidae > Ectobius > Ectobius pallidus. The sequence continues at coordinate 103,895,324 of CAXKWD010000008.1, forward strand.
GTCCAGGTGATTCCTGACGTTTCGACACACACAGATTTCGTATAGGATTGTAGCTTGCTATTTTTAAAATAAATGTAGAATATGATACTGAACGAATTTGTATGTCTTGAAGATAAGAAAATGGTGAGAAAGCGCAGACTAGAGACTAGAGCCAGTTTCTGTGTAACTATTAAGAAGGTGTGCTGGTGAGAAGATAGGATGTGGATGTGACTGTTGCAGCGGGAGGGAGTGTTGCAGAAATCGAGCACAAGGTCCTCCACGATTGAGTGAAAACATTAGCGCACGACTTACAGTATACCTGGGCGGGTCCTACTCTGTTCGATCAACTTTAGAGATGCGCAAAACACGCTGTAGCGGCCCCAGATCAATATGCACTTTTTGTTTAAATGCTCAATTTCACACATCCACCTTCTGTCTCGCGCTCTCCAAGTCCAATACTGGCAATTACAATTCGCTAGGCAGAATTGAAATGACCCTAATGTATTGCCACAAAAAAGATAGAACATATTATGAGCTTCGGCCCTAGATGTAGAAATCAACCCGAAAAGGATTTCAGTTCTTTAAAATATAATCATTTCTAGCGTAATATGATCTCTTCTGACACTCGCATTTAAGTCGTATTTATTTCGTTTTTATCTCGATATCTATTAATTTTGTAAAAAAATGTGTTTAACAAAAAATGTTCACTTCATTTTTCTCTAGAGCCTTACTGTGGTAGGTTTTCATGTATCGCCTACTGTATGGAGATAGCCTAAAAAATTTAAATGGATACCAGTAAAGTAGGTGCCCCCTAAGTCATTTTTACAGAAAAACGGATATAGCTATTTTATTAATCATGGATAGGTGTTTCGAATTTTACATTTTTATTAAAATCGTTAGAACCAATTTTTCAAAAGTCAAAATAATTGGGGGGAAAAAATAAAGAGACCCCTTAATATTTCAGTTTTAAAAACCAAATTCTGGGCGGTTCGATAAAATTCCAAAAAAGTCCTTAATTAAAGTAAATAAATAAATACAACCTTTCATCAGCTGTGTTTGTCCACAGACAGACAGACAGACGTCATTCCTAAAACAACTTTTTTCGGTTTCTTGGCATCGTGAACGTGTTTTCCCGGTGTTATCTCGATTTCGATTTTTTGCCACGATCACATTACACTCTCTACATTACGTACTCGTATATGCTAGAAATAAATTGCACGCAATGGTATTCTGTATTGCTTGTGTTAAGTACTGTACGACAATTCATGACTTCGGCAGTGGTAATCAGATGACTGATAGTGGCATTTGAACTTCAGCAGTTACTCTTGAGAACGGGTTCCGTTCACTACGAGTAATTTTTTATTATTATTATTATTATTATTATTATTATTATTATTATTATTATTATTATTAGTATTAATGACATTTTTATAATTATTATTATATATTACATAAATGCAGCATCACACTATAGACTACGCATAGGTTTGCTGAAAGAGCGGACATGAAATTTATTATTTTTCATGTGCTCATAATTTTTATACTAAATATGTGATTTTAATCTTTAAAAGATTATAATTTCTGTGGATCTTTAAAAAGATTATAATTTCTGGGGAATACCTCACTGGGAAGGTAGCAGGATTTTGCATGAGAAAAAACTTGTGTACTATATCTGTTCCAATTGAGAATTAAAAGAAAAAACTTAATGTGTCTATTCGTTGTCTAAGTTATTTCATGAATAGAATCAAGTATATAATGGTTTCTCATATTCTTAGGTGTTTTGACATCTATCGCCACGTCTTATAAAGTTATGAATTACGTCCTTTGAGGATTATTTGGAGAGACTTACGTAGTCCTTAGTAACAGCTACAGGTTTTGAGAATAGAGAATTTGCACTTAAGCAGGATAAAACTTCCCTTTCCTTGAATATTATACACTTCTGTTTTTCATTGTCATACTTCAAACCTATTCTGTGTTGTGTAACTTCCATGAATTGTTAGTTACTTTATCGATTCGATTTTAGGAATTTGAGGAAGTTAGCAATTCGTGGTAAAACAGAATTCAGAAGGGATGATTGTTAGAATCATCCCTCTGAGAAGGAGCTTTTTTTTTATTATTGCCAGCGATTCGGTGAATCACATCCGTGACCTGTTTTACGGTAGTGATCTCGAGTCATAGTTATCGACCTTTCACATTTTATGTTACATTACCTGGAGACATATGAAAGCTGTGTGTTGAATGTAATGCACTCTTTATTTGTTCTTAATTCACTACTTTCTTTTATCCGTTTTGTTAACGATATGCAGGTAATCGTAGAGGTGCAGAACACACCTCAAGCTCGGTATCTGGAATATCTGCATGCTCAAAGTTTTCAGTACTTCAGGCATAACTGGTGAAATGCTTCGGACGTCTTGTATATTTCTAAACTAAACTCCGTGGCGCTACATCCCCGAAGAGACAAGGCCTACCACCCGACGCTGCGTCATCTACCTATGCAGATGGCAGGATTGGGGGGCATGTGGTCAGCATGCCGACACCCACGGCATATACACTTCTGCATATACACGGCATATATATATAGGCTATATTCACATACAATACCGTTATGTCTGTACTCTTTAGACTGAAATAATCTTGTCCCCTAACGTGTTTAGATTCCATTTAACTTCGAGTATAGGCTAATTGAAGAGTTCAGAAGAAAAACCTGAGAACTCCAAATTCATCAAATTTCTGTGTTCGATCTAATAGGATAGTTTAGTGAATGTAGTTTTGTATTGTAAAACTGAATAGAATAATAGCCTAAATGTAAACGTTTAAAAATAGTATAGAGTCTACAGCGGAGAAAATATGACAAGTCCTACTGAAACAGGGGGAAAAACCTGATAAGTCCAGCGATTAACATGGAAAATTTCTTTCTTTATAGTTGTCTACACTATGTGATAAATTTCTTGCAAAAACCATTATCGACACTACAGTAATTTAATTTGTCGTTTAAGTAGCATTTTTAAAACACATTGACTAATTTTGTGTGGACATGAGAGCCTCGAAGCATTTAATTTTCTCTGCTGTAAAAATAGTAAAATGTGAATTACCAGATTTTCCCCAGGACTCTTCAATAATAATTAATTGATTTCCCCATTAAAATCCTACCCAGTAAATAGGCTAGTGCAATTTCTGCTACATTAGCAACTGCTGTAGGTCTGCATGGTTTAATAAATAATACCATATTTGGGAGAACAATACAGTTTACAATACATTTTCGAAATTACGAAGTTTTCTCTATCAGCCTGTGAGCTCATCTCGCTTAGTCCAAAAAACCTACCGCAGTGCTTTATTCTCAAATACTACAGCGCGTTTCACGTACGAGTTGGCCAATCGTGCGGGTTTCTGCGTCGCGGCGGCCGTAGTTCTAACTCTCGAGCGATCGGGTGAAATATCTACGCAAATAAAGCCGTTAACGGTGTAATGATTCAGGTTCTCACGATTACAGTTAAAATTACAATGAAAACAACTGCGTACCTCATCAGTCATCACAAAAGATGTTGGAAATGTCCACCTCTTGCATACACACAACACTGGCAACTTCTCTCTTTCTCTCTCTCTCTCTATCTATCTATCTATCTCTCTCTCTCTCTCTCTCTCTCTCTCACACACACACACACACACATACACGTGCGCATGAGGTCAGCTTCCGAGGTAGAGTTAATTTATCTTGTGATATTGTCTTTAAGTTCTTCTAGTGTTTAGGAAATTGACCTATGCACTTTATTTGTCAAGATCCCCTATAAATAATAGTCACATACTGTTAGAATTACTTAAAAGATAATATCAAAAGAGAAATAAACTATCTCGGAAGCTAGACTTATGCGCGTGGAAGAAATTATCCTAAAATGCAGTGGCGGACGCAGAATTTTTTTTCGGGAGGGGATTTTAATAGGTAGAATGGATACTAAAAACATTCACTTACATATATGAGTTTATAAAAGTGGCCATTAACATTGCAGGAAGAACACAAGTTGAAATACTTCCGAACTTAGATATAAAATGATTCAAGATGTGTAAAATTTGCCATACTGATTCACATTTATAGCTGTTTTCAAATTTGGGCCCCCCCCCCCGCGTCCGCCACTGCTAAAATGGTATAATCTATTAGAAATTTCTGCTAACTGAGTTTAATATACAAAAATCGCTATTATAGAAAGCAAAGTTCTACATATTGCAATCTTCTTGAAAGCTTGTATTTGTCAGTCGGACATTATAAGTTTCTACACCGGATGGTTTCGTAAGGAGGGCTCTATGGTTATAACCAGGCGTTGTTGCAACATGGATCTAACACGCATACTCAGCTTTCTTGTGTTTATTTACACTTGCAAGTGAAGCCAGCCAGCCCCTCTGAGAAATAGATAACGTCCCCCCATACAGCAAGTATGAGTTGACCTTTCAGACACTGTTATCTCGGGCGACATTCTCTGCTGACAACGTTCATTCAGAACAGACAACTTCATTATTCTAATTACTGTACCCACAAACCACTAAGTCTACACAGTAATTCCGTACAGTTACATTTAATTATTGTAAATACAATGAAGTTTTCATTAACATGTTAACAAGTCTGCTCTTCATGGGATATGAAATGAATACGAACTGTAATGCTGAATGTGATAAGCAGGGCCCGGATTCTGATAACCTAAAATTGTTTAAAAAATGACCTATAAAATGACCCTAAATTTTAAAGAAAATGACTTAATAATTTCAAAGAATGACCTAAAACACATTTTTTATTTACAAAAATTATTATTGTGCACACAAAGGTATAGACTAATTTGTACATACTTCTAAAAACTGTAAATGTAGAAAGGATATCGTACGTCTAAAAGCTTTGTTCTTGAATGGAACATTTGAGAAGAAAAATAAGATTTTTTTAAAAGTAGATTCTACACCAATGTTGCATTATAGTAACCTAGTCATGTATTTAAAGTTATTGCATAAAAATGACAAAATAAGGAAGCAAATGACACGAAAATGACAAAATAATGACCTAAAAGTAAAATAAATGCCCTAAAAATATAAAATTCCATAAAATGACCTAATAAAAAATGCATTTCTACAATCTGGAGGCCATGATTAGGATTTATCTACAAGTTGGCAATGTGTAGGCACCATCAATAAAAAGATGACATGTCATTATAATCCGGGCCCTGGTGATAAGTAGACCTGGGATTTTAGGCTCTAAAAATATTAGTTTTAGGCCCCTAAAATAGGCTTTTAAAGCAAGTAAATAGGCTTTTAAAAGAGAAAGTAGGGACTTAAAATATGCTTTAAAATGTGTAAATAGGCAGAAAATAGACTTTAAAATACTACAATATGCTCTTGAACTGTAACGTGATCTTTCTTTACTGAAAGAAACATGGTATACCTATTCTTAACAGAGATAATTGAAAAATTAAGACAGAATTACAAAATACATTTATCAAAAACAGTTTTGAATTATATGTTCCTTCTTACTATAAACCTGCTACTTGTTCTCAACGAATCCTCCCCCGTCAGTGAGCATTCCTTTGGCGACAATTGTTTGGGAAAATCAAGTTTCTGTGAAAAACCCACTCTCTGCTGTTCTGCCCTTCTTTCAGGGATGTCCATTAAATGACTGTAAAAGTCACAAAGTCGAATTTTATTTTAAATGTACAAAATAGGCATTTTAGGCACTAAAATAGTAAAAATAGGCTCCAAAGGTCCAAATAGGCATTTTAGGGCACTATAAAACTTTGTAAATATAAGTGATATATCATGAAATGTCAACATATTGAACAATTTTCATGTTATTTCTTAAGGAACAAAATAGGCATTTGCCTTAAAATTCCAGGTCTAGTGATAAGCGTATTCGATTATATTGTTTTAGAAACTTGAAAGAGAAAACACAGATGAAATTATGCCAAGGTCTGTAAATGAGTTTATGTTTCTGTGAAGATGACATTTCCTTTATTAATGTATTACAACATAACTCACTATTTTATTTAATGTTTTTAATATGACTCCAATTACACTTGGAATTATAAACCCACTAACTTAATTTCATTTTTTATGCTTCCACTCCTTGTAATATTGAATAACGTTGTTATATTGGGGTGCAATGGAGATGAAGCTTAAGGACTAAAGTAACCAATTGGCGAATATTATTCGTCGGAAATACTTAAGGTCTCGCGAATATAATATATATATATATATATGTGAGACCTTTTTACGTGGTTCTAGGAACAGTACAGGTAATTCGCAAAGAACTAAAATTCCTCGTTAAGTTTGACAACTTCAAGAATCTGACATTAAAAGTTTACTTAATTTTTTTACTCTTACTACTTGACACCTTTAAAAAAATTATATTTCCTTGAAAATAGATCTAATGAAATTGTTCTAATAAGCTTATTTAACATTAAAAATCTAAATTATTACATGAAAAAGATGGGTTAAAAATCTCGAAAAATGTAGTTAAAAGCTGGTACATTTCGCCTTGGCTAATTCAGTATAGCGTAAAAAAGAATTTGTGGAGGTTTAACAGAACATACAGATTTCACGTAACTTATTACCGTAACCAATTAAGAAGGGTTTTGAGTACAAATCCGGGTTTTTATGGTCAAAAGTGGCCGAGATGTAACAGCAGCCCAGAAATTTCTCCAGTAACATTACCTAAGATCTTGGATAAATACATTAATAATTATTAAATAAAGGAAATTTATTGAGCTAAGCTATTTCACAGCTTCACAAAATTTCACGTGGCTTAAATTAACTTTAATTATTTTCATACCAATAAACAAAATAAATAAGTAATAATCATAACTCTATGCTAACACCAATTCGAATTTTGTCATGCTGAAATTCGTTAAAGCTCATTCTACCTCAAAGTTTGAATTTATAATTTCTTCGAGGACTGGGATAGAAAGTAAATAATTTAACTATAAACTACGGAAGAAAGCCAGTCAAATTTGCGAATAGAGGTAGAAATTCTAATTAAATGCACTTTCAAGATTTCTTCTACTTTCCCCGAGTTTTACCTCCTTGTGGGAATATTTATGCGGCCTACGCCGCTCGGGCCTTACATGACCACGACCCGTCGGGGGAGGGAGTTTCTGTGGATCACATACATACTTTTTTAACCAGACAACGACATGGAGGGCCTCTCCGGATGAGTGATTAGCCAATGCCGGGGTCACCTCCGAGACAACAGGAATACACAGGACGATATATATCAGTCATACACACTCATTCCGGACAAGTCGAGGATGAAGGTGATGACGGCGAGATGATATCCGGGGACCAGAAGGGCGTCAAGTTTCCCGACATTCATTTCATAGGCGAGGAAAACCCCGAAAAAAACCCCATATAAGAAACTTCTCCAGACCAGGAATCGAATCCGGGCCGTGGGTCGCTGCGTGAGGAAAGTGAACGCATCCCCTGACCCCTAAGCCACAGCGGTGGACACATTCAAGTGTATTTCGCGAGAGGATTTCAGTAGAATGTGTAGGAAACAAGCTAATTTCAGCTCAGAATTCTCTGGAGTTGCAGTGCTGTGAAAACGGCTTGCGGAGTAGAGAAGCATGTTCAACACAGTGGATTTCATCTCATTAAATGAAGGAATATCACCCTGGTCATTCTATCTCTCGCCTTAATGTTGCTGCAGGTATTATACACAAGGGCGTGGAAATGGAAACGACCACACCCTCATGCCACCACCTCTCTAGTTTATCACATCTTCCAAGACTTTCGTGACTGAATTTTGCCTAGCCATTATGATATTAACTTGTGCACATCTTGAGGAAATCAATGCGAAACCAGCAACAGTCTAAGAGAAATCAGCAATTATATACCTCAGAAAATGTTACTTAAAAACCAGATTTAAAATACCAGTACTTCATGATTAGGGCCCACATTATTTTGGTAAAATAAAATGGCTGATTTCGGTGTTAACATCCTTCTATTTCGTGGGCATTTCACGAAATAAAATATTTTATACAATTACCCTTAATTATGCTATAGCATCCTGCACGCTGCGTTCTCTCTCTCTCTCTCTCTCTCTCTCTCTCTCTCTCTCATTTTCTTTAACCATGAAAATTAGCCATATTTGAGGTTATAATGTTCTTTAAGACCAATAGAATTCATATATAAACTCCGTTTGTTGCTAAAAATATGCAAAATGAAAGAAAAATCGTGAAGTGGGCATTTATGTAACCCAAAAGTGCCAAATACGAAAATTATTGAATAAAATTATAAAATATACGAAATTATACGAAAAAAATAATACGCAATTATTGAATTGACACTCTGTACCACAATCAAACTCGGGACAGAGATAGCAGAAAAGGATTATATCGTGTTCACCGAATAGTGTAGGCCTACATTCCTCATATATCTTGGAACCTGAATTGAAATCTTACACTTGGTTTCGGATGGATCTTACTCATTCATTGAAATATCTGCTTAGGTCATGCTAAAAAGTTAATACTGGTAACTTCTATGTTAAGTCTGATATGAGACTAGGCGTAGGATAAGTTAGCAAAATTGATTTATTCTTCTTAAGAAACTGATGTTATTTGGTCTAGTTAAGTCTTAGGAACCGAGGAAGTTTATCACATTAAGATAAATTTGTGTGAAAGACCGTTGAGAATTGTAAATTTTACACATCAGTCTTCAACCGTAGGCAAGGAGGAAGTTATTTTTGACCATAATGGTCTGTAAAATGTCAATTTGCTGCTTCAGGTATGGTTATCTTTTATAACAGCTATTAAAGTGGGTGAAGTCATATAAGTTATGAAATTGCTGAAGTGATTAGTACATATTTTGTATTTGCCATGTTTCTGTATAATATGCTGTAGTCAGGAGAAAATGACAAAACATGATTATATGCGGTGATGTGAGGAATTAAACGACATTTCTTGCTCATTCTTGCATTATTATTATTATTATTATTATTATTATTATTATTATTATTATTATTATTATTATTATTATTATTATTGTTGTTATTGTTATTATTATTATTGTTATTGTTAAATGCTCTAGTGATGGCGATTGACGAATTACGGTTAGTCTCATGTCTTAACAGAAAATTACTATTAATTTATCCAGTTCTCACATTCAGTAAAACTTTTTATTTTTTCAGCACACTACTAATATGTGAACTAAAACTATACTTATCTGATGATTTTACTTACATTGTATTTCAATTGTGGCCTACATCAGATGGTCATTATGTAGCTTTAAGCCTTGGCTAAAGAACTTTTCTTCCCTACAGTGCACTTTCGGCTAAATGTTAAAATATTTACACGAAATTTTATTTTAACACAATTTATGACAGGCCATGGAAAATTTGGGAGTTATTTTTTACGATTTCACATTATTTCAGATAGTGGTTATAATTATAAGTGTCAGGAAACATGTTTTGTTGATTGGCCTATGTTCGAAACAAAAAGACTCCAGCTAAATTTGCTTTTTGAAGATTGTGACGAAATTTCCATGTGTCAAAAAATTTTCACGAAGCAATATTATTATGATCATTTTATGCAGTATCTAACATATATTCACAACCATATGTAGTCTAATTGATATTCTATATTTTACTGTATATATTGCTGTGTAAGCTATAACCCTAACATGCCTTTTCTGGCAATAAAAGGCAATAAATAAATAAATAATAAGTAAAACTTCACTAATTAATTGAAAAAATTAAGATATCACGTTTACATGCTAGTCTTTTCACTAGGCCTATTTCTTTTCACTTTCCACACCAAGTTTTACAATAAGATCATACCACTTCTTCTCTGATTTAGAGGCAATGGTGAACTTGTAGCTAAATCCAAATTAATTTCATTAGTACTCTTTTTCGCAGCAACAAGCACAGAGGATTTTTTTGTACATATTCTTCTTTTATTGGCATAGTAACGGATTTCTACAAATCCCTTATTATACAAAATAGTGACTAAAAGAAGTGAGCTTATTCCTCTAACAAATTAGGGGAATATAAACCAAACAATAGAAATATAAAACACACTCATCTACTCATGTACGCACATGTAGAATCAAACAGAGTTTTGAGGTAACAGTCTATGCTTGTAGAGCCATTTTTGGAGTCCTACGTTTGTTACACAGATTTACACCGTATTGTTGGTGCCATTTTAAGAAAACCGCGTCCCAAACCATCACCTATCTACAAATGAATATAATAGCATTGTTCCCTAGTCCGAAAATCTGCACCGACTTCGGTACCGACAAAGAACAGGTGCTCCTAATCGCGTGGATTTCCCCAGTCTTTCCGCTGTCATTGTGAAGTAAATGCTGTGGTACGTATTTGACAACATTGTACTGGACTGCAGACAAGTGCGAATACGCCTAATTATCATTCTAATAATTGGCTGACAGGTCGAAGAGGATTAAGGTGGCAGCGGATAGAGGCAGTTCTTGGAAAAAGAGTCTTTAAGAAGTGGCACCCACAGTGTTCACAAATTTGACGAATTTTTGCTGCTGTCAAGATTGTCATAAAATTGTATTGTAATTTCTTAAAAAAACACACAACTTCCAAATCTTCGTGAATGTGTGATGCTTTTGTAAACCATTCTTAACCGTGAATGATTCTCAAGGCCTTGTTTTGGGCATCCGTGAATGATTTTCAAGGCCTTGTTTTGGGCATCCGTGAATGATTTTCAAGGCCTTGTTTTGGGCATCCGTGAATGATTTTCAAGGCCTTGTTTTGGGCATCCGTGAAAGATTCTCAAGGCCTTGTTTTGGGCATCAGTGAATGATTTTCAAGGCCTTGTTTTGGGCATCCGTGAATGATTTTCAAGGCCTTGTTTTGGGCATCCGTGAAAGATTCTCAAGGCCTTGTCTTGGACATGAAGTATTTTATTACCAATCACACACCAGTAGATAAGAGGATGAGATCTACGGTACTTGCATTTTATACTAATAACTAGGGACCGGATTCTTAGGTTTTTACCTATTTTTTTCCTTACTTCCAAAACAAAAAGCGCTCATACACTTTTTCGAATCACGTACATAGGATTCACCCACATTAATTCTGTAGTACCTAAAAATACCTAAATCGGTTATAAAAACCTAAATATACCTAAACGGGATATGAAATCTAAAATATCTAATTTAGGCTCCTTTTTTGTCTTTTTTGTTTGTCATTTAAGAAATCGATATTTTGCGGAGAGACAATAATTTTTGTCGGGTTGAAATTAATACCACCAGCGTTTCGTTCAGCCCATTGTCGTCTAGGATGGACAGTATCTAGAGAGGAAGTGTAAGAGTACCGGCGTATTCCTTTTGAAATATTCGTACGAACAACCATTGTTGCCGTGTATGGACAAGGATATAGATTTCTGTGTTTTATAGCCCTTGTTTACATTTATTACTTCCCTGTTATTCATACTTAGTGATCACATTGTGAATTTTAAAAAGACGTGTTAATTATGCCGAAACAAATGAAATCGAGGTTATTACGGCAGTGGGTAGCACATTCAAATTCATTAAACCAACTACCCGAAAACGATATTTTGGGGGGAAAAACCTAAAAAAAAACTATTTCACCTAATGAAAAACCTAAAACAGTGTTTTTAAAAACCTAAAAATCCGGTCCCTACTAATAACTCTATTTCATTAAACGGTCTTGATCCACTTATCGTTCTCATGCCTTCACTTTTTGAACAGTTGGATCGTGGGACATCGGCCTTACTACGCCACCAAGTTATCTCTGCATGCAGAAAATATGTTAGGAATGTGCCTTAAATCTCGATCTCCCTCCTTTGACGTTGCCACTTCCTATTCACTGAGTTCAGTCATTTGGCTACAAGAGGAGGGCTGAGAATTCCTGTGTTTTTAAATGACCTCTCATCTTCAGCAATCGCCGTTGAAATGAATAATCTGGCAACCATGTCCCAACTGGAGAAAATGAGCTGTCCCTTCTTCCACCCCCGCCGCCGCGCTGCCACTTCCTGTCCACTGTGTTGGGTTATTTGGCTGGAAGAGGGGCGCTGAGAATTACCGTGTTTTTAAATGACCTGACACCTAAGACAGTCACTGTCCAAATGAATAATCTGGCAACCATGTTATGATCTTTCGCCACCTGCTTCCCCTACATCCCTTCCGTATAGTGGTAGCTGGACGACACTAGCGCTAAAACACCTCCCCTATCGCCGTGCAGATTTAACTTGGTGGCATAGTATGTGTGGTGGATCGTAAGACTGGGAAGGTCTCAGGAGCCGCGAATCTGACTGGACCACCCAGCTTCTGAAGGTGTGGTTGTGGTGAGGACAGATCTGCCCTGTGTTGTGGAAACAACATCTCTAACCTGTCGCGAGTTTCCACATGAACAATACGGAGACCTCTTGTAACTGTGTTGTGGGTGACGTAAATTTAACCGAGACCATAGTGATCACGTTCTCCCATTCACTAGTCACCTCGTAATTTATCCATTGTTAAAGTTGTAGGAGGAACCCAGGAATCTGCAAGAGTTGCTTGAAGGCGAAAGAAGTAAATCGGGATGTTAAGAGATTTTAAGTCCTGGTCATGCAGAAGAAATAATATAATGATTATGTAATGTCGCGATTCTGCAAATGATTTACCATCTTAATCGGAATCGAAAAAATGCCAATAATTAAAGGAAAATTAATATTTTTCACATTAATAGGCTTAGATCTTTAATATTCCCCGTAAAGGGATAGTTACGACTACATAAAAACAAAACTACAAAGAATTTATACTGAGAAACTACTTGAGGTGGTATATCACTGAAAAAGTATTACTCGTAAGCCAAAAAGACAATTATTTGACTTCTTATTTCATCGTTTCTATGTTCTTGTACAATTCCTTTGGGCAACCCCTAATTAGAAGTTTGTTATTTCGAATTTTTATAAAAATTCCTGTAAACAAGTCACACTAGTCCGATATTTTCTAACGTAAAAGATCAACAAGATCATAAAGGAAGCCTTGAGTAATCATTTTAATGGTAGAAAAAATTAAAATGTTCACTTGTATAGGCCTATGAAAAAGATCAACTATTAACTGCGTATTAACTTTAGTGTTATTAATGTCCCGGTTTCTTGCATAATGACAACAGGTAGTATGGTATTATGGGATCACTTACTCAAGGAGTTATTTTTAGATAGCTTTGCCATAATAGACGTTGATTGCATTCTCTCTCAGTCATAAAAGTTGTAATGCCGAATTATGTATCTTGATTGAAACAGTTAAACTATATCTTTCACGAAAATTCCATTTCGCAGGATATTTTTATAAAACAGATTGTCGAGCCTATTAGTGTGCCTAAGGACCAGGGGTTTTACAAAAAGGAGAATCTCGTAATAAGCAGGACGTATGGTCACATATGGTCGGTTTTAAGGTATAAAAAGTAAAAATATGGGGAAACGAAAAATAGCCCGAGATAGAGCTTAAAAAGACGAATAAAATGCTTCACAAGCGATGAAAATGGGTCATAGCTGTTTTCAGGAAAAATTGAAAACTGCTAAAATTAGCTATTTTTTAAACATTTCATTACTCGGCTTGTATGTATCGTAGAGAGGTCTACTTAGGCTGAAATTGTAGGGATCTGTAACACATAGCCCTATGTGGTAAACATTTTACTAAAACGGCTGGCAATCGGCTAAAAAAGGACCCCACAGTAAACTTTTCAAATAGCTTTTTCTTCGCGGGGTATTTCTATATTTGGGGTATTCCGTAGCGTAATGGTTGAGGCGTTGCGCTACAAACCGGAGGATCACGAGTTCGATCCCTGATGAGGTCGTTTAAATTTGCCTAATCCTTCTGGTGGCATTATGGCCCTAGGATCGACTCAGCCTCTAACAGAAATGTGTACCAGGAGCAATCGTTCGTAAGGCTAACAACCTTATCATATTCATGATCCTGTTGTCTAAAAATCTGGTAGCCTTAACTTCCTGGAAGCTCAGGGCATCCATGGCCTGTAATAGGAAACACTTTACTTTACTGTGTTTACTGTGGGGTTATTTTTAGCAGATTATCAGCCGTTTGAGCAAAACACTTGTTTTCACATTTCAGCAATTTTCTCAAAAAGTAAAAAAAAAAAAAAAAAAAAAAAACTTTTGGATACAATTTTTACTACAGGTAGGTGTCACAGATAGCTACAATTCTGGCTCTTTATACGTACATCTCTACGATTCATATAGGCCGAAGCCGAGTAATAAAATGTTGAAAAATCGCGATGTTTAGCTTGCAAGATGTGAACCTACTTGTATTGTTTGGGATGGATTTTCTTCGTCTTTTTAAGCTCTATCTCACGCTATTTTTCGTTTTCCGATATTTTTCTTTTTTATACCTTTAAAAAAAAAATTTCACACGCCTTTGCATTTTTTCACCATGATGCTACTAACAGATTTTTTCGAAAACATATACAATGAAGTCCCACTATTTTCCTCCTATTATCGCGTGTAGAAAGTGACCACTTTATTATTTTTTTATGAGCATTTTTAGCTACCTCGCCTGGACTACTAATGCAGTCACAAGCATTATCAGTCCATGTCACTAAGCTGGCGTATTATGTTATATTTTCTGCATGGGTTTCCATATCATTTGACGTGCAACGGAATAAGCAGATAGCTGTGTAGCAAGGCAGGTTGTGAAGAAGGAAGAGGGCTGGACATGTGAGGAAGAGTAGCAGGGTATTTGTTCGCGAGAGGTCGTGATCCCTCTTCCCTATTCATAATTCATCGCTGCTAAACGGAACTCTCTCGCACTCCGCTCCATTAACGCGGGGAAGATCAGCTCCCGGCTTTCCAATACGTGCCCGTCGTGCCTAGATGCGTTTCGGGAACATTTCAGAAAATTGCCAGTTTCAATACTGGAATTAACTACATATATCGGTATATAGAACACGACAAAATCTACCCACTCTAACTTACTTTGATGTCCATAATTGTCATAGGTAATATAAGGAGAAGTCAGATAATATCGAAAATGTTTAGCTTTCTTTAGATTTGAACCAATAGCATTTAAGAATGGGTCTGAAATCAGCCAATAATATACCTGATTCACTCAATATTTATCGAATTTGCTTTATCGCCTACAAAAGCGATAAAGATGTGCTCTCTTCTCCTTATATTTTAATTTCGTGATATCGATATTGCTCTTCGATAATATCGATTTTCTCAAACAAAACTACATTATTATAGGCCTAACATTTATTTATTAAAAAATAAAATCTGCGTTTTAGGCAATTCAAAGCAAAAATTATTAAAACCAACACGAAAGTATAACATGTTAATAAATTTTAGTCCAATGAGGGTCGAGGGTGGGTTTCTTTACCACCTTATACCTTCAGTAAGATGTGTAGGAGTAGCCTATATTATAGGCACACGACACTAGTAAGCCTATAATTATTGTACAGCTTATCTTTGCTGATGTCAGCAATATATAAGTATAACATGTTGAATTGACGGCTTTCAACGTTTCATTACACTTATTTTCAGGATTTCTGGTCTCAGTTTGAGTTTTGCTGCTACAAGGGCGTCTCAGTTACACTTGTCAGAAATAACAATAACAAGCAGTGATGCCAAACCATTTCCTAAATCGCTATGGGGTACATACTTACATTAAACGACAGTATGTTACTTGAGCATTCCGTAACTATGAACGCAAAGTTCACGCATGATCACAATGTAAGTTCCCATACGACTGTCAATATGCACATGCGTGAACTGTGTGTTAACGATTTGTGAGTGCTCAAAAAACAAAACTCTCAGCCTAGTAAAACTTTCGATATTATCGAATATCAAGATTTCCTTATCGATATAATAATGCTATCCGATATTCATATCAATGTCAATATCGATATTTTCTTTCCGATATCCCATCCCTAATCGATAGATTCGCGACTGCGAAGTGCAAGTGAATTTATATAACGAAAACTCGTAATCACAGGTGGGATAAAGATGTGACTGATTAAATAAATAATAATTACTTTCTTATTTATGTTGGCTGTAATATATATATTCGTTTGTTAATAATAATTAATGTGGCGTGTTAATTACGTCCTCCTGTTATATAAAAACATGTTGTGTAAACAGTGATTCCTCCAGTTCTAGACACTACCATCCTGCTTTTCGGCCTCAGCTTACAGTTATAGGCCTATGAGAAACATTCGGAGCTAATGGTATCAACCATTAGCCAAGTAGAAACTATTTTGTATGTATTTGTACCTACTGTTATTAATATAAAGGCAACTAAATTTTCCGTCATTACCAAGGTAATTTGCTTCTGTCTTCTTATCGACGACCTTTTAACAAACCTGTCTACTGTAGCATTAGGCAAGAATTCATTCATCAATTTGTTGTGCTTTAATTTTTAAAGTATAATAAGAGTTAATTTCAGTTACAATATTTATTTCATGCTAACCTCTCTGTTCATGGTTTGCATTTTCGTATTTAGTTTACTCTGGCATCAGCCTTCCAATTGGCAACCGTCATACGTGGGTAAAATCTTACATTTTGCATAACGCATAATATTCTATTTTATTTTAAATCTCTGCTTTTATGGAAATTTTTGAGATGGCGCATTTCGATGTCAGTTGCAGTGAAAAGTTTAATTTAATAACTTACAGCCTTCTAAATCAAATTAAGCTCGAATAGTTTTATTGGCACATTTAATAACAGTAAATATTGCAACGTTATCATAATACAAGTAAGTCGCGAGAAGAGTATATTATTAAGATTTTTATAGTCTTAATAAATTGAGATTTTTTGTAGCCTCCATTTGAACCTGTGGAACATGTTTCAATAAATAAATCCAAGCAGAGCGAAATTAAGATTATGCAAGACACCAGTGATTGAATGTGCGTTGCATGCGACAGAATACTTTGTCATTCATTGATCTGGGTGGGTTTGGAGATGTATACACATGAATAGTAGTACTTAATCACTTGAGCTAATCAATTCTCCATGTTTGAATATCCACTTAGTGACCTCTTTGTTCCCTCCAACTTGTAAGGGAGGCTGTGTCCGTTCCGGGTACTAGAAAGCAGGGACTGAAAACAGTTCACAGATCAGAAGTAACTGCTATTAGTGATTAAAACTAGGCATTTTTTAAACGGTTATAAGACCTTTGTGTTCTTCATAATCGTAAAGAAAAGAGTTATGATTATAAAAACTAAATTTCTGCCTGGTGATAACTGTTATAAATAAGGTTCTTCGCAACAGTTACTAATTTATTAGAACCGTATTCGAAAAGAAGAGGGTTACAGTTATACAAACTAAATTTCTGCTTGGTGAAAACTGTTAATAAGGTCCATCGTAACAGATCCTAACTTATTAGTAACGTAATCGAAAAGTAAACAGTTACGATTATACAAACTAAATTTCTGCCTGGTTATAACTGTTATAAATATAGATCTTTCGTAACTGTTACTAAATCATTAGAACAGTAATCGAAACGAAGAGATAGTTGTGTCCCTGCCGGAAACTCAAGAGGGGTCCAGAGATAATAATATTGCGAATGCGTGAACAAGTTCCGTGACTAAACTGAGTAAATACATTCTACTAAACAACATAACAGCTGTTTTCCAGACTTGTTCCACACCATAAGCAAGTTTTTTTCTCAACCATCCTCTTTATAGTACAACACGGAGTTTAGTATTCATTCTACACACGGTACCTGTTCACTTCCAGCGTATAAAAAACTAACCGTCCTACACTAACGTTGTTATTTATGAATTATATTTATACACGCTTTTTGGGGAACTGAACTAGAACGAATGGATCATTATTTTAAGTTTGTTGAGTGGTCATAGTTATGTAATCTTACTATATACGCTAGTGGCGTAATTTACACACTCCTGCAGACCCCGCGACGCGTGGGGGGGGGGGGAGATAGAAGGAACCCAAATGTCGAGGAGAATTTTCGGGTATTTTGAGTCGCAAGCATAAATATGGTATTCGGAACAAGCTGACCAGAGATAGGCATTGCATTTCATTAATTCTCACACTCCCTGTTACTGTATCTGTGTTTAAAAGAACATTTTTAAAGTTGAAATTAATGAAGAATTGTTTAAAAAGTGCCATGAGCAACAAAGGATTAGTGCCCTGAAGGCATGGGAACTTTGTAATTGAATTATTTGCCTTCAAAACCGCCAGAAGCCTAAAGAGATTATTCAAAACGATTCGTTATGAAAATAGGTATAAAACAGTAGTAATAGATATGATAAATTCCTGTTTGCAAATTTTCCGAAAAGAAATACCTGTAACTTATTTTAATTTTGAGTTACCTCGGAGCCAAAGGAACGTAACTCCAAATTTCATATTTTTTTGTTTTTTCATATTCTGTACTAACTTATTGACCTCTATAGAACCAATTAATATTAAATCCATAATTTCATTAGAAACCAAGATATTGAGAGCCAAAAAGTAGTAACTCCATTCCCCTTCATTGTTCATAATTTTGTTTTTCGCTCCTCCTGTAAAATTTAGTTTTTGGCAGTTACGCTCGTTTGGCTCTGAGGTACAGAAATACTGTGGTAAGTAGGATATAAGTACCGGCAAATAATTATTAGCTTCTTAAAACAACCTACTTTTAGGAACGCGTATTGAACAAGAATATTGTGTTTCTGTGAGCATTAAAATATAATTGGGGAACCAAAATATTTTTGCTGGGGGCCCAACTGCAAAAGTTACGCCACTGATACAGGCTATGTGGGATCTAAATGTCTAACAGTAAGCACATAAAGTTATTTATTGCGTTACTAGTACATGCCCGTTCTTCGTGCAAGTGCCAGTTGTGTGTAACATAAGAATATAGTATGTCATATTCCCAATGGAAGATGTTCATTTTCAGTAACTACCATACTACAGAAATATAACCTATTTTATTAAACAGTCACTTACTTTATTTATAATTGGCCTTTATGTATAGATCTATAAACAAAAGTATTCGTCCCAATCAAATCAAGAGAAGAATAGATCATTAAATGTGTGTTTTTTTTTTCCTATCAAAAGTAACACAGAAGAAATAAGTGTAAGGAGCAGTGTACATAAAAAAAAAGAAACTTGTATGAAAATTAGCCATAAGCGAAATAGTTTAGATATATTTCTGCACTTTGTGCTCTCTTGAGGAAGGATTAGAAGGAAAAAAAATCACAATATGACGTAGTTAACCATAATAAATTAAAAGTCTTTTAAATCTTCATTTCCCGGTATCATGCCTGTATTATGAAATCATTACTTCATTTCAATAGATAGTAAAGTAGCCGTTGAAAATGCAGAGAAAAGTTCCCATTGACTTCAGTTTTGTTTACTTCCAAACTCATTAAATGACAGGTGTTGAACCATAACTACATAATTTCATGGAATTTAAACACATCTATATATTACTACTGCACTGTATATTAATGATTCTGAGATGTAATGTCATAACCTGTTTTTTTTCTGTTTTTACAATACAATTAATTGGGGTATCTTTTCTTTCAGCAGCAAAAATTCCTGAAACGGACAGCAGAAGAACTGGAACCTCCCGGAGGCTCTGCAGATGCATTCGAACCGCCTGCAAAAATTCAGTGTACAGGGCCAGGAGGCCAACAGCCAGGTCAGCAAAGGCCCTCAGGAGGTCCACAGTCTCAACAACAACAGCAACAACAACAGCAGCAGCAGCAACAATCTCAGTCGAGTGAAAACTTGACAAAGTTCTCAGTGGAGATCGTTCAACAGTTGGAGTTCACCACGTCGACTGCCAACTCCCAACCACAACAGATCTCTACCAATGTGACTGTGAAAGCGCTTACTAATGCCTCTGTCAAAAGTGATGTGGCATCTCCCAAGTCAGGTCCTGGGACACCGGCTTCCACTGTGGGGAGTAGAGCCAGTGGTGGGTGCAATAGTGCGGGTAATGCGGGAGGTGGGGGTAATGCCACCTCCGGGGGTGGAGGAGGAGCAGGTGCGTGTGTGGACATCGGGAATCTCGTTGAGTGTAAGCAGGAACCAGACAGTGAGTTTGTGGATCTCGAACAGTGTGCCGCCGCCCTGGAAAAAGACGCGGCGGCGAACGGGGCTAGCTTCCCCGGCTTCTCGGACCTCATAGGCGATGACACTAGTGACGAAATCATCACCTCGGACGCGTTTAAAGATCTCATTTCAGAAATCTCAGACTTTCATCCGGAGTTTATGAAAGACTTTGACTTTGAGGACAAGAGTGTGGATGGGTTAACTAATAGTAATAATGCTAGTGGCGTGTGTGCACCTCAGATGAAGGCTGAGGAGGACAACAAAGACCTTCACCACCCCCAACAATCGCAGCAACAGCAGCAACATCAGCCCTCTCATCAGAATTTGATGGATGTGGTGGGTAAACCCCCTGGTGTGAATTCTCCCAGTCCACTTATGGCAGGGAATCCCCAGTACTCACCTCAGCCTGTGTACGATCCCCAGTCCCTCAGCAAATCCCGCATGGCCCCGTACCCTCCAGGCCTTGCTGAGCTTAGCCCCGCTGCTCAGACACTCAAACAGATGGCGGAGCAGCATCAACATAAGACTCAGCTTGGTATGAGTTTTAACCCCGCTGCAGCAAGAAATGTTCGTTCACCTTATGGAGAATTCCCGTACTCTGCCTCGGGTGGGAATGATTATTTGGGTAGTCCAACAGGCGGTGCTCCCACTAGCGCTGGGGCGCCATCGTATCTGAATAAACAGGGCGGTACTAACAGTTTTGTGAACAGTGGAACTCAGGCTGAACTGATCAAACAAGAAGTGATGTTCAATGCAAGTCAGTCTGCTTTCACGAACAATAACCTGTCTGAGATGCAAAAGCGACAAGTGATGATGCCTGGACAACCCCCTCATCAGGCATCTCCTCAACAAGCAGCACAACAGTCTTCTCAACAGCAAAACCCTGTCTCCCAACAACAAACACCTAACAAGCAAGCGGGTGCACCGGGCACTCCGCTTATGGGAGGTGGTTATGCCAATGCTGCTAAGCAGCAGTACTCTCCTTATGGTAGTCCGGGACCTCTGCCGAACCATGGCAGTCCTCAGTATCTACCCCGTGGACAAGCTCCAGGAGGACCGGGAACGGGTCCTGGAGGTCCTCAAGGGACTCAGCATGTCGGCCAGTTCAACAGCTCCACCCCACCGAGACCTCCGTCCTGCCCGGGTAGCGCGGGTCTGCAGATCAACCAGGCACAGCAGATGCAGATCAACCAGCAGGGTCAACAAATACAGGTTAGCCAACTATGTTCATTTTTTATTTTTTGTTGATTTCCTAAATCGAAGCATAGTTTTCTGGGTGAAGGTTTTGGCAATGGTACAAACTTTAAAATGAATCGAGCAGAATTGTTTAAGCGAAAATATCTAAATAAACGTGTTCATAGTTGAATAATTATCGAAATATGCATTTGTTTGCAGTCACACTCATAGCCTAGCCATAGTGCATTTCTTACCCTAAAGTTTGCACCATCACTTTTGAAACTTACTGTACGGTATGTAGTATCTAAAACAGATTTTATTTGGATTTCTCTGTTATTGGTGATAATTTAGGCAAAAGAGTTTGCATACAGTTTTCAGATTTTTCCATCAAAGACCTCTGTAACTAAGACAGTGAAGAAATGTACCGGTACATAAAACAGCAAAATTCACTTCTTTCTAATGGAATGCAGCGTTTAGGGTCCACAAATCTGTGACGAGTACAGTTTGTGGATTGCGGAATATAATCGCTATTGATATAAGATAATTTATCCAGAATAAGTTTAATTTTATTTAAGTAGTAACTTCCTGTTGACTTTCAGATACTCCTGTAGGTTGTAGGGCAAGTAATTTGTAGTTATCCCTGTTGCCTGATGAACTGTAACTATATTGGATAAAACGATAACTATTTTTAAATACTCACTGTATGAAACCTCAAATACCTGGTTAATTTATACATTGCTAGAATTTAACACATTATATATAGATTAAAATAGTAAGGTGCTATCCACGGTTAGATCCATCAGATTTCTATTGATTTCTCAAATGTCCACATCCCAAGTGTGGGGCT
Source organism: Ectobius pallidus (assembly GCA_964059195.1). Classification (NCBI taxonomy): domain Eukaryota; kingdom Metazoa; phylum Arthropoda; class Insecta; order Blattodea; family Ectobiidae; genus Ectobius; species Ectobius pallidus. The sequence goes on from CAXKWD010000008.1 coordinate 103,917,332, forward strand.
GTACATTATGCTAATAAATTAACATAGTTCATTACACCCCATTTATAGTGAAATATTAGAGAGATACTCATCGTTAACCTATCCTGGATTCTATTGGATCCCTAAAAGTTTTACAGATCCAATATGTTAGCGGTACTACAAAAAAAAAAAAAAGTAATTAATTTTGCCGCTCGTTGACCCGCGTTTCCCAAAGCATAAATTCAAACGTTTCACGTCTTTATTTGTGGATTTAATCTGTAAGTTCGTGTAGAAAATATTACTTGGAAGAGAAATATGCTGCATTTCTTGGCGTGGCGTGTGCATTGTGTCAACTAATGTAGACGAACACTACAGCAGAACATTATATGTAATCTCTTCCCTCCCGTCAACCACGTGTCCACTGCCCGGAACAAAAGAGATTATTTCTGTACTTGGCAATTTTTATGCGTTTTCCAGATACTGTTAGTTCAGGCACTCGTTTGGAACTACACAAGACCACTTTTAGATTCACACCGGTGCATTCCAATTCACGCTACATCTCGCAACCTAACGGATCTGGCAACATCTCATACACTGTCAGATGTAGTCCAGTATCATCATTAATAATAGTAATAAATATAAACAACTTGAAGCATGGGAAACTTTTAAAAACCTGAAGGAAAACAATCACGTTAATTTCTTTATTCTAATGTGATTTTTTTTGCATATCATTCTGACAGAGTGGCTAAGTGGCTACATTACGAGAGTGTGTATTGGACATCCTCACACAACGACTTAGGCCCATTCTTAGCGAATGTAAAACTAAAAAGATTCAGTTCGTGGAAGAGGATTTTTACTTGAAGGACAACTAATTGAAATTGCTTGAACCATTGGGAATTTTTTTTTTATGGATATAAAGTACTTAGATAGTTTACAATTAAAACGTCGGTTTGTGTTAGCTTATAATTAAGGGCCGAAGTTAATGTTCCATCAGAAGACGATACATGCATGCAAAATGTATGCTAAAAAAATTGTAAAAGATGCTCCAGGACCAGTGAAATATGCTGTCGAGAAATTCGCGAAAAACAGAATTTTCTTCATGTAAAGTGACATTAAAATTAAGAGAAAGTCGTCGCCAATCTTCATGTCACATCCCCAGGAGGTGCCTAACTCAGATATGAAATTTGGTTTTCTTACGATTTTTCGTTCTGGAGCTAAGTGATTCATACACACACACACACACACACACACAAATGTTTATGAAAATAGTATTTTTGGATTCAGGGGACTTCAAAATGTGTATTTATGTTAAAAATCAACTTCGAATTTCGGGGTCGAACACAATACTTTCTCTACCTATAGTGCCTATGGGTATGAGGAGAAGAAGTAAAAATGTTGTCATAATATCCTCAGGGACTAAACTTAACTTATATATTATGCAATTCAGGTTAAAATGTTACTTAGTAGGGATATTCGTAGCAAGAGTAGTAGCAGCAGCAGCAGCAGTAGTAGGCCTATGCTTAATAGCAGACCGACATAGTTGAAGTATTAGTTGTAGTAATATCAGTAGTGGTGGTGGTAGTGGTAGTAGTAGTAGTACTAAAAGTGGTAATCGAAATAATAAATAGGTCTTAAATTAGAAGTAGGTGTAGTAGTATAACAAAATAATAATAAAAAAGCAGTTTTCGTGATAATAATAATAATAATAATAATAATAATAATAGTGTGCTAGAACCGTTAATAATAATTTCCTTATGATAGTTGTTTTCTACTGTCAGCCCAGAAATACGTGAAGAACTCGCAATATCTTTCTTTCTGAGGGTTGAAGAAATAATAATGTGAGGAGAGAGTAGACCCCCCATCTTGTATTAATAATTATTCCAGTTAGTTATTTACCCTCTTTTATCAAGTTCTGTTGCTTTCCAATTAGTCATTCTCTTTTAGGTTCACTCTCCCATCATAACCATCTCGTATGTCTCCTTTTTTTTCAGTCTTGTAAGTATTTTTGTTGAAATTCGGTATAGGACTGTGTTGGATTTCTACTTTTTAGGTATTCTGCTTCAATTATGATAATAGTAATAACAATAATAATAATAATTATTATTATTACTATTATTATTATTTGACAGCATATAAATTCATCCAACAGTACACACAGATATATACTACCACACTGTCATTCGTAACCTTTTTAATGTGGAGAATTTAAATTTTCTAAAGGCCTGTTTTTTGCATTGAATTCTACATTCTCTTTGCAATTTTGCAGCACAGAATATGTTCAACAAGTTTATTTTAACTGACCCCAAAGTATATACTGTTTTTATAACTTAAGCACAAGGTAAATCAAGTGAGGTCCTGTTTCGCTCGAATAGGGTGCTTTGTACTATGTTATTTTTTTCGGAATACTGAATTTCATTTAGTTAACATGTTTGCAGATTCAAAGTATTTGTCCGAATCTGACCAAACATTGAATTTTTAGACTTCCAGAGACATCGAGGAAAATGATGGAAGAGAGGATAATGTTGTGAACTTAAAGAAACTGCTACAAAAACGTAAGAAAGAAGAAGAAAAGAAACTGATAGCAAAACATAGCAAAGCAGAAGAAAGAAGAGTGCAGGGTAGCTGCAATGAATGCTTAGAATGGAGGAGGTTGGGAATCATTCAAATAGGATGTTGTTCTCCATCAAACGAGGTACACATAAATCATTTTTATTTGATTTAATTTTATTTGATGTTATTTTGTATTGTTTTATTTTATTTCATGTTTCATTCTCTCAAGGAATTTCTAATCTATCTAAACTACTTATTATATCAGAATTCGATATGCCTTCTTGAACAAAACTTAATTCCACACCATTGGTTGAATGAGTGTTATTTTATTTTCCAGTTTACTGATGCATCTTTTTATTATTTTAGTCTGGTTAGGGTAGAATAGTTAGGTTCGAAAACTGTCATTTAAATGAAAGTTTCCCTTGATTCGTGAATGGAACCAAGAATTTCCTCTTGTTACACCTGCGTTCTTCGCACATTTATTACCGAATTTTCCTCTGTGTAGACCATACATGGGCAATCTCTGTGTCGTGACTCAATTTGAGTCGCAGTCTAAACAAGCTACTGTGCGGTGCAGAGGGAAACAATAATTTTTTTACTGCAAAACAGTTAACAAGCTGGGGAGTATTGCCATTTACAATGCCTCTTTCAGTTCCTTCAACCTCTTCAGACAAACGCAAATTCAAAGGAAAATGAGAAGAAGAATTTTTCTTTGTAGGAAGTGGAGAAAATGCTACTATGTTCCAAAACGCTAATAGGCGTATTTAAGGGAGACGTTAGACGCCATTAACAATTGAATCATACAGATTATCACCTGACTACAGCGATGGAAGGGCATAATTGTTACAAGAATTCAAAGAAGCTTTTTACAGACAAAGTGGACAACAGACCGAACCAGGTGAATCACGTATCTATGTGAGCAGTTTTTCTCCTTAATGAAATACGTTAAATGAGAATGAGCCATGAACATTTTTTAACAATTACAGGCCTGCGATGAAAAAAAAAAAATACAAGGGTAGTGGTAGGTGAACATATGTATTTTGTGGGGCTAGAGTTTAAAAAAATATGTCTATTACGTCATGTTTTCTTTCATTTGTGACTGGGAAAGCCGTGGTAAGACTCAACATTGGGTAAAAAAAGAATGGGCGAAAAGACATCATCTTGAACCAGGCACCAAAATGTGATTCGGAACTGCTTAGTTGACCCCCAAAAAGTATTGTTACCCCTTTGCGTGTAAAATTAGGTGTAATGAAGCAATTTGTCAAGGCTATTCCAAAAGATTGCGATTGTTTCAAATACCTGTGCAAGAAGTCTCCAGGTTTATCCACAGCCAAGTTGAAAGAGGGAATCTTCGTTTATTCAGATATCCGCAAGCTCATGAAGGATAAAGCATAAAGACTTTGAGACTAGCATGACAGCAAAGGAAAAAGAAGCTTGTGCTGCCTTCAAAGATCTGGTCAGTAAATTTCTGGGGAATTACAAGGATCCTGACCATAAAGCAATATTGTTATGAATATGCTGGACAAATTTCAAGTGTTGGATTGCTCCATGAGTGTCAAACTACATTTCCTTCACTCACATGTGGACTATTTCCCCGAAGATTTAGGAGCAGTCAGCGAAGAACAGGTGAAAGGTTCCACCAAGACATCAAAGGAATGGAGCGCAAATATCAAGGAAGATGGGACAAGAACATGCTCGCCGACTACTGTTGGATGTTAACACGAGATAGGCCTGAAATTGCACATAAAAGAACGTCAAAAAGAGGCGGCTTGTATGATCTGGCAATAGTGGTTTTCTTCCATTTAAACCTATAAAAAATAATATCAGTTGCTAACAAATCAATTTGCATCACCAAGAATCGATTTTACATAGATTTAAATGGATAAAAACCACTGTTGCCAGATAGTACATGCAAAATTGTTCGCGAGAATTCCTTTTCACATAGGATTTTAGCAAAAATATCGATTGTACAAAAATCCTGGTGTGATGAAAAATAAATCAGCACACCTAATAACATAAAACTCAGCGAATACGTCTCTTGTATTTTTCAGCAACTTCAATTTCGCAGGCCTGTGATTGCTCTCATGGAAGAAGAACCAGATTTCCATGACATCTGCAGACAGTACCGGTAATAATATAGCCTAATGGTAACATGGTTCACTTCTAAGTTGTTACCGGTACTTGATTATTTATTTACTTACTTCCTTAGTCCTTAAGCATTTTAGATCACTTTTATAACTTAAGAATGCTTGCCGGTTTGAAAAGTGTGTATATGCCTTCTAGATATTTGGTTAGTTTAACGGAAGATCATAAAGGTATTTTTGTGAATTTCGTAGTACTTATATTTATATTGTATTCAGATCTAACGTGTCCCAGTGAAGTGGTGCATAACTAAAAATGGTCCATATTCCTCGGATTCCTAAAGACGAAAAGAGTGACTTTATAGCCTAGGCCAATACTATATTATTTATTTAAATAAACTTCTGAATCTACGGGTACCAATAAGGCAAAGTTCGATTACTAACATTCAGGTTATTCTTTATTAGGAGGATTAGGCTAATGACAATTCTGGTTAAATGATAAAGCAGTATATAAATAAAAAGGACATTCAAGCGCTATAGTAATTTTATGCTAGTACCCATAATACAGTAAGATACCTATATATATATATATATATATATATATATATATATATATATATATATATAAACGATACCTCAATAAGTTTAAGAAAACATTGCCGTTATGAAAGTATTCTTCAATTGATATAGGCTACAAATAGGCCAAGATTTTGCCAGGTTCCTAGAAAATGGCACGTGTCAGATATATTGTTGTTTAAAAGCCAGTTGTAAGATCATAGGAGTTAAGTGTATAAGGAGAAGTTAAGGACTGAAACATTTTGAAATTTCTCATTTGTTTCAGATGTTATAATTCTAATCCGTTCGCTTCCATAACATTTTTTATTGTTTCGAATATGCATTTTCGGAAGAATTAGCCTATATTTCAAGATAGAGTTTTAGTAATAATTGTGAGCTTTATAAGCTTGTCTATTTCATTCAGTTCAAAGAACTTGGTTTAACTTCTGAAAACGTTTCTGTTCTTGCAAGGAAACTTTTGCGTTCCGAAAAAGCTGAAAAGCTTTCGTAAAACTGCAAATCCTTTCTACATGTAGGCTTATTGTAGGCTACTGATAGTCAGATAACAGAAGTGTTTACCAGAGTTCATCAGCCGCCATGGGTGTATAGATTAGCATACTTGCCTTCCACTGGCAATCCGGGTTCGATTTCCGGCCGGGTAGTGAGGTTTTCAGTAACGAAAAATCCCTAGGTTCAGGACTGGACATCACCCAGGAAACTGATAGGCTGCATTTTAAAAAGCCTTAAATTAAAGTGGTGACTGCTAGAATAGGGTTTAGAGTATTCACAAAAGATCTATTAAGGTCGCAGTGTTGAGAAGTCGAAGGGCTTACACCAACGTTTCTCAATCTTATTGAACCCGAGGACCTCTAAAATGCCTAAAAAATTTTACGGACCCCTAATTTTACGTACCCATTTTTAAAAGAAGGCCTACATTCTTAATATTTGGGGTATTAATTGTAGGTCATTATAACGAAATATGTGAAAAAATTGTACTTCTTTACTTTCCACTTGTTTTATATTTTTTAATTATGTCTGCGGACCATTTGCACCATCAGTGGTCCGCGGACCATAGGTTGAGAAACGCTGGCTTACACTACCCCTCATTAATCTAATCTAATCTTAACCGAGTTCAATACAAGAATGTGTAGTTCTTGTAATTATTTTCTTACTATCCTAGCTATGCGTACTTTTAGTGGATAGTGCCCCTAAACTATGAGAAAGTTGAGCGGAGGAATTACTGCGGGAGAGACGAGGAAGTGAAAGCGCTCTCCGATCGTGACAATTGGTGGCTGCATTCCCACGAGCAACTTGTTACAACCTGATAAACTGTTCAATAAGCTCACAAGGTTACCATTACGCTAATTCCCCGTGTAATGAGTTTTCCTCCTGCATTCTACCTTCAAGTGCTGCTTCATGCAATTTACAAACCTAATAATTACTTCTGCGTAGAATGGGCAATGCAGTTTAGGCGTATATAGCTTGCTGTGATTAACATAATGATATGAAAGTAGTAATAGAGTTTATGAGGATGACGACGTATTTGACGACGACGACGATGATGATGATGATGATGATGATGATGATGATGATGATTATGATGATGATGATGATGATGATAATAGTGAAGAGGATGATGAGACAAGATGAGCAGGGCTGATTTAATGAACTCTCAGGCCAAAATTCTTCCTCATCTTATGTAGTAGCCTATGTAGTGACCTTATTCAATTCACGAATGACCGGAGTGTGGAAACGACACAATAATTTATTCACCGTTCACAAAATAGCTTACCTTGACGCATGAAATACAGAAAATAAATATATATGGTGTTAATTAACAACTTAGCAATTTTTTAATGTAGGGCCTATACACAAGCAACTTTTATTAGGAGATCCATGCTCTGTAGATTCAAATGTTCATATTGTAGCATAAAATGCCCAAAAGATGTGCATGCCACTGACTATTAATAATTATTATTGAGATGTGAGCACAAAATTAATTCAGTGGTTGCAAATCATGGTGATCAGTATTTAAATTTTGCAGATTACAAAAACTCTAAATGATTTAGCTGTTGATATTTGGTCAAGAATCAGGTTTTTGTCGATAACTAAGAAGGCACGAAGTCAATTTAATGCAAATTGTAATCCTGTTTCGTTTCATTATTGATTTATGAGCACCAAAGTTTAATGATTTTAAAGTCACTAATATTTTGCCGTGTAGCAGATACATTTTACGTCGGTGGCAATGGATCTGCTAATAGAAGTTAATAGTCCAGGACCCATATATAAAAATGGAAAATATTGCGGTGTTTCTCATAACACTATACATACTACAAGATATTCATAGGGCTTTTACATTGTACCTTTTTTAATTTTGCTTTTCAAATTAATAGGCCTACATCTTCTGGGACGAGCGATTTCTAGAGGTCATTGTGATTCTTCAACTATCTAAATGGGATAAGGGACATTATAGAGGCAATAAAGTGAACACAGTGATACAGACAAGATTGTATCATAATTATAAAATAAGTACATTTGTCTTCGCAGTAGCTGTGTTGAATTCAGTTTTGGATTTGGTCAAGGATGCACTCGTACTTGGTTATCGGACTGTGTCAACAGATTGCATTTTATCGTATAATCAGTTATGTTAACTGCATTGGCATTTGTGTTGCACCGGCTCTTGAACAGAGAGTTTTAACTCTGAAGAGGCACTAGAGAGCGCCCAACGAACACTCTCTGCGCACTTAACTGAGGCTTTAGTCCACCACCATCCCCTACTCCAGTTATTTAACACTGTCCATCATTTACAAGTGATGCATTCATCGGCGCGGAACCCATATTCATTATGTTCAATTTTTCTGTAATATCCCAAAATTTATGGCTGCAATTTCTAACAAAAAAATATAACCACGAAATATATTACATTATTACAGTATTATTTTTAAATTATACTCTTCACCGAATATAATAAGGGTAATCAAATCACGGAGGATGAACTGGGCTGGACATGTAGCGCGCATGGGGGAGGAAATATATCTAAAAATATTGACTGGGAGACCCGAAGGGAAGGACCATTCGGAAGACTTAGACGAATGTGGGAAAACAATATAAGAAAATATTTAAAGGAAGTAGGATTTGCGAGGGATGGTTGGATGGAGTTACTACAGAATAGGGTTGAATGACGGGCTCATTTAATTTGCTTAGGAATTTCTATTTCTGTTGAGTAAGTAGGTAAGTATTATTTTTACTTTCTCTACCTTATGTTTGGTAGCCTACTATAGGTAGAGGAAATATTGTGATCTACTCTGAAATTCGATGTCGAGTTTTCTAAATTAATACACGTTTCGAGGTCCTCTGTACCTAAAAATACAATTTTCAGAAAGAAATCCGTATGTGTCTGTGGTATATTAATTCTGTAAGTAGCAGCCTGAGAACAAATCATATAAAAACTAAATTTTATGTTTTCCTTAGATATCTCCAGGGGATGTGACACGAATATTGGGACGTCTTTCTTATTTTTACTACCACAATAGGCCTATATGAAAGTGTTATTTTCCGCGATGTTATCGAAAACCGTTCGAAAGATTTTGTTTAAAATTTGTACATTAGGTTCTTATAATAAGAGCTAAAACTATTGACCAGCTGCTAACCATTACTGTTGTATCATTTTGAATGCAGGCTTCGATTTCAGGCCTTGCAATGTAGATAGGCAGCACAGGTATAGGCCTATCGTCATATCGATTCTGATACAAGATTTATGTCTGAATATAGTACTTATTTTGGATTTGGGGTAGATATAAAAAAGCATTCCAGTCCAGCATTCTCCTTTACGAATGGGAAATTCACAGTTCACACTCAGGTGGATCAGCTATAGGACGTGAACTTGCGTTTTCGCATTTATTTTTACCGTATTGTAAAATCAGCGCCTTTGTGTGTGTAGCCTATGTGTAAATTATGCCAAACAAGAGGACTACAGACACGCCTAATTCTGGTCGTTGATCAAGGCAGTGTAAGTATTGGGGTCAGTTACCGGACATGTTCTAATTACTGGTAAATACTGAACATGGGATGTGAGGTGACGCATGTAACATGGCGAACCTAGCATGCGCGATTTATTATTCCTTTCTTAGCTTTTCCTGGGGGGAAAAGTTACATGCAATAAGATCCCTAGAGAACCGTAGTAGAATTGCGATTAAATTGGGAAATTTAAACAATGTTTTGCACAATTTGCATATGCCTGTGAAAGCCAGGTCAAAGGATTTTAGGGTAGATTAATAATAATAATAATAATAATAATAATACAAATAATAACAACAATAATTAAAAATAATAATAATTAATAGTCGGAACAGTAGACCTCGCATCAAAAAATCTAAGATATTCTCTTCAAAAGACGACCATCTTGTATCATCATCATCGCTAACAGCTGATATTTGTTTCAATTGTTATGATTAGAAATGTGTATCAAAATGGGACTTCTGTCTTCTAACGATAACATTTTCAATACGTATTTAGCTGAAATGTCAAGATACCGGTATAATAGTATTTAAATTCCTCAAGCGGAGTGAAAAACCCTCAGATTGATACCTCAATCGTGCATATTGACCCAGTTTTCACTTAAATTAAGGGACTTTCACAACATAAAAAATACATATTATTATTATATTATTATAAGTTTTCTTAGTAGGGGTGGTGGTGATGATGATGATGATGATCATAATAATAATAATAATAATAACAACAACAACAACAAAAATAACAACAGCAGCAACTCCAGACAGTATTGGAAAACGAGTATTTCCAGGACTTTACCATGTGATTGTTACAGATCTGTATATCTTTTTCCCCTCCTCTCCCTCCGACCCCGTATATGGGGAGTTGATTTCAGAACAGATAGCAAAGCTCAGGAAAAATCTACACAGAACAATTTCCTTATTTTTATAAAGCAAAATAATAAATCTTGAAACGACAAATCCGAGAGGTAGATTCAAATCTTCGCTTATCTTACGTTGCTACTATTATTTCACCTTTTCGCCTGACATTGACAAGCAATGTAGTTACGCACTTAGACAATGTTTTCAGGTTATAAAGGATTTGTATCTTTAGGAATCTTGAATTAATTATTGTTACTAATTTTCGAAATCATGATACGTGTCATCACTTGAAAACATTAAGTTTTGATATCAATCCTGGAGGCTTAGGGGAACATACAAGGGATGATGGCGGCTTCTTCGTAAATTATGTGTAAAACAAGAACTTTTGTGGAAAATATTATCTTTCTTAAAGTATATTCTATTCTTATACAGTCTGAATAACAGGTAATTTATTCCTCCCCTTATTTGCAGTATTCCTAGTGAAAGGCATTCCACCAGTCTTGAATAAGGATAAGTACATTAGTATAAGCATTGATTCACGAATTCCTCTGAAATAGTGAAAAGCTAATGCTGCCGTAATATGCATGTTCCTATCTCCTAGATTTCTACTGACTTTCTTTTAGATGTAAAGCTTCTCACAGGTAGAAACTAAGTACTTCTGAATCCTGTGATATTTCTCCAAAAGTGAAGTTTGTATCCAAATTATCGCACGATTCGGATCGCTTAAATTTTATTTTTTGACTAGAAGAAGAAGAAACATCAGGTGGAAAGAAACTGAAGCTTCTCTTTCTACAGAGTTACTTATTAATTAAGTCTACTTAAGTGTCAAGAGACAAGAGAGATTTAAAACGTAAGTTCAATATCTTAAATTTTGTTTCTGTCCATAATGCACTTATTGTATTAAACTAGTAGTTGCGCGTGATTATTTACTGAACTGCTACATAAATTTAGATCATGCATTTAACAGAAAAATAATTGAACCATTACTATAGGCCTATTTTTACTGACATAGTTTTTACATAATTTGTATGAATTACATAATTTAATTCTTAATTAAATTGTTTTACGTTGTAAATATAAATAATTAAATGAATAAAACGAATCTTGCCTAAATCCCGGCTTCGAAGTGCATTTCACGATTAAATTACGCCGCCCGGGGAAGAAGCTACCTCAGATTCGAGTTCCCTAGACCCCCCCCCCCCCTCATAGCGAGTTTCGTCCAAATCATTCAACGTTTTCCCATTTAGGCGTGCATTGATGATCCTCTTCTGTTCATCTACTGCTAAAAAATCAAATATCTGCGTTAGGTAATGTTATAAATAGGGATGGGTCGATACCAGATTTTCTCGATACTCGATACCGATACATGATTTTTTCCTCGATACTCGATACCTTCAACATTTCAAGTTTCAATAAATAGGTACATTAAAAATTAAAATTTGAGAGAACTGTGTAATACCAACTAAATTAATTAATTCTGCATATTTAATGAGACAAAATTTAATATCATCAGTAGCCTATAATTATTTTTAAACTTTACATTAAAACTAAAATTAGTTTTTCAAACAGTCCACTTACAAGTTTTTGTTAAAAAATACTAGCATTCTCACTTAATTGCAGAATTACAAAAGTATCGAGCGAGTTTTCTGAAGTATCGTTCGATGCCGAAACCATGCAAGTATCGAGAGTATCGAGGTATCGAAAGTATCGAGGACCCATCCCTAGTTATAAACAGATGAATCAAGTAGAGCAGGTTAACAAAGTCGAAATTATCGACAAATTGACGCTTTATATTGCAAAAAATCGATTTTAGCTATACTCTTTCTTTCCCGGTTGCTAAGAGAAAGGCCAACTTCAATTAATTGCACAGTTGAACACGGTCTTGCTAATAGTTGGCGTTGAATGTACACGGAAACACTAGTGCAAATATTATACCTTAGATTGTCTTGTATGTTTATACATGTATGTATGTATTTATTCATTGCAATTGGGTTACTACCCGGTGTTAGCGTTTCCTAATACTACAATACTACAACTAAGACTATAATATTTACACATGAATGAGTAACATCACATGAACGATTAACATTTCATAAACAAGAATCATTACATAAGAAGGTAGCATTACTTAATACACAAAGAAGACCTTAAGTTATTCTTAAATTTCTTCAGGGAGGGGGGTTTCCCTGAAAAGCTGCTAGAGGCAATTCATTTCATTCCTCAATAATTCTATTTACAAATGAAAACTTCCCTACATCTGTTCTTGATTTTGAGGGAATGGTTGCCTCTTCCGTAATACGATAGATTATAATGGAATCGATAAGAATGCATTCGCAGATAGTCACCAATTAAGACTTCTACAAGACTAAATTCTTTAAAAAAATCAAAGCTCATATGGAACTAGTTTCTTTTGATTAAAAGAAATAAGCACGAAAGCAAGACACTTTCTCCTATATTTTGTCTCGAATTTGGAGTTGTAATAATTGAGCAAGAATTTTAAGTTTGATTATGATCGCTAGAATTGCAATGTAGACAATAGACGTTTAAGAATACAACAGATATCACCCAAAAATGGTGATTGATATTTTGTCTTAAAAATAAATTCTTATCGCTAGGGTGTTATCACCTATCTTAGGAGGTGGGATTATTACTTCAACTTGCTTTACGCGGGTTTGCAGGTATCCTGTACTAATAGTGCATAAAAAATCATCTGTACCTCAAATTGCTTTTATTGTGACTATTTAGCGATTACTTGCAATTAATATTGTAGTTAATAATTAAAACCTCAAAAAGCATATGATTTAAGCTCCGGAATGATTATAGATATATGCATATGAATTCATTTACCACAGATTGTTGTCTCTGTTGGACAATACATGATAATATTTTAGGAGAAAAATTCCTCTGACACTGGGACTTGAACGCAGGACCTTTGGCTATTCGTGCCAGTGCTCTTACCAACCGAGCTACGCCAAAATTCAATTCACAGCCAGTCATACGAGAGAGATTCTATCTGGCGCTGTGAATTGAATTCTGGCGTAGCTCAGTTGGTAAGAGCATTGGCACGGATAGCCAAAGGTCCTGGATTCAAGTCCCAGTGTAAGAGGAATTTTTCTCCTAAAATATTATCCGGAATTATTAGTTAGAAACTGAGAAATTTTCATTGACAAATGTAGATTTGCTTTGGGAGAAGTTGAACATGAAAATGGGACGGTTGCATTCCTTTTGCAGAACAATTCTTACTTCTGAAACGTGCTAAAATCTTAGAAATTAGACTGATAGAGAAAGTTCAGATTAAAAGTTCATGCTCATGAGATCATTGCGATACGCTTTGAATGAAGTGCATAGGATGCGCCGAGTTAATGAGCTCCAATAATGCAAGAAGCTGTTACAGTGAAGAAGTGTAGGCGGGAATTCAGTACATACCGGTTTCTGGCTTCACTTGCAAGGATTTGTCAACTCGTTCACTGGACCATCACCACAGTGGATAAGAACTTCAAATACATGAACAAGAGTTTTGGAAATCTGTCACTAGTCTTCTTTAATTTTGTTAGTATTTCAAATCCCATATTCATAACTAGGGATTGGTCGATACCAGATTTTCTCGATACCGATACATGATTTTCTCTCGATACTCGATACCGTCAACATTTCCAGTTTCAATAAATAGGTACATTAAAAATTAAAAGTTGAGAGAAATGTGTAATACCAACTAAATTAATTAAATGTACATATTTAATAAGACAAAATTTAATATCATCTGTAGCCTATAGTTATTTTTAAACTCTACATTAAAAGTAAAATTAGTTTTTGAAACAGTCCACTTACAAGTTTTTGTTAAAAAATACTAGCATTCTCACTTAATTGCAGAATTGCAGAGTTACCAAAGTATCGAAAAAGTACCGAGCGAGTTTTCTGAAGTATCGTTCGATGCCGATACCATGCAAGTATCGAGGTATCGAAAGTATCGAGGGCCCAAGCCTATTCATAACATGGCCGGATTTTCATGACCTAAAAATATTTAAAAATTGAGCTATAAAATGACTGCAAAAATAAAAAAAAATTACCCAAAAATACAAAAAAAAAACACCAAAAAATAATAAAAAATTCCCAAAAATACAAAAAAAGACCCAAAAATAAAAAAGTCCAAAAGTTTGTATGAAAATACTAGTCTATAGGCCTACATCAGATTTGTGTCTATTTTACATTTATGTTGTTGACACAATTATAGGCTGCAAACGGTTAAATGCAAACAGCCAAAACCGTATTTCTGTAACCAAATAAAATTATGATAAGAATTGTTTATTTATGCATTTATGCTTATTTAGAGTTCCGATAATATTCAATGTAAGTAGATGTACAAAAACTCTATATAATGCGAGAAACAACACAAAATAAGAAAATAATTACTTCATTCTTAAAAAGTTACCTAAAAATATGAAATGTTAAATAAAAGACCGTAAAATTACCAAGAAATAACCAAACAATGACATATGTTTCTAAAAATCATCTATAATAAAAAGGGGGAAAATGACCAAGAAATTACCCTAAAAATTACAATTTTTATAATCTAGGAGTCATGATCAGAATATCTGCAACGTCCATGATGCAGTTAAAAGATGACATGTCGTCAAAATCCGGGCCCTGTTCATAACCCTGTCATTTGCTGTTAAAATATATTAACACTATCGTAATTCCTAACCAGGTATGGACCAGTAAGAATTTTTAAAAAATGTATTAGGCCTAGTGCTGAAATGATTATTTTTCCAGATTTATTTTCGAATATTTCTTTTTGTGACGTTATGTCGTATTTCGTGATTAACATAGTAGTACTTTTTAATAGGGATGGGTCGATACCAGATTTTCTCGATACTCGATACCGATACATGATTTTTCCTCGATACTCGATACTTCGATACTCGATACCTTCAACATTTCCAGTTTCAATAAATAGTATATATATATATATATATGTATTATATATATATATAAATATATTAGGGATGGGTCGATACCAGATTTTCTCGATACTCGAAACCGATACATGATTTTTTCCTCGATACTCGATACCTTCAACATTTCCAGTTTCAATAAATTGGCACATTAAAAATTAAAATTTGAGAGAACTGTGTAATACCAACTAAATTAATTAAGCCTGCATATTTAATGAGACAAAATTTAATATCATCAGTAGCCTATAATTATTTTTAAATTCTACATTAAAACTAAAATTAGTTTTTGAAACAGTCCACTTACAAGTTTTTGTTAAAAAAATACCAGCATTCTCACTTAATTGCAGAATTGCAGGATTACAAAAGTATCGAAAAAGTATCGAGCGAGTATTTTGAAGTATCGTTCGATGCTGATACCATGCAAGTATCGAGAGTATCGAGGTATCGAAAGTATCGAGGACCCATCCCTACTTTTTAATAAGTTAAAACAAGCGTAATGTTTAACCTAATGCCGTACTTAACATGTTCTAAGATTAAAATTACGTAAACATTTTGGCACTTCCTTTCCACTAACATTTTCAGAGCTGAATTATGTATCAATATACGTAACCATCAAGTGAAATAATCAGTGGGCTCTATAACCGAGTTCCGTAAATTACAATTCTAAATTGAGAATAAAAGATCCTCCCATTTTGTATAAAGCAGTACTCCAAATTGATTTTATTTCTTTGCTTGTATGCAAATCTTAAAGCGACGAATTTATACTTCAGTACAGTGTTATGTGTCTTATAAGAGGAAATCAGGATATCAGAACATTTTAAGGAGTGACCGAAGATTGATAATTATTTTCTAAACTACTGGTCCTGCGAACTTGAAAATTTGCAAACTTAATTAAAATATAAACACAAATTTTAATATAGCAATTTGATTTTGAGTTATTAATTAATTAAATTATTTTTTAATCAAAATTAAATCTCTTTCGGCAGATATTAAAATATGAACCTGAATATTTTATGTGCGCTACAAATGTATACTTACGATTTTTGATACTGTTCATACTTTTTCTTTCAAGAAATTCCCAGAAAAATTAAATGATATAATATGATTAGGCCTATACTGAATATTAAAAAGAGAGAACAAACGCCTATACAGAAAATCCGATTAGACATTTTATTACATTGTAAAGTACGTTTTGAAAAAGAAATCACCTCTGTATCTCTATTTTTGTGGGAGAAGATAGATTTTGAATCTGGCAAAATAACATGCAAAATGAAACAGAAAACAGGCGATTGAAGTTTGCATACACTGACAGTTGGAAATGCACTGAGGTTTAAAAATGGTGTCAACAGCACCTGTTCTATGCGTAGAAATGACATAAAATGTTGCAAGTTATGCTTTATAATTTGATTTTTTTGTCACTAAAATAAAAAAAATAGCATTTTTTTTACCAAAATGGCTAAATCAACACCCTGTCATCCCTTTAATACTAGCATTTTTGTACTGATCGATAATATAGATAATTTTTGTATTTCCGGTAAATGTTACTGATGCCTTTTTAAAAGTAAGTTCGAAGTCTGTAGAATTCCTTAAATCCGCCACTGGTACGAATGGATGTGAAAGGAGAAAGTGTCGTACAAGAGTTACCCTCGCCTGCGCTCTCTCTGTTTGCATCGGCGTGCACTCGCATAATCTAGCTGCCTTTTGTTCTCAGTTATAATATACCGTATTGTCAAATCTACTGCTCACTCTTGAGAATTACATCTTCAATGAGGTTATGTGCCGATAATGTATCATTTCCGCATTGCGTACCGTTGGCAAATTCATAGAAGATGGATCGACATTTAAACTTATCATCTTGCGTTGCATTCAGCACGCATTTATTTATTCTGCCCAGGATCCCCAGTTATCGTAAATATCTTCAGCACAAACCCCTATCACAACGAGTATCCGAAAACAATGCTTTCATAATTTCGATTCAATTTATACAATTATGTAAATACATTTGTGTCGAAGGATATGTTTGATATGAAGGAATTAACCCTTATATACATAATCTACCCTACAGCATACAATACTTCGCCTTAAATTTGTAATAAATTGGGTTTTACTCCGGTACCGGTCAACAGATTAGGTTCAAATTCAATAGGGTACTTTTCATGGGCGTCATAAATGCGTATACCAAGTTTCATGGAAATCCGATACAGCGTATTTGAGCTATGGCGCATTTCTAATATAATCTATTAAAATAGGCACTAAATTGGGCAATACTCCGGTACCGGTGAACCGATTTGGTTCAATATCAATAGGGTTCTTCCCATGGATATTATATATGTGTGTTCCAAGTTTCATGAAAATCCGAAAAAGCGTATTTGAGTTATGGTGCGGACAGACGGACAGACGGACAGACAGACAGACAGACAGACGGACAGGCATTTTTTCGTCCCCCACACAATCTCATAAAGTACCACACTGGCACTTAATAAAATAACGGGAAATTAGTTCAGTAAATTTCATTTTCATGGAAAATCTACACATTATGCTAAAAAGTAAAGTAAAATAAAGTAAAGTAAATTGTTCCCTATTAAGGCCATGGAGGCCCAGAGGGTTCCAGGAGGTTGAGGATTCCAGATTTTAGACAATCGGCACCTGAAGATGGTAAGGTTGTCAGCCTTACACACTGGCCGCCTTTACCCCTAGGATTGCTCCCGGTACTCATTTCCGTTAGAGGCTTAGTCGACTCCAAGGCCACAGTGCCACCAGAAGGATTAGGCCAATTGAAAAACTCCAACGACCTCATCGGGGAACACAATATGGTACAAGAAATAAAATGTGATCCTAATCATTGTACTAACTTTTTACTTTTAAGTCCGGCAGGGATTTTTATTTTGCTTGAGATATTAAGTCTCGTGCATTTAAGGGTTAAGAATCGAATGACCTAGGCTTGGAAGTTAATGTTCTATCAGGAGAATAAATATGCACTAAAATTTGGAAAATATGCTCCGGAACCAATTAAGTATGCACTATCAATAAAGTAATTTTAATACTTTACGTTCTCTTATCAACTGAATTACATAATGATTGCAAACAGTTGTGGAAGTTGTATAAATTACATACAAAACTTAAAAACACAAGGTCAATGCAACAAAGTTTAGTAAATTGAAAACCAATGAAGCGAAACGTCGCTGTAATATTATACAATCAGTTCCGAAAACATTAGACTATTTATGCTTAATTGTTGTACTGTCAGTTATGAAAACATTCACTTAGCCAAATATGCGATAAATGTATAAATTAACAGAAATGTGATCAATATTTAAAATCTGTCAGAAATATGCCGTTAAAAATGTGATACATTAATAAAATATGCACTAAAATTTTATCATTAAGAAAATATGATGCATTACTGCAAGGCTAACAAAATATGCGACAGTATGCAGCATGAACCCATCAATATTGCGTTATTTCTTTCTTGCCTTGTACACATTTTAACGCTAGCATATAAGACAGTGCATTATTTAAAATATGATTTTTCATAAGCCTCCGGGCCCTAGAAATGACACTAGAATTTGTTATATGTATGCAGAGTTATATGAACAGACCTAGAGGCTCTTTACCCGAACATTTTCTTCCAGTGGAATCACGTTGTCAGGAACTAGATTGTGGGACAGTTTTCCTATCTTTTATTACAGTGCATTAAAGGTCATTACTTCTCTTGGAACGCCGTATGATCCCTTCCGTTACATTTTTTTTTTTACTCTTATAACATCTTATGCACATCCACCCTAAAACAGCTGGAGGCTTGCCATACAATTCTTCAGTATTTGCATACTAGCAAAGAAGCGTTAAACGTTTTACACATGCAATAAAAAATGCAAGATGCTGGTGGGTGAGCTATTATTTTTACAAAGTGAAAAGTGAAAAATATTACTTTAAAAAGGGCAGAAGAATATTTTCCCGTTTCTAAATAAATGTTGTTTAAATTAACCTTTGCGCTTAGTCTGTTCCAAAGTTTCAAAAAATTCATTTATCCTATATGGGGAATAAAAAATTGTTTAGATGTGATAGTTTTAGAGTTTTAACTTTGATAGTTTAATTATTTTTTGTTAATTAGTTGATTAATTGGGTAATTAACATTTTATTTACAGTGTAGATAGCTTTATTTATTTATGTAACTAACGTTTTTCTAGATACTGTATCTCCAGGTGAACATGTGTTCTTTTTATTTATAAATAAACCGACTGGCATATGCACTATCCTGGCACATAATCTAATTAGTAAATACTTCATTATGCCTCCGATTTTTTACATCAGCTCCTATAAATGCATTTCAAATGTGGCTTGTGTTTGTGAAGTATTAATAGATTACAATCGATATAGAATTTAATAGTTTTCTAAAATTAATTTCCTGAACCAGGATTTTAGAGAGAAATATAATACATGGAACAGCGTGAAAAATAAATAAAACTCTGGTAAGCTGTAATGGGGAGAACACCGCTGGGCAAGTGAAACATTTTGTGCGTGCTGCCTAACTCCTGCGCGTTCTGTATGCTACAATCTGTTTTTTGCAATACATAGAAAAGGCATTAGTTAATGTTTTAAGCTAGGGATGAGCATCGATAGTTAAAACATCGATGTTAAAATCGGCGGTAATCATTGATAATATCGACCTGAAAACTGCGATGTATTTTGACGGAAAACATCGATTTATTTTGGCGAAAAAAATCGACGTATATTTTTAAAAAGTCACGCGTCAGAAAATTAGGAAAAATTCTTAAGTAAACGGAACTATTTCCATGGAAACTATCGATGTAAAAAAATCTATGTTTTGGGAAATTTTTCTGTCATTAGGTTCTCAACGTCCGACTTAGTATGTCTATTCATGAATTTATCAAAATTAATGTAAAATACTGTAAGTATTTAAAAAAAATCTATGTCTGGGTTAAACGTCGATGTAGCATAAACATCGGTTGTTTTCCATCGATCATCGACATGTAAATGTCGATGTTTTGAAAACACCTTATTTTAAACTTAATATAGGCCTAGCTATAGGCATAATACAGCTATAATTATTTAACATAATTTACATTCCCTGTAAAATGTGTACACCTAAAGTAAGGCTCGACATAAACAACTTACAAACATCTGATTGAATTGCAGTCAAGGCCCTCTCGACTCATTATCAAGAACGGAGTAAGCCTACTGAGGCCGTGGTCTCTACATTCGTTTGCAGACAATACGTATTTCCATTATATTAGTTCCGTTACATGCAGTTTTAGCAAGTGATCCACCCCATAAGACTGATTTTAAAGACATTTACACATAAAAAAAAAAATAATAATAACACGACCTTAATTTCGAATTAACATATCTTACAAAGCTAATTTGTAGTTTGTATAATATTGCTGTCGCATTTCATGACACATAACAAGTCGATTTTCAACAATATTTGACTTGAATGTTACAATAGAGCTTGTGACGTAAGTTATGTAATATGGGTTGAGAATATCTTGACCCATAGCCGGCGGCCATACGGTTTGAAGTTTTATGTGGATTTGTATTGAGGCAACACGTATACCCACACACACACACACACTCATGTGATATTATTGAGAATGGGAGAGAACATTCCGAGAGAATCTGCTCAACTGCTCATCAGCAGTGCTAATCTAATCAAGCATTCTCAAGAATAGCATGTTTCATTTGAGTGAAATCATCTTCGTGGGCTCACTGTCATACTGCCGTGCCAGCCAGTTCATTGTCTTCTAGGTTGAACATCCCATATCATTATTCTTATGAAAGGAGTAGACCTATGGTTATGATTAGGGGGTGGATTTCTATGACATGTCATATTTTCCCCCTTTGCATTATTTCAGGTTTCCGACTAATTTAAACCCGATTTCAAGCATCCTGGTGAAAATGGAACGGCTTTTATTGTGCACATAACTGCATATTTAGAAAATTTTCAACTATTTTAGCATATTTAGTATGAATATGCATACTCAAGTCATATTTTTGGCTTATTTGTGTGCATATTAAAGAAATTTTGAAGTTTCATATCATATTTTGTAAATTTTGCATTATAATGATACTTTTTTAGAATTTACAGATATTTTAAATAATTAACATTATATTTTAATAATTGTAATGAAACTTTAAAAAAATATACACAATGTATAAGTGGTAAAGTCATATTTTAAATTTTATTGTAATGTTTTTTAGGTCATAAATGCATGCATATATTCTATTTTTTAGGTCATAGAAATCCGCCCCATAGTTATGATTAACAGTGAATAAGAAATCAGTAGGCCTAACTGACTAGTATAGTCCAGTTATTCATTGCATGGCCAGGCGGCTTCAAAGGAGTAAACCATTAAGTCTGTGTTTCTTTATGTTTTTAATTGATCTGATTAAATCGGTCTTGCTTTCTTCTTTCCAAAACAAAAGCAGCGTTGCAGTATTTTCTCATTGTTATCACTGACCTTAGTCCTTCCCTCGCTTTAATTAATTCACACGTGATATCGTTTACATGGATTTGACGAGTAGCTGTCACAGCCGTATCAGGACATTCTTTGATTTTGATTGGCTGGGGTAACTAGCTGATTGGTGCGGTAAAAATATAGAACATGGGTTGAGCTGTCGGCAAAATTTTCCTCCTAACAAAAGGAACAGTAGGGCCTAGATCTCGCGACCAAAAAAAGGGGAAAACTAAAATGTACTCTTCATCAGTAAGAAACTGTCACTACCTTATTTTGAATCTGAAAAAAAAAATATATATATATTTCTTTTTTTTTTTAAACACACACTTCGTGTGATAAACAGATTTACAAATAGGCCTAAGCATTAGAGTTACGTTACGTTAAAATGTACTGGATTAAAGGTGTAGAAAATTTTACGCTCGAGAGTAGAAATAGTCTTCACATTTTTTGTAGCATGAACCGTTTGGCTAGAATCGAATAAGCTGAATATTTCGCGAAAGGAACTGTTAAAACGGCCACGATGTTCAAATGAAATAAAAATAAAGATCCTTACATATACGTCGTTTTTAATGCATTCAAAGAACATTAATGTCAAATTGGAAGAAAATTGAACAAAGCGTTTTCATGAGTGCGTCACAAACAAATTTACAGAGTTAAAACAGGACATTGCTTCACTCCGTCATTTTCTTTAGATGTTATAGCTATTTTCATTCAGGACTTTGAAGAACAGTCCAGGTGTGAAAAATATTCAGTGCTAAATTGGTTGGAAATATATTTTTCATACCAATCATCGGTAGTTTGATGAATGTTAACAGATAAATGTAACTAATTTTGAAGTGTGGACAGTTGTGGACAGTATCATGAGTACCGTTTACGCAATCAATATAGATCAGCGTTTCTCAACCTATGGTCCGCGGACCACTTGGTCCGCAGACATAATTTAAAAATATAAAAAACCAAGTGAAAGTAAAGAAGTAAAAATTTTTAATATAAAATGGACACTAGATGTCAAAGTTTTTAAAATCTTCGAAAATATACGTCCTATTGCAAGTTTCCTTACCTTTGCAGTTACGAACCACAGTTTGAAACCCCGGATGCACTGACGTCTATGGTTCCCTCTTTCATTCAAAACCCTGAAAAATAAGACTTTGTCGGAATTTGTCATTAGAGGCGCTCTCTTAAGAAGGGTTTTATTGTTGGAGGTGCCCGAGTGTCTGATACCGGTAAACCTGTGCTATAATTCCTAATTATATTATCAAATTGGTAATAAATATTAAAGTCTGTTCAAAATATAATGTTAGTGTCAATAGTTTACTTCCAATTCAATAACTGTGTTTCCGTCGAATTAAAAAAAATGTATTTAGAATTATTTCGTTATTATGACCTATAAATAATACCCCTAATATTAAGAATATAGGCCTACATATAGCCTACTTTTTAAAATGATATGTAAAATTAGGGGTCCATAAAGAATTTAGACATTTTAGAGGTCCTCGGGTTCAAAAAGGTTGAGAAACGCTCATATAGATTATAGAAATATGAGATAAAATCAAGCTACTGAATTTTTTTTTTTCACTTTCCGAGACCTTTTTTTTCCATTTAGAAATCGTCAGTTCCCATAGAAACAATGCTATTTTTCGACCATACTATAATTATTACATGTGACGTAATGGTGGTATAATGATGCCCACTTTGAAACAGATTACCATTAAAACACAGATATGGTATCGATTATTATCGAACACGGAACGATCTTGAAACCTTCAGAGCAGCAAATGACACAACCTGTATGTAAAATAAAATCAATGTTGTTCATCTTAGTTTTAATATTATACTAAATAGAGTTTAATTCCTGTGTTTTATTGTGCGTTGTTTGACGTAAATGCGTCAAGAGAAGCCCTGCGGCCTGGATGCATTGTAGCCTGCCATCTATCGGAAAAGACGAGAACTATAACAGCTGATGGCGATTTGCTTCACTAATCACGAGGTATTCTAAAAACCTAAAGTTTAAGCATTTAGTCGTGGTCGAAAAAAACTGTTGTATGTAACTTCCTTATAATGGCAATTAAGGCACTCATTTGAAAATATGATACTTCCTCTGCTTGTAAAACGTACTCGTGTCTTGATAAATGTCATTATAGGCTCGTTGCATAATGTACTATTATACCATGCTGACGTCTGAAAAGACTAGAAGCTAGGAAAGGGAAATGAATAATATCATTAGAAATAACTATTAAAATAAAACAGTTTTACATACATTGTATAAGTGCCCATTTTCCATGAAGAGGATTTTGTTTCATAACAGAAGATTTTAAGTTATTTAAAACCCCTATTGAATGATAATTGCATATTACGCAGGTATTTTCTGGTGCGAATTTGAACATCACTGAACGGCATAAACTGAAACTAAACTTCGTAGCGCTTCATCTCTTATGGGACAGGGCTTACCATCTCACCACTAAACCTACCTGCGGATCCATAGTCATTATTGCCAACTGCTAGACTATGCAGTTTAAATTTTCAATAACCAGCAGATTCGACAAAACCTAGCAAGCTTATAATATGCGTGGAAGATACGTATTAAATAATTACTCGCATTATTTAAAATTAGCTAATGAATGCAAATTGTCGGAAATATATACTAATGTAATTAGACTGTTAAGGAAAAAGAGTATAAGTAAAAAAAATTGAAAATGAGATAAGTAAATTACACTGTGTATAAAAGTCTCTGTTGGGAAAAATATTTTTTGACTTACATGTATACTCTTTTGCGTATAGGGTAAGTCAAAATAATTTAAAATGAGATAATTTATAAATAAAAGTCACTCCTTCCAAATAATATGTTTTGACTTATACTCTTCTGCCTTAACAGTTTAGATATGTTCTATTAATTTTAATAATCACCCTTACATCCATAACATCAACAAACGATAATTTTAAACAAATATTATCAAATCCACGGTAATAAACATTACAGTGTTGCCTTAGAGCAAAATTGCGACACCAGCAGGCATAAATTTTCATTTTGTCTGCGAGTTAAAGGGATAATGACAGATATGTATTTTCTAAGTTTAAGAGTTCATTTATAAATTTCCAACTGCATGCCGTAATTCCTTCACTTTACATAGCATGCATGCTTTACTTCACCGCGACATTTTGATCAATATTTTTATTCGCCTCCCCGCTTTACAGACTTGTCATCTTAATAATTAAGTCATGTTAAGGGGAAGGTTTCTTCATGCTTCACATGAGTTGTTCTCAAGAGCACAAGTTTTCGTGTATTACTAAATAATGAAAGCTCAAGTTGTTGACGTTGACACAAAGAAACAAGAAGGTCTTAGTAAATGCTAAGTTTTTGTGAGAGTTACGGCAGCGTATTCTCGTCATAAAACGTCACGTTAGACAGGGCCCATACGTGCTAAAGTGGCCCCAGCGTTATTTACTGCGAAACATTATTGCCAGTATTATGAGACCACCCAAGGTAACCTTTCCACCTCGTATAACAACACTCCATCCATGTTACATATACTGTGCAAGGGCTAGCCAATAGCTTTCTGCAACTCATCATCCAATATTTATCACACCATCATTTATGCATTAATACTGTGATAAGGCTAGCTCCTGGCTTACGGCCGTAACACTGTATAATACATCATATTAAGGTTCTAAACCTATGGGTCAAAATTAAACCTAGTAAAATGTTTTACAGATCTGACTTTCTACCTATAACTGAGGAGCCGATACTAATGAATTAGCGAAAAATTATTTATCTGCACACTTCTGGATAGTTGTAATTCAACTATGTTTTTTTTTTTTTTTTATTGCTGAGTATATGTAAATTACAATCTTAACATTTTAAGAGGAAAATCAAAAAAAGTTATTAGATAATATTAATAACACACTTTATTTTGTTTGGTCTTTCAATTTTTCAGTCCAATTTATTCTATTTTTTGTTGTAAATGCTATTTTTAACCACTAGTTAATGCTAAAAAATTATTTTTATTTACATGTACTCATAAATTTAGAATTTTTTCGTGTATAGTATACTGTCAGTGACATGTAATTATATTTATATTAATCTACTATATCCCTTAAACACGAGCTTTGATCATATAGTGGCATATTTGGTTATATTTGTTTCTACTTGTATTAAATATGTAATAATGATAATAATGTAATGTAACTAAGTAATGTTAATAAAAAAATAACTAATAAATAAAAAAATAAACTAGAGAATCAAGACTCTGTATTAGGAAAACATTAGAAAATATCATGCTCTAATTCTGGCATAATTATTTTTATATTTAAGGAAAAAAGATAATTTGTATTAACTTGGAATAGGTCTAATATAGCATGGAACTGTTAGAATTTGGTAAATACTTTTTTAAAAAACCGGTACCTATTATCATACTAATGAAGTAATAAATAGGCTCAGTCTTTCTCAGTCATAGCCTGTACATCATATAATAGCCCTATTCTTATTAATTTCATTCACGTTACTTAGTTTATTTGTTTACACAGTACAATGTTTTTTATTATAATACATTTTAATTTACTAAATTACCCTTAAAATACAAAATATGTAATATACATTAATATTAATATAATATTTTAAACATGCTACATTTTACACTTCTTTAACAGTAGAGATGTGAATATTTTAAATTTTCATTTTTACAGGACATGGAAAATTAAACAGTGAATAAGTGTAACTTTTTATTGCTAATATAAAATTCAATTGAATGATAAATTGAGGAAAAAATAGAAATTTTTTAAGTGATCTGAAATCATACATTTCAGGAATAAAAATTAATTTCCTTTTAATTACTCATTTAGAGACAGTATAAATATTAGTTATATACTGTAGGCTACTTAATCCAATTTTTAGTAATAAAACGGAAAATGTATACAAATAGATACTGAAAACTGATATTTATCTTGTAAAGCCTTTCTTACCGCCCTTTACAAACGCCGTGTTAATTACGTAATTGCTGATGATTTAAATTTTTTATATAATTTGAAATATTCTATCTTAAAGACAAGGTGATGTGTTTTAGTCATACAATATTGAAACTGAAGAGCGATTCATGAGGAAAAATGTCAAATGCATCATTCCTCATAGTGCTAGATTGTAACTCTCCGGGTTAATATAAGGTAGTCACATGATTACAGCCTACATAGTGTCTGTCAGTACAATTTCTAGCTTGAGAAAATAATTTATTTAGACCTAGGCACAAAGTACGGGTAGCATGACGGTTTGCGTGGTGAGAGAATGAACTGATGTCGCCGACCGGCAGGGAAATTTGATTTACGACTCGGGTGCGCTGTCGAGTGATTGTCATCAGCAGTTCAACATCTTCATTTGACAGAGTCGAAATCAAACCCGAGGAAAAGGATTACTTATCACATATCGTTGTGCCCCATTGTTCTGTCACTCATCTGCAAAGTTCGTTCGCATCTCGCCATGCTTTTGTTTAATGACGAGTCGGTGCTGATTGACGGTTTGGAAAGAGGTGGGGGAAAACACTAGTGATTTACAAGTCAAATCGTGACTGGTTCTGTTCAATTGCGAAACATATTGCCCAGAAACTGTGTGAACAGTTGTGTTATGAAACGGGAATGATGGAAGGTGGTTACCCTCACTTTATTCTGCTTACATTATTACTTGTACAGGGAAAACGGACCGCCTATTTTGGTGAATTAATCTGATATGGATTCAGTCTGTGATGTTGGCTATCAAAAAAGTATAAGTCAGCGTTTCTCAACCTTTTTGAACCCGAGGACCTCTATAATGTCTAAAAAAATTTACAGTCCCCTAATTTTACATCCTGTTTTTAAAAGTTGGCCATAAGTACTTCTTTACTTTCCACTTGCTTTAAGATATTTTTAAATTATATCTGCGGACCATCTGCACCATCTTCGCGGACCACCAGTGATCTGCAGTGGTGGACATTATCTAGATGGTGCAGATGGTTCTCAGACATAATTTAAAAATATCATAAAGCAAGTGGAAAGTAAAGAAGTAAAATTTTTTCACTTATTTCGTTATAATGACCTATAATTAATACACCAAATATTAAGAATATAGGCCTTCTTTCAAAAATGGGATGTAAAATTAGGGGTCCGTAATTTTTTTTTTAGACATTTTAAAGGTCCTCGGGTTCAAAAAGGTTGAGAAACGCTGGTTTAGGGAAATCCCTTCCATGTCGTCTGTAGAAGCAGCGGCGGAATTGTCCTATATGAACTGGCAATACTAATACTCCTTACCGAAAATACTTTTTCAATAGCCTAAAGTAACGACAGCCCGCCGCTGGCATCTTTTGTCTACTTACTTCACATAGTCTCTAACTTTTGATATATTTGTTATTGTAAACATGGAATACAATCTCTTTTGATAGTTGAATTTTATAATTTCATTCTTACATGTGCCTTTACTTCCATTTTATTTTTTAATATTCATTTACGATTTAATTCATAGCAGCTAAGTATGACGAGTCTAGTTGCACGTGTCGGATGTGTCGATCGCCAGCTAGATTAAAAGTCACTAGTTTTAAAAGCTTGGTATCCTTGGAATTTGACTACCATCCCGAACAAAGAAAAAGTAGTATGCAATACAAGTGTATACAATTGTTTAAGCACTTCCCAACCTTATCTGGCAATATACTGTTTACGAATAACGTTTCAATTGAGAGAGTACAAGGTGGTACCAGTGGTCCGCGGACCATAGGTTGAGAAACGCTGCCCTAAACAATAGAGATGGTGGGCGAATCTTTCTTTCTCTCTCTAAAATTCCTTGCCAAGTAATATCTTACAGACTTCAAAAATATTTAACTATTTAACAGGTTGTGATGCATTACTGTAGTGAAGAAGATTTCAGATTTATTTACATTTATGTAGGCTATACATAGGCGTAACCAGGCCGACCATATGGGGGGGGTTATAACATCCGCGGGGTCTGGGGGGTATGGAATACCCACCAGGAAGAGGGGGGTCCTCCCCCGGAAAATTTTAAAAATTAAGATACAAAATAACAAGTTTTAAGCTTCCGGGGGACCTCCCCCGGAAAATTTTAAAAATTAAGACGCAAAATAACGAGTTTTAAGCTTCCGGGGATTATCCCCCGGAAAATTTTAAAAATTAAGACGCAAAATAACGAGTTTTAAGCTTCCCACGCTTTATACTTGTATTAAGTAATTTATGGGCAGACTTTAAAAAATGATACAATTTTCCTTTTTTTAATCAATGGGGGGGGGGGGGGTTCAAACCCCCAACCCCCCCCCCCCTCGGTACGCCTATGAGGCTATAGGATTAGATGAAACATACTAGGTACTATTTCTTCGTGCCATGATTGTCATTGTGAATTGATATCGAAGAATTCTGACTACCAAGTACGTGAATTCTTTCACATACATTTTCCACCGAGTTTTGCAATATCATCTGCGCGTATACATATTTATAGCGGAATTTAGTATCTCCTTTATGCTTCTTCTTGTTCTTATGCATTCAATAATCACATAATTAATTACCTGGTGAATATATTACGACGTAAGCAAGCTTCTTTGCATAATTTTTGATTGAAGGTTTTCCCTGTGTTTCGAAACGATGATATCTGTGTAAAGGATATTCATAACTTTATAACATTTTGCTATCCGATTTTGTAACAGCGTTTGTCAGCTTCCATCTGAAGACTGCATTTGTCGAATACTCATGAGTAAATTATTAATCTGTATGAAAATAATTTTCCATCAAAATATGATTATATCGTTTGTGGAAACCACCTAGTCGATGGCTCAGAAATGTAATTTATTTCTATAATTTCCGAATGTTGGGAACTATACAAAATAATTGTAAAATTTTGTACATTATTCATTCCCATGGCTGAGTGGTTAGACCGCTCGCTGGAACCCAGGATCAAAATCTAGGCCTAGCGGGTTCTAGGCATGCGCAGTGGCTCATATCGGCAACTTAGATATTTTAGTTGGTCCGCTTTAATAAGTTGGAAACTAATGAAGTGAAACTTCGCATTAATATTATACCATCTGTTCCGAAAGCATTAGGCTATGTATTGTCAATTATTGTACAGTCGGTTCTCAAAACACTGACTTAGCGAAATATGCTGTAAATGTTTGAATTAAAAGAGAGATGCACAATATTTAAAATCTGTAAGAAATATGCCGTTTAAATGTGACAGATAAATAAAAAAATATATATTAAAATATCAAGCAAATATGATACATCATCGAAAAACTAACAAAATGTGCAACAATGTTCAAAATGAAATCATCAGTTTTCTGCTCTTCCTTTCATGTCTTGTACATATTTTAACACTTAGCATGTAATAGATTGCAATATTAAATATATGATTTTTCATAAATATTCGGACCCTACTGATAACTTATCACCTCTTGAACAATTTGGATATCAGGAATACTGATAATTAATGTGATTATGAATTTTAAAACTTTACGAACTTTAATCAGGAACTCCAATTGTTGCCCCTATAAAATTAGACCAGAGTTAATTCCAACCACCTCTACATTAATGGTATATTATTTTTGTTTAATAAAAAAAGAAAAATAACCTTAAACATAGTCTGAAATTTGAGCTGTAGGCTAACACGGATTTGGGAAAGTCGGTTTCAATTGGGAGCGTTACCTTACATTTGATAATGTTTCCCTCTATAACATCAGCTACAAAAGTAATGAACACCAATGCCCATGGCATTATTATTATTTTTTTATTATTATTATTGCTATTATTATTACTATTATTATTATTATTATTATTATCATCATCATCACCATCATCATAATTATTATCATCATCATCTGTGTATTTCAGACTACTACAAATTATTCATACCTGTTTTAAAGGAAATGTTTTATTTCCATTTATGTTATACATCGCATTTCAGTTAATTTATTAAATAAAAATAAGCATTTTATATTAATCTTAACTGACGTTTGGCAAAGACCAACAATATAGTAGACTATACATTTTTATATGAGAACCCCCCCCCCCCCCCCGATACTAGTGTTTTAATCTTTTCGCTGCACCGACGTATAAATTCATCACATCAAAAAATCGTTTAAAAGCAGAAAAAGGATTAGCAAAGTTAATTCCATCCACATATTGAATATTACCACAATGTAAACGTGATTTTGTTGTTCTTTCGTTTTAATTGGCATTCAAGAAAACTAGAAATTTTACTGAAATGTTCCTCATTGCTTTCAAACTTATTGCCCCTTGATAGACGATTATTTATGTTGAAATACAAATTCAGCCACATTGCAAATATCAGCGTGGCAAAATTTTAGGTAACATAAAATATGAAAAGTTGAGCAAATTGTGATTTAAACATTTTCTTAGTGAAAGAAAACAATCTGTGAAATCTAGGGCTGAAAGTCGATTAAAATTTCTAATCGAATTAACGCTTGACTTTAATCGATTAATCGACAAACAGGTCGGTATTTTAAACGAAACCAAAGTGTACATTTAATAGTGTTTACACATTTAATAACTACTACACTACAGATAATAACCAGAAGAAATCCTGAGTTAATAACTACCATTATTAGTTAATTAGTGAAAAAATATAGGCTATACAAAACTTACATTTCCGGTTACTTTTTCAGCCATGACTTGAGACACACGAGTCTGTTGACTAAACTACCCTTCAGGTTTCTGAATAACGGGAATTGTTTGGACACAATAGGCACATGATGTGCCAAGGCGAGAGAAAGGACTTAGGTCATTTGACCCATTTCTCAAAAAAACGTTTTTCAGAATTCGACTAAACCGATTAATCGGAAAATGTAATTGATCGACGATTAAATGTTTAATCGATTAATCGGTACAGCCCTAGTGAAATCTAAGATTCTATTGTGGTCATATTATTCCAGTCTTAACAGTGATTAGTAGGGCAAGGCATTTAATGACCATAAAATAGTGCAAAAATGCAAAATAAAAAATGCATTTATGACCCAAAAATAGTGACAAAATGACACGAAATTTAAAAAAATGACCAATAAATTTACCATTACTATTTATAATTAGTTTTTTTAAGTAATTAACTTCTAAAATGAATTTAATGGATGACAGTGCGTTAATATGAATTTACAGCATAAAACACACTTATTTTACTAGTAAAGAAGTAAGTAAATTTATACAAGTTGGACACCTTTAGCGATTTTTTTTTTCTGAACTGGCATGCCCACCAAATTGCCCCTGGAAAATATGAGCCATTTAAAAAGAAAAAATTCTTTATTACTACTAGACAAACTGCTACGGTGTTGACAATACACCTGAATTAAAATGAACTATGAACACTTGGCGGAGATTCTCAAATAACAACGATTGCCTATTGTCTGAAAGTAACAATTTATACATGGAAGAGTTCTTCTCTACCTCCACTGAAACATGACCTAAAATGCTGAAAAAGACCTAAAAATGCAGAAAATGATCTAATAAAGGCAAAAAATGACCTAAAAATTGCCAAAAAATTACCCATCTCTTGAAAATGGCGAAAAATGCAAGATAAAGCAAAAAAATGCAAAAACAAATTGCCCTTATTTAATCAATTATTTCATGATGCATGTTTATATATATTTGAGCTATATTTTTTTAACCTTCAAATAAAAAAGATGCAAAATCATCAAATGCCCTGCCTTAGTGATTAGTTTTGTATTAACATGGAGTCATGCTTTTTTCTGTGTTGCCAATGAAGAAAATAAAACGGGATGAGTTCTGCACTCACATGGAAAGTATATGGAGGAACAGGAAGTGGTTGAGGTGGGGTCGAGCCGTGTCGTGCCGCTCCGGCAGATCAAGTACCGTCACTTCTTCATGTCCTTGGAGGACACTGCACAATCGCATACTGGAGTCACTGAACTCGATGCCAGTCCAGCCCTTCAGAGTAGACCCACACTCCTCCGTCATATGTGCATATAGCTGGTGACGTACCATATCTTTGCAACCTAGCACATTCTTTCTGCTTACTCGTAAAGCAGTTAAAGCACAAGCTGATTTTACTACCATACATGTAAAAGATCATTTCCTTCATGGCCATTGGTTAAATACACTTTAATCTTTAATTCCCTTTTTATTTTCTACTAATAGACATATTTTTGTTGCTCATTTTTTTATCTTTTTATTTTTCCTACAGGACTTATGCCTATTCCCTTATTTGTACGTTAGATTAGCCATATAATTGATTTATTAAGTGCCAGTATACGCTTTATCGGATTTCCATGAAACTTGGTATACGCATTTACGAAGTCCATGAGAAGTACCCTATTGAATTTGAACTTAATCTGTCGACCGGTACCGGAGTAAAACCCAATTTAATGTCTATTTTAAAGGCGCAATAACTCAAATACGCTTTATTAGATTTTTATGAAACTTCGTATACGCATTTATAATGTCCATGGAAAGACGTCTATTGATATTCGACCAAATCGGTAGACCGATACCGGAGTAAAACCCAATTTAATGTCTATTTTAAAGACGCGGTAACTCAAATACGCTTTACCGGATTTTTATGAAACTTGGTATAAACATTTATAATGTCCATGGGAAGACGTCTGTTGATATTGGATAAAATCGGTTGACCTATTTCGGAGTAATGCCTGAATAACGAGTTCTAAGCATAGATGTATATTTTGAGATTCCCCGGCTCAAGATACCATTAACATTCTAAAAAAGCCTGTGCGCTTATATATGTGTGTGTGAACAATTTAGCTCGAAAATGGTAACAATTATCTTATTTGAACAATATTATTTTCGAAAACTGTCGTCAATTAAAAAATACAAATAAATAAAAACTCTCCAATGACTTTATATTTTATACATTAACTGTTAATATGGGGACCCCATTAATAAGTGTTTTTTTTTATATAAATTGTATAAATGGGTAGATATAAGTTATTTTCTTGTTTTATGAAGCAGTTATGTGTTCTGCGTAATTCTCTTTGCCGGAATATGAAGGAAGATTTTTTAAGGTCCTCATACTTCTGTCTTTCGAGTTTTACATGTATACATTCTCTAGCTTGTTCTTAGTAATATAATCATCATGAACAGGGACAGTGGCATAGTCATCATCATTATAGCAGTCATTCTCGTCATTATCTTCATTTTAATTTTCTTTGTCATCTTCGTCTTCTGATTAACCATTCCTCTGCTACTTCACTCCCTTTCCAATTTCATTTTATGGTGCAATTATAATCATAACGTACTGTACTTCTGAACTATAAATAAAATTAAAGAGTGATTATCCGTAGCGTTAACCTTCGTCAATCGAACACCTCAAGAGTATTTTATATTATAATGAACCTCGACTTTTATTGCATCTTGTGTTATGCATGAAACACACTAAATCATAATGTGATGTAATTATAGTTCATAGATTTGAATACGCGTTTGTTTAATAGACTGTAAGTATATGTGTTGAGGGTTAACTGCCTACATTAAGTCATATTTATAAAAAGAATACCTGCCTTAGTTACGAAGAACGAGAAGCAGCCTTGACAACGGTTAAACTGCTCGGCAAATGTCGTAATATTCAGACCTTGGCTTTCGAGTTTCTATTTCCAGATAAGCTTGCACAGAATATAAACTTTTTAATGCTAGAAATATACACGATAAGAATATTTGCATTTATACTCCTATAATGCTATAAATAATTATGATTATTTTCGTAAGACATCGTTATCGAAATAATAAATATCTTGAATAAGGAACTTTGTGTAATCATGGATTTTCTAGAGATTCCTGTGTTGCTAAGATTTCTCGTACTAATTCAGACTTAAACCAGTTTCCTTGTAAATTTATATTTATAAAATAATTAGTGCCCTTGTATTTATGATTTCACTGGTACTTAGTGATGAGCAAATGCAAGACCAAGACCAAGACCAAGGCGGTCTTGGTCTTGGTCTTGGTATTGCACTCTCAGTCTTGGTCTTGGTCTTGCATAGGTAACCCTGGTCTTGGTCTTGGTCTCGGTCTTGCATCAGTAGTCTTGGTCTTGGTCTCGGTCTTGCATACTCTGTCTTGGTCTTGTTGCAAGAGTCTTGCAGTTTTCTTTTACGCATCTTACTGTGATCAATGGCGTTTACATGATTTAAAGTTACACCGATTACATGTGTGTTATTGCTTGCGAAAGTAACGAAAGCTAATTGCTTTTAGTTCCTTTGACCATGTAAACAGTAATGTGATGTCATGCTGTTTGCCGAAAGTCCATGGTGATATAGGCTAGAACAGTAAACTTTGAGTGTTCGTTCAAATATTCTCTGTTATCCTATTGCAGAACTTTAAACTCAAAATCCAAGAGATGCTATACACTAATTGAGAGTGTAAAATTATGAATATTATATGTAAAATTTCAAATTGAACGGCTGCGGAGACAAGAAGTAATATTAACAGATGTGTATGAAATGTTTTAAAGATTTCCGCATAGGAGAGAGGTTCTATCTGACATGTTTAAAACTGTATAATATAGTAACAAAACATAACGGCATTGAAGCAGATGCTTTAGAAATTGTGCAATCTATAGAAAATCACACAATGCCCATTCGAAACCCAAACCATAGGCTGCAATAAATAATATTTCTATTTGCATATAGGCCTACCCTAGTTCTAATTTATAACACATTGTGAACAGATCATTTCTGCAGTTTAAAGATTTCCTTTACCCCCCATAAATTACTTTCTACTTGCTTTCAAGTTTCGGGCCTTCAACTAATTGGGCCATAGTTAATCATCTATTCTTCATGCAAGCAAATATTTCTAGACCAGCCATTTTCTACTTTTAGTATCTTTTCCCATTTATATGCATCCTTAATATGAATCAGCAGCAATAACTTAAACATCGCCACCGTTGTGTCAGTAACAAAATTGTAGTAGTAAAAAAAGTTTTTCAGTGGATGTCCTACCTATCATCAGCAAAATGTAGGCCTGTATAGCTACAGTACAATCAGATACGTAACTGTAAAGTAATAACTAGCAAATACCCGTCAAATAAGTTCCTGTTTTAATTAATCTACGGTTTAATTGTGTTTTATCGAATAATTATGAAGAATGCCGGGCGTATAACCTGATTTTTTTAGACTTCCCTTTATTTTGAAATTTTCTGCAAGGAGAATGGAATGAGCTGAATAGCTGTGTTATATTTTGTTTAAGCAGACAGGAAAGATTCTAAAAGTGAGAGTAGGCTATGAATATTAATGATAGGTGTAAAAAAGGATCTCATCGTTAATGAAATAGGCTACTGAACATGTTAATAGGCGTTTTAAGTTACGGGGGATACTGTTTAAAGTTTCAAATCCTCAGTCATAGGCCGCCCCATGGCTGAGTGGTTAGACCGCTCGCCCTCCACCGCATACACAACGAAGCTTTATAAAACACATTTCAAGTAGCAAGACTGCAAGAGTCTTGCAGCTTGGTCTTGTTCTTGCCAGAGTCTTGCAGGGTTGGTCTTGGTCTTGGTCTCGGTCTTGCATGGTCGGTCTTGGTCTTGGTCTTGCTAACGCTGATGCGGTCTTGGTCTTGGTCTCGGTCTTGAATTTTGTGCAAGACCAAGACCAAGACTGCAAGACCAAGACTGGTCTCGCTCATCACTACTGGTACTATTATTAACACTTTCGATATACTTTTCAATAATCGATATTTTTTGGCCCATTCTTGTTAATTTATCTTTAAGCTACAATATTATGAAATACGGTGGAATATTAGTTTTTGTATTTTAAGGAATGGCCGAAGTGTTGAGAGAGACTTTCTCAATTATTTATGCTATAACGTGAAATGCGAACCAAATCAAACTTGAACAGAAATTATAGTTTCAAATTTCAGTTTAATATTTTAAATTGTTTCTGAGATATTCATTTAACTTATTTTTTAAATGAAAATCGAGATATTAATAAATCTCCGACAAATGAAGGCTTGTAGAGATTTAGTCATAAGACACGCTTACTTAGTATTGGGAAATTGATGTTGCAATAGCTATAAAATTTTATAAGAAATTTGAATATAATATGATCTCATGTATATTTACAAATATGTTTAATAAGGTAATAAAATACTGAAGTATCAATAGATGTAAGAGAAATCACAACAGTTTTGTTTTAATATTTAATAATAATTCATCAAACTTTAATTTCTCAAAACTACAGTATGCCTTATGACTACATCTCTCTGAGTCCTTCAATTATTAGAACGTGAACGTGAACCTTATATGTAGCATTTTCTAAATACGGTATTAAAAAATCGAGTGTTTGGCATGCTTGAGGAATCAAAGAGTTTAAATTCGGCTAAGAACTCAAGCAGCTTTCTTTGACATTACATTTTTTTTAAAAAGTTCCTGGGCAAAATTACAGGACATTGCCTACCTTTTAACTCTCCATCTTAAGTAGCAAGACTACAGCAGAGTAACTTGTTTAATGATGCCTTTTAAGGGCTTTTTCAGATTGTCCACTTCATTCCACTCCTAGATATTTTTGTTCCTGTAATGCTTTCTTATGAAAAAGTTGCCGACCTATTCAGATTACCGACAAATCAGACTGTGAGTCAGAACGAGTCTCATAGGCATAGGCGTACCGAGGGGGGGGGGTTGGGGGTTTGAACCCCCCCATTGATTAAAAAATGGAAAATTGTACTATTTATTTCATTATTGTGATATGTCACCTTTCTTAAAAATCTGCTTATAAATTACTTAATATGAGATTAAAGCATGGGAAGCTTAAAACTCGTTATTGTGCATCTTAATTTTTAAAATTTTCCGGGGGGAGGACCCCGGAACCCCCCCTCTCCAGATGTTATAACCCCCCCCCCATATGGTCGGCCTGGTTACGCCTATGCTCATAGGCAAGTATTATGGGAACCAAAATGTATGTGGAGTGGAGTGGCGTTGATAGTTTGTAAAAACTCTAAATGCTCGCGAGAAAGTTCATACAAAATGAGAAAAAAGGACGATCAGCGGAAAAGCCCAAGATTGGAGAAAGACTTCCGATAGCAAATTATTGTTGTTAACAAGCTTCTGGAGATCTGCAGATGACTATAAAATCACAGTTGAATAATATGATGCTAAGTGATGCCTTCGTTTTAAGCTCAAGCCTCACTAGTCTTGAATTAACGGAGAGAGCAAAACAAAACAAAGAAAGAAACAAAAGTAGCCGTTCCCTGCATTCCAGAGCATTGTATGCCACTCATGCACCACGAGTGTCATGGTGGTATGATTGACTGACCTCTAGTAAGGTCCGAGCCGGTTGAATCTTCTTCTGGACGGAGAGAGGGTGGGGGAGATTTATGATCCAGTTTATTATATACTGCACGAGAACAGGGCTCCAGGTTGCCAAGTTCATTGCCTGTATCATGTCCCCACTTAGCCTCAAGATATGCACAGAAATCGCCAACATGTGTCTCAGCAAGGGTGATCGTGCAAACTTAAGTAGAGCCTATACTATAATTGCTAAATAAACTTCCAGATACGTAGACCTATTCTCCAGTCATAATATCTGGAAGATAAACACTACCACCACATGCTAAGTAAGGATATGCTATATGGAAGACAGCAATGACATTTAATACTGTTCGTAGTAAAACTTTGGGCTTTGGGGTAACCCCATGGTCAGGTTTTCGTCTGGCCTCTAGATGATCCATAGGCGTCGCTACGAGGTCTACCCAGACGACCCTCCGAAACTCATAATTCATATAACACCTTTGGCACTTTTAATTATTTAATTAATTAATTAATAATTATTTAGTAGCTTGAGAAACACACTGTGGATATTTAAGTTATGTTGAGCGTTTCTGCATTTTACTGTACTTCGTTTATGAAGCATCTCGCGCTACCGCGATATGTTTTGTGGTTAATTCTTGTATTCCTCAAGGTTCAAACTTAGGCCCTTTACTGTTTCTGATTTACCGAACATAGTGAACAACTGCAATATTTTATTGTTTGCTGATGACATTAACATACATAAATCTGTTGTTTCAGTTTCGGTTCGTTTTCAATTTCAAAATGACATAAATAGACTATATACATGGAGTAATAGTTATAAACTTTCATTCAACAATAACAAATTTGTAAAATTACATTCAGCAGATGTAAAAAGACTATATCAATTGCCTATAATATAAATAATGTTAAACTTGATGAAGTAATGGAAACTAAGAGACTTAGGAATAACATAATAAAAATTCTGAGTAACTTGGAATTTCCCATTTTCAGTTCAAAATGTTAAGGTCACCCTACACTCGGTAGTAGCTTATTTTGTTTAGAAAGCTTGCCTCTAAAGTATAACTTCTAACAAAAGACTCACGAACTAAAAGTTGTTCATTATCGTACTAGTATTTGTGCGCCCTTGTAGCAGCAAAACTCAAATTGACGACCATGCTGAAAATAAAAATCGATAATGTCCAATTGTCGATAATATTGATATCGATAATATCGAATCGGTATCGATATCCCACCCTAGTTCCCGGAACTACGGGTACATTGTAGGAAAATTGTTCACTTATAAAATTTGGCATGAAGGCGGAGACTAGAATGTAGATAATTCTATACAGGAATAAGATATTTAGGAATTCAGGGCCGCCACCTGGGGGGGGGGGGGGCTGCAAAGACCCAAGGGACCTGGGCCCTGACCCCTTTGATGTGATATAATTTTATGGAAAACTGGAAAATTTCTATAAAAAGTTCTGTTACACGAGTAACGAGAAGGAAGCTCCACGGAGAAGGGAATAGGCAGTGGGGGTCGCAGGGGGGGGGGGGGATAGGAGGATATATCCCCACCCCCGAAATTTGAAAAAAAAAAAAGGCTATATATGCACTCTAAGTGGCCAGTTTTATAAACTGATTGTATATGTAAATTGATTAATTGTTTTTAGTATTCTTTCTACCTATTCAAATCCCCCCCCCCGAAAAAAATCTGCGTCCGCCACTGGGAGGAGGCAACTGAATAAGGATGGTCGGCGGTCGGTGAGGGGCCCGCGATCAGTACATGGTCCTGGGCCCGACCCCGAGATGTGGAATTGTCGCAACGTTTACATTTTATGCAATATTCTCGATGAAATCTAGTAGAGTATTTGTTTTGCATAACGCAAGTAGAATAGTTTGAACACCTCCTACACCCGTGTAAAATGCAGCTAGCAACAGTGATATGTTAATAGATAACGCTGGGTACTTGCATTAGCATACTTTGCCGCAGGCCCGAGCGTGGCCGTGAGCCACTGCTGTCCGCAGGCATAGGAGAGCAGCACAAGCGTGGCATACCCGAACCGGCCTGAGCTGCGTTGCCTGATCGCACCTGTAGCCACGTGCACCCAATCCTCGGCGTGGCTGCCATGTCGCGCCAACAAAACCTCTGCTTGTTACAGAGTAAATAAAGTGAACTGTTTCACCCCTATCCCACGGCTATTAAGTGCCAGAATGGTACTTTATGAGATTGTGGTCCGTCCGTCCGTCCGTGTCTCTGTACGCGCGATAACTTAAATTCGCTCTATCGGGTTTTCGTGAAACTTGGTATACGCATTTATAACGTCCGTGGGAAGAAGCCTATTGATATTGGACCAAATCAGTTGACCGGTACCGGAGTAATGCCTAATTTAGTGCCTATCTTTACGGTAACATATTAGAAAGGCGCGATAATTCAAGTACGCTTTATCGGATTTTCATTAAACTTGGTATACGCATTTTTAACGTCCATGGGAAGAAGCCTATTGATATTGGACCAAATCGATTAACCGCTACCGGAGTAATGCCCAATTGAGGGCCTATTTTATGGTAACATATTAGGAATAATTTACCAAATGCATATCAGTTCTCATGGCAACATATTGTTTTTCCACTGTTCATATACGGCTTTGGAAATCGTAATAAAGTTAGCTATGACAAATAACACTATTCCTTCTTATACGCTTAACAAACTAGCCCGTTAAACTGACGAGATGGCCGAGACGGTAACGTCTTGGACTCGCATTCTGGAGGTCCCTGGTTCAAATCCTATAGCCGGATATTTTGACATGGTTTTTAAAGATTTTTTATGTGAGTGTGCGATTGTCAACATATCACAAATCTGTATAGTTCTTCTGATGCTGGACGATTTTAATCTGAATAAGAAGAAGAAGAAAAAACTAGACTTTTTTCTTCCGTAAGCCCTGCATAATGAATCATTGGAGCTTATTTGGGAAAACAATTAAAAAAACAAAAACTTATTTTTTGCATATCATAATTGCAATTATAACTGGTTAAACAAAAGCATTCTGGCACTTTGTTACGTTAGTTTACCTGATTTATTTAAGTAGGCCTGCTTTTTATATTGCTAACAAAATCAGAAACCCTCGATGTCCTCTTGTTTTGTTATTGTCTTATAATTACCCTCATGGATATGGAGCAAAAATTGTACAACTTAAAAACACTATCAAGAAAGTATCCTTTTTAAGGACTTGAACTATGTACCTTTTGATCATGATTTTGGACGTTATTCCCGGTTATTTAGTTGACTATCTACGATTCTACGCAGTACTTACTCGCTCGTTCAATAACTTGATAGTTATTAGTAAATTATTATTATGTCGGTGTATTTTAGGCTATCCAGTTCAATGTTTTTTTGTGTACTTTAATTGTGTCTTTTAGTATATTTTGTGTCATTTAATTTGTATTTTATTAGTCCCTGGTGAAGTTTAAGAAAATACCTTATGGTCTTTACTTTCGATAGGTTATATAAAACCAATACTATTATAATTATCATCATGATCATCATCTGTAGTTCACTTCAGCTGAAAATGTTGCTTTCGGTCACGACCTTAAGTTTATTAATTTTACAGTACTTTATTTATAACGGGAAAATGTTGGGAAGTTGTAAAAGTTTTAAGCCAAGCCAAGGGGATTAGTGTACCGTAAGTTAAAGGTTTACCTTAGGGAGAGGGGATTTCCATTATCATTATTATTTTTATTCTTTTGATACATATAATATAACTCTCATTAAGGAAATACGAACAGTCATTGTTAATCTACTTCATTCGATAGTGAAAATTCTTACAAAACGTTAATTTATAACACATACGTTTTAAACGCCATATTGCAAAGCTAACATCTGTATAAATCGTTCTTACTTACTTTAATATAGGCATAGAGCATATACTGTGGTGGACCATAAGCCCTTCCAAAGTAATTATTCACTACAACAGCTGTTCTGAAGTTTCAAGGGGTATCAACGTTAAAAAGTAGTGTTGTTTTATTCGTACTTGCGAACGATATTATTATTATTATTATTGTTATTATTTTTATTTTTATTTTATGTTCAGGCGCAAATAGTCGCGTCATTTAGCTGCTGGGCATTTAATCGTTAAGTCAATATTAGGAAATACAAAGTTATATGAGAAGTCATGAGAAGTTAGAGGCTTTGATATAAAAGACGCACATGTGTATTATAAGTAGGCAAAAGATAGGTTCATTTTCCAGTTCTGAGTGCAGAAAACTAAGAGTTCATTTAGTATGAACGCAAATGGATTAAAAAAAACTATCGTAGGAAAAAAACATATAGGCCTACATTCGTTCTCGTATAGAAACCTGATTTTTTGGTGAAATAGAATTGCTGATGTTAACTTTCTTCTATTTCTGATGATATTTCAGGAAATATATTAATTCTGACATTATAAAGTTTACTTTTTTATTTACTTTGATGCTGAAATACAGCAGTGAGTAATAGAAACAAAATTATTATAAAACATTATTTGGCAATGAAAATAAATTTTAGTTTCAGAGTTGAATGATTTATTACAGCATATCTTACGTAAGGATTTCTTAATATCTCGATCATTAGGCCTATATCTATAAAGTTATTTTAACATTTTAATCTTTTGTTGTATTTTTTATTTGTTTATTTATTTTATTTACAGTATTTTGTTGCACTGCAAGTGGGTCAACAACCCGGTGGCAGTGTTGCAATAAATACCAGCCATACATATATAGAAAAATGACACACTATACATACAGTTACACATTAAATATCACAACACATACCTGATAATTAAAAAAAAAAAAAACCTCTTTCCATTCAAAACTATAGCATATAAAAATTACATACTGAGAATATTATAGGAAAAAAATATATATATTATACATTATCATATACCCTACTCAATATATTTTTAAAAATTTTGGCGTTAGCAGGAAACGTTTCGAAGTGACAGTCTCTAATGAAAAAAGTTTTGTAACTAAAAAATGTCAATTTGCAAACAGAAGTGTCAAAAATTTTGATGAAATATGAGATTGAAAAAGAAATTTCTTACACCAACAATTACGATTTTATATAATATTTTCACATATATATTTCTCAAAATTCGTCCTGGATGGGACGTATTTCGCTGTTATTTACACATTTCGTGAAATAAAAACGAGTTTCGCGATATTTTTGTTATATAATTTGCTTAATAGTGATACTTTAAGCACCTATGAAGCCAAGGAAAACTGTTTTGTAAAATTTCTTGCTCATCGCTATTACCAAAAAATAAGGTCCCTAAATATTGAATATCCATTATCTCGTCAGCATTATAAACTTGATTTAATATAAGTATTACCATGTCGGTATCCAGATTATCTCGCCAATCCACCGATTCCTCTCAATATTGAAGCGATGTATAATTTTCTTCTAATAGGCTACAAGATACAAGTTTAGAGATAATAACTTAGGGTGGATATGTGCATGAATCTCGGTCCGACGTGAGGTCAGCTTGTTTACTATGTGTTCCCTTTACTTAATGTACCGTGTAATTCTATATTTAGCGAAACTTTACAACTTTCTTCATTAAATTTTACATCGAATCATGTGAACATCCCATAGTGCAGCCTACTTTTCTCTTCAGCGGCAAGAATTGTTCCGCTTTACCTGGCATTCGCGAAGCGTTTGTAATTTCTACTATTGTAGAAAAACCACTAGTCTATAAATAATGTAGGCTAATTTGTACAACTCTTTAAAACTTCAGTTTTCTATACGGTTAAGTCACTGTGAAAAGGATGTTATGTTATGTTCTTTAGTAAGGCCTTGAGATTAGATGGCTTGTCCGATTATAAGGGCCTTAAAATAAGCCTGTTTTCTCCCACTATTAGATCCTCGTAACTAATGTCCGGAAGTTAATGCTCTATCAGAAGACGAAATATGCATGCAAATTTGCTCTAAAATTTGTAAAATATGCTCAATAACCAATGAACTATGTTCTAACATTTATGTTCTCATTTATGTTAATGTATAAAAAATAAAAATTGTAAATTACATTACAGAATAGTGCAAAAACTATAGTAAATTAAGAAGCCAATATATAATTAAATATATACAAATTTATTTATATGTGGACTACCTAAAAAATACAAAGTATAATGCGTTTGAGATTAATCTTGTATAATAGTCCTTTTTTATTGATTGAATATACATTTATCAAGACTGTGGCATATATGTCAGGTTACAAAAGATATACACTTTGTTTGGGACTGGCTCGTGAGAGGACCAATGCTAGGGATTGGACGATAATATCCGTGAGATGGATAAATGTAGGATAGCTTAATAAGGTAGCTTCATGTAAGTATGAAACAATGTACATGTGAGAAGTATAAGAT
This sequence comes from Ectobius pallidus, assembly GCA_964059195.1. Taxonomy (NCBI): domain Eukaryota; kingdom Metazoa; phylum Arthropoda; class Insecta; order Blattodea; family Ectobiidae; genus Ectobius; species Ectobius pallidus. Next base: position 103,961,384 of record CAXKWD010000008.1, read on the forward strand.
TTCGGAGGACCATTTAGAGCAAGAAGGGACTATATCACGAGGTCACTGGGTACAGAGATCTAAGGAAACATATTGGTTAAACAATCTAGAATGTAATGAAATACTTGCACTTTATTAATACTTGTAACACTCGAAGAAATAATAGGTGAACACTGAATGATAATTGAATAAACAAGTTGAAACAATGAATTGGAATTTGGCGCGAACCAGATTGCACCACTAGAGGTAATTTAGTAAATTTTGTAATTTACTAATGAATTATATCTCAATTTAACGGTAATAAAATTTGCAGTAGAATGTATGTATTTTAAGTTATTAACACTTGATTGTTCACGTTTTATAGCTTCTTGGTGAGTGATGACGTCACACGCTATTTAATTACTTGGAACTAATAAGTGAATCTAATGAACTTATAATACGGCGAATAAGTAAATTATGTATAAGTAATTTACTTGAAATTAATAAAACTTATAAGGAAGTTTTATTCCAATGATTTCTAGTGAAAATACAAAGAGCGCGAACTGGCTTTTGTTACTAGAACCGGAGCAGTGTCAGACCGTGACTTGATCGTGTAACTGCAGGCTTAATACTGATGAGGCTTCCTGACGCTCTTTAAGGCGTCTTTAAAGAGGGAATACCCGACACAAAGAACTCGTGATCAGGATATGATGAAATATACGCCTACTCAACTTAATGCTTGGCGCAAGAACACCTGGCGGATGATTTGAATTAAAACTATTTACTGCACATAATAAATATGCTGGAAAAAACACTTAGCTTGCGTGAACATACTCCGCGCCATTGACTATTAACGTCAATAAAAACATAACAGGAAGGCAAGCTATAATAGAGAGACACTTGTATGTACACAAACAAGCACTGACTCTAATTGGATGTATACATGTGATATGTATTGGAAAATTACTTCTTACATATATTGCAAGAATATGATATTGAATAAAAAGCACTGATTTCACTATTTACGTATAAGCACACGACACACAATATACATCAGAGGAGATACGTAGACATGTGAGTTCAAGTGAAGCTGAAGACGTCTTGAAGGTAGCCAAGTGTGACCCAAGACGAGCAGCGACACAAAGAAAAGCTTCAACAGATAAATAGGATTGAACATTGCTATCGGAGTATGCATTGGAATAAGGAAAAGATACATGATAATTATGAAAGAATGTAGGCAATTATCAAGAACATGGTGATAGAGAATTCCAATGAATGATAACGATAATTCATAAGTAACCATAGAATGTAGAAAATGGAAATGTAGTAGAACTTCAAAGATAAGTATGACAATTATTATGATCAGTCATACAGTATGCTCAAAGCACATAAACCCATGTAGTAAGTAGTGGCTCGCCTAGTAATCTAATGTATGAGGATTAGGAGTCAGACATCATACGTCAAGATCAAAGACTATAAACCATGTAGTAGTTGTGGCTAGGATTGCGATCCTATGACCGAGGACTAATGTAGATAAGGGAAACCAAAACACCAATAATACAAGCACAAGGGAGAGATGGGACGTGTTGCTTATTGAATGTTGTTGGTATATAAGGAGTAATACATCTTCGTAGCAACAGGCCAGTGTTTCAAAGGAGAAACTAGCCTATGCAGCAAAAGGAAAATGCTATAAAGGAGTAAATGCACAACAGACAAGGAGCTGATCATCGACAAAGCATTTGATTCCCTTGAACTGAATGTCAACATGAAGAAATTCAAGCTAGCGTAGGTCAAAACTCTTGAACTGAAAACCAGAGAGAGGTCTTTCAAATAGCAAGATTGATAGAAAGAAAAATGCATGTAACACATCTCGCAAGAGTACGATTTGTTACAGAGATAGATGAGAAATGGACTTCAAGTGGAGAATCTTGAATATAAGATCATAGAAAGTGTCATATGCTACTCGTCTTGGGGTAGAGGACACACTTTGACTATGGGCCGCTTATATTCGCCACTGGAAGTGCGCACAGTAATCACTCGAACCAAGCCGTCTTCTCCCGGATGAGTAGCGGTGATCACGCCTAACTTCCATTGAAGAGGAGGAATGTTGTCTTCCTTCAAGATGACGACAGTACCAACTTGAATGTTGTCACTGGAACAGGTCCATTTCTGCCTTTGTTGTAGTGAGTGAAGATATTCGGATGACCAGCGTTTCCATATGTGTTGCAAATGATTTTGTAACAGCTGCCATTTTTCTAAGTACTTCTTATCTTCCGTAGGAGGATGTGAAGGTAGAGATATGAGAGGTTCTCCAATTAAGAAGTGACCAGGAGAAAGGTATGACAAGTCAGCTGGATCATCATTTAGACGAACAAGTGGTCTAGAATTCAAGCAAGCTTCGATTTGAGATAGAAGCGTAGAAAGCTGTTCATATGTGAGAATTTGAGCTCCCATAACTCGCCTGAGATGAAACTTCATAGATTTCACTGCTGCTTCATGCAGACCACCGAAATGGGGAGAATTTGGAGGAATGAACGACCAGCAATAATCGTGGTTTGCAGTGAAATTTTGAATTGTAGTTTGAAAATCTCTTGACTGCAATAGCAATCTGAGCTCCCTTAACTTGTTGTTTGCTCCAACAAAGTTAGTGCCATTGTCACTGAAGATTTCTTTACAGAGTCCTCGACGTGCTGTAAATCTTCGTAGGGCTGCTATGAAGGCATCTGATGTTAGATCAGAAACTAACTCAATGTGAATGGCCTTTGTTACCAAGCAGACAAAAATAGCGATGTAAGCCTTTACAGTAGTTTTACTGCGTGGAGCCCCATATCTTATGTTGAAGGGTCCAGCGTAATCGACTGCGGTGCGGAGAAAAGGTCTAGCAGGAGTTATTCTATAGCTAGGAAGATTTCCCATTAACTGTTGAGAACTTTCTGCTTTTAGCTTGTAACACGTGAGACATCTATGCAAAATAGATTTTACTACTCTGCGAATACTAGGTATCCAGTAGGCTTGTCGTAATGAAGCTATAAGCAGCTGATGCGAAGCATGTAATAGCTTGCGATGCTCATATTCTACAATCAGAACTGTTAAATGATGTCGGGATGGCAATATAACCTGATGTCTTGCATCATGTGTAAGATCTGATTTCTCCAACCGTCCACCCACTCTTATAACGTTGTTCTGATCTAGGAATGGAACTAATGCATGGATAGAGCTTTTCACTGAAACTTGTTTGTTGTTGCTAAGATCTTTCAGCTCTTGAGAGAAAGCTTCTTTCTGAGCAATTTTAACACAAACTTGTAGAGCATTTTGTAATTCTTCTGCTGCGAGAGGTCCATGATATTTGTTTTCATGGCGGCAGGCAGAAATAAATCTATACATATAACAAGTAACTCTCTGCAAGCGCTTGAGATTAGAGAATCTTGTAATAAAACTATCTTCTACTACAGTAGCTGCCATGCAGATGGAAGTAAGTTGCTCTGAGGAATCTGGAGGGCTTAATTGTTTTGGCTGTTCCGGCCATAATGTTGTGTTATGAGCCAACCACTTAGGACCGTGCCACCACAAATCAATATCAGACAATTGTTCAGAATATACACCTCTTGAAACGAGATCAGCTGGGTTGTTGTCTGTAGAAACATGTCGCCAGGCTGCTGTTTCAGAAAGCTCTTGTATTTGCGACACACGGTTGGACACAAATGTTTTCCATGTTCGTGAATCTGATTTTATCCACGACAGAACAATAACTGAGTCTGACCATAGATAATTTTGTGAGGTTTGAATGTTAAGGTCATTCAACACCTTGTTGTACAGTTTAGATAACAGCAATGCTCCACAAAGTTCAAGACGTGGAATGGTTTGCCTTTTAAGAGGGGCAACCTTAGACTTGGAACATAGCAAGTTAATTGTAACTTCACCTTCAATGTTCACAGAACGGAGATATATGCATGCACCGTAGGCCTTTTCTGAAGAGTCACAGAAGCCATGGATCTGTATATCTTGAAGGGTACCATGTGTGAGAACAAATCGTGGAATACGCATCGTGTGTATTGTACCTAAAATGTCGCAGATCTCAATCCATTTCTCTGCTATGTGTGAAGCTACCTCCTCGTCCCAGTCAAGCTTTTCAATCCATAATGATTGCATGAAGATTTTGGCATTGATAACCATAGGACTGACAAGGCCTAAAGGATCAAAAATGGATGATATGACTGATAGGATAGTACGCTTGGTAAGTTTAACTCGAGTATGAGTTTGGAGAGAAGGATGGGATTGAATCTGGAAGTTATCAGTTGCAGGATGCCATAGTAAACCAAGGGCATGTGCATTTTCAATGTTGTCAAGAGACAGAGGCAACTGGGTCTCTCGATAAGATGATGGTACAGATTCCAGCAATGCTTCATGGTTGGAACACCACTTTCGCAAGGGAAATCCGCCACTGTCAAGCATGAGGATTAATTCTTCTTGAAGGCGTAGCGCTTCTTGAAGATTATCATGTCCTGCCAGGCAGTCATCTACATAGAAGGAAGTCCTGACTGCTTGTGAAGCGAGAGGGTATTTAGCTTCTTCTTCTATTGACAGCTGGTGCAGGGATCTTATGGCTAAAAATGAAGCTGATTTAGTACCATAAGTCACGGTAGTTAAGGCATAATCTTGTATGGGTTCATCTGTGCTGGAACGCCATACAATCCTTTGAAGATTTTGATCAATCTCGTTCATTTTAATGCGTCTGTACATTTTAGAGATATCAGCTGAGAACGCATACTTATATGTTCGAAAACGAATTATAATTGATGATAGGTCATCTTGCACTGTAGGCCCTAATTTCAGAATGTCATTTAGGGACTTGCCTGAAGATGTTTTTGCAGAAGCGTCAAACACAACTCTAGTCTTGGTTGTAGTAGACGAGGGCTTGATTACTGCATGATGTGGTAAATAGAAGCATTTTTCACCTGGCTGTGGAAGTGAAACCTTCTTCATGTGTCCCAATTCTTCATATTCTTGCATGAATTTTTTGTAATCTTCCTGCAAGACAGAATTGGTTTGGAATTTTCGCTCCAGATGCTCTAAGCGTTTTACGGCTTGTGGTCTGGATTCGCCCAAGGAGTCCTGAGATCGATTCTTGGGTAATTTCACTACAAAAGCACCGTCCTCTGCACGAATAGTGTTTTGTACGAAGTGCTCTTCACATTCCCTTTCTTCTTTAGTAAACACTGGTTTAGGAAAGTCTTCTAGTTCCCAGAATCGTCTTAACTGTGTATCAACATTATCAACAGTCACAAATAAATTGTGTTGAGCGAATGTGACCTTCTTGGATTTAATTGCTTTCTTGGGAATAGTTCCACTAAGTATCCAACCTAGTTCCGTGTTACTAAGAATAGGGTTATTAGGAATGACTATTCTTTCATTAGTGAATAGTTGGTAAAACAAGCTAGCACCAATGAGGATTTGGACATCACCAGGGATGTAGAATTTAGGATCCGCTAATGTTATTTCACTAGGAATATTGAAATGTTTGGGATCTATACGGACTGAAGGAAGTTTGTTTGCAATGTGAGGGATTACTAGACAACTCATTTCAGCCTGGAAATTCTGGATTCTGGATCGCAGATTAACCTTAACACTGTGATTGCAAGAAGAGGTGCCATTAATACCTCGTATCTGAGTGTCGACATCTGTGGTTGGCAGCTGCAACTTCTTGGCTAAACCTTCAGTTATGAAGTTCAATTGGCTTCCTGAGTCCAGTAACGCTCTGCATAACACTAAATTTCCTTGTCTATCTTCAAGATGCACTGCTGCTGTTGCTAATAAAATCTCCCTTTGGTTGGAATTTTCTTTTATCGAACAATAACTAGCAGGTACATTATCTGTAGATTCAGACGGTTGATGTGGTTGTCGAGGAGCCTTTTTACTGTCTCGTGTGTTATTATGTAACAGTTTGCTGTGTGAAGCCTTTCCACAATTACAGAATGACTTGATTTTGCAATTGTCTCTTTTGTGACCTTTGGAGAAACAGTTTGCACATAAACCTTTGCTTTTCACAAAATCCCAACGTTGATCTACACTCAACTGTGAAAACTTGTCGCACTTATATAAATTGTGACTTTCCTTGCAACAAGGACATGTATCACCTTTGATGGCAACATAAGATTGACGAGTCGTTTTTACAGATTTCTTTTGTGTATGTCTTTCACTTTTTTCCTTGGATGGGCTTGGCACATTGTTAGAATTGGATAGCACTTCTAAAGAATGAGCCTTGGCTTCTAGGAAGTTCATCAACTCTTGAAGCGGTGTGAACCTTTGTGAGTCAATTTTGCTCTCCCATTCCTTGCGTGTAGTTTCACCAAGATGATCCAATATTAATTGAATGAACATGACTTCGTGTAATGGGATTTCAATGTTGAGAGCTTCGATGGCGTTAAGATTGCTTTGAAACTGATTTAATAAGTTTCGCAAGTCTGTAACATTTTCATCTTTCATTATTGGTAATGAAAGTAGATTTTTGATGTGAGCTGTGGCAATAACTCGAGTATTATCATATCTAGAGCACACCAAGTTCCATGCTATAGTAAAATTCTCATTCGTGACTGGAAGATTCTGAATGAGCGCGTGAGCCTGCCCCTTCAGAGAACTCAGCAAATAATGATATTTCTGGATGGAATCCAACGATTCATTGTTTACCACTAAGCTACTGAAAGTGTCGTGATAGTGTTTAAAGTTAGTCACATCCCCACTAAACACTGGAATTTGAATCCTTGGAAGTTGTATATTTCTATTGTTGCATTGTGAAGTAGAAGATTGACACCTGTGATGCGAATTACCACTGTGATTAGATTGATGACTGTGATGAGAGCCTACACTACGCACTGGTTGGTCGTGTAGAAATAACAATTCACTAAGCTTAGCCTTTAGCACCTTGTACTTGTTATTCATCTCTTCGTCATACTGTGCGTGCATGTCAAGTTCACTTTCAGCTTCGATAATAGCTTCAATTTGAGTTTGTACCACTTCATAATTTTGCCACACTTCGTTAAGAGTGTCATATTCAACTTTTAATCGAAATATATCAACTTCTTCAGTAATATTGTCACTGTACTTCTGAATGTACGTAAGTTTTCTTTTAAGAAAAGCACGTTTTTTCGTTAATTCCTTCAATTCACTTTCCATCTTGAATGCGAAATGTGGAAATTACTTGTTCTTGAAGATTTGAAATTCTACCACTGCTGCACGATAATGCATGTATTAACTGTTCACTGTCTTCTTGATGTTCACTGAGGACCGGAATCCCACGATGAGTCGAATCACTGCTGCATGATGCTGTCTTCGATGCGAAGTTCAGGGTTGCTGGAACTCACGAACTGACCGACGCGGAAGCACATATGAATGAGACGAACTCGAGAAACGGTATTTGCGAATACAAGTATGCAATAAATAAGATTGTACCAATATGATCCTGCCCGGTAAAGGACCAATGTTTGGGACTGGCTCGTGAGAGGACCAATGCTAGGGATTGGACGATAATATCCGTGAGATGGATAAATGTAGGATAGCTTAATAAGGTAGCTTCATGTAAGTATGAAACAATGTACATGTGAGAAGTATAAGATTTCGGAGGACCATTTAGAGCAAGAAGGGACTATATCACGAGGTCACTGGGTACAGAGATCTAAGGAAACATATTGGTTAAACAATCTAGAATGTAATGAAATACTTGCACTTTATTAATACTTGTAACACTCGAAGAAATAATAGGTGAACACTGAATGATAATTGAATAAACAAGTTGAAACAATGAATTGGAATTTGGCGCGAACCAGATTGCACCACTAGAGGTAATTTAGTAAATTTTGTAATTTACTAATGAATTATATCTCAATTTAACGGTAATAAAATTTGCAGTAGAATGTATGTATTTTAAGTTATTAACACTTGATTGTTCACGTTTTATAGCTTCTTGGTGAGTGATGACGTCACACGCTATTTAATTACTTGGAACTAATAAGTGAATCTAATGAACTTATAATACGGCGAATAAGTAAATTATGTATAAGTAATTTACTTGAAATTAATAAAACTTATAAGGAAGTTTTATTCCAATGATTTCTAGTGAAAATACAAAGAGCGCGAACTGGCTTTTGTTACTAGAACCGGAGCAGTGTCAGACCGTGACTTGATCGTGTAACTGCAGGCTTAATACTGATGAGGCTTCCTGACGCTCTTTAAGGCGTCTTTAAAGAGGGAATACCCGACACAAAGAACTCGTGATCAGGATATGATGAAATATACGCCTACTCAACTTAATGCTTGGCGCAAGAACACCTGGCGGATGATTTGAATTAAAACTATTTACTGCACATAATAAATATGCTGGAAAAAACACTTAGCTTGCGTGAACACACTTCTTACAATTGTTTACAATAGTTGTCTAAAATATAGAGTATTGTTAAAATATCTATAAACTACAACACTTATTAGCTTGTAGTCGTGTTAAAGTAGATTTCAGTTGGCCTATTAGGCTACTATTAGTTTCTTTTATATGTGACTTTTAAGTATTTTTTAAAATTATTCTGTTTACAATAATGTAATAATTTACAATAATTAGGATCAAGCTGAACCGTTAGTTATTCACATTAAGAAACCAAGCAGGGATGTAAGTGCGACTGTAATCATTAAATTGAATATTCACATCCAGATTCGTACCTCTTCTATATTAAAAACTCTAATAAATCTACTACAAGAAGTTTTTATGTTTTTTCTAATCATATCGGTATTTAACTTTTAAAAAGTCAACAAATTTTTCATTGAGATCTAAGCAGCCTGTATACGAAAAAATCCAATTGCACAGCCTATTAAAATTAATTAACTTATATTATGCAAAGGATTGTAAATATCAAACGTTTATCTAATAAGCTTAGAACTGTTTGTCAGAAGATCTTAAAAGATGTTCTGTAAATCTCGAATAGTGTCCGAGTATCTTCAGCCTGAAGACTGAAAAGGTAACAAAATCTCCATTACAAGAAACCAAGGAAGAATTTCAACCGTGGCATAATTTTTCAGACGCACGGCTATTTTATCTTTACTGCCGAGGAGCTATACAGCATCGTATTATGATACAAATTTTAACAGTTGAAACAATATTGAGTAAAATATATTTTCTTCTGGAAGTCAATTCTGTTTTTGGGCAGTTTTTTACTATTTCATAGGTCCTCTCCTTTTAAGCACAATAATTATATAAATACTTCTTATACATTATTGTATTTATACTTCGAATTTAACTCTTCAAGTGAATTTACCTCAGGAAACGTTCTTCTTGGTAAATCGTTAAAACCCAAGACTGAAGGTGATAGTACGAAAAGTACAAATTTATGACATTGCATGACATGGTTCCTAACACCATGCACAGCTTTACAATAGAAGTTAATAATACCTAGCAGCTAGGTCTCTTTTAAATCTCTGCCGCAGTTAAAACTCTTGAAACATATGTTCATTCTCCTTGCTTTATGTTCAGCTTTTTCACAATAATATTTACATAATTCTATATTTAAGAATTTCCATTGTGTGTTAGCTAAGCAGTCACGTGTCTTGACAAAAAGAGAATCACAGTTGAATGTCACTTTCTATAAGTCATTTCTACAGTGTAGGCAGTAAGTATGGTAGTTTCATCACTTTCCAAGGCCATCTAAACTTACAATTAGATGGTAATAAATTATGTTAATTACTGAGCTATGTTCTACTTAACAATATGAAGGAAAGTTCGTAATTGGAACTCTTGTACAACTGTCATGTTTTTGTTATTTTCTGAAATTTAAAGAATGGATTATGCATTTAAAATAATAATTTTAAAGGAATATAACCCGGAAGAGTAAAAATTGGGGTATTGTAAAGCTGACAGAGTAATTTTTAAATACTGGAATCTTTCATTTGGGGGGGGGGGGACTATCTTCCATCCAGATTCCAATTTCAGGTAGTTTTTTACCCTGGGCAATGCTTTGTACATCCACCCTTCCATTTCTTTTTACTTTTTACTTTTACCCCCCCCCCCCCAACAACTTTGAGTTTTAAGCAAATACCAACCAATCCGACTAATCCGACCGTTACCAAGGCTGCTCAACAAAAATTTAAAATATTTTTTCTAAAATAAAAGAAATTACGTTTTGGCAAAAAATTCATCATTGCTATTGTAAGATCATTTATAATGAATTGCCTAAAAGCTCTAAAAATATTTGTAATATGTAATGTAGTCAATCTTTTGAATATATTTTATAATTTTAAAACACATGTTAAATTATATTTAATTATGTACGTAAAAATGTGTATTACAGGTGTATTAAAACCAATGTTTTTTGAAACAAAGAAAAATTATAGCCCTATTTGTACTTTACAATGAGACCCTAAAAATCTAACTTTTTTCATTGTTTCAAGTTTAATTCCTTTAAATTCAATTTACCTAAAATGTAGCCTATTTAAAAAAAAAATCCCGCTCTTTATATGTTTTCCGCCCTGGGCAAATGCACAGTCTGCTCATTTATAAATCCGAGCTTGTTGCCATCGATATTTGTTATTGAAATCGAATTATCTTTTTTTCACGTTTTAATGCACTAATAAAAGACTGTGGGTAATTATTTGTTCTTTTGACACATCCCCCAAAAATACATTATGTATTTAGGCCTATGTGTATTTATGTCTGTCTTGGAAAGAATTTTCAAAATCAAAATTTATTTTCGAAGACGGGTCTCAAAACGTTTCTATGCCTTCCTCTTTACGTTGTCATTTCATTTAGGGAACTTTTATTTTTAAAAACATCTAAAATGGCTCTACGGGTTCGTTTAAAGTTGTATTTCGGTAAAAATATCTTAATATGTATAAGACGGGCGCATTTTTTACGCTGCTGTATGAAGAAAGTAGCAAACAGATTCTGTTTTACATTAAAGAAAATCATGTGAGCGCCACATACTAGATTTTATATATTTGAAGCAGATTTTAATTTGTTACACCAATTTACAGCTCTTCCAAATTCTTGCAGAAGTTCCTTTGGCGTTGTCTTACTCCATGAGACATAATTAGGGACCCGATTTTTAGGTTTTTAAAAACACTGTTTTAGGTTTTCCATTAGGTGAAATAGTTTTTTTTAGGTTTTTTGTCCAAAATATCATTTTCGGGTAGAATAATTGGTTTAATGAATTTGAATGTGCTACATAGGATTCAATACATAATATTTGTAAAGTTTAACTTAACAAAATTGACTTAAATTTGTATAAACTTGCTTTAGGACAGAGCAGACGTAGAAACCCGCGGAGTGCAACGTCATAAAATAACCTCAGAAGAAGAAAAGAAGAAGAAGGGGGAAAGATGAAATTCAGGTCATCGCCAATCCACTGCAGTAATAAACTCAATTTCATTTGTTTCGGCATAATTAACACGTCTTCTTAAAACTCACAGTGTGACCAATCAGTATGAATGACAGGGAAGTACTAAAGGCAAACAAGTGCTTAAAAACACAGAAATCTATAACCTTGTTCATACACGGCAACAATGGTTGTTCATACGAGAATACGCCGGTACTCTTACACTTCGTCTCTTGATACTGTCCATCCTAGACGACAACGGGTTGAACGAAATGCTGGTGGTATTAATTTCAACCCGACAAAGTTATTGTCTCTCCGAAAAATATCGATATCTCAACTGACAAACAAACAAGACAAAAAGCAGCCTAAATTAGATATTTTAGGTTTTATATCCCGTTTAGGTATATTTAGGTTCTTATACCCCATTTAGGTATTTTTAGGTGCCACAGAATTAATGTGGGTGAATCCTATGGACATGATTCGAAAAAGTGTATGAGCGCTTTTTGTTTTGGAAGTAAGGGAAAAAAATAGGTAAAAACCTAAGAATCCGGTCCCTAGACATAATCATGGCATTAGAAGCCACGCTCACCATATTGTCCAAATTCAAACGGTTGTTTATGACGATGCAAAATTCTTCAAAGACATTCCCGATTTATTTTGAAACGCAGGTGGTATAATTGTTTACTACTGTGATGAAATGGTTATTATCATATATCACTTGAGAATATTACTGTAGGGTATTATCTTCACAACTGCTGAGGCCATACGGGTGTGGATGTGAATACGTTCTCTTAAAAAAAGCTCGATTATGTAACTTCTAGCTAAGCAAATAATCTCTCAAGGTTAAAAATCAAGGAAATAGTAAACTCAATGACAGTCAGGAAGAGAAGCCTAAAGGCTGTTGGATAGATAAGAAGTTAAATTATTCATTGTGTCTTTAAAAATATACATACAATGAAACGTACGAAACGCGTGTAATACTTGATTTACCTAAGAAAACCTAAATTGTTACTTTTTAATAAATCACAGTGAGGATGACGTAGGGTCAGATTACTTTAAAATATCCTCGTATTTAGGATCGAGAAATTGACCCTGTTATATATTACACTGTTTTAAATCAACCTGACGTATATAGGGATACATTCTTTCTAGGTAATGAAATGTGCTGTTTTCTGGGAAATGAATGGACCTACAGCTTCTCTTATTTATTCTTCCCTTAATTGAAAGTAAACCATAGTCTTTGAAACCCGAATAACAACAGTATAAATAATGGCAAATTTTGGTTTTTTGTTGTTGCAAATATGCTTACAGATTTTGTAAAACTTCAATATAAAATCAGGTTTATTTACTTTCTCAGATTATGAAATTGTATTAGATTCTTAAGTTTGGGGGAATACAGGGTAGAATTTGAGATAACCTGATATTGCAAAAGAGAATTCTTAGAATCACTAAAAAATGCCCCAATAGGTCTCATTGTAAACCTTTCTTTGTTGTGTATGAAATTTTAACAATTTATTGTAAAGCTTTCTTTATTATACCTATTAGAAGAGGTCCAGTCCAACATTAATGATTATTTATAATCTTCGAAAAGATGTTCTTGGGTACAGCAATAGAAGAAATTCTTTCATAACCAGTCTAAAAGTTAGATTAAGCAAAACAGTACATTCATATTTATATTAGGTCCCATATGCTATGCTATAACATATTTTTAGATGAAATAAAAAACAACAAACAGAGTTTTTCAAACATAATCTACAAATGGTTAATAACAATCCGTTCTATACTCTTAAAAGAACTTATAAACTTCAGAAGTGATTTTAAATACGAGTACATTTTTCTTGTGTGTTTTATTTTTAAACTGTTAAATGCCTGTATTTGTGCCTAAAGACAGTATAGGCCTAATACATAACTTATAAATATATCTAGAATATCATTGAAACCTATCGGAATCTATATAAATATAATGCCATCAAACTACGTTCTGCAGTCTACCAGTTAAACCAAAAACCAAAATAAACTTTGCCTTGAATTCAGAGATTCAGCTACAAGAATAAATTAAACACGCACTCAACTGCGCAAATGGATGATTTCTTGTTTTTAAAGGGAACAGTGTAGGAGAGGCTGAAATACAAACCGTTCTGATATAGATATAGCTTTCCCTTACGTAAGAAAGTGGTTGTGCGGCGGGCGAGCATATGTGTCGATGGTATTGTGTTTCTGTTGTTATGCATGCACTGTGTGGCAACGTCCTACATTTGTTACGATTTTGCATAATCTAGCTTTGAAATTGCATGCATTAGCTTCTTCCACGTCAGCCATGATTTGCACCAAAAATATCACTTCGTAATCACTTTTATTTGCTGACTACGACCAGTTATTTGTGCACTTGAATGTTATGAAGAGTTTAGTTTATGTGAGATAGTAAGGAAATTATATAATAACACATTAATATATAATTATTTGTGTACGAAATGCTGACAAGTTTCGTTGCTTATTCAAAACTCTAATGGAAGCCTCAGTGATGAGATGTTAATTTCTTTGTTGGTAGAAGATGGGATAAAACTTGAAGGATTTTATTTCTCCATTTTATCGAAGATGGATGGGAAGATGTGTGTGTATGTGTGTAGATATATATATATATATATCTACACACGACTATGTTTGGAGTTACTGGTGGACAAAAAGGTTGAGGAAAGCATTGGAAAATTTTTAATGAAGGCGAGACAGCTCAGGTTCGCGAAAGCGGCAAACTGGGAGCGGGATTGGAGGGTGTGGAATAGGCTTAGTTTGTTTGTGTTAATTTTTATTTTATATATTTAATTATTTTTTCTCTATCTTTTTTCTTGTGTTTTGAATAAGCATGTACGATTCATGCGGACCCGTGCGAATGTTTGCATTTGATTATGTAAAACGCAAATTAATATAATAAACACTTACTTTTTCCACCACCAGTAGTTCCCAATTGAGCTGGGTTTTTTACCATGTGGCACTGCATGAAAAATGAAGTATTTTAATGCTGGCAGGAATATTTCATTTTTTTATGTCATGGGGAGGGGAACAAACTTTTTTGGGGGGGGGGGGTTAACATATAGGTTTCATTGATCTTAAGTTAAAATCCAGTTCTGCGCCACTGGAATATTTAAATTGGCTATATATCCAAAAAGATGCTAATAGATGATACTTCAACTTATGATATACTCTACTTTCCAAATGTGAGTTAGTATATCTGAAGAGAATACGTATATCGGCCATTCATGGAAAGCTCAAAAGTGTTATATTAACAATCTCCTAAGTTATTTATCAGTAGGAAAGTCGGAAAATTGGTGTCCTCTTGAGCACAAGCAGCAGCAGAAAAGATCAAAGCTGCATGGAGAAGTGATGCGAAGCAACAAGTGTCAATTCTTTTCATGGTGGAAGTCAGTTGTTTGTTGGCTTTGTGTATCTCCTTCCGTTCCGTATTATACAGACCCGGGACGAGCGTCTCTTCTACGGAACGGTTATTGATATGTTGCCATACAATAACCACAATGCCAAGAGCAAGCCCGTCATGGCAACCGGCTGGAAAACAATAGCTCTACTCGACTTCTCGTTTCCACGGAAAGCATGTGATATAAGCTCGCAGTAAATGGTCAAACTTTTCCTTATTACCCATATGCAATTTATTTTCTATATACTGCTGCTAAAGAAATAGGTAAAATGTAATTTATGGGCGTTCCGAGCCGGTAACCCACTTATACAGAGTGTAACAAAAAGGTAGGCCAAAACTTTGGGGAAATATTCCTAGAGTACAGAGGGTGAAATTATGCTATATGAACATGGATCCGAAAATTCTTTATTTCCTACACCTGCACCGCTTAGCAGAATTCTCTAAAACAGAAAATCATATGAAATGGTATAGAAAACAGAACTATGGGTAACAGAGCATCAAATGAATATTCAAAATGTCCTCCGTTAGCTCGGATGCATCCGTCAACCCGCCGTTACTTGGACTGTTTTATGCGCTGATGTATCCCTGGAGTATCTCTTACTACACGAGCACGGATACTATTTAC
Source organism: Ectobius pallidus (assembly GCA_964059195.1). NCBI lineage: Eukaryota > Metazoa > Arthropoda > Insecta > Blattodea > Ectobiidae > Ectobius > Ectobius pallidus. The sequence continues at coordinate 103,976,742 of CAXKWD010000008.1, forward strand.
ATCTTGTGCCGGTGATGTATACACGAGAGCTTCAAATGCCCCCACGTATAAAAATCTAGTGAATTCAGATCAGGCGAACGCGGAGACCAAAAATCGGTCCTCATCTTCCTTTCCATTTATAAGGGAAACGTCTATTCAGAAATCGACGAAATTGAGCAGGAGGTAATAAAATTTGCTTACACTGACGATAAACGGCTCTTTGATCGATGCTGCCCAAATTCTACATAAGAAATGTCCAATGTAATTGCCACTATTCTCTGTGTACCTGTAGTTACACCAAGCTTGAGCATAAGGCGTCGCAGATAAGTCATACATTCGTCATAATTTGAACATGGAGGACGAAATTACCCGCCACTTGTTACAAAAAAGACTAAGTCAACTGCGCTACCCCTGTCGACAGTCAACTGTCGTGAAACATCTAGTTGCAGCATTGCAGTTAACTTTGTTCCAGAATGTAAACGCGAGCTAAATAAAGAAAATAAGACTCGTACACTAGGATCAATGTTGTAACAATACTGTATAAAACAGCTAACGATGTTTCTAGAAATTGTCTTTGAGCAGAATCCAATTGCAGTCACCTGCCAAGCTGTTTACAGATTCGACCATCTTGATTATTTCAGTCACTTCGAAGCCATCAGCTGTTGACAGATTCGACCATCTTGATTATTTCAGTCAACTGCAAAGCCACCAGCTGTTTACAGGTACAGCCGTCTTGATTATTTCAGTCACCTGCCAAGCCATCAGCTGTTTACAGATTCGGCCATCTTGATTATTTCAGTCACCTGCCAAGCCACCAGCTGTTTACAGCTACGGCCACCTTGATTATTTTAGTCACCTGCCAAGCCACCAGCTGTTTACAGATTCGGTCATCTTGATTATTTCAGTCACTTCGAAGCCACCAGCTGTTGACAGATTCGACCATCTTGATTATTTCAGTCAACTGCAAAGCCACCAGCTGTTTACAGGTACAGCCGTCTTGATTATTTCAGTCACCTGCCAAGCCATCAGCTGTTTACAGATTCGGCCATCTTGATTATTTCAGTCACCTACCAAGCCACCAGCTGTTTACAGATTCGACCATCTTTATTATTTCAGTCACCTACCAAGCCACCAGCTGTTTACAGATTCGACCATCCTGATTATTTAGGCTAAGTTTAAAATAAGACTAACAGGCAGTGTAAAGTGTGTGTATCTTGCCACCATTGAATTACCCTCATTGAATCGTTTAAGCAAGATTTTCCTTAGGTTCCCAGTATATTGAATATTAGCAAGAATAAAAGTACATATGATTCTTTGGACGAATTAATACGCGGGCTATCAACTGAATCAGTTAAAGGATATTTTTCAATATTGTTCGAATTCCACTTTCTAGCCTCTACTTTCGTTTTACTACCTGATTCCACTTTCTTAGCGTCTACGTGATAAATAATTTAGTATAATGTATTAGGCCTATACGACTGTGTGCACAATCAAAAAATGATAAAAGACCCCCTGAAATATGAAACACGTTAAGAGATATTTTCCACGGCCTAGCTGGAAAACTGTTGCAAAGAACAAGTCTGCCTCCATCCTTCATCATTTAGAAAGCAGGCGAGAACATTAAATATCTGACGGATATGAACGATGTGACGAAATGCCGGTGAAATATATCGGCTGACGTATAATGATCCCTGCCATAGTGCCGTAGTTGAACCTGATACCTGGGGAATATGGGACAGGAGGCAAGATAACCATGAAATACGACCACCATCACGCTGGGTCGATCGAGGTACGAACCACATATTTCAAAGTAATGGACTCCCTGAGAAGGAAGTGAGGGTGGCTGAAAGGAAAAGAAAAATACATACATTGTGCAAGAACCGACATTAAAATTCCTTGCTGAGGGTTCCGGGTATTTACGTTGTTTTACTAGCTCACATCTTCGCCATAAATCCTTGACAGCAGATTTCGCACTGTGGTGACCTGGATCTGAAGCGCTTCAATCGATTTTGTATTTCTTTATTTTTGTTTTCCTTATATGACCGTGCAGTACAAAAATTAACAGTTAATACTAGTTCAGACAAGACAATTTCTTGGAGAGTAAAACTTGGGCAAGAGGAAAATATGTCATCTCTGATATCTAATAAAAATGGGGCAAGACATGAACAATAATGAAAGGATAAAGGACAGTAATACACTTCTTCATCACATCCCCGGAAGATTAACTCAAGTATAATAATTTAGTTTTGGTATAGGCCTAACATTTCGTTTTTGAGCATTGATGTTCATAAGCCATACATATACACACAACGATATATTCCGAAATATTTATGATCCAAGTGGTAAAATCGGGATTTTATTTTGCGAGTAGGTGTATTTGCGAAACGAGACCGTGAGGGCGCGTGTAATAATCCATCGAACATAATAAAATCATTTTACCATACAATATTTTTTAGACAGTCATGAAAATTTGTGCATCCCCGGTACCTCCTCGGATTTTTCTGAGGTAGGGTGGTCTGGAACGGGATGCACTCAGCCTCGTTATGCAAACTGAGAAGCTACTTGATAGAGAAGTAGCGGCTCCGGTCACGGAAACCACCACTAACGGCAGTGGGTATCGGCATGCTGACCACATGCCCCTAATCCTGCCATCTGCCTATGTAGATGACGCAGCGGTTGGGTGGTAGGCCAAGTCCCTTCAGGGATGTAGCGCCACGGTGTATTAAAATTTGTTAAATAATAACTGTTAGATTTATTGTAACTAATTACGCACCGTGGAGCGAGCCATATTGTGTCGCGCAGACAGCCCTTATTGATGTTCTGCTAGACGGCTACCAACTTAAGGACAATTGATGTACTAATAGATGGCTACCAACTTAAGGACAACGCTTTTCAGCCACCGAGTATGACGATTTTTGCAATCACTGTGAGAAATTTCACATTTAAAAAGGCGTAGTGAATTTTAAAATTTAAAATTTTTATCAATCTGAGTCTATTTATTAATCGTATACAAATATTTTTAACTAATATAGTATTTTCCATGTGAAGCAAACAAAATTGGTAACCCTGGAGTGTTATAATTTTATGCCATTAGCATAGCCTTCTCCTTTTAATTAATAAACCGTTTAAACTGCTTCTTTTAGCTTCGACTGTCTAAAAACAGTATTTTCGGACTCGGGTGGCAAAAATGTAAAGATTATCAGTTCTTGAAACTCGATGTTTTGTATTTCAGGATTGAATTTCTATAGGAACTTTGGTGCGGGTGGAAAAAGTAAAGCGATAACTCTCCTAGAAATGTTAAGATCCCAACGATAACTTTTCTACAAAAAAAGATAACTGAACTAATTTTATGTACTGTTTTAATGTCATCCGATTTATGAAAAAACAAAAAATAAAGTGGGTTATGAATTTTTAAATCACTGATGGTACATCAATACACTGCAGCTTGACCTTGTTCGGATTAAATCCAGTCTACCAAATAACACTATGACATATGCACACGACATATATAAATGTACATGACGCAAAAGAATACGCCCATCAGCTTCCTTATGTATTTGCATATCCATCTCGATTGCATTTTTGTTGTCTGGCCTTCGCCAACTTTCTTTTTCTTTTCGCAATTAACGCAATTTTCAGCCTCATTATGTTACACCCATGTAGTAAAACAAGAAATACCATCACCAGCTAGTAAGAGTTAATTTAAGTTCTTAGCTTTAACTACGAGTAAATTCATTGTTTTATATATTGCTTATTCAGATGGCCAGGTCTCGGTACTGAACTCTCTAAAGACGTTTCAGACAAAAAACATGATACAATAAGATATTAAATATGATTTCATTAATAATATGCTGTGTAGGTTATATTTTAAAAATTATTCTAATAGTGTTACCGCAAGGAAATTAGCCAATATTGGCGAACCATTTTAGGTTTCAAAGTGTCTTTCTGTACTTTGGATTAGGATCTTGCAATTATTTTGCTCCGCATTTCAAGATAGACCAAGCTACCGCCTGGCAAGAGTGCACATTCTGATTGACGCATAGCTGAAGAGGATCTCTTTGGTGTCGAAACTGAAAATGTTACAAACTACTATCCTAAAATTAATTTATAACTATATATATTTATTTATACATAGCATGGTTATAAGGGATATTTATTGCAGCTATCCAGTTATTGTAGACCTAAATAATTAAACAAAAATCTTATCGTAAATGATTATTGAAAAGAAAACTGACAATAAGGGAAAAAAAATCGGTTACTTAGGCCTACTTCGTGTCGTGTTCGAAGTAGACGTGTAACTAAAATACAACATTTCGTTTTGATGTAGTTTTATTTTCAAACTTTCTCTCTCTCTCTCTCTCTCTCTCTCTCTCTCTCTCTCTCTCTCAGTCTCTCTCTCTCACACACACACGTACACACAAAATGGCAAACACACACAGACCGAGGATTACTTTTTTCTGAAGTTATATATTTATACACACACGAGGGCTGTAGCATACGTCAAGGCAAATATGTTTTTTCTCAAAATAAAGCGATGGTACCGTGAGATCTTGTACGTCACGGGATAGTGTGGCATCTGTAGTATATGGACAAATTCTTTGGTAGCATTGCGATGTACGGTTATATGAATAGAGGCGGTGGTAATTTAGTTGTGAGTCAGCTGCCTTGTAGAATGGATATAATATGTCAAAATACGTCAGAATAGTCATTATCCCAAGGAGAAATGCCAGATAATACCATAAGGAGCTGAGGAAGCTTTGAGGAATAATAGCCATCCATACCTAACTTGAAGAGATCAAGGCGTGAGGATGTGTGCTTTCATGCTAACAACCACCGCAATACATTAGAGTGGAACGATGCAGTCACATATGGATGTTTATGGATGTATGTTTCCTAAATGTAGTACCTATAAACTGCATTATAGCCTACATACTTTCCATACCCTGCTCTTTCATTTATATATTTCAGAATTTTAAAACTGTTCCACATTAAAGAAAGAAAATAATAATAATAAAAATAATAATAATAATAATAATAATAATAATAATAATAATAATTTCCATGAATTACACTGAATTCGTGGTGTATATTTTACACGGGGACCTCAGAAAACTTATACATAGTTAAACCGTAGAATTTCAAGCTCGAATTCAACACTCCTTTTACTTACGAATGCTCGGAGAAAGTAAAATGGAAATGTTGCAGAATTATCTATTAGTTTGGACTTACGACTCCTTCTGTCACTACTTAAACTTAACATCTGACTATCTACGATTTCGAATTCATGTAGTTTTGAATATAGAAAATAAAAAAATAAATGTTACAAAACTCCTTGTTAATTCGTATTTCAAGCCTAGATGGATTTATAAATAAAATTACTACTACTGATAAAAGCATTTGACAAGCTGATGTTACATTTGCCTGGTTATAATCATGAATATGTGTTCATGTCGATATCAGGGACAAACAAAGACTACATCCGGTATGCTAAGATTTATGCATCTGTTAGAAGCATATTTTCTAAAAAAATATTACAATGCCTTAAAAATCCTTCAAACAAAAGCTGTAGACCTTGAAGAGGGAGAGCACACAATTTGTCTGGACATTCAAGGGACGTGCCGAACTCGTACAAATTCTAGTCTATCGCGATTCAGTGCGTGATGCGTAAATAAAAATGTTTAGTGCCAATGAGCATGCTTCTATGCATACATGCACAATTCTCGGCTCGGTGTGATCGACATTAAATTCTGTCGTACAGCCTTGAGCAAATGGCAAGAACAAGAATGTCACGGAAAGCATATTCTATTCGGAGCATCAGTGGCGGAGCAATTTTTCCGACTAGAGCGATGAGAATAACGGTTTAGAAATTTAGAAACAAATCTGATTAAAAAACACTCTTAGCACAGATATGTTAAAAATTGGCTCAAAATAATTTTTACGAGAAAACTGTTTTATATGAATTAGTTAAACAAAATCGATGTTTTTTTTTAATAAAATGGCGACTCGCCAATAGCATTGTCTTAATTTATGCACGCCATGATCTGACTACATAGTATAGTTAGGCCCACATATAGAAGAACTAAGAAAGTACGCAATTAAAATATAGAATCACTAGAAGGATAGCTGTCCTTAGTAAAGAATTACCATAAAGGCTATCAATTTGCCCAAAATGTCACTAATTATCCAAAGGAATAGATACAATATTTTATTTATTTATTTTATTGATTTAACTTATAGTGGTTAAGCATTATGGCCTTATTTACCACTAAGCCAGGGGGATATGAAGTACTTGAATTAAAAGAATGATATAAATTTATCATAATAGAGTTGACCTAAAAAGAAGTTGCCCGGACCTTTCACGTCCAGTAATACCTTAGTTTCCTGAGAGGATTTGTGAAGCGATGGGCTTACCACCTGTCTCTGTGTCTTCTCATGGAAAATTCAATGTGCCAAAATTAGTCTAGGTACTGAAACCTCTTGCGCTGCGCTACAAACCGGAAAGTCGCGGGTTCGATCCCCGATGAGATCGGAGTTTTTTAATTGGCCTAATCCTTCTGATGGCACTATGGCCCTGGGGTCGACTCAGACTCCAACAGGAATGAGTACCAGGAGTAATCGTGGGGTTAAAAGCGGTCGGTGCGTAAGGGTGACAATTTTACTACCTTCACGTTCCGAATGTCTAAAATCTGGGAGCCTCAAACTTCTGGAACCCTCTGGGCCTCCATGGCCTGTATAGGGAAACATTTACTTTACTTCCTGAAACCCCTTATTGGAGGCCCTATGCCCCACTGTAGGTGTTACAGGAAAATTGGATCAGATACAATAATTGTATCAATTATTATTGACCTAAGTAGTTACCCCAAAAAAAGGGTCTTTTTCCGCTCCGGTGTGGTATACATTTTTTAAAGTCTAACATTTATTTATTTACATTTACCATTTACATGAACATTAATTAAATTACTTTTAAATACAGTTATATAAAATACAATTTCATAATTTTCGTATTTCCTATAGAGGCCAATGGAAAATAAAAACAAACTTTACTAATTCCTGTACGTGGTTGATATTGCACGAGGTAAAAGAATTCCAACATATGCCTTTTATGAAAATCAATTCAGCTTCTGTTACAAGAGAAACGCTATAAAACCAAAACGAATCCTTGTTTGGATGCACGCCTTGTTTTATGAGTTTAGAATATAACTACTCAAAGCAAACATTTATCTAGCAGACCTTGAAAAACAATTGAAGATTTTTCATAGTGAATATTGTAAACAGCAAGTAGCTTATTAGAGAGAATTTTGATATTCTATTTTTTAACATAGCCTCAGTTTGAAAAAGTGCGAAAACGTAGCCTATGCTACGAATATATTGAAGTAATTTAATTTTTAAATAAATGGGCCTACTTTTTGCAGGACAACGTAGTGCAGAACTCATCATCAGATAGATACTGGCGAGCGAAAATGTTCTTTTCTTCATTTTCAGTAGATGTTCTACATTTTTTTTATATAAACAGGACGGTCACGTAGCATGATATTTGCCGAACGTGCTTTTTGTCAGCTTTTTTGTTAGTTTGATTGTTGCACTGTAAATGTAATTATCAGAGCCCGGAATTTGATGACCTAAAAATACTTTAAAAGAGCTATAAAATGACTGCAAAATATAAAAAAGTCCCAAGAACTTAATAAAAGTGTCCCAAAAATGTTCATGAGAGTAGGAATTTATTTGTGGCTATTTTACATTTATGTTGATCCAATTTTAATTTATTACATACGGTTAAATGCAAACAGCAAACATCGTCTTTCTACATGCAAATTTAAATTATAACAAGATTTATTTATTTATGCTAAAAAAAACCACACACACAAAATAAGAAAATAATTACTTTATAGTAAAAAAAACCCTAAAAGTATGAAATGGGGAAAGAAGACCGTAAAATGACCTAAAAATAAAATATGTGGGAAAAACCAATAAAGACCATTCTTATAATCTACAAGTCATGATCAGAATATATTCACTTGAGGGCAACGTCCATCATGCACCAGTTAAAAGATATGTCATCAAAATCCGGGCCCTGGTAATTGTGATAAATCTTCCTGTTATGTAAAAATAAATTATGCTCTCACTAATTTCTACCATTACGTTTAATAGCAGACACACATAAGTGTAGCTTGCATACAAGGACTGAATTTAAGTCAAACGTTCTTACGCTGAAAAAAATATATTTTTATTCAACAAAAGAAAAATATTTATAACCCATGTTTCACCTATCGGTATATCATTCTTGGGGCAAGGCATTTAATGACCAAAAATTAAAAAAGAACAATAAATTTACCATTATTACTTAAAATTCGTTTTTTTAAGTAATGATTTGCTAAAAAAAATGGCAGTGCGTTGTACATGAATTTACATTATAAAACACATTTATTTTGTTACTAAAGATATAAGTAAATTTATACTACTTGGACACCCTTAGCGAAAAAGAAATTCTTTCTGAACTGGCATGCCCATCAAATTGCCCCTCGCAAATATGTACCATTTAAATAGAAAGAAAAAATTATTGTTTCAAGACAAACTGCTGTGGAGTTTATAATAAACCTTAATTAAAATGAACTATGCACACTTGGCGGAGATTCTCAAATAAAAACGATTTTCTGTTGTCTGAAAGTAACGATTTGTACATGGAAAAGTTCCTGTCTACCTCGACTGGAACATGAACTAAAAATGCCGAAATGCCATCGACACTATTATGTTCCAAGTTTCTTTGCTTTGAACTTCACTGTGTAGAAACTATAGTGTATTGTCTTCAGTGTGAGAAAATTAACTTGTGATCAATCAAGGGCCTTGCAGGGAGCTTATTAAATGCAGATTAGAAGCTTTATCAGATGCTCTCTGGGATGTCTCTGATACGTTTGAACTTGGAATCTAATCAACTGCATGTACTGTTAGAACTCAAATTAAATCCCTTATTAACATGTAAAGGCGTTCGGATGTTCTGAATCTTCACAAGCATCTTTAATTAAGTACGTTCTCATGAACCTATCTCAAAAGTAAGTCATACTGTAACATTCCTTACTGTATATACGAAAGGGTATTTTTGCTACATGTCTATTGGCCTATAGGTCTCCAACGTTCTTTCCAACCAGTCCGCAACTGTAGGGTTTCTTCACTTAATTGAGATCCTGGAACGACATTTTACGGAAAGGAAGGCTGTTTTGCCCAAGAACTATTTCTTTCAGAGTAAGGGAATTTGAGATCGGTGACTTCATTTTTCTCCTTGATTTTCATGTGCATACCTTTCTCATTTGTGCACCACACATCCCAGTTCGCAGTGAGTTCAACACTGCAGGCCTACAATTATTTTCCGCTGGATTTTTTCCTTAAAACATCACGATCCACAACAGACTTAGAATTTCATGAATATTTGATGTCTAAAGAGTAAGAAATGTATATCCATTTCGTATTTCATCAGATAAACAAATGCGAATTACAACATAGGCCTACTACAATGAATTTGCACATTTGTAGCCTTTTAAACACAGACGGATTTATATGTTTTGATCTCATTTCGGCTGTCATATAATTGTTGAGCAAAAATCATTATATGCAGACGATATGGAGAAATGAATTTTTCGTATTTTAAGACCAGGAGTCATTCGTGTCATAGTAGAATTGTGAACGCCATCGATATATTAACACATACCCTACACACAATAATAATCTAAGCAAAAATTATTATTTGCAGACGATATAGTCATTTGTAGCTTTCCTTGAAATGAGATCAAAATATAACTTTCTGGTTAGAGTGGAAAGGCTAACGCCACTGGATACTGTAACACAAACACACAAAAAATAAGCGAGTTGGCAACAACGTGGCGACACTTGATTCATTTTTATGTGTGTGGAATATACAGCAGGCAGTGTAATGTAACCTCAGCGAGAGTTACACAATGTGCTCAAGTCGCATCCATGCCGTGTCCTCACCTGCTCTCCAATACAGTCTTCTCCAAAATATTCAACTAGAATATCTCCCAGGAGCAGTTGTAAGAAGAACCCATAACATTGTTCTATGCTTTCTTTACACTCACTGTTTCTGGCCATTAAGATTTAATAGTAATTCCGATGTTCGATTCTAGGCGCTGCTATGGGCAATCTCTAATAGTCGGCGTGCCTTGGGTAGTTTGTAGACGATTGTTCCGACAATATACAGAGAGATTATTCCTGCGATGTGCCGAGAACGCACGGTCCGGCGGCCTCGAAGCAAGTCGCTCTAGCGGCACATCGCAAAAATAATGTCTCCACATTTCATGTTTTCGGTATATATAGTCATACCTTAGGCTATTCATTGAACTCGAGAAAGACGGTAGCTCTTGGCCTACTATCTAGGAGTAATCTTTGTGCTGTTGACATTTCCTGGTGAAATCGCTACAATGTTTGAAAATATAGTGGGATTTCATCTATTTCTTAACCCCTTAAACAACTCTTCTTACTTCTAACACTGTTTTTCTAGTGTAATTGCTCTGAATAATTTCTTTTAGTTTCTGTAATATATACTAATTATTTGTTTCCAAAGATAAATTTTCTTTTCATAGTCTCTGTGTACAGAGAAAATTGTAATTATTATGCTGCCCTGTCCGAGGTTACCAGAAAATACAGCCTGCCAAGATCAGACTGTGAAAGGCAATTTTATGTATACATTATTTTACAGTTTTGAAAACAGAATAAATTGCATATATGCGCAAAATTAGACAGACAGAAATTCGAGATGGCTGGAAAATCCCATAAATGACCGACGTACAACTGTAGGAGCATTCAAAGAGTAATTTCGTTCTGTTCAGCTAAAATTCGCTTTTATGGTTCTGACTTCTCTGTAACAACGCCATAGGAAATCATTTGATCTTAATACTAATGGGTGCTGTAGAATCGGTTGACAGTTTTGGTTCCTGGACGACGAAACCATACATCAGAGCGTAGAAGAATCAATATCAATATACATCAAGAATACTCTTACAACAAGCAATTGAATAATAAAGCCAGCGTGAAGTTGTAGTCGCGAAATTAATGAAGTACAGTAATAACGGCAATTTTTATTAATTTACCGCATCGTAATTGGTATCCTTAATACTTGCTCATCAACTGTTTCCATACTCCTTAACCTGTGATCGTCTTGAAGTCGTGTTGTCCAGTGAGATGTGCGCAGAAGACTCATAGCGTTATCAAATAATAAAAATGTATATGTTGCTAAGAATAGAAGTACCGGCAGAGTTTGTTTGAAATCATGCTCGATAAAGTTTACTAAGCGCCCGGTAAATTAAACTGGCTCTTTCCCAGGGCTGAGAAGCAAAAATGTTAACGAAAGTGAATGCCTTTACCTCAAACCCATCCATAGAACCTCCCCTTCTTCTGGTTCAAACTACATATCTAGACTGTTAAGGCAATAGAGTATAAGTAAAAAAATATATTTTTCAGGAGAGACCTTTATTTACGCATTACCTTCTTCTAGACTGTTAAGGCAAAAAGAGATAAGTAATAATGTAATGTGTTTATTACAGTAATTAACCTTTTACAAATTCCAATGCAAACAATCGCATGAGTCCGCATGGAACATGCATGCTTATGCAAAAACACACACACACACAAAAAGAACAAATAATATAAATACAAAATAACACAAACAAACTAAATCTATTCCTCACCCTCCACACCCGCTCTCCAATTTGTCGCTTTTTCAAACCTGAGCCTTCATTAAAAACTTCCCAATGACTTCCTCAACCTTTTTTACCGTCAATAACTCCAAATATTTTCGTTGCTCCCTATTTGATTCCATAAAAGATAATGGTAAATATTTTTCCCTCCAATTTTCCAAACCTTCACAATTCGCCAAAATATGAAACCATGATTCTTCCCCCTTACATAATGGACAAACTCTCATTCCGTTTTCATCTGTGATCTTATATCATTCTCCACGCACCGAGTCTAATCCATAAGTAAAAAAATATATTTTTCAGGACAGTTTTTTTTTGTTTGTTTACGCAGTCTAATTTAATTATCTCATTTTCATAACTTTTGACTTATACTCTTTTGCCTTAACAGTCTAGGTATAGGCCTACTACTAACATCAATGGACTCTGCATTATTTTCCTGTAATAGTTCGAAATGATCGAGGCACGGAAGTTATAAAAAGGAACAACAGAAATCAACTACTTTTGTCCCATGAAGGGATGATCTGTTCTTAACAGTACCTTGCGTAATATGAATTGAAGTTTGAAGTTTCTTCCTTCAGACGGAGTAATTATAGAAATCAAGAGTCATTTCTGTCACGATCGGGAGAAACCTTATGAATGGAAATTCTTAGTTTTCGTGAATTAGCACATTCTGATTATTACCATTGATAAAGTGAAAATCTTTATTTCAAACACCTCTAAACCTAAATTCTCGTTTTTATGCTACATTATTTTGTCTGTTTCTTGTAATACGATTTTCTTCAGTTCAAGGAAAATCTCGAGTTCTTGAAATGAATAATAAAAGAAAGGCTTGAATGATACTTGTATTGAAAGTCGCATAAATAAATGCACATTAATATGAAAAAAAAGAAGTATTTAGTAAGGCAAGTAAATGTAAGATGGCTGGCATGCCAGTGGTGTAAGCGTAAGGACCAAAAATACACTATTATATAGCCTAGTATTTCAACTAAAGTTAAAATAACCGGACCTATAAAATAAACCACGCAACTCATTTTTGGTGTAGCAAACTTTAATTTAGGATATAATAGCATTTCTAATGAAATTTATTTATTTTATATTTCATTTCAACATTGAAATAGCCGTATTTTGATGTCCAGAAATTTATATCCTCGGTACGATGTAGATACGTAGATCAAGGGATTGTGTTACGCTCGAGTTTCTACACTACAAGAATGTGTTAATAGTTAAGTCGAAAGAATTGTTGAAACCTGTAAAATGAAAGGCTTCTAAAATTCCTTTGATACTGCATGTTTGCACATGTATGCGAGATAACACCAAAAGTAATATTCTTTTTTACAAATATGAAACAACATCGAAATCATCTTTTATATATATATATATATATATGTAATATATACTGTGTGTGTGTATATAGGCTATATATACTGTGGTTATGAATTGTTTTCTTCCTTTGATCCATATTTCGATATGGATCGATATTTTAACTTGGCTTAAAATCCGTGTAAGAATCTCTAACTTGCTAATTTTGATGAAACTTCTTGACAAGAATATAAATAACAAAAATTGGTGATAAAAATCCTTTAATTAATAACTGCACTATAAAAATCTGAAATAGAAATAATAAAACAGCTTTAGCTATAGTTTTACCCCAGAGAAAGCTATTCAGTTTGTTATAATAAGGGCATGCTAATGGAAGTAATCCCTCTGCTGCAAAGGGATTATAATGAAATGATACAGAAGAGATATATCTATATTCTCTTCTTTTTTTTCCGATAGACAGATTTACCTTGCCTTTTCATGTAGACTGCATTAGATACTGATGCTGTCTGAATAATATGTAGCCTATCGTTGTTGTCAGTTTTTAATACAGAATGACATATAAACAGTACAGATAACTATTTTCGCGATCGCTGTTTTAATAACAATCAAACTACCTGTGAGGCATGAACCTGCTGTTCCTAGTGAAGCCACGTTAAGAGAACAATTAGAACACTTGTTAAAATTCAAGGAATAATAATGACTATTTATACCATGTGAAAGGAAGCTGTGACGCGAAGCAAACGTCACTTCCGCAAATGAACCGAAACTAAAAAGAATCCTTGTACTGTATTCCAGCTTGCGCAGTATGGTTTTCATTGTAAATAAATAGGCTTACCTTAATAATTGTTGCAGAAGGAAATAGGAGTTTTCGCTGATGAACTAGTATTTTCTTTTTAGACAAGGCCAACGTAAGCTGAAAAAACGAAACACATTTTAAATTACATTCACACTACAGTAATTAATAGGGCTCGAAAAGTTTAGACCCAAAAATGCCTGAAAAATTATCTAAAAAATGGCCTTAAATTTATGAAAATATGTCACAAAAATTAAAAAAAAAAAAAAAAAATATGTCTAAAAATGTATTAAAAACGGAATATGCAGCAGTATAACAATAAATAATAATCAACAAAGGACAACATTTAAGTACAGTATTTTATATTACTGTTTTTAATTTAAGTGTTTTCTATTATCACTGTTATGTTTACTATCTTTATTAATGAATGTTTTACTTTTTTGTCTGACGATAAGGATGCCAAATCAATACGCATTTAACTATCTGAAGGTAAGGAATTATGAGATCGCTTTGTCTGACATGTTGTAAATTCCAATCTGAAAATAATGTAGGGGAAAATGCAAGGAGAGAATGAAAATTCCATAAAAGAATTACCAGTAGAGAAAAAATTAGCGAAAAAATGCACACAAAAAATACAAAATAAATGTATGCTATTTTTGTTCATTTTGTCTGTGATGTCTCAGGAAAAAAATATAAACTATCGAAATGAAGGATGTTTTGTTGTTGCAAATTTTGGAGTATCAGTTTTCCGAAGAAAAAAAATTCTTCCAATCATATAAGTCGAAAATTTTTCCTTTTAATGTTTGTATGATAAAAAAAATCCATACACAGGATTGTTCCCTAATCAAGAAGAATGCACAGGCAAGAGCACAAGTTGATCAAATTAAATCATTAAAAATTGTACTTTAATGAAAGTAAACAGTAAAATATTTTGTTTTCAAATCTATCGCAGCTAATTAGTTGAAAATTTGTGGGTTGTGTCCTTTGTACATATCCTGTCTACCCTTAAAATTTGGAAAAGGTTGGTCTATGCGAAAAAAGTTAAAAACTAGTAGTGCCCCTTGTGCACTGATTTTGGAAAACTATCACAGAGAAGCCATTTGCGTTGTTGACTTCTCAGGTTGCAGCTTAGCATAATGGAGCTGAGATTGTATCGTACCAAAACATTCATGTTGCAATTGAAAAATAAATGTTGACTGAGTGTCTTTGTGGCCAGTAACTTGCACGCGAGCGACAAGTGGCGAAGAAAAGCAGTCAGAATTGTATTGGAGCCTGCGCAGTACAAACCTACTAGTCTGCCTATTTTTATCATCCCAAATCTCCGCCCGCTTCAGAAATCGTCCTTTTCCTACATCTTAAAAGCACTAACATAAGCTTTTTGAAAATTTAAAATTATGTCTTTCGCAGAAGTAAATTATTAAGTTGACGGATTTAGTTTAATGCATCGACTCTTCTGAATTGATTACAGTATACGATATACCAGATTTTATTGCATTTTTTGTCTATTGGGTTCAGGTAATATTCTTCCACTTTTTTTTACCACTATGTCTTGAAAATAACTTTATGCCTGAAACACACAAATGTGCATGCAGACTTACGTAAGAATAATTATTTCAGTGGGGTATGGTTCTACAGTAATTTTCAAATGAGAAGCGTTTTCCTTCACCGCCAATCACGTGTACGAGCTAACAAAGTACCGCTAGCAGGAAGGGTCTTCCTTCCGTCTCGCCGTCTCTGATTGGACCACGTATCTAAGCAGGAGAAGGAAGAAAGGACTTGTCATCTGCAAAACACTGTAGTTTTGATACTCTGTGTGCAAAACCATTTGTTTCATTCTTATTCTATACAGATATTAAAATAACATTTTATTTAATAAAATAATGTATTCGGGTATACATTAGGTCTACATTTACAATTCAAAAGTTCGGCTTATTACAAGAAATTATTTTAAAAAGTTATCCTTTTTCACACAACTGTGCATTTCATTTTAAAAAATCGAATGAGAATGGACGGATACCAGGGTTAATAAAGACGCTGAGGGGCTAAGAGGGTATTCTCTTAACTTTTTTCTTATTTTATTTTAATATATTTACCCTTCCGTAAGTCCTACAAGAAACGGAAGAATTGAAATTCTTCCTTGAAAATCCATTTCAAAGTTTCCACCTGAAGTACATGTTTTGAGCACAACTGTTTCCGAAAATAGGATTTCAGAAATGTCTGTATTTGTATTTAAGCCTAGATGTTTTTGTATCAACAGCGTAGATTAAAAACTAAAAATTATACCAAAATTATACATATTCAAATGACTCTGTGCTGATGTTTTATAAATCATATCAACAATTTGAACAATAATAATAATAATAATAATGATAATAATAAGAGTAATAACAAATGTTTTGAATCATCATTTATAACATTTTGTCACAGAATAAAACACAAGTTAACCTATATTTTAACCTATATTTTAATGTCCTTATCTCTCTGGCCTAACCACATAACCACTCATGAACATAAGATCTTCACCACTCTGTAGCTGCCCTGAGAAACTTCCACAGACTGCCATACACTTGATGACAGAATGCAGCAAGTATTCAAGAGATCGACCAGCTGTATTACGCACAGGTCCACTACCAATGGTTCTGAAGCTTCACTTCAACACAATTGAAGTCGCAGAATTCCTCAAGAGCATCTTCCGCACACTTGAATAAAACTTATTAAATATGTATTTACAATCTAAATATTCCGTGATATACCATTAGGTAAAACACGGATTGTATATAATTCTTTAAATAAAAAAAACCTATATTTTCTCCTAGTGCTATATTCGAATTACAATATACTTTTAAATATTGTGAAAACAATAAAATAATACGGATCTATTTAATTATGTAATTAATGTTTATATTAAGAAAGTGTATAAAGATGTATAGTAGATAATACTAATAATAATAATAATAATACTAATAATAATACTAATAATAATAATAATAATTTCTGTATATCAACGACGTTGAAGAAACAAGTAAATGGTGTAACTTGATATAGCAAGCACATGCAAAAATCCAGACACTTTATCATTTGACGGGAAAGGAGAACAATTTAAATTAAACAAATTTGGAAAGGAAGAAGTTATCTTTTTCATTCAATTTATCCTGTGCGATTTATTTTACTTAAATTAAAAAAAGACCTAATTACTACTATTAATACTTCGCTGCTGGTATTAAGATTATTACCAGGGCCCGGATTCTGATGACCTAATATTGTTTGAATAATGACCTATAAAATGACCTTAACTTTTAAAGAAAATGACTTAAAAATTATAAAAAATTACCTAAAAACTGATATTTTATATATAAAAAATATTAATTACACACAAAGTTGTAGACTAATTTGTACATAATTGAAAAAAAACTGTAAATGCAGAAAGGATGTTGTAGGTCTAAAAACTTTATTCTTTGTTCTTGATTGGAGCATTTGAGGAGAAAAGTAAGAAAATAGTCTTTAAAATAGATCCTACAAAAAAATGTTGCATTAATGGCTACTAACCTAGTAATTTATTTTAATATTACCCTATGAGAAAAAAAGACGACAAAAGAATTAATATACTCAATGTAAATGCATGAAAATGACTAAATAATTATGTAAAATTGAAATAAATGCCCTAAAAATATGAAACTGCATAAAATGACAAAAATTACCTAATAAAAATGCATTTCTATAATCTAGAGGCCATGATTAGGATTTATCTACAAGTTGGCAATGCCTATGCAGCATCAATAAAAAAAGATGTCATTAAAATCCGGGCCCTGATTATTACCAATGGATGCTAAAAGTATATTACAAATATTCACTTAAAGAAATAAAATTAGGATTGCAGCAACCTCCACAAAAAGTAGTATAAAGTCTGAAACATCACAGAAGCTGAAGGAGCCGAGAAACCATTACCACTACATTATCTTCTCACCCGGAGTCTGTCGTGTTATCGCTAACAGAAGTGTTTAATGACTTCACAATGAACAGAGAGACTTATCAAATGCATGAGTTCAATGACCAGAGTTTTCTATGTGAATATTCATCTGAAAAGCGTTGTCTTCTAACACGTTAAAATATTATAAATAAAATATCATCCCTCACATTTGTAACGTTCGTAAAAACAACAAAAAGTAAGTTACAGTCTAATAATTTCCCCAGAATAGTGCATTATAAAATTATGATTTTAACCCAATTCTGATGCTGGATGATGGCGATCTGATGATCACTTAATGTATTTATTATTATTATCGCGGGTTCGATCCCCGATGAGGTCGTTGGAGTTTTTCAATTGGCCTAATCATTCTGCTGGCACTATGGCCCTGGGGTCGACTCAGCCTCTTAACAGAAATGAGTACCAGGAGCAATCCTGGGGGTAAAGGCGGCCGGTGCGTAAGACTGACAACCTTACCACCTTCATGTGCCGAATGTCTAAAATCTTGGAGCCTCAACCTCCTGGAACCCTCTGGGCCTCCATGGCCTGTAATAGGGATCACTTTACCTTTACCACTTTATTATTATTATTATTATTATTATTATTATTATTATTATTATTACCACTACTATCACAGTTTTGTACAAATTTATTTTGTTGGTTTCCTTTTAGGTAGATTTTCGAAGAAAAATCTACCTATTGCAATGGATACCACTTTATGATTTTCGAAAAATTCTTTCATATCTTTACGTTTCATGCTCCCCTAAGTACGAAACCACCGCCCGTTCAAAAAAAAATTTTGTGATATTTATATATATATATATTTATATATATATATATTTATATATATATATATTTATATATATATATATTTATATATATATATCTTTACACGATAGCGGCCGTAATTTTGAAGATATTTGAACCAAATTTTATTATGTTATTTCTAGGCCCAATAGTTCGGACAAGTTCGTTAATGGGCAAAATTGGCCCAAGGGGGTGGTCGGGGGAGGGGGTTGAAATTTTGAAAACTTTATATCTCGGCCCCTATGAAGTATAGAGGGAAACTTTGTTTGAATAAATTAGAGTACTCCCTATGGAGTTCACAGTGACACCAACGATTCGGGGGTTCGAGTGAGGGTGGGGGTGGAGGTGGGGGTGGGGGATGAAAATTCGAAACTTTTGAAACCTCGTCTTGTGGGGTATCGTTGAAAAGCTCTTGATGAGTACTCTACAAATCAATAAATAGTTTCTTGATAGCTCTCATATGACGCGAGATTTTAATGTTTGAAAATAATAACACTTCAAAGAAAAATTATAATATCATAATTTTGTCTTGTTTAGCGGCTTTGCTAATTTTATTCATTGCTGATCTTGCGCACGGCCTCCCAGAATATTATATCCTATTCTTGTTGTCAAAACAAATGATTGTAGGCTCTTCCTCTTTACCGAATTCAGTTCTTATTACTGTAGGTTTACCATGCCAAGGCTAAAGAAGAAGAGTGCTATGCAGCGACAATAAATTAAACCAAAAACACTTCGAAATCTACCTCCGCCTGTAGGCCTGCCTAAAGGGATTTTTTTTACTTTACGTAGCAACTTTATTGAATGTTTGCTTACCACCTTCATGTGCCGAATGTCTAAAATCTGGGAGCCTCAACCTCCTGGAACCCTCTGGGCCTCCATGGCCTGTAATAGGGATCACTTTACCTTTACCACTTTATTATTATTATTATTATTATTATTATTATTATTATTATTATTACCACTACTATCACAGTTTTGTACAAATTTATTTTGTTGGTTTCCTTTTTTTACTTTACGTAGCAACTTTATTGAATGTTTGCTTTGAAGTGACTGTATAAAAAGTCAAGTTTTGAGATTATTTCGAAAAATAGTGACTTTTGCTTATTAGTGTTTTCAATAGCTCTAGGGCATAAATTCAATTAAGTGTAAAATCAGTAAATTGATGTTGAAATCAGTGAACAAATTTTTCAATGGAAACGATTCGAATGTTCTGTCTCTGAATTTCTACGTGTTTGCCATTATGTAGCCTCTTATTTTGACACACTTCTTTCAGTTTGTAGAACTGAAAATCCTTTGTGGTTTACCAAATTGCATTAGTTTTGTGTTTTCATTAAATAATATGTATTTTGTACTATTAAAATCTTCTTGGCTTCCGGGTATACGCCGCGTCAAACATGGATACCCAGATACCCGAAAGTGAAAAAATCTAACTCGGGGCCCAGGAAGCTTACGATGGTTTATTATACCTAAACTATCTTTTGCAGAGCATTTCGGTATTAAAAGAAATTCAGTATTTGCAGCATTAATAATGATTGTAATAAACCTGTAAAAAATGCTCATACAGGGATTGAAGTGTTTAGTGTGACATGTAGCCAGTTTGACGTCACTGTGTATGGACAGTCTCTTCACAGCATAAGCAGTGCGTGCCTCGATTGCATCTACTGCATTCATCACGAAGATGATAAAAGGATATTTACATTCTTACACATCACTGGCCACCAATTATGTTTTGAATATAAATCAGAGATAATTAGTTTGACCATTCCTTCGTTATAAAAGTAATATGGAACGTCTTCAATTTTTATCTCTACCTGATTATAGAGCTCTGCGCTTTTAAGATGGCCGCCGAGAATGAGGTATTATCCACTTCCAGTTATCTCAGAGGCCTGTGTCTACAATACAGTTCTGTGCTTTTGTCTTCTTTTGGAAGTAATTATGCCGATTAACTGCTATATTTTCGGCTGTTCAGCCGTTGCACACAAAAATGTAGAACTTAGTTCTCCAAAAGAAAGGGCTGTTTTTCAAGAATGGATGGTAAAATTACACCATGGAAAAACACCTTCTCAGTATTCTCGTGTTTGCAGCTGTCACTTCACAGAAGATGATTTTAATGTTCCTATGAGCAGTTTTGGCGAGTATTTCATGTTTGTTAGAGTGATTAAGATATTTTTTATATAGTAGATGTTGAGAAAAATATATAAGCCTATGAAATAATAAGTATACCTGACCAACTTAACCTCGTTTAGGCTCATAATCAAGTTTCATTTCCACGTTAAATTAGTATTTCATGTTTTCAGTGTAATTTTATTTGGTCATTTATTTTGACATTTAAGAATGTCACTGTCAATCAAAATTTCTCCCGTAACCCATAAAATGGTCATTCTGTTTTGTAATTGAGAGAAAAAAAAAAAAAAAAAAAAAGAAAAAAAAAAAAAAAAAAAAAAAACTACATGCAAATTTTTAGGAAAACATGGGTCCGGGCTTGATGATTTTTTAGAGTAGAATGTGGGCCTAGGCCTAAGGATAGCTTAAATGTGTCTGAAAATGTCCAGATTTGTTGTATGCCTGTAATAAAAACTCTTGTAACAAGTAGATCAAAACCTGATGAAGAAAAATATAATCATAATAGGCCTATAGTTAATTATAACACTAATTTTGTAAATGTCACGTTTCTTAACATTCAAGGTTTTCTAGGTAAATCAGATATGTTATGTATTATGTCATCAGACAATAATTTGGAGGTAATTGGGATGGGAACACTGGCTGAGCCCGGAAAATATAAATTTGTCAAATACTCAAAATTTTAAAGTAGCCTCTTATTTTTGTCGTTGCATGGTGGTTCAGATAGTTTTATTTAAAACAAATCAAAATACAACAGCAACTGTACAACTAATATTTTTATTGGCATTTTGCAGAAGAGGCAAAAATACTGTTTGATAATAAACATTTACATTATGAAGTAGCCCCTCAGAAAATGTTTTGTTAAATTTTGTGTTGAATAATGATGCCCTTCTTAGTCCAAATAACAAAGTCACACCTGTGAATATCAGTCAGTAACATCTGTGCCTGTACTTGAGTATAATGTTTCTTATTCACTAACTTGAACTTGATGAATTTTCTAAGTGCTAGAGTCCGGCCAGCTTTCATACTGCCAAGTGGTTGTGGAGTCTTCGTCAAAAAGTTTAAACCGTTCTTTCTTTCTTGAATTTATCTTGAAGAAATTTGTCGAAGGAAAGTCGTGGGTACTTTCTGATTCTATAACCTCAACGTCGAATAAGGCAAAGTTCCTATCCGGATTTTTTCTCGCCTGAGCAACCTGCAGCCAAAACAAACAGCGTCGTATATTAGACTGTGTGTTCAATAAGTTATGATACGAAAAAGTTCATGCATATTTGTAAAAAAAAAAAAAAAAAAAAAAAAACACGAAAATAAATCGTGCAACAGTATACAAAAATATTTGAGACCGAAGGCATATTGCACCATATTAGAACAGTTAGCGAACGTTTCAGAAGACAGATAGCTTTGATTTCTCACCTTGCAATGAACTCTTGCTTTGTTAACTATGAAATATTTGTTGCACCATCTTCGGATAACATCCTTTTTAACTCCTTCACTGTAAAATTGGAAAACCGTCCCGAGCTCATATTGAAAACACACAAGATTGAGGAAACCGGAAGTTGACAATACCTGTATGTGGAGAGCAGCGCGCTCAAGTGGCAGGAGGAAAAACTACAAAAGCCCAGAGCTCTATACCTGAGTGCATTCACGTTGTCATCGCGTGATCCACTCCCCCACCTCTTCCTATAGAACATGCTTAGTGAACCTAACCGTTCCTTGTATAAATATTCTTAGCTTTACTGCAAGTCAAATATCATAGCCAGGGCCCGGATTCTGATGACCTAAAATTGTTTGAAAAATGACCTATAAAATGACCCTAAATATTAAAGAAAATGACTTAATATTTATAAAGAATGACCTAAAACTGATATTTTATTTATAAATATTATTATTGTACGCACAAGTTATAGATTAATTCATACATAATTGTAAAATGTGTAAATGCACAAAGGATGTTGTAGGTTTACAAACTTTGTTCTTTGTTCTGGTGCTAAGTCAATCTAATAACAACAGTAATATAATACACAATTTTGGCGTTTCTTAGATTCTCGTTACCGAATGAGACATGACAACACTTCAACACCGAGTGTGTCCTTCTTGCATTAAAAAAAACACTTCGAAGACAGCACCGCTGGGGATGATTATAGCTAGACGACAAAAAGATAATATACTCAACGTAAATGCGTGAAAATGGCTAAATAAGGAAGTAAATGACACGAAAATGACAAAATAATTACCTAAAATGGAAATAAATTCCCTAAAAATATAAAATTGCATAAAATGACAAAAAATGACCTAATAAAAATGCATTTCTATAATCTAGAGGCCATGATTAGGATTTATCTACAAGTTGGCAACGTTTATGCAGCAACAATAAAAATATGACATGTCATCAGAATCCGGGCCCTGATCATAGCTTTTACAGCGGACAAGATTGGGAGGTATGCAAGAATTTTATAATGTATTTCTCTTAGCCTCCAGTTGTTAGCTGAATGTGTGCATCAGTCAGGTTTCTGGAAAGTTCAGAGTAGTGGACAGCAGACAGATATGCACGGTCTGCATTATTTAATTCTACTGTACGTCTGTACGTGTGTATGCAATATTTGCAGTGGCTCTCCATCTCTCCGGACAGACAGAGTTGTGTAACGGAGGTGCTGAATTATTTGCTAACGTTGTTGATATCTAAGCTGCCATGCCACATGCCGTTTTTTGTCTCTTTGAACTTCATCAAGGGTATTTTAGGTCTTTTGTAGTTTTCAGCATTCTTCCTAGTGGGCTATTAACTACTTATTTTTATTAATGTGCACTAGATTGCACTATTGAGATTTCGCATGAAAAATACAATTTCGTCCAAAACAATTTACATTGAAAGCTAAAATTTTGCAGAAACTGCAATATTTCGGCCTAGGAGTGTTTGAAACTAAAGATTTTCACTTTATTAAAGGTAATAACGAACATTCGTGAATCCGTCACTCAAGAAAACTATGTATCTCTAGACATACATGCTGCATATTGAGATATTCTACGTTTACTATTAGCCTAATATTGCATTAATTATTTATATAATTATTGATGACTTATAAAAAAATTAAAATGGAATTCAGTAAAATTCTACTGAAATGCGTATTTAGTTTCAACCCATATACGTATTATCACATGCAGCTCTCTAAAATCCGATATGCGGACCGGTTTCAAATAAAATTAATTTTTTAATGTGTACGTAAATGTTTTCATACTTTTTTTGTCATTAGTGGAGACCTAACGTGTAAAGTTATTCAGGCTCAACTATCCAATAAAATGTTATCTTTCATACTCTTAAAATGTAGTATTCAAGTCTTGAACATGTCATTTAAAAGACGCCATTGCTGGAGTTTCTTAAAAGTGGTAAACTAGTTAAATGGAACTATCTCTGGCAGCTTAATTCTAGTGTCTTCCCAGTTTTGATGCAGCTCCTTTTTTTTTTTGTCTCGCAAGTAGAGGACCATGTTGAGACATGAGAGGTGTGCTTCTGGGTCATAGCTGCTCATTTAAAGTGTATTTACATAATGGTTGGCTGTTTTATTTTCGTCAGGCAGGGATATGTCGTCCAGCAAGCTCTATGCAACGCCTTACGGATGGCAAGCAATATGCATACAGAGTGAAAGGAAGACTTTTTTGTCCTTTGACGTCACTACGCAGCACACTAATGGCGGAAAATTGAAAAATCTCATTTTGTACAGAAAGAGTTCACGTTACTTGTTCTTGGTGACGTTTATCTTGATGTCCCTGTTAGGAGAAGAGCAGGAGCCATGTTGTTGTTGCATGCAATAAGGGATTAGGATGCAAACCACGATTCACTCGGTTCACTGAGTTCTACTTTCCGTAACGTAACGGTATCTTAATGATATTCATTTTGAAACTGATTTTCATTATAACATTGGTGTGGTATAGATTATTATTATCGAACACGGAACGATCTTGAAACCCTCAGTGTAGCAACTGAAACTGCGTAATAAACAACCTGTATGTAAAATAAAATCAATTCTATACGTTTTAATTTTAATATAATACTAAAATGAATTCATTTCGTGTTGTAAAAATCCGCTGGTTTCAAGAAAACGACCAAAAAAGGAAGCTTCAATTTAACCGGACGCCATGGGCTGCCATCTGACACAGAAGGCAAGAACTACGAGAACAGCTGATGGCTAGGGAGGCGTGCCTTTTTGAGTGAATCTAAAATCTCAAAACTTAAACATTTAATTATCGTAGAAAAAATCAGTCGTATGGCACTTGCTTATAAAAATAATTAAGATACCCGTTGGTCCTATTAAATCATTACTTATATGTAATAAATTCATAAAATGGACAAAATGAGAACAAAAATATTTCAGCTGGACGGAATCTCAACTAAAAAAATTCTTGCGGACGAAATTGTAGCGGAAAAATTAATTATCTGTGTGGTACTGCTGGGTATCGCCTTGTTTTATGAGTGATTGAACACCAGCAGAAAATGCGTATTGTGTGACTATTATAAAATTTTATTATATAGGGTGTTAATATCACCGAAATGTATTTTACCTGTGTATAGGGGGGAACATAGACAAGCAAATTTCATTAGGATATTTTTGCTCTATGACGTAAAATGTGTATGCTACAGGGCATTTAAGTTAATACAATTTTGTGCTCATAAGTCAATAATTAAGCGAAGTTGGGTTAAAATGTTCATTAAATTGACTTTATGCCTTCTTAGTGATCGACAAAAACCTGATTCTTAATTATTCATCAACAGCTATATAACAATTTAGAGTTTTCATAATCTGCCAAATTTACAGACTAATCACATGAATGGCCGCCACTGCATTAGTTCTTTTATTCATAACTTCTGTGTTGTTTTGCATTTTTTCAAATATTAGACGTCAGTGGCGCCCATTCCCTGGTATATATTATGCTGTAACAGGAAAAATTGAATCCATAGAGAAAATATCTCCTAATAAAAGTTGCTTGTCTATGTCCCCTCTATACACAGGTAAAATATTTGGGTGTTATTCATTAACTTTCTGTATTTATAATAATTATTATTTTCGTCGTCATTATTAGGATCCATCATTGTTTGTAACATTAGGCAACTACCATCGTTATGGTTGTTAAATTCTTGAAATGCGCCATTTTGAAGCTAGGCTGAAATGACCTAAATAGCTGCCTTAAGTCAGTATCAAATAAAAATTATACATAAAAAACATAAATATATCGTGAATAGTTCAAGGTTTTGGAATATTGTACATCGATCTAATGTTTCGGTACTGTACATCGATCTACTGTTTCGGTAACTTCAAATGAAGAAGACCATATTAATTCATTAAGTGTAGGTGTTAAAGAGAAGAGAACATGGCGAATTGCTTCCACTTTTCCTTCCCCTCCCACGCTATAAGGATGCATATTTCCCGCTGTAATTACTAGACCTCTGGCTGTTTTCTAATATAATTTCAAGTGCCTATGAGCCATAACTCATAATTGATACTCATTAAAATGTTACATTCTGGCATAGGGAGTTCTCCTACGAAGTGAGGAAAATATCATCCTTGAAAAACAAATTAGTATTTTAATTACTTGTTGACACTTAGGAATAGTTTGGATTAATTGGTATAAAGTCTACGAAAATCTGTAGTTGTGATTACTTTCACCTATATTTGTAAGAAAGTTTGTCATGGCTGAAAAACTGGCATGTTAGGTTGGTTGTATAGACGGCATGAAAGTAACAGCTCTTGATGACACTTCTAGTTGAAGTTCATACGCTAGAAGAGCCACAGTCGTCAAAATATTTCACTTTTGCTGGATATGCAACCATTAACCAAACCTCTTCCGTTAGCAAAAACTATAATTTCGAAAGCTGTCGACTATGCAGCTTGTTCAATAATGCAAAGTGAAAATCTGAAAACGCAACACCATGTTCCATTTAATGCAGCCAATAATACCAACACTTATCTATAGGCTTATAAACGAGTAACTTACGAAAAAGGGTATGATGTTAAATATTGGTACTGTACTCTATTTTTAAGTGCACACATTTTCTCAGATTATAATCCTACATGAGAAATTGTGGAAGAATATAAAAATTATGAGTCTTTGTTGGCAATCCCTAGAAGAAAATTTGCCCTCAGCCGGCGATCAAACCCAAGAACATCTATATTAAATCCTTCCGAATTCCTATTTTCCACGATTCCACACATACGAATCCAATTCTTCTAGAACTTCGTATGTTTAGACCATGCTGTAGACATTAAAATACTATTAAGAATTATGGGAAATCGTCTAAATTTTACGATTATTTTTAAATTATACAGCAACTTAGGAGGAATTATATTAGTATAGCATTATTTATTACAATAGTTAGTGAAATTTTGACGTAGGCCTACATGAGGTAAATTACCTCTGAGTTAACGACCAAAAACGAACGATGCCAATATTATTGGAGTTGGTTGGTATATGGTTAATTAACGACGGGGATGTACTCCAATAGACATGTGACCGCCGCCGGTGTGCCGGAATTTTGTCCCGGAGTTCTTTTACATGCCAGTAAATATACTGACATGGGCCTGTCACATTTACGCACAAATAAATGCCATCGACCTGGGCCGGGATCGAACCCGCAACCTTGGGCACAGAAAGCCATCGCGATACTGCGCCACCCAGGCAGACTATAGTAGGAGTTAGGCTATTCGAAAAGGTGTTTTTACACATTCTAGTAGTAGTTCTATATAACAGTAGAAGTAGTGTTCTTTTATTTCAATACTATTCCAGTTGTTTGGGAACACAGTCTAATAAGTAGGGCTACATTTTCTGGGGAATATTATAGGCCTACTAGGATGTGTGTCTTCCCACACAATATTATCCATTTTTGTTGAATACTGTTCAGTCATTTTGAGAATGTGGGAGAGTGAATCGTGAACCCAGGAATATTTGTTAGAAGAGGAGGTTAAGGGAAATCCTTCAGTATTGTGGTAATTTGGAGCAAATTCGACAGATTGAATAATTCAGGTGGATATTATTTGAATGCAATAACCTTACCCACCGAGTGGTTTGACCCCTGGATGGCGTCGTCTCCTTTGACCGAACTTCCGTTGCTTGCTGCTTAGCATATATCAATATGTATCATGTCTACCCTAGAGATTCTCCTTGTCAGATACACACACCTATATTTCTTCTGTAGTCGATCAGTGTCACCTCACCTACCCGTCCCTGCTCTTGTTCAACTTTTCAAATAAGTTTTCGTTAATATTCTAGTCCCGCTCATGTTGTTGGTAGCTAAGAGGTAGTCCAAGTTTAACAATATATTTTCGTTCATGGCTTAGGCTATTTTAACTTCATTGGTGGATTTTACAGATATATTGAGCGTTGTTCTGCTGCTTGGTAAAGTACTCAAATTATTTTCTTTTCGGTAAGACACGATTCGTTGAGAAAATTGAAGACAGAGGAAAAGTAATCGAAAAGTTGATCTAAGGATAAACTTTTTTTTGGTATAAAAACAGCAATGGAGTAAATAAAAAACGAATAAATTACATAATCATTGTTATATAAAATTTAACATTTTTATGCAGCAATGAGGTAAGTGTATGAATAAATACATAAATTAATGTTTACTTCACCCTCCTGGAATGAGCAGTACTCATCTTAGGGTGCAATTTGTAACTCATTATCCCACCAATATAACATTAATTAATTTCATAGGTTTTTGGTTCTAGAATCTCGCTGAAGATGAAATAGACCTATCCTGTTTATATCCAATTATAATCATCAAAATTAATTGCATCATAATTCAGCATTCGTCATATATATTAACAGTAAAAATTATACACAGATATGTTTACATTATACATTACATGAATAGGTCTATTGTTTATAAAATCATCCAGAAACATAATTATAAGCTTAAAATCTTTGTTAGCTTAACATGAAGTCTAGTGTATTGTTGGAATAATCAATTCCACATTGAATTATAGCTTAACCATTAACGTGCATGAAACATCTCATTTTATGGGTTCGGTAGATAAAAGTTGATTAATACAGATTTGCCTTTTTAAACTAAGATTTATAGGAAGTATCAAATAGTATATTGTAGGGCTACATGTCATAAAAAGAAACTTCAGTTGTGAATCTATGATATTAGTAAAGTTTTGCAAAAGTTATATAAATTATTAATAGTTAATTTCCGAATCCAAATTATTTTCTTCGAAAGGGTCTTAAATTTAAGTTAAATCTTATATAATTTTTTTACTTTGATAATGTAAAGTGCGGAGAAATCGTATTGTTCAACTATCTTTTCACCTTGATAACTTACAAAAGAAAACAAGTAAATGGACACATTTAAGCTTATTCACATAGCAGAGATATACGATAAAAGGGGAAAAAGGTTTAATTGGAGTATTTTGTACAGACTATTTTACTTAAAACCGCCTTCGTGGTCTCGTGGTTAAAATCGCTTCCTAGGGATCCGCAGCCCCGGGTTTAATCTCCGATACTTCCGTAGGCTTTTCTGAAGTAGGGAGGTCTGGAACGGGATGCACTCAACTTCGTGACACAAACTTAAAGCTACTTGATTGAGAAGCGGTCGGATGGTAGGTCTAGTCCCTACAGGGATGTAAAGCTATGGAGTTTACTTTGTTAGTTTCCACGTGTTTATTTTACTTTAAGACTAATGTAATTTTAAGGACTAGATTCTTCTAAATCAGTGTTTCTCAACCTTTTTGAACACGAGGACCTCTAAAATGTCTAAAAAAGTTTTACGGACCCCTAATTTTACATCCTATTTTTAAAATTAGGGTATATGTAGGCCTATATTCTTAATATTTGGGGTATTAATTATAGGTCATTATAACGAAATAAATCTAAGTATATTTTTTTAATTCAACGGCAACACAGTTATTGAATTGGAAGTAAACTATTGAGAGTAAAATTATATTTTGAACAGACTTTAATATTTATTACCAGTTTGATAATATAATTAAGAATTATAACACAGGTTTACCGGTATCAGAGACTCGGGCACCTCCAACAATAAAACCCTTGTTAAGAGAGCGCCTCTAATAACAAATTCCGACAGGGTTTTGAATGAAAGAGGAAACCATAGACGTCAGTGCATCAGGGATTTCAAACTGTGGTTCGTAACTGCAAAAGTAAGGAAACTTGCAATATGACCTGTATTTTCGAAGATTTTAAAAACTTTGACATCTAGTGTCCATTTTATGTGGAACATGTTTACTTCTTTACTTGCTTCATGATATTTTTTAATTATGTCTGCGGACCATCTGCACAATCTTCGCGGATCATAGGTTGAGAAACGCTGTTCTAAATAGAACTCTTTTCGTGGATTCCCAAGAATGTGGAACTGTGCTTTCCTCGTGCTGTATAAAAACGATGCATCCAAATGGCAGGTGCAAGCGTAGTCCAGAACCCCACACAATAAAATGGACATTATGTTTTGTTTACCACATACCAAGGCATTTTACAGCTTAACTACAGAATGTAATGGAAGTGAAACTTGTTGATCCCGTGTTATTCAAAGTGATTTCTCTGTTTGTCGAAAACAACAGATGACGTAGCACAGACAATATTTTTATAGCACATCCGCTTACCATTGAGATATGCTCCCCACACTTCCCGTATCTGTTGTAATAGCTATTAAACCCAATGAGATATGGACAAAAATTTATTGTAATACACCTTACACTGAATATGTAGAGAAAGTGCTATCAAATATGAGATCAGACGATTCGGTTACCAGTCAACTTTTATAGTCCAGTATCCGAAATATTTTATAACGTAGACCTAATATTATAATTAGGGAAGTTTGTGAAAAGTTATATTTTTACTAACGTACTCAAGGCCTATTACATACTAGTGTTAAAATGTGTACAGAATATGAAAGAAACAACAGAAAATTTGTTTCATTTTGTAATTGGTTCCATATTTTTATAGTTTTGCGACAATGCACCATATTTCTTGATTAAAATATTTCTGCAAATTTAATTAATTCACCATTTCTAGCAGCATATTTCTTATTTATTTTAAACATTGTGCACATATCATTTAATTCAAACATTTTTTTACAACATATGTTGAAAACCGACTGTACAACAATTGACAGTGCACAGCCTAATGTTTTTTGAACCGACTGTATAATATTAAAGTGAAGTTTCACTTCATTACTTTTCAGTTTACTAAAATTTGTTCCATTGCCCTTGTTTCTTTTTTAAGTTTTATAATTCTCTTATTTATACAACTTATATTTTTTGCAATTTATAATGTAATCCAGCTAACGAGAAAATGTTAAATATTAAAATTAATTAAATGATAGAGCAAAATTTATTGGCTCCGGAGCATATTTTACAAATTTTAAAACATATTTGCTTGCATATTTCATCTTCTAATAGAGCATTAACTTCTTGGCCTGAATTATAATAATTAATGACATTTTTATATTATAATTCAGCAGAAACAGTAATAATTAATTCATATAATGAACCAGCCCCTTTGACGACACATAAAACATTAAGTGTCGTGCCTGGAGTATATTGCGAATCATAAACTCTTTGCGAAAATGCACTTAAGCAATTTATGCAAAAATAGATAGGATTGAGACTTAATGGGAAACCTAGTTCTATCCAACACAGTTCGAATAGAGATGAACGAACCATGAACGAACGAAAAGATAAAGAAATGAAATAGACTCCTTTGTAAAAGATTTGATTCGGTTCAAGAAATTAATTCAAACATATGTGAAACTTTTATCTTCTCAATCCTCACACATGTTGATTCAACGATTTGTTTTGTCCTCTCAGTATTTTGAATTATGGTTCCTCCATGGCGCTCTATAATTCCTATCTACTTCTGAACTATAGCACGGGTGCTGAGGGGATGGGTAGTGTTTGCGCCACTTGTTATCAATATTACCATCTTTAATAGACAATTTTTTTTAATTACGGGCTTCTACTGGTCATACAATTAACATGGAATTTATAGCGTCTCAAGGGAAGTGAATCTTATGAATCAAATGTACTAATCATTTTGATGAATCAATTCGACTGATTAGATTTTTTTGAAACGAATTAGATATTCAATAGACTCAATTTCTCACCCAATTTGTAAACCTTTGTCGGACTATGAAGAAAATTGTTAATACAGTGATTAGGCCCATGATTTATTATGCCCTCTTTATTAATTTTACGTGAATTTAAAGGTTTCTTCCAATTTATTTTTAAGTGTTAACAAAAAATACCTGGAACCAGAACATAGAGCAGTAGAACTAAAGCAGAATTTTGAAACCGATGCTACCTCGGATTATGAAGAACGGGCGAGAAATTCATAAAAGTGGCATATTTAACGTAGCCTATTTTTGCTACAAGTTCAGTATAGACAATTAAAAAAAAACGAACTTATCAATACATAGGACAAATTTGCATTACACCATTCATATTGTTAAAACCCGGGCCTATATTTGTTCGTTCCTTTTTCATAACTCCTTTTTCAGATTAAAACTGATCTGAAATTTAGATAATCTGCCAAAATCAGAATTAGTGAAAATCTTAACTAGCGATGAGTACAGGGGATAATTACGGCATAAATACTATAGGCCTAACTAATTTAAGCCTATACTATTGTTAAAACAAAATCGAATTCAGTGGGTTTCACTGTTAGGTAAGGGACCTTGAATATAAAATAGGCCTATGTAACATATTATCACGACTTGAATTATGAAGTCTGTACTGTAGCTTACAGTATCTTTTTCTCGCTGTCTAGAACTATCAATCTTCTTTTCACATCATTCCTGTTACTTTATCAGATCTAGTCTAGGCTAGTCTGGTCCTGCGAAGAAGTGTTTAGCAATTACTGTTTTGATAGGTAGAGGAGTGGTGTTAAAACCGTAATGAACTTATATGAAGAGGGAGGTATAGGCAGTTATTGAGCATTCAAACACTCCACTCCTGGATTCAATTATATACAGCGTACCAGGAGCTAACCACGCGGCGAAACCAGGAATTTGAGGCTGGACGGTTTAGAAATAGCTTACCGAACTCTGCAGACTGCTTATTCCTTAATAAACAACGAGGTCTGGTTAAGTTTTACCATCCTTGCAATTCATAAAGCCAGACTTTTATGTCTGGAACTTGAAGATCACGTCTTAAAGATACTGACACGGGAATCGAAGTTTGTAATCTAAGGAGGACCAAAAGTATGCGACTGTCATTTCTAGTCTATAAGCGCGTTTAACTTGATGGCATATCTTCCTCAATGTTGTCGGTCTCCTTAACAGTGGCAGAGCTAAGGAATGCTGTTTTGGAGCTTCGAGCATGGGTGTTTTTGTGTGATACGGTGAATAAAATAATATAAATTAATATACATTTGTTTCAGTGCACTTATTAAAATAACACTTATAAAACCTTGTCTGAAAACGGTAAGAAAATTAAATAAAACTGTTTTAATTTGTTTAGAAAAGTAGGCTAATGCCGGTGGTCGACCAAGAGCTAAGCTAAGTTAGCTTACCTTAGCTCACATACAGTGCGGGATTTCATATGTAGTTGTGCCAACAAAACTACATATGAAATCCGACACAACTATATAAGAAATCTCTCACTAAGCTAAGCTAAGTTAGCTTAGCTCTTGGTCGACAACCGGCATAAAGCAGGGTTTATAAAAACCTAAAACCCGGGCCCTAGTCATTAGTAAGAATATTTAACTTTTATGCTTTAGCTCTTCTTTCTCTTCTTACTCTTCTTTCGTCTTCGAAGTGCTAACGTACCACTATAGTTCCTCATTCCATTCCTGTACGTTAGGTGGTTCATGAACTGAACCGCGATGGTTGAATCTGGGCTGGCAATCATGTAACCCAGGAAGTGAAGTGACGTATATTAAATTTCATTAGCGCCGTAGCTGTTGCTTCGTATTCAAATTTGCGGCAAGAGCATGGATGAACGTTTCTAATCTGGTGAACTGAATGTAGCTCTCATACCTCAGAACTGCGGCCCAGCTTGTGACAGCTCTAATACAAACTACCCAACAACTTATCTCAGCGCATGCAGTCCAGCAGTTTTGTAAAATAAAACCGAAGTCCACGGGAAATATAGATTATGTCTCCTATCGCTGTTTACAGACAAATGCAGGAATGCAGGGACAGTACAGTCCTATGGAAGTGGGTTACTGTTGCTGAATTGAAGCGAGGTAGATACCAGCCAGCTTCCTAACATTTTCAGAAGAATTTTGCATCAATAAATTTGATTCACGGGACACATTTTCCTTTGGAGATTTACTGTGGAAATGCCTAAATTTATAGGTTACATATAACTTGGAATAATTGAAATCTCTAATAGTTTATAATTTTGCTATCGAAAGTATTTGTTTGTCTAAAGGCAAACTAAGGTAAAGTGAAGTGATCCCTACACAGGCCATGGAGGACCAGAGGGTTCCGGGAGGTTGAGGCTCCCAGATTTTGGACATTCGGCACATGATGGTGGTAAGGTTGTCAGCCTTACGCACCGGCCGCCTTTACCCCCAGGATTGCTCCTGGTACTCATTTCTGTTAGAGGCTGAGTCGACCCCAGGGCCATAGTGCCACCAGAAGGATTTGGCCAATTGAAAAATCTCAACGACCTCATCGGGAATCGAACCCGCGACCTTTTGGTTTGTAGCGCAGCGCCTCAACCACTACGCTATGGCGTACCCCCGTCTAAAGGCAAACTAAGGTTGGATAATTAATCCCTTGAAGAAGGTCCTAAATTAAGTTCACGGTTGACTAAAAAGAATTCGGTGAAACCAAAGCAAACAAAAACCGATGCCCCTACATCCCAAAGAAGCAGAGAACCTGTCAACAGGAAGCTAAGTAATCTTTAGTTTCCAGAGGAAAATGACAAAATCTTACGTCTGAGGTGCAAAATTCTATAGCTCAGAAATGTGTAGTAAGCTGCATCCATCGAAAGTTTTCAGTTTAATTATATTGATATTAAAAGATCATAATATGGAATTAAAGTTTAAATCACGTAGAAGAAACAGTGAAAGTCTTAAACATGGATTTTACCATGTCATGTAAAAACATCACTGATTTGTTTGAGAATATCTTTTTATTGGCTATATTGATAGTATTATAAACGCCATGTTTCTAACAATGACAGTCGTTCCATTCCTGATCCATGAGAATAAACCGTCCATTGCTTAACCATATTTCTGCAAGAGTTGGGTTAAAACAAAGATTCTGAAGTTACATAGTTCAATTTACAAATGTTGCGATTCTAGCAATAAAACTCGGTGGACTGTCGCTTGTAAGGGTTACAGGAATCAGTGGTTGCATCACCAGTACCAAAGTGGCACATAACGTCGGACGGAGAAGAAAATTACTCTTGCAGTCTTTCAAGAAACAACAAATTTTTATAATATACTACCTAACCCGATGCTTAAGAATGAAGTTTTCCAGAGTGTATGCTTTTAATAGTGCATTATGCAACAACCCTATAATGATATTTATTAAGATACGAGTGTGTTTATGAAACGAGCAAAGCGTGTTTCAAAATTTTCATACGAGCGACTGTTTTTGTTCGACCATAATTAATCTAAATGTTTAAATTTTGAGATTTTAGTTTCACTCAAACAAACGCCCGCGGTGCCCTTCGCATCGGCTGACTGCTGGTTGTACTTCCTGTCTTCTACGCCAGATGGCAGCTTACGGCGTCAGCCGAAGCTTCCTTTTGCTTGTTTTCTTGAAACCAACGGATTTTGATAACACGAAATGAGTTCATTTTAATATGATTCTAAAATTAGCACGAACAGATTTCATTATTTTAAATATAGGCTATTTATTATGCAGTTTTCAGCTGATACTCTTAATGTCTCAAGATCGTTTCGTGTTCGATAATAATCGATACCACACCGATGTCATAATATATCGATAAATCTGTATCGCTATGGATATCATTATCATACCACTACGTCACACGTATTATAGTATGGTCCAACAAAAACACTTTAAACCTTTGCCGTGGAACAGGTGTAGAAATTTCCTTACTAATATTATATTGTGGTGTCTATGTTTGTTTTATGCGTTTTAGCAACATTTACTATATTTGATCGCAGGTGTTTGTAGCGGAATTTTTAACAGTAGGCTATCACATAGATCGTATTAATAAATACTGAAGCTAGAAGTTCTTGTTTAAAAGAATACATTTATAGCCCTTTCTTTTGTAAATAAAGTATTCAATGTGAACATGACACGTTTTAATGACCAGATGTAAATTAAACATCCTTCTGCACTAAATTCTATTCATAATTGGGTATAGGGTCATTCCATATTAAATCAACAAATTTTAAGAAAATTTCTTGCCGCACCATTTTTTATTTTGATGAAATTTGGTAGGTGATGTGTACCAGTCTTCTGAACCCCAAAACAAATCTTGTTATACCTCTAAAAAATTTTACTCCTGAGATATAGGCATTTGTTTGGAACACGAACAAGCAAAAAATGTAATTCCAGACCTATTTTCTGAAAGCCGTAGAATTTCTATTTGAATCAGTAGGATGATCAAATAGGGCTCATTGGAAAGCTTAAAGAATGGACTTTCATTTGTGCATACTAAATTGGATTTAAGTTAAGTCTAAACAGACGTTTCTAGGGCTCTAATCTTCGTTCGTGAACTGTCGTTTTGCGTAACTTTAGGCATTAAAAAAACAATGAAGGACTTGGAGTAACAGGCCAATTTTTTTTCCTGTTACACTTATATATGAGGAGTATGTGTAGGAAAAAAACTGAGCTGTTACTGGTGGTCCTTCATCCTGAAAAATTTGCTTAAACTTCGAAAAAAATGTAAATCGGGCTTTTTCTCGGTCCCAAAAAGTAATGTGGGACAGGTGATAAAAATCTGAAAATGCTAAGATGAGAAGCCCTTATAGTGTACTTTAAAATAAAAACAAAATCATTTTGTGACTGGAAGGGATAGAGGAGCTACAAGCCTTTGAAGTATCAAGAAAATAACACTTGACCGCTACTGAAAATAGGCTAAGCAGATAGGATAATTACCACAAAATTTAATTTAAATTTACATGAAATATAAAACATTTATTTACAAATGAAAATTTTCCTCATTCCTCATTCTTTAATTTTCTGATTTGTTGTAATTTTTCTAGCAATTTTTCACATTTAACTTCTTTTTAAGCTACATTGATGGCAATTTCAAGTACTGTATTTAGAAACCATTCTTATCCTGGTTTATTAGGTGTAGGTACTGTATTAAACTCTACTCTTCTATACAGTATATTAAATTATATGTTAACTGTTATAATAGGATAAGTTCTGGACACGCACTGTTCATTGGAGTCTGGTTGCTGACCAAGTCACGTTTGAACATGCATAGCTTCATATGATCCAGCCCCTCTGTTCAATGCTGTCCACTATCCACTTACTGAGCTGACTCACAGCAAGTAGGTTGTGTATCTTTTGATTAGTTTATTTATTTTTTTAAATTATTACTATTGTTATTTTGTGCTGAATACATGCTATTGAAATTGTTACCAGTATATTACTATGATTGAGTGTTCTTGTTCTGTTGGCATCTTCAAAGGAGAGGTATGTCATAAATTATCTTACTCTAGGTCTTCAGTACTC
Organism: Ectobius pallidus; assembly: GCA_964059195.1. Classification (NCBI taxonomy): domain Eukaryota; kingdom Metazoa; phylum Arthropoda; class Insecta; order Blattodea; family Ectobiidae; genus Ectobius; species Ectobius pallidus. The sequence goes on from CAXKWD010000008.1 coordinate 104,014,043, forward strand.
AATACTATTTCCGAGTTCACTGAAGAACAAAAAACATTATTTTCAATTAGATCTGGTTGTGATGATATAAAATGTTTCACAAGGCTGAATTTTTGGACAGATACTTCCAAATTTTATGTACGGTCTTGCTCTGACCCCTACAGTGTTCACTCAAAACCTATTAAAAATCTCTTTCAGATAAATATCAATGACACTCTCCATGTGCAATCCTGAGCTGAAATTAATCCCAGGGAAGGTATTGTGCACAAATGTTTAAAAAAAATTAAAAATCCAAAACAAGGAACATAGACCGGTAATGACAGTGAAGATGAATGCCCAGACATTTATAAACCTGAAACCATTTTGTTGAAACAGTTAATGATGCTTGGTCAGTCCTTGGTATTTCTCCTGTTAAGGTGCAGAAGCAGTCAGTTGAAGCTAGACCCTCAGTGTTAACAAATAAAGTTAGTAAGATAGTCAAATCTATAACAGGAAAGTAAAGTAAGTCTTTTGATTTGAACATTTCAACTGATAATGAGGAATTTTCAATGAACATGCAGCCTGCCAGTTTAGCGAATGAGTACAAGCAACTAATTCACAAGCTTAAAGAAAAAAATGAGAGTTGCATCAACTACTAAAGAACATTGCAAGTTTAGCTCCTAGTAGTTGGAGTATTAGTATAGTTCAGAGTGAGTTTAATGTCAGCCAATACTTAGCCCGCCAGTCAAGAAATTTAGTGAAAAAGAACGGGATTTTGCCACAGAATAAGGAGAACAAGACTTCTACGAAAATGATGAGTACAGCAGATAGATGCCAAGGAAAAGGGACTGTGTATCTGATAGATGACCTAATGGAGAAAAAGGTTAACATACAGAAAAGGTTAATTTGATGTAACCTTAAATAGCTTTATGCAGCTTTTAGTGTTTAATGCATTACCTACATCCAAAAAACCAGGATAAGAATGGTTTCTAAATACAATAGTTGAAAATACAGTAGGCTACTTGAAATTGCCATCAATGTATCTTAAAAAGAAGTTAAATGTGAAAAATTGCTAGAAAAATTACAACAAATCAGAAAATTAAAGAATGAGGAATGAGGAAAATTCTCATTTGTAAATAAATGTTTTATATTTTATGTAAATTTAAATTAAATTTTGTGGTAATTATCCTGTCTGCCTAGCCTATTTTCAGTAGCGGTCAAGTGTTGTTTTCTTGATATTTCAAAGGCTTGTAGCTCCTCTATCCCTTCCAGTCACAAAATGATTTTGTTTTTATTTTAAAGTACACTATAAGGGCTTCTCATCTTAGCATTTTCAGATTTTTATCACCTGTCCCACATTACTTTTTGGGACCGAGAAAAAACCCGATTTACATTTTTTTAGAAGTTTAAGCAAATTTTTCAGGGTGAAGGACCACCAGTAACAGCTCAGTTTTTTTCCTACACATACTCCTCATACATAAGTGTAACAGGAAAAAAAATTGGCCTGTTACTCCAAGTCCTTCATTGTTTTTTTAATGCCTAAAGTTACGCAAAACGACAGTTCACAAACGAAGATTAGAGCCCTAGAAACGTCTGTTTAGACTTAACTTAAATCTAATTTAGTATGCACAAGTGAAAGTCCATTCTTTAAGCTTTCCAATGAGCCCTATTTGATCATCCTACTGATTCAAATAGAAATTCTATGGCTTTCAGAAAATAGGTCTGAAATTACATTTTTTGCTTGTTCGTGTTCCAAACAAATGCCTATATCTCAGGAGTAAAATTTTTTTGAGGTATAACAAGATTTGTTTTGGGGTTCAGAAGACTGGTACACATCACCTACCAAATTTCATCAAAATCAAAAATGGTGCGGCAACGCCCATTTGTTGATTTAATATGGAATGACCCTATAACCATTGTGTTAGAAGCTTTTCTGTAGAAATTTAAATCACTATGTACATTAGCATGGGGTACCCCAAGTACCAGGACCGGAAAGAAAATTGCTATAAAGCTTACGACACAAGTGACAATATTAAAAAGTGAAATACATTCGTAAGTTGTTGACATTTATTCATATCCTGTCTTGATAGTTCAGATTGTATCACTATTGCTTAAGGGCCTGCAACATGTAAAAGTTTTTTCTTTTTCTGCTTTTGCAGGTGTGCTCTAAAATCGACATTTATCAGAGAGTAAAAACAACACAAATCAAGAAGTGTGCATGTGTGTTATGTAGGCTGTGCTTAGCTTATTAGAAACAATTTTCAGGTTTTACTTTAATTAGCCCTACTAAACTGGAGATCCCAATACGATTTTATGCCTGGAGACTTAATAGGTTTATTAGAAGTATTTGGAAAACCAACAATGTTTTCCGAAGACAGTTTAAGAAAGTTCTTGATTCATATTTTTCAACCTTTTCTTTTATTAGAAATTCAGTTTTCAATCTTGTGTAGTCATATTTGTTGGAAAACATTTCCAAGACAATATTATTTTTCTTTTAGTTCGAAAATTTAGCCTAATATAACTTATGTTATAAGTTACCAATATACATTTATAAATTAAAATGTTATTCTATAACCTGTTTTATATATATTATGTACGTTTTGCAGAAGTCTGATTATAGGAACAGTATTGTAACATTTCGAAAACTGTTTTAGTACCGTCATATATTTTATTTTATAACATCGATGTAGGCCTACGTCATACGGAATTGCATGGTTTCGTATTATTATCTATAGGACACTGAAGATCTTGAAGTTGTAGGTGAAGGTTGAGAGATAAAGCTCCATTCGACACACGATAAAGGCGATAAGACAAGCGTCGCGTCCCAGAAGCCTTCCCCACTCGAAGAGAGGTTGTACGGAAGTAAACCTAGAGAATCTTATTGCTCAGAGGGCTGAGATGACCGTTACCTGGATTTTGGCATGTCCAGAGGAGAAAAAAATTATACGTCGCTCAGGACTGAACCCGGCCCATACAGTCTTTAGACGTTCGTCCACACCGCCCCTCTTTAAAAGTATAAATCAATTCGTATAACACTTTATATTTATTTTAAATAATAGGCTGTACAGTGTTGACTAGAAATTTGCTATAATTTTCCTCTGAACCGAACTAGATTACCGCCATTTAATGAATTCGTATTCAAAGCAAAAAAAAGTCCGTAATAAAAAAAAAAAGAAACAATTAGTAGCATCTCGCGTCATTTCTAGTATTATGTTAAGACCTCTTCCCAAATATAACTTCTTCCTCCAGAGAATACATCAGCATATGGATAGGCTACGCATTCATGAATCACAGATTATTGTCTGTGTTTGACATTACATGGGAATATTATAGGATAAAAATTGCTCTGACACTGGGATTTGAATCCAGGAGCTTTGGATACCTGTGCCATTGCTCTACCAACTGAGCTAAGCCAGAGTTCACTTCACAGCGCCAGATGGAATCTCTCACCTATGACTGATTGTCCTTAATAGTTAACATAGTTCTCTAATCTGAAAATGTAAATATACTAGTGTTGTATCACTTTACGATCTCCTAATATTGCCGCTAGTTCTTTTCTTTGCATTTTATGAAGTGAAGAATTTATTGCGGACGAATTATGACCACCTCCTCTCACTACACAGCCTTATTCTCGCCTCCTCACAAGCTTAGTTTTTTTATTCTGTAAGCTGGAAGAAGGCAAGTGTTTTTGGGATTGATTACTGACCTTCAGCTCTATGGGACTGTTTGACAGGTAGAAGGGGATGGATGAATTGCAGTTCTGTCTAGAAAGAGAAGGCCGTCATAACATGACGAGCACTGCAATTATCTTATTTTACTTTTTATTTACCTGTATACGTATTTTTACTGATTTACTTTCTTCGTGTGTGAATGTTAGTTATTACTTGAGGTAGTGATTTGAATTTTCGGGTTGTAACAGATCATATTCTTGAGTTTTCGCATTATAAACTGGCCAGATGACGAATTATATTTTATAAGGGAGTGAAGAAACAACATGGAGTGTTTTGTCTTGTAAGGGAAGAGGATTTAGAAACTTTAACCCCTTGTAGGACTGCAGGGGGCTTGTTTCACCTATTGAACCGAGTCATGGATTTGCTTTTCCACTTCATGAATTGTAAATGTGTAGAACCGGGACGTCGCTTCCTGTATGTACGTGCAACATTGAAGTCGTCCATTGTTTTGCCGCATCATATCTTTACGTAACCTCTGATCATTACAACTGTGTAATCAATTTCACACAGGTGTCTCTTGTATTGTGTAAGTTGAGCCTATTCGCTGAGATCTTGCGAAATTATGGTTTGCACTTTTCCTTTTATTTGTGCAGTCATTTCAATAAGAATTAAACTGTCAGTTCCTATATTTCAGCATTTGAGGGCTTGACATACAGTGAAACCTCTCTATAACGGACACGTACGGGACCGTAAAAATCGTCCGCTCTAGAGGGGTTAAATAATTCTGGAGTGAAATAATCTACAGTACTTACATGAGGGTGTTATTCAGTAGAAGAAATCTCTAGTTTACACTAATCCATTACACAGATATGTTATGAGGTTTCACTGTATTTGATTTTACTTCCTATTGCAAGCATGATCTTGGTGAGTTTAGTAGGCCCACATGTCTTCGTATGTTGGACTTCGGTTTCTGTACAGTGTCGACTAGAAATTTGCGATAATTTTCCCTTGAATCGAACTAGATTACCGCCATTTAATGAATTCGTATTCAAAGCAAGGGGAAAAAAATCTATAATAAAAAAAAAACAATCGAGCTAATTAAACTACTGTTTAGACATTTTTAGACTTTTTAAGAAAAACTGTGAAAAACAATAGTTAATTTTAAGCACTTGATGTGAAAGTATGTTTTAAATGTTATCCTTTTTTCGAGATTATTATTAAACATAACATTCTCCTTGCAGTGGCACTTGAATGTGACACTTCGTTTTCATTGTCAAATTATGATTTTTGCAGAAACCTAAACACACACACACATCAGTGGCGGATCCTGGGGAGGGGCTGTAGTTGCCGTCCCCTCTCGATTTTTTCCCCTTTGATTTGTCCTTTTTTATTCGTCGAAAGTAATTAGGCTACGTAATGAAATAACATTCAAACTCAATTTCATGCAAAAAAAATAAAACAAAAGTATTTATGTACTCGCCCAATTTCAATCTGGGGATTGTAAAATGCAAGTTAAATAGTAGACTATTTATATTCTAGACGCCTTGTGACAACCCACAAGACAGAAGTTGTTCGTGTACATTATCTTTAATAATTCTATAAATGATTAATTAATTTCTTATTAACTATTTTAGATCAGCACTTACTTAAATATAAAAGTAAAAGATTTGATATTTGATTATTGATTTTAATTTTTATGTAATATGTAAAACCGACAAAGTTTTCAACACTAAAACTCTGAGAAATCTGGAGGAATCACTCAGGATTCAAATACTCGATTTTTTGCACGTCATTTTTCTGTAATTTCCTGGAGGGATGCCCGGACCATCCTTATTTTCGGAATATTCCATGCCCACAGGCCCCTGTAATTGCAAGTTTTCGTTTATGCCCCCCTTCAATAAGTTCTGGATCCGACCCTGACACACATATAAACATTGCAATATGGAAATAGTTCTGAATTCAAGAAACCTCAATACATCTACAGTATATCTGAATATAAGGCTATCTCGATAACAAAAAAGTGTTATAACAAGTTTAAAAAAAATGTAAATACCGAAAAGTTCTACCACCCCTACGTATTAGCCTATGAAAAATAGACAACCGTCGATAAAGATACCCTATAATGTGTAAATCAAAGGAATATAGTTTCCTTTTTGGCTTAGTGCAGGAGAAAAAAATCAAAGGTGCAATATACCTTGGACTTAATTGAGAATTATCCCATAAAGTAAGTGTTGTGCAGAAATGTTTTTTTTTTTTTTCTTAGCCCAGGAACTCATAATTTGTTCTTGTTTTGCAGGTAAGAGTCCGAATTGCATATACCACTATGATGAGCAGGCTTCAAGGTAAGTGAACAACGTTACCTTAATAGTCACTGATATCATTGGACCTATAAACTATTACAGCTCTTATAGGCCTACACACATTAGAATTGCAACTAAATTAATCAGTCTTGTGTCTGGTTTCTTTAATGTGCGGTCAAACCTCTGTATAACGAAGATCGATATAACGATAAACCCGCATTTAACATTTTTTTTTGTCCGGGCAAATTTCCTATCTTAATAGTGTTAAGTGTCACTCACTACAACGATGAAGATATTCTAGAAAACCCTTTTATATCAATATTTTGAAACTGAATTGTTATTGCAAACCTCTAGCTTAGCCCTGTTATTGGTAGGAGTTAGCAGATTCATGTTCTTCCGAGCCACTACAGTATTTTTCATATGAGAAGCCTTTTCCTTCATCGCCAATTACGTGTACGGGCTAAAATACTGTCGCTTGCAGTAAGAGTCTTCCCTCCGTCTCGCCGTCTCTGATTGGACCGCGTATCTAAGCAGGAGAAGGAAGAAAGGGCTTGTCATCTGCAAAACACTGTAATTCTTTCCTGCAGGCTTAATATTTGTTACATTACTTAAAAATTTTACAAGAGAAAAGGTCAGCAGAGAGTGAATAGGTCGACTACATGTGCAAAACATACATCAGTACGGTTACTTGTGCCACACCGACCAGATGGTTTTGTTTTGCTTTAGTTATTTGACGAACTTCATTTCTATCTTTCCAGTGTCTTTGAGGTTAACATTTTTGAACGAAGCTCAAAGCTTGGCATGACTCACAAAGTTAATTCAATCTTCCTATTAATTTTTCGGTAGTTATGACGACTTCTCACTGTGAATCAGTAAATTTGAGTACAAAATTAGCGCTCTTAAATGATTTGGATTTGTGGTTAACTGTTTCAGCTTGTTTGTATTGTATGTCTGTTCCTTGAATTATCTTTTAGATCACACAATTAAATTCTAAAAAAAAAAATCTTACTAATGCGTGATAGATTATAGCCCCTCAATATAACAAAAACCCTTGTATAACAATACAACCTGCTAGGGCCCACAAATAGCGTTATATGGAAGTTTGACTGTATTACTGATCATTGAGTTGTTAAACCTAGGATGAACAGAACTTAAGGTTGAAGGGTCTAATTTTAGGGTCTAATATGCAATTTTAAAATGATTTTTTCTCTTTAATCGGTAAAACAAAGTCCGAATTATAGTAGCAAACTGTCGGACGCTATCGCTTGTTCTCTTATGGGTAAGTTCTTCATCACTTGCTTTCAGTATCTTGCAATTTTAAATATCAACATCATAGAACTTATTTTACGTACCGGAATATATTTTCACACGCTTGTGTAATTTAATTACGGATGCAACATGTACTAGGATCTTTAGTATCCCATTCAGTTTATTTAAAACAAAAATAGTAATTAAGTTGTCGTTATCTTGTATAGAAGTTTATGCAACATTTTGTTGAACAGAGATGACAAAGTTTCCATTGATCATTCTAGAGGTGGGTCGTGGTAATATTTCAAAGAAAAATCTTTTAAATACTTCAGATAAATACTATCAGACTACAAAAAATTGATGCGACTATTAAATAATTGCTACACGAGTGAAGGAAGGGTTTAACCTTTTCGCTGCTAAAACTCAACTCCGTGGCGCTACATCCATGAAGGGACTAGGTCTACCACCCTGCTGCTCAGATGGCAGATTTGGGGTTATGTGGTCAGCATACAGACACCCACGGCCGTTAATGATGGTTTCCGTGACCGGAGCCGCTACTTCTCAATCAAGTAGCTCCTCAGTATGTATCATGAGGCTGTTTACCCCATTCCAGACCTTCCTACCTCAGGATACGGATGCCAGCGACGCTAACCATAAGACCACGCGGTCCTTTTCACTGCTACTGACATTTAAATGCATCATCTAAAAAATTGAGTGAAGCAGAGATAAAATTAAAGAGCAATACTTTATGTAAAATATGCGAATTTTTATCCTCGTATTATGATAGTCATTTATGGAAATCAGCTATTGTACTAACATTTTCCTAATCTATTTCAAACTCAGAGACCACTAATGATTTCACTTAATTGCTTATATCATTATACGAATTCAGCTGTGATAATGTTAAACATATATAGCAAACATGCCTAATTTCGCAGTACCCCTAATTTCGCACTATCTTTTTATTTTATTTATTGCAAAATTGGGAACAGTAGTGGAACATCTTAATCATCAAAGAGGGCATCTTCTCTTCTATTTTGTACATTTAAAAAAAAAAATTTCCATTACTGTTCTTGATTTTGCAGTAAATAAAATAAAAAGATACTGCGAAATTAGGGGTACTGCGAAATTAGGCACGTTTGCCCTATAGAAATTCTTCAGTTTCGGTAGGTCTGCATAATTTACATTACACAAAGATATAACTTCATCTAAACTTAATGGGCTGTTAGGACATGGCAAAAATTGAAGGTACCATTAATACCTTTCACTCAATGTAGTTGTTCTTATATCAAAACATTTAGATCAAGTGCACAATCATAATAATATGATCCTTTTTATCTGAGAAACCAGTTGAGTTCTATGTTTATAGGGTAGTAAAGATTAAGATACATTAATGATACCAAGAACTGGACTAGAGTCGTAAATCGATAGAAGATCTTTCATACTGTAGTCACGTGGCTACATAATGTTCGGAAGTGTTAAGACGCATGTCTATCATTAATACCATCACCTAGGAATGAAACAGGTTTCGAATTTGTATTTTGCAGATCTATACCCATCAGTGCGACCCCATTCCCAAACCAGGCAGGCGGCTTTCCACTTTTACACTCAGTACTTCAAGTATTATTATCTTCATTGCTGCCGATAACTTTCATAGCTTCATCACAGACTTTTACAGGAAATGAATGCTCTTCTTGCCACCATTATGTCTTCCCTATCTCTCTCCGCCAAGAAAACACACTTCATAGATACTTATTATTTAATGCATGCCTACTCACTTTCGTAAATTTCCTTCGGATTGAAGAAACTGCTGTGGATCTCTCAAAGATATCCCTACGTTTTCCTAGAATATCTGCAGGTAAGCAATGTACTCTCGATTCGGTGTTATGGCACTTAATAGGCCAACAAACCAACTTATTCATATTTATATAAATATACTAACTAAACTTACCATAAACAGATGGCAGGATTAGGTCAGAATGCCGACTCCCAGGGTCGTTATTGATGGCTTACTGATCCGAAGCCGCTACTTCTTTATCAAGTAGCTCCTCAGTTTGTGTCAAGAGGCTGTGTGCACCCTGTTCCAGACCTCAGAAAAATCCGTAGACGTACCGGGGGTCGAATCCAGATCTGCGGATCTGTAGTCAGCAACGCTAACCACTACAGCACGCAGACGATAGTAAATATACTAAAGAGAGGAAAGTCGTTACTCATGAGTTTATATTAGGGCTGAAAATCGATTAAAATTTTTAATAGAGTTAACGCTTGACTTTAATCGATTAATCGACTGATTAATCGACAAACAGTTCGGTATTTTAAACGAATCCAAAGGGTACATTTAATATTGTTTTACACGTTTAATAACTGCTACACTACAGATAATCAGAAGAAATCCTGAATTAATTAATACCATTATTAGTTAACTAGTGAAAAAATATATACAAAACTTACATTTCCGGTTACTTTTTCAGCCAAAACTTGAGACACACGAGTTTGTTGACATTTGATTGTTCAAGACACGATCGTACCTTGTTTACAATAATACCGGCAGCACTAAAAACTCTTCTCACTCGGCACTGAGAAAGGAGTTTGGTCATTTGACCCATTTCTCGAAAAAGTTTTTCAGAATCCGACTAAACCGATTAATCGCAAAATGTAATTGATCGACGATTAAATTTTTAATCGATTAATCGGTACAGCCCTAGTTTATATTATATTATGCACACACACTAAATTCTAGTTTCTGACCATTCAGTGTATTTTCTTCACGAATGACTTTAAAACAGAATTAATTTGCTCATATGTCTTCTATCTTTTTATACTTAAATTTGGCAAGTGTGCCTCATTTGAAACGCACATTAATTTGCTCATATGTCTTCTATCTTTTTATACTTAAATTTGGCAAGTGTGCCTCATTTGAAACGCACATAAGTTATACTTTTATATCTTAGATTTTAACTCTGGGAAACTCAGTCTGTGGCCATATCCAGATATAATCAAACAAGCTATTGAATTTTGCATAGCCTACTACAAACTCCATACGGATTGACCGCGATTCAGTCCAGGGTTTCCACGCTACGGTTTTACCTCTTGACCGATCCTTGTCTTTTGCTACATGGAAAACTGAAATAGGCATAGTCGATTGTGTGGGTTATTTGGTTGTCTATTTAAACCTTTTCATTGCTACTGACGTATAAATTCGTCACCTTAAAAAAATGTATAAAAGCAGATATATAAGATTAATAGATTAATGCTTTAACGGGAGTCAGAACAGCTTATCTCGCCAATACAAAAATAATACTTTTTCCGGTATACTTAACTCAAGAACCATTGCACACAACATTTTGACATTTTTACTGGTTGTTCTATAACACGTTAACAATGGATTAAATATAAAAGATCTTATTTTGGAGTTATCAGTAAGCATAAAATATTATTTTTAAACATATGTCTTGAATTTACTTTTTAAAAATAAAAAAGAATTATAATTTTCGCATATGATACTGGAAGTAACTTTAAAAAGTAGTTTCAGCACTCTTTTAATACCACACAAAAATTTAGACTTGCAGCTACAGTAGTATTTTTTTTAATGAGAGCACACAGATTAAAAAAAATGATAAAAACAACATTAAAGTGTTACAATGTTGGAACCATATCTTAGAACTTCCCAGCTCTGTATTATGCATCTTTAGCATCATCATGTGGAATTAAGACGGTAGAAATGTTTTTTTTTTAAAGTTACTTCCAGTAAGTTATGTAAAATTTAGAATTTTTCAACATGATTATTGAATAGGTTTTTAAAGTAGCCTAAATTCAAAATATATTTAAAAAAAATCATATATACTTGTTGATAACTCCCAAAAAGAACAAAAGTTGCAAATATTTAAACCTAATTTACGTTTAAAGACTAAAATCCTCAACTATTTAATCCCAAACAGTAAACCTATAAAACTGGAAGGCCTGGAATGCAGTATTATAAGGATACTTTCGTAAAATCGATCCGGATATTTGGCGTTCGAATAATACAAGTTCTCCTGTATTTTTTTTTTTTTAAATGGTTTTTGGAATCTTTATGTCAGAAAGAGAAAAATCATTTTCCTCCCTCCATCAAATCAGATATCTAAAAGTTCAAATTTCTTAAGAGTCAGTTAATTCGCAGCTTGATGTAGTAGGCCTAATAATGTTCACTCTTTCTATGGGCCAACAAATTTTGACATATTTAAAAAAAAAGTTATTGTCGTGATTGTCGGGTAAATGTCGCTTTCGGAAAGGTTATTTACCCAATACATCGTTGGGGTACGAAAATGAAATAGTTACAGGAATTCACTGATAATTTATGAACCCTCGGCAACATTCATCACTTTATGAATTGAAATTTATCAATTCATTCATCACTTAGTTGAATCCAGGATTGAGCGAATCTGTGTTTAAGTGCTGTGTTCACCCCTGAGTTTAGCACTAACAAACTGATTAACAGGAGTAACCTTGTTTCAGCTCAAGTCTCTGATAAATTACAAGACTTCATCTCGGGGATTCCCCAGGGTTCTATATTTACTGAACTCTAAATGTATGCTTAAGTCGCATAAATTAATAATGTGAATTACAAACTCCTTACGTTAGAGCGAGGCTGTTCTTCGCAACTCTGGGGTAAAATGGTGGTGTGCCTGGTTTCCTTCCCAGGTCTCACAGTAAAGACCTAAGAATTTGTTATGAAATTAAGAAGAGTAATATAAGAAACTACAAAATAATGTTGCTATCACCGTGTTGTGTGGAATGTTATACGAATCCATACTCTTTCATGCAACAATTTTACTAGAACAAGGAACTGGAGAAAAAGTTGGAAAGGTAGAGTCAGACTGAAAAATTCAGTGCCATGCCGCTGCTCTACCACGTGAGCTACCATAGCAACGTGCTGGTATAATATTAAACTCTCCGGAGAGCCGAAGATCTGTGGATCAAATCCCGGCTATGGAATTCTTCAGTTTGACTCTACCTTTCCAGCATAGTCTACATGCGGCCAGTGTGAAAGAATTATCATTCCACTGAATAAAAAGTTTTTGCAGTAGTAATGCTAACACCAAGAGGCAGAACTTAATTGACGCAAATGTTTAGCATGCTTGAAAGCAAATCTCAAATAAAACTATTATGTTATATTTTACACACAAGTTTTCGTACGGAGCAACTTTTCCGTATGTTCTGTAATTTTCATATTAATATCACCTATTATTATACTTGAACCAGGAAATCAATTTTGCTTAAGTTTTTATTTATTTTTTAATTTGTTAATTTTATAAGCCAGGCGAATTTTTAAAAAAATGGAATACGCATTTCTTGAAACATTCTTCGAAAAATTTGATGAAAATCATCAGTAAATTATCGCGATATTGTAACGAAGTTCTCATATGGTCGTAAAATTAACAAAAAATATGCTTCCCTTATTGCAAATTTGTGTAGGCTATGAGGAGCACTGATTTTTAAGAAGGTGCCATTCGCATATAAGTTTTGTAATAGGATTCTGTAACCATGAAATTATTTCGGAAGCAGTATACGATAATAACGCAATCAAATAACTCCCTTAATTGCGATCTTGATGTCTTCTTATCGGATTGTACAGGGCTAGAAGGTTTGTTGAATTGAAGACAAGAATTGCATGAATTTCCAGCCAGTATTAAGTTGTAATGTGTTTTCATCAGTTCACCGACACTTCGCAACTTATTTTGAACAAAGTCACGCTGCGTGTCGCGGATGTCATACTTAACACAACATTTTGTCACTGACTGATTTCTTAAAAAATAAAACGATTTTATATGGCAGGAAGTTAACTTAAACGTAACAGAGAAGTTAACTTATAAGGGGAGAAAAAAACACTTTTCAAGGAGCAGGTAGTCGTACATACATTAAAACTTCCTTGTGTAAGGCTTCCGTTAGCAGTGCTGAACAACTCCTTTAACATAGCCTGTAAACCCACCATCATAAGACTTGAGAATTGTCAACTCTCCAACTGTCTATCAATGCTTGAAATATGGGCAGTTTCTTAATTGTGCCCATGAATGTCGAATTTTCTCTGTGGTTGTATACCGCTGATCATTAGGTTAAAGCCTACTCTTTTCCTGAGTTCCTAGTTGCAGATAAAATTGTACTTATGCATTGCATGAGTAAGCAAATTAGAAAGAGTTAATTTTATAGCACCAAAAACAGCTTATTTTGACGTTATCGCCTATTTTTGCCCGTTTTACCTTTTAAACCTTAAAAGGGCCTATTTCGTTTAATATAACATAAAATTCATGGTTTTACTTAAAAACTGACCAGTGTTTCAGAACATCAGAGTTGCTTCCAAGAATCGACAGTGGTAAGATTGAAGGCGATATTTTTGTAAGGATATACAAAATCTAATAAAATTATATCTCATGAAACCCGGTAATCTATTTTCACTAGATTAAGTGAATTGCCCTTTGTGCTAGGCCTATTCTAGTTTCTGTGCGCAAATAGCCCGGTAGAAGAAAATGCTGAAAAGCTAATAAAAAAATCAACCATATAAGACAGTGGCTGCAAGAATTCCCGCACTTGACGACATATGTGAAAATTATCTAGCATGCAACAGATAGGTCAGAAGTTAAGTTTTAATTGTTCTTACTTTTTTCTGCTATTTCGATATTACGATTTTAAAGCAGAGTATTATATAAGTTACAATTTTTAAGCTTTGACTTCGAAGCTACAAAAACAATTAAAACCAAGTAAACAATGTAAAAAATTAAGACATCTTTTTTGTTTTATAAAATATTAGTTTTATTTCTTAAGGTTTCGAGTCCCTACAAAACTGCATTAAATGACGTGAATTATGTATAGCAAACATGCATAATTTCACAGTATCTTTTTATGTTATTTATTGCAAAATTAGGAACAATGGAAATAGTTCATCTTAGTGATCAAAGAGGGCAGCTTCTCCTCTGTCTCATAGATGGTTTCCCTTTATTCCCCATTACTTTTCACGATTTAGCAATTAATAAAATAAAAGAAGATAAGGCATGATTGCCCAAAACTAAAATTCGGTAAATTGTGCTGTAAATATAATTTCGTTTCTCAATATTGTGCATTTGTTCATATTATGTTTACTGTTTTGTCATTATCTTTAGAGCCCAATTTAGGCTTTTTAGAGCCCAATTAAGGCTTTATACAGCCTAAGTGAGGTACTGAAAGATCTGTTTTAACTATAAAATCAAATTCTTTTTGGTGAGTAATCATTTAACTACGCAGCCATTTTTAGAGAGCTTTATCGGTAATCCAAGTTTTTAAGTCAGGCCTATATCTAGAAAACTTAAACGAGCTTGGGTTATTATTATTATTATTATTATGCATATTAATAATAAGATCCAAGGTTTGATTTCTAGCTCAGAACATAGATTGTAACTGTTTTACTGACCTCAGGTTTAACCTAACAATGAAAAGGTCACCATTTGGAATAACTGTTTGAGTTAAATGTGTTTTCATGCATTTCTTTCTCTGAGCATGGTACAGAGACCATAAAAACAATGGCGTCATTACTGAACAGGCTATTTAACAATCACGAAGCCGGTTTAATACAACGAGCTCTGCTTAGTTGAGTAAACAAATGAACTTCGCTGAAACCGAATTGCCAATGAGCGTGGTGTAGGCAGAGTGTAAATAAATAAAGACTGACACGCATGTTGCCAACTTCCTGTGCACGGCGGATCAGTCTAAGCACGAGGTTTCCAGGCGTCACCGTGTCCGACATCATGAAGCGTCGGTTTTCTGCTTCCACGTGGAGGGAAAATGCAAATTGAAGTGGGCTACTTTTTACAGAAGTTCGCTTAAACTATCTCTGGTGAATTAAACTTTTCTCTTCAGCATAATGCTAATCTTGCCTGCGATGATATTATTATTATTATTATTATTATTATTATTATTATTATTATTGTCCACCGCTGTGGCTCAGGGGATGCGTTCAATCCTCTCACGCAGCGGGTCCGGGTTCGATTCCTGGTCGGGACAAGTTACCTAGGTGAGGTTTTTTCCGGGGTTGAGACAAATGTCAGGCAACTTTAGGCCCTTGTGGTCCCCGGATATCATCTGGTCATTATCATCTTCATCCCCATCCTCGCCTTGTTCTGAGTGAGTGTTTGTGTGAATGGTGTGTATCGTCCTATGTGTTCGTGTTGTCTCGGAGGTGGCCACGGCATTGGGCTGATCACTCATCCGGGGAGGCCCTCCTTGTCCTTGTCTGGTCAAAAAGTATGTATGTGATCCAAAGATAATCCCTCTCCCGATAGGACGCACCCCTGTAAGGCCCAGTCGGCTTGGGTCGCTTAAATCCTAAAAGGGAGAGGTAAATCTACGGTAATTATTATTATTATTATTATTATTATTATTATTATTATTATTATTATTATTATTATTATTATTATTACTGAAGATGAAAGCTCTTCTGCTCAAATAAAAGTTTTGCTCTTAGTATAATATATTACGTATGACATTCTCTTCATGCAAATTGAGGGAATGCAGTTACCACATCAAATCGCATCCCCCTAAGGACACTCGTCCCATGCAAAATCTGTTTAATGCACTCACGTAACTATATTTACCCTAAGCATGGGAAATACAGCTTTCTCATTTCACATTCTGATATAGAATAAGAGTCCTTCTTGCAGAGAGCTCGCATTTAGTTGTTTCAACCTGATGCAAAGCTTTATTGTTCACCAGGCAAGACCAAGTTTCTACAAAAAGTGGGTATCTTATAACTATCCTTCAGAGAATTTTTTAAAATAAAAATTTTAGCACCTAGTATAAGCACCTCATATATAAAATTTAAAGGAAACCGCGAAAAACAATATTTGTTCAAGTAAAATGGCATTATAAGAGAAAGTCGTCGCCAATCACCGTGTCACATTTCGGGTAGATACCTAACCCAAAGACAACTTTTGTTTTTGTATGACTTTCCGTTCTGGAGCTAGGCTGTTCACAGACAAACACACACACACACAGGCATGTTTCTGAAAATAGTATTTTTGGATTCAGGGGACCTCAAAACATGTAATTATGTTAAAAACTTCGAATTTCGGGGTCGAACACGATGCTTCCTCTACCTATAGTATATTTGGTACGGTCAGAGGAAGTAAAAATACTTCTCTCCCGGACTTGTTCAATAAGAAGGACCTATTAACATTTTTTCATCTTTTCCATATATTTCTTCTCTAAATTATAATATTATTAGTAAATTTATTGTTAAATAACTTCGGTTGTATTTGCTGTCAGAACAAGTACGTTTATTTTCATTTGCGGAAAATTAGCATTATTAAAAAAAATTGGACGTGTCCCTGAATACCGGTTCTTCTAACTACAGTACTTATCTGATTGTGAGTTTATACTATTGCATTTGTATTGTGTACAAGTTTTATGTAGCCTACAATTCAAATCATAACTTATGTACATAAAACTGTGTTTTAAGTCTCTGCCTTGCGAATAAGGTTTTTCTTGAGGCTTAGGCAAGACTCTTTAAAATAAAACTTCAACACAAAACAATATAAACTTCACAATGGATGTCACTTATAACATATTAAAATTCCGACGTTTCGGCCCAACCACTAGGGCTTCTTCAGGAACAGCTAAAATGGAAGGAATGGAAGTTCCAACTGACGACAACAATGTTTTTGAAGCAATAAATTATCGACCGTTTACTATTAAAGTAGAAAATTGTATAATTCTCTTGGAAGTTTTCGTTGAATATGTTTTAACCCCTTAGCATAATAATTATTTGAAGAAAGAAAGCTAAAAAAAAATCTTTATTAATGAAATTTAGGTTGCTGGGGCCTCGAAGTTGAAAGGAGTATAAATACAGTTGAATAAATAAAAATAAAAATGAACAATTTTACACGTAATGGGATAATAAGGGAGCATTGAAAGAGCCTACTTTAAAATCCCAGGAATATCCGTTTTATATTATTGCAACTATATATTGGATTAAAATGATTTAAAAGTGGACATTTTCAATAAATCATTTTTAGAAGTGTTCAGTGATTGCAGATACAGTAGTTAAAAAAATGAAAAATAAAACAAATTTTGTCTTCTGAATTACTACCACCACTTGAAATTTGCCGTCAATATCAGTAATGCAATTTTCCAATTCACGAAATTCTATATCGAATTCTTAAACAGAATAAATAAATAAATAAAATAATTGATACAGTATTAACATATGGGCTTGGCAGCGTCTTACTCTCTGCTAGTATTGAGATGTATACTGGGATCCCCTCTCCCTGCTATATCCCAATGCAGCCTTCAGAAGTGAATGTGTTTGCTTTCTTGTGTCCATTTTTGCAACATTTCTACAAAACGCGAAAAACGCATTTATTCGGATTTAAAAGATAACGAGAGATTGCCATCTTACACGAATTTTCTCGGGATTTTAACATTTAAATGTTTACCTGTAAAGCAATACAGAGCTTCTAAAAAAAATGTTTTTCTGAACATAGGATTAATGGACATGGAACATTAATGTTCTCAGCTATCGACACATCTGGCTGGCTCCAGCATACACTCTTGTCAATGACAGTCTTTCCATTTGCAAACATTCCTGGAAGATGTTTCATTTGGCAGCTAGCTGATGCGAAGCAGGAAGGCTTCTTTGTTCCTGTTTTGTAGCTCGCTGGGAGATTTATAATCGGTGAGCGTTTATAGGACACAGGATGGAGATAATTTTATCTGTCATTGGTTGCGTTATTTTGTTTGCTGGCAATTGTCAGTCACGGCCCTACTTTCTACGTCACATTCTACGAATTCCTCGCAGTTATGACTTCCAAGTGTTAATAATAAAGTGCAAGTTAAAACTGACCGGGCGAAGCGTAAAATAATGTAACTTCAACAGCTAATATCATACACTTTGTAAGTAAGACTTTTTCCGTGGTTTGGAGCTTAATGTTCTATCCTCTGTACCTTTTTGTAAACTTTTTCTCAGCCATGTTGATTAGAAATGTGATAAACTAAGGACAGAATTCCAAATGTGCCCTGGAGCAAGTACTGTCTCCTAACTGGCAAAACTTCAGATTCAATGTTCTTTAGCTTCGGCTCGTTACGATGATTATAATTATACTGCCGATTTGTGGGAATTTTCAAGCCAGTGACACGGAATTGTAGTATCTACGCACACACAAATGGCATCGCTCTGAGCCGGAATCGAAGCCGCGAACAGAAAAATTAGTTAATACTATACCAGGCCTATAGTCCACATTTTACTTCATATTTTGAGAAATTTTAGCCCAAGGCTATATACGTATTTAGTCATTTTTGTTATATATATATAAAATAAAAATAATAAATCAAAAGCATTATCATATTTTTTAGATGTGTACTTTAGTCAGTAGGGTAGTTATAATATATTTCTGTGAAGTCGTACAAAAAAAAATGCATATTTCAAAATTGATTAGTATATTTCAAGTTTTTTTTTTGTGGTTTGTAGTATGTTTGTCACTAGTGAATTTGTTGTAGCTTTAAGATAATTGTAGTATGTATTATAATTTTTTCCTTATATGTAATATATATCATTATATATATATATATATATAATCCTAGCCCTGGAAATTATCATTCCTTCAGATAAATAGAAATGGCATCCGTAAAATGGCGACTTTAAGAAGCAGGGTCAAAATTTTCAGCAGTTCTGTGCCATAACCACGAAATGATCGCAAGCGCACTTGATAAGAATATAGCCTTCAAAGAAGAATTTTCCGTGCATGGCATCAAATTCTCTAACATAGAACTGCCTTTTATGCTTATTTACAAACGGAAGTTATCAAAGCTAATGGAACAAACAAAATATCTTATCAGGCGCTGAGAACATCTCAGCGTTACTCATCAAGTCATCACTATGGAATCACAACTGGATGCTAATGGTAGAAATCACTAAATTTCCTCTCCGGCAACAGCAAGCGGTTATATCTAAGAAACAAAGTAAGCCTATTTGGTATCAAACATTCTTTCCACCACACATTCATAGATAAGGAATCCAAATGCATTTAAACTGTGCTCAGTGGACAGCAATGGGAGTAATAATGATAACTAAACTAGTTTATACGAAACAATGACCAAGGGCACAGAGACCGTTTTTCCTAATCATATATTTTTTAAGAAAAGAGCTTTCTTCAGAGAAATACAAAAATCACTCTCTTTAATAACAATTCAGGTTTTTAAAATAGAATTTTTATATCACATTACATGTGGTCATTACGTAAGAAGTTCTTGTTCTCAGGAGAACATCGAATGCTTAAGTAAGGATTGCATTTCTCTGGACAGAAAAAATTCTGAAGATTTTGTCCTTCTACCTGTCCTTACCTATAAGCTGTGTATGTTTATGTGAATGTTCATGTCCTTGTTTACCGAGTTACATTCCGAACCGATCAACTAGTTTTACAAACAATAACCGGGCTTTCTGGGACTCAGCTCCTTTGCAAAATTGGGAAATTAATTTACTTGTCAAAAATTCACATATTTTGCTTGAAACGAATTCGAAGTGTTAAGAATTATTACGTATGGCAGTATTTTTAAATCGATTTTTTAGTTCTGTAGTTAGGAATATTAAAACTGTTACAATTTATTGTGTTTGTAGGAAAATTTAAGAGGTTCGTTTGTCTGGTCTAATAAATAATAAAATGTGATTATATTTTTCTCTAATCAATTTTAGTTTCAAGTAAATTCCCAAAATGCCAGTATGTTAAATAATTCATTTTCCGAGCAGACAAGAATTAATAGTAATAATTATAACAATAACATAAAATTTTGGGTTTTAAACAACCTATAACTTTAAACGTCTGCTGTAGTGTTATTTCTTCGGTTCCTTAATGTAGTTTATTATTGTAAGAAGACAAAGTTTTCAGTTATTACTGAAGTGTTTACTCCTGTAAATAATAATAATAATAATTTTATTTTTGAGCAATAATCAATTTCTGTATATGTACTTCATTATTTTGTCCAGGTTGATTGGAAGATAAGACCTCATACGTAAAATAAATCATTAGCATTCCCCGAACTGCATAACTAAGATTAAAATATTGGCAGATTTCACCTTTCCATAGTGAGGGAAAATATTTCCTCGCTATGATAACATCATGGAAATTACCGTAATATGCAGAACGAATGGACGCTGTGCCATATTACATTGGCACTATCAGGACAAAATAGGTAAAGGAGTTCATATTTACTGCGCCACAACTATGGAGAAATAAAACGCATGGAAATATTTCGTAAAGTTACCACCAGGTTCACGAGACTCGTAAGCATTGTAACATTCACAAAACGCTTTCGGCAGTCATAGTGCCCGGCATCACGTCCCATGAAAAATATAATAGGCTGCGCGCGCAATATTGAAGCTATTCCTCTAAAATTCTAACAGAAAGCAGTGCCCGAGGCCTTCATACACCATCCGACTTTTTGCTTTTTAATTTTGCATTTATATCAGAGCAAAATCTTACAATGATCAATACAAGATGAAGATATATATTTTTGTTTCTACAGTTATGAGAGTAAAAAGAGAAATGATCATTTGACACCGGATCTCGCTATCCAAACTGACGCTGTAACAACTGAGCTAGCCAGAATCCGGAAAACCTTTTATATTTTGGATTCATAGTAGGCCTAATCATCAGGCTTTAAAACTTAGTGCCCGAACTCACAGAGGGAGTTGATTCCAGTTACCAACAACCTGAGTATAGGGGGTGGAGGGTGATTGCGTAGGCTGATAAGACAGTCATTGATAGTAGCACTGAGAGGTGAATTCGCTCATAGTACGGTGCCTCTCAAATTGGTGAACAGTGTACCTTGTCATTCTGCGTGTTTAAATTTATAATACGTGTTTGGCATGCCGAAAGTAAAGTGTTCTAAAACGCAAACATATATTGAAACATTTGGGAGGGACTATTATACACAAACAGGAGAAAGTATCGTTTTGCATGCTTGTAATGTGAGTTTAGATAATGAGAAGTTATTTTGTGGTCTTCCTATATCTGTATTGCAGTTTGTTTACTATCACGTGAACTAGCATATGGTAGCTAGGGCATACGCCGAGCAAAGTCTGTACGGTGTGGTTGCTGTTAACATATTCGATCGGGCACTAAGTTTTAAAGCCTGCTAATCATATCGTTTTTGCAAATGTTTAAAATATGATGGTGGATATCGTTGAGCTCGATCAAATAACTGTGTTAATAGCTTTATTCTTAACTTAGGATATTATTTACAGGTACTTAGGCCTTTCGGTTTTACTGAATCATGATGTTTTTTTTTTGTTATCTCTGGTATTGGCGCTAGTCATCATCATCATCATCATCATCATCGCTAGTCACTGAGTATATGCGAGCTGCCCCTGTGCAGAACTACGAAATATATCTCACTACACTTTTAACGGCAGATTATATTTCGTAGATTAATATTTTTCCTTCATTACGGACGAAAGGCGAAATCTGCCAAGGTTTTAACTCCAGTTATGCCCATCCGGGAACGATTTTAACTCCAGTTATGATCATAAGGGAATGCTCGGTTCTCCAAACGTCTTAAAGCGTTTGTTCAATACATAGCTACTTGCTATCAACTATTTCCTTACTAAGGCATTCCAAAAAGTGGGTCTGATTTACTATAATGTTCTAAAACGTAAATGTTTTTAATAGAAACTGTAAACATAGACGAAAATCTTTTCTGTTGACAAGTTATTCACGGGTTATCAGCCGAGTCGAAGTTTTAAAAGGTTCTGTGCTTTCGGTCTGCTGTTCTTGAGTACATTTTCTGGGATCTGTATTCTCAATCAAGTTCCATAAGATGGAGTACATCTTCTGGGGTCTGTATTCTCAATCAAGTTCCATAAGATGGAGTACATCTTCTGGGGTCTGTATTCTCAATCAAGTTCCATAAGATGGAGCACATCTTCTGGGATCTGTCTTCTCAATCAAGTTCCAGATGATGGAGTACATCTTCTGGGATCTGTCTTCTCAATCAAGTTCCAGAAGATGGACTCAGAGCTGGAGTCCGAAAGCTCGGAACCTTTTAAAACTTCGACTCGGCTAATATCCCGCGAAGGACTTTTCAATAGCATTCGCAAAGAAAAATATAAATAATCGAAATTCTTTTCTATTCTTCAGTATTCTTTTCTTCTGAAAACGGATTAATGAGGGTGTTAAAATTTAATTTCCATGCTACTCAAAACAAAGTGTGAACAAACGAGTCTCATACTGTTCAAACATCTGTGAAGGTAAACAGAACAGCCCTGTATGTATGTTGCGTAATTTCCTCAACAGAATAACACGACCGTGTTCACGAACTCATTGTAGATTGTGCTATATAGTGACCCTTAATGAAATACGATTTACAATACGGTGGTCGAAACATCCATTTCATACTTTGTGTGGAATACAAGCTCTGTCATTTCCTTTCACTGCCACCTGTTACATTTGCCCAAAGGAAATTTAATTTAGGTAAATAAAGATTTTTCCTCTGTTCGGATTGCACTGAGGCCAGCTTGCCATGGGCGATTCATATCGGCTCACACAAAGACCACGGGTCGGATATTCAGGTACAACGCAAATGCTTATTGTTATTGTGGAAATCATGGTTTGTTATCGAATTGTTCTATACTGGGTTTCACGTTTTCAGTGATAATACATTTTGATGTTTTGATTTGTTGTCAAACCAAATACGATTTCCTTATTTTAAAAGAGTTATCTGTTTAACATTCTCTTGGAATAACAGTAGGAATACGTAGTATAATATCTTGCAGCTCTGTGTTTTGTTAATCTAAAATCGACGTCGAACTTCGAAAACGATAGTAGAAATATTAATGTATTTATTTTCTAGCAGTGGTTGTTACTAATTTCACATAATGAACAAAACAATATTTGTTTCATCCAAACAAATAGTTGTTTAAGGTGAGTTTTAAGGCCCTATCTAAACAAATGGAATAGGTACGGACTCATTTTCTCAGAGTTGTCGGTCTGATGTACAAATGTACTATAGTATATGATATAATTATTGTATCTGTATCTGTATCTGGTACCCTATGATCCCCAGGTGGGGCGAAGGGGCCTCCAATGGAGGTTTCATTACCTATACTAATTTTGATATGCTTATTTTCCGAGAGAGGGTAGAGGGACAGGTGGTAAGCCCATCGCCTCGCAACCCCTCTCTGGAAACTTAAGTATTTCTGGGACGTGAAAGGGCCGAGAAATTTTGTCCAGAGGCTCTAATTTAGGCTTGGAGTTCTTTTACGTGCCGTAAACCTACTACACGGGACCCCCAGCTTAAAGTCTCTCCCGGAGGACTCCGTGCCCAGGATTTTTACGTCCTGAAAAATCCATCGACCGCGGCCGGGTTTGATCCCGCGCCCTGCGAATCTAGAGGCGGGCACGCTACCTCCAGACCACCGCAGCCGACATAATATAATATAGTGTAATAAAATATATAACAATATAATGTAGTATAATAATATAATGTACTTTAGCTAGAATTGTCACGAAATACCCACCGAAATATAAGGAAATTATCACCGAAATCAGCCATTTTATATTTCCAAAAATACAGTCCCTATTATATTGCATGCTTTATACATATTGTCTATGATCAAAGTATGTGTAAATCAGTTCCATAATAACTAGTGAATGAATAGACTTGAGAGAACCTTGAAATTACTACAGCTAAGCAAGCACGATAGTTCCGCTTCGTTTGAGTTCTAGGACCTTGCGAAACGTTATGAAGTGTCTTCATGTATCCGGAATTTACTCGTTCTTGCTGCATTTCTACATTTCCTACTCTTCAAAATAGAAATCTTGGCTTACCCCTGTAAGCAATGCAGTATTCATGTAGCACAGGTTTTCATACGATTCGTGTAGTACAACATGTATTTACACATTGGGTAAACTTTAATCCTATCGACATATTGTTTGCATCCCGTGTTGCACGTAAAATTTACATATCGGTAGAATATTCTCGAATTAATTGAATTTGGCTACTTACTCAATGGCAATAGACAATTCCTCACCAAGCTAAAGGAATATTATATATTTTATGGAACCCGAAGGTTCATTGCCGCGCTTACCCGAGCTCGCCATTCAACACTATTCTGTGCTAACTCCATCCAATCATCCCTCGCAAATCCTACGACCATTAAATCTATCCTAACATTGTCCTCCCACCTACGTCTAGGTCTTCCAGGTGTCTTTTCCCTTCGGGTCTCCCAGTCAATACTTTTGAGATATGTCTTTCCTCCTCCATGCGCGCAACATGTCCAGCCCATTTCATGCTTATAAGTCTCTTATTTTCGATATAATGAATATTGTTCATACTTTTTGTTCCTTGGGGGAATAAGATAGGTGACAGTAATAATTTATAAAATTGAATAATAGGAGTGTGGTTGAAAATGAATAGTGTTGTAATGATAATAATAATAATAATAATAATAATAATAATAATAATAATAATAATACAGGAAAGTGAAAATCTTATTTTAAAATTTAAATCTATGCTATTTTCTTCAAATACCTTTTACTCCATAATTAGTAAGCCAACATCGTATTTTGTAATAGTAGCCCATACTCTAGGCACGTAGGCTATAGGCTAAATCATACGTTTTAACATGTAGATTTTTGTTATTTTTATCAAATAATAATTAATAGGCTAATTAGAAAGCCAACATTTTGGTTGCAGTACGAATAAACGCAGAGCTAATGTGGCCAAGAAAATGAAATAGAATGTATTTTTCTGTTAACATAATTAATTTAAAATGACAAGCTAAGAACATTGACACTACAGCCCCTGTAGGATGAGGAAGAATTGAATGTCCTATTAAGGAAGAAGAGTACAAAAATAGTTTCCTATATTTTGTACTTAAAAGGAATCTTAGTCATTGGGTATATAGTACAGTAGGCGGTGGTCATAATTTCCTACAGCAGCAAGAATTCCATTTATTATGCTTAATTAACTAACGAGCTGATATTTATCAAAATCTTCCTTATTCCTTATATAGGCATTTTAATGCCTTTTATAAGCCTATTTGAGTCTCTTGTAGTTCGTATAGATCTGGATGCTAACTAGAGCGTTTTGATTGGCCTACGCGGCGGAAGTTAAGTGTTCGATTCCCGATCAAGGCCACTGAAGTGTGTGCATTGACCTATTTCCTTCCGGCTGTGCTGTAGATGAAACAATAATAACTGTTGTAGCTATTGCATTTTGTCGCCTGATTTTCTTTAACTGCAGTTGTATCTGCAAACTTAGTTTTTCCAAATATTCGACTCAAAATATCTTTTCTCGGCCATATACTATAGGCCTAATACGATTATTAAGTGTGACGTAATGGTATCGTGATAATACCCATTTCGAAACTGATTTTCATTATGTCATCGATGTGGTATCGTTATTATCAAACACGGAACGATCTTGAGACACTGAGAGTAGCAGCTGAAAACTGCGTAATGTCAAAATCCGTTGGTTTCAAGAAAACGACCAAAAGGAAGCTTTGATTTGACCAACGCCAAGAGCTGTCATCCGTCGTAGAAGACAAGAACTGCGACAACCAGCCACCAGCTGATGCGAAGGATAGCGCGAGCGGTTGTTTGAATTAATCTAAAATATCAAAATTTAACATTTAGACTAATTATGATCGAACAAAAACAGTCATGCAACTTCCCTACAATTTTAATTAAGATATTCTACTCATTTTAAAGAGTCGCTTATAATAATGAACGCACATCTCATTTACCAAGCTCGATCGAAGAAAGACTCAATTAAGATGTTTTAAGCTACTTATTCTGCTTAAATACTCCGTCCATAACATCCAAATTTATGTCATTATGTAAGTGAGCGGTGAACGTTTTTAAATTAATGGAAAAAATTATACAATTCTTAAGAGGAGAAAACGACCAGTTTTTAAGTTTTCTAACGACGGCATTTCCATAAAGAACAAGCCATAAAATTGCAAAATTAATATAAAGTTCACATACATCTCAATACCAAAAGATGAGATATCGTCATTATACAAAATTATCATTTGCAAGTCGCTGTTTAAATCTGGGAGTGGGATTTTTGCCAAACATGTAAAATAATTACACCGAAAAAAGTATTAACTGAAAGAAAACTTTCATTCAAATGTAGTGATTTCCAATACATGAAATTTCAATCACAAAAAAGGAATGAAAATTTGTGAGTATAAGTAAAAAGTCATGCGAACTTCCGAGTAAAAGAAAAAATGAATAAGCGCACATTTCGAAGATCTAGTGAGTAAATCTCGAAAGTATTATTATTATTATTATTATTATTATTATTATTATTATTATTATTATTACAATTTCTCGAGTTACGAAATTTCTAGGTCGGTTGTGATTAGATTTTTATTAAGGTACGCAAAACCGTCAAGGACATAATCTCGGGTCCAAAAATAAGAGCAATCATATGATCGAATAATTATTACAGTTATGAATAATATTATCGTGCAAAGTGCGGGTGAGGTACAAGTCAAATTGCCGCCCGACTGCGTAGATCGAGTGAGGAGCTGGTGTTAATTCAAGGCCAGGCAAGCAGGCATGCCGCACCCCGCCCCGAGCTGCGGTATGGACTCGCCCAGTGAGCTAGCCATGTTGTGATGATGCTGAGCCATATCGCACGTCGCGTGGCCATGTGGCAACCTGGTGACAACACTGTAGGCGCCTCATCGGTACCCATCTCTCCTCAGGGGTGTCATCTAGTGTTGCCAACTCTTCAAACTAAAGTTTACCAAACTATTCGTCGGAAGTTCCTGTTTTATGTACTCCATTGTTACATAATTTTTACGTATAGGAAGGCCGGTATATTAAAAAAAGTTGGATAGGCTTTTAAAATTGACTTTAGGCTACATTTACGTTCGTTTCTTTTAAAAATTGCTGAGAAAAATTCGCTTCTGTTTAGTGGTTGCGCATCTACTTAAACGCAAACTTATGCATTTTGCGTTAGTTTAATTTGGGCTTACTATTCGCTATTTTATTAATTATTTAAAAACACATCCACTAACTGCTTCCAATATCTTTTTTCATTGAAGATACTGGTTCAATGTACGGACCAGATAGACAGTGATTGGCTCAAAGGGCAACAAAAAAAAAACTGATTTTAAACTAAATGAAAGACTGTGAATGAGAACGGTATGCAAAAAATTTAAAAAACAATACTAGAAAACAAATGCTAAGGCATGGCAGAATGTAGAGCATTGGCGCGAACAGCCAGAGGTCCTGAGTTCAAGTCCCAGTGTCGGAGAAATTTTTCTCCTGTAATATTCTCATGTCATGTCCAACAGAGACAATAATCTGTGGTTCATGAAAGCTTATATATCTACCTTAGTTCTATGTTATAGATTTAAGAAACCCTAAGTTGCCATATAACTGCAAAGAGTTACAGAGAGAATTATCAAACGTTTCAATCTAAAATGTTCCTACTCTCTTTCCTGAAAGCTAAAAGAGGAACTGTAAAGGCTTTGTGAAATCATGCTGCTTTAAGATGTATCGATGGAAGTTTTGCAGGGAATGACATCAGCTGTAAGACCCGATCACATGCAAACTTGGGTGCTGATTAAGTATTAAGACAGGTCAATTGAAACATCGTGTTGTTTTTTTTAAGGGGAAAAAAGGAGTGCCAATATCAAAAGTGGCCTTGTTTTATACATAAATATAATTAAATTGTTTATGAATCTTTTCAGTAATCAGTATATCATACTATATTACAAACAACAAGGCTTCAGAAGTAAAATTACTTTTAACAACTTATGAGACTATTGGAACGTTTACCTTTTATCAATCTTTTCGCGTTATGATCTGTTTCAATCTTAATCGCATGAAAACGGCGTGCAGGTAATTTAAAGAGAGTTTAAATTCTTAAATTTAAAGGCGAAAAATTTAAAGCTTCATTTCGTTTATAGGCCTATATAATAGTAAATTTTAGGGTATTATAAGGGGGTCATAGAAACTAAATGATTAATAATGACATTAATAAAAATTAAGATGCCAAAAATACTAATTATCTGAGTACTTGAGTTTTATTTTTCAAATAATTTTGATAAAATGAACAATATAACGAGTTAAGCTCATTCTATAAGCTTTTAGTCTTATCAACGATTAATTTGCTTTTCTGTTTGTAATTTCCAGCTATATTTAATAAAATGTAGTGCCATAGGCTGTAAGAAGACATTTCATATTATGTATGAGAAAACTATCTCTAGTTCGTCTGAATAAATTTCTTAAAAGATTTCATTAACGCCCATGTGAGGACCGGGTCCTTGGCCTCTTCCACATTAAGTGTAATAAATTTGGGCTACATTTGGATGTACTGGTATACTACTGAGAATTTTCCTCAGAGGAAAAACGTATTTGCACAGTAAACCTCCAGGAAAAAAGGAAAGGCGA
Source organism: Ectobius pallidus (assembly GCA_964059195.1). Lineage (NCBI taxonomy): Eukaryota > Metazoa > Arthropoda > Insecta > Blattodea > Ectobiidae > Ectobius > Ectobius pallidus. Next base: position 104,042,627 of record CAXKWD010000008.1, read on the forward strand.
AAAGAGTCCCGTGAAATAGAGTCTTTTCCCAGAAGTCATTGCAAAGTGGCACTTTCATTCACTTAATCCTTGAATAAATTGTACATATTTCAGCAGGGCGTGAGAACCGGCGTCCAGTGTGCCACGTGTAAAAGCTCTGTTCCAAGGGTCTTGCAGATCCGCCGCTACTGCTCGTAAATCTTAGTTTCTTCAGCTTCTACTTTTCATTACAAAGAAACGTTATGAATAGACTTCGGATTTTAGGTGAAAACCTATTTTAATACTCAAGTGATATATAGACGAAAACTTGTATATGCACGTTTCATAAATAACTATGCCTAAAACTGATACTTTAATAGGACCTAAAACAGCCTATTTTTACGTTAGAGCCTAATATTGCCTTTTTTGCTTGTTTTTCCTCTAATGTTCGAAATAAGTTATTTTTTGTATAAATTCTATAATTTATTTTCAGTTCGTACTAAATTTTTAGCTCATTTGTGACGTGGTTAAATAGTAAGGAATGTTTCTTCAGTAGAAAAATTTCTTGGAATTCCCAAGAAAATGTAGTGTTTTTCTCCCGACTCCCACATCCAGTAAAAAATATATATATATATATATATATATATATATATATATATATATATATATATATAATAATAATAATAATAATAATTATAATAATAATAATAAACATAGTTCTCTGATCACTGAGGGATACAAGGGGTTAAATATGCTAGCGTGCATAGCTTCTGCTCGCCGGGATTAGGTTTTCACTGTTATGGTAGTAATACAGGCCCTAGTAATAGGTCTATGTAATTCTGTGTACCGTAGGCCTATATCTGTGTTTTATCATGATTATTGATTAATGGTGACTTCAATAAATATAATATTCTGCATTGCAATTGAGATATTTCAAAAGATTGGCAACTTAACAATTTTATAAGAGACTATTTTATGATTCTTAGAGCCTATTTTCCAATTTTTAGTACCTATTTTAGGTACCTAAAACAGTATTTTTAGCGACCTAAAAGTCCGAAGTCTAGTTATGAACTCTAAATTGAAGATTTTTTGAGGTCTGTACCTGGCATTTTTTAAATGCGTAATCCAGGAACGCCAGCTTGCGAATGAAGAAGTGACATTTTACTATTGAACCCATGAACGCCATCTAAAAATGAGGGGTCTTAGCAAACTCGGCAATCTCCATTTTGATAAAAGGTAGAGATGCTAACTTCTAATGAAAGTTTCATGCATTTCCTGCTACATATTTAGTGTATATGTCAGAAATCCGGTTTTCCACATAAGGGAGGAACACCTATTTTTAACACATACACTAAATAGGCAGCAGGAAATGCATGAAACTTTCATTAGAAGTTAGCATTTATCAAAGTGGTGATTGCCGGGTTTGCTAATACACCCTACAAATGTTACTTTATAATATTTTGTAATAATTCATTCCACTATCTTCCACTTCATTCCATCACGAAGCTCATCCTTTATTTACTACCATTTTGTTGATTTTTATTTGTTTAATTGCATTTTGCCTTGTTCGATCCTTCGGTCACAAAAAATAGGCCTATACTTAAATTTCACTTACCATTCTGACACTTAATAATATTCGAGAATTTTCACTACTAGCAAATTTATTTCTCTCTCGTTTCTCATATCTCTCGTTTACATCACAGTTCATTAGTTGTGGTGCTGTGGAAGGGTGATCGTCGAATGCACCCGATGTTCCATTTCTGACTTTCCAATGTTATGTAAATACAGTTTTTAAGTATTCGGTTCATTACATTTTACCCAGTTATTAAAAACAATTGTTATTAACTTATTACTATTGCCATGCTGAAAATGTAAGCAACTTTAAAATTATTGTAAATTTAGAATACTTTGAATGATTAATCATGATTAAATTTTTATTTAAAAATAAGGAATATGTTGGCTAAAATTTTATTTCAGGTTTAAATGCCAGGGCTTAATTCCTAATACAAAAAGTATATATATATATAATGTCATAGGCATTTGCCTTTCTGATTTGGTTATCTTCAGCAATAACTGTAAGCCGACCAGAGATATTGTTTGTAGGCTATGTCAATTGGGGTGGCCATTGTCAAATTTAGAAAATTTAGTTCCCTCCCATGTCCTTGGACTAGATTTTTATTCACCTGAAATGGCGTACTAAAATTATCTGATATACTAAGTTTCTACAGTATCGTGAATATATTTCTTTTTCAATTAGGTTCACCAGGCACCCGCCAGTCAAGAACCAGTAGGCTCAAAGCACCACTATCTCTGCAAATTGTTGCTTCATAACCTTAGAGAGGGTACGCCGTAAGGTTGTGGTTAAGGCACTGAGCTTACAAACCGGAAGGTCGCGTGTTCGATTCCCGATGAGTTCGTTGAGATTTTTCAATTGGCCTAATCCTTCTGGTGGCACTATGGCCCTAGGGACGACTCAGCCTCTAACATAAATGAGTACCAGGAGTATTCCTGGGGGTAAAATAACGGTCGGTGCATAGGGCTGACAACCTTACCACCTTCATGTGCCGTATGTCACAATCTGGAAGCCTTAACCTCCGGGAATCCCTACGGGTCTCCATGGCCCATACAGGGATCGCCTTTATTTCCTTAGAGAGGAAACAATTTTATATAATTTTGAACTTAACGTGCATTATTATAATTTTGGATTGTAATGTTTGTTTTTTAAGTTTTTATTTAATTATGTCTATAATTACGTCTCACACAGAAAATGGCATAGTAAGGGGACTACGTTTCCCTATGAAAAAAGGGGGGGATTGCGTCCAGCTGATTTCCCCTCCTCTAAGGCACGGTAAGTACTACGAGTTCACACGTTTACTTAATATTATAGATTTTATTTTGACAAACCTCCCCTTGCCCAAGAAGTTATACGAGATCGTGTTGATTAGCATTTGACTGCATAGTTAATTACTTACTTATTTTTACCCTGAACATAAAACTACTTCATTTCCTTTCACTTATGTCTCTTCCTTCAAATAAGAGTTGTTCTTTCCGTTATGTCCTGAATTACCATACAAATTGAATATCCTTTGTCAACCCGTGGTCACGTTGGTTTTAACGATTCCGTTACAACTAGCAGCAGACATCATGTCTAAAAATTTTCAAGTAAAGGAAACATAATATTACTCTCAATTTTTTTTTTCTCCTAAATCACGAGGCTGTAGAAGTGTTACGATATCTATGCTCTGGCGCTGAAGGCAGGATGTCGGGACGTCGTAAAATTTCTCTTTCTCTACTTATCAGAAGCCATTACCACCGAAGGCAGTTTTTATGGCCAAGTCACAATTTTGTGGGTGCCATGAGGCAAAGACAAGATGGAGAACTTCCTCTGGTGCCACACCCCAAGTTCTTATTCTTCTACAATCTACAAGAAGAATATAGCTTCCATATAAATTATGGGACAGTTTTCCCTCGATATAACTTTATTAGAATAGGAAGTCCGGGTTACCTTAGCTGATAAGAATGCTAGAAGGGCTTGTGAGAAATAGATGGATGCAATTAAATGCAAAGAGAATGTACAGTAATGGAAATCTTTACATTTCACAATATTTAGTATGTTCCTGTATTCGGGATAATTCATGGAGGTATGAATTTATTGAATTCCTTATGAAGATTTCTTGGTTATTTACCGATATATTATTATTATTATTATTATTACTGAAAAAAGGGAACACTTTACTTATTACTATTATTGCTGTTATTCCTTATTGTTGTTGTTATTATTATTATTATTATTAATATTATTATTATTATTATTATTTACTTCTCATGCACAGTTTAATTTTGAATTTCACGTTATTGCTTTTATCGCTTTTTCTTCCCGTTCAGATGGAGAAAATGTTGCATTCTACCTTGAAATTTGATGTAGGCTTAGCATTTTATGTTTTCATACATATTTTGGAGTCACCTGAGTTCGGAAAAGCCTCTATTTTAAGAAACGTCTATGATAGTCGGTAGGTGTAGAGCATACCTCGAATAAAAAAATAAGAAAATTAAAAACTATCAAACCGAAATTTTATATTTCAATCAGCTGGTTGTGAAACGAAACATTTCAACGACTTTCTCTTATTCATGCTTTACACTTTTTTTTGTCTGAAATTGCTCTAACGGTTTTGCTTAGAAGCTATATTGGGCCAGATCCGGCCCTCGGAGGATTTTTCTACCGACTCGTTACAACATATTTGTGTAAAATAATGAATAAAATATCCACAATAAAATAAATAAATTGATAGCTTCATTCGTCTTAAATCTACTAACTACAAACAATTCCGGGATTAACTTATTAAAATTGCATTTGTCTCCAGCTATCATACAAATACCCATCAAAATTATTGCAATGTTTGGATCATCTGGGATCTCCGAGACACTTTCAGTGTAATTATTTTCACCTATTGATAGAATGAGAGTTGTTTAGGGCACTCGAAAATCTATTGCGTATTTCACAATTGAGTTGCCCAGTGGAAAAGAGGCACATGCCACATATTGGCCGATTTTGAGTTTTTGTTACGATTAAGTAGCTCATGCCATCTTGTGTCGATTCCGATAACTATTTGCATGGTAGCATGTGCCTACTCTTCAACAAGGAGTATAACAAAATATCTGATTTCTGAATGCTAGAAATAGCTAATCGAAAACGGGCACATGCCACACCTGATCGTCTTTTATCTCTTGTGGTTGAAGTCCCCTTTTCCGATAGGTTCTAAGAAGTACTCTAAGAAGTGATGGCACTGTGGAGAGGATTGAAGTTGAGGACATCAATGAGGACTTAAACGATAATGTTATGTAAAATGAAATAGTCTATAGGCCTAAGGGGTTATTCTTTCAATAATGTAAGATATTAATGTAGTTAGCATGGAATATCTATTTAGAAATTTTCATTTTCACAGTTCCTGTTAACTTGAATTAACAATGAGATGAGTTGCATTATTTGGGGTTTATATCACTATTTCATTTCTATAATTTCCTTTCCTTGTGATTAAAAACACTTAATATTAAGAATATTTCATCTAATATTTGATAACATATCCATTTTTCCACCTAATTCATGACCCAGTTAAAAAAATTATAAGAAGGTGTCAACATTCCACAAAAAACTGACTTTCAGAAATACCTCTTTTCTGTAAAAAAGTTGTTCTGTGGCATGTGCCTCTATTCCACAGGGCAACTCAATTATGAGCCTAATTATGGAATCTCATGAGAAAGAGACCTGCCATTTTCACACTAATTGTATTAGATGCTTTAATGCAAATAGCATTTAGAAACTTTTTTAGCTCCTTATTAATTCAGAAAACAGTGCAGCATTTACACCGATACGTCGTTTAAAAGTCATTATTAGTATCAGTACATTCTTCCAATTATTTACATAAATAATTGTCTTGTCTTTCTGCTCTTAACTTTTGGCTCCCGGTAAATGAAGTATCCCTGCAGGAAATGTAATGGAGAATGGCTGGTCTACACTGTAATGACATATAGAATGAATAACCCTGCCCAAAAATACAAACACATTCTGTACAAGCTTGTTATGCGGAGTAAATAAGCTTTTTTTTGTACTGTTATTGAAATGACTTTAACAAAAAATGAAGCTTTCTTTGAGTGACAGTTTTAGCTTGTCAACATAGGCTTCTCGCGTTTGCGGTGTTTTTGATCGCCCCTTGAAATTGTCGCCTCATTGCCCGAGCCCCCTAACGCTTAGGTTGGCGGGGAAAATCATCCCCTGTGAAGAGTAAAGTACTCATTGCATACGCCGCTATGTTAAGGGTGGAACGACGTGAAAATTACATTTCCTACACTGTAATATGCAGCCATGATTTCTGCCATAAAGTTGCAACTAGCTCCAGTACCTGGCACTGAGTGTAGGCTATTCCACAAGCATGGTCGTTTCCTTTAAGCGCTGGAATTAAAATAATATCATGAGTCGTACACGACATAAATCCACGATTCAGCATAGTGAACGAGGAGGCTGTAAAGAGTTGGTTGTGTACGTACCACCGTACCAACCTCGAGAAGTGTAATTACCGCAACATATGTTTCATAATCAGGGCCTGGATTTTGATGACCTAAAATACTTTTAAAATTAGCTAAAAGATGACTACAAAAATACAAAATAATGAACCGAAAACTAAAAAATGGCAAAAAAATTGTATGAAAATAATAGTTTATTGTTGTTGACCCAGTTATAGGCTTGTAACTAATTAATTACATACCGTTAAATGCAAACAGCAAACACCGTCTTTCTGTATCTAATTTAAAATTATAACAAGATCTATTTATATATGATCTATAATATATATATATATATATATATATATATAATTTATATCTATAATATATGTATATATTATATAATAATATATAATATAATATATAGGTCTATATTTATATATGATCTATGATATAAGATCTATTTAGAGTTCCGATAGTATTAAATGTTAGTAAACGCACAAAAACTGCATATAATGCAAGAATGAATACAAAATGAGAAAATAATTACTTTAAATTTAAAAGGTCACTTAAAAATATGAAATGGGGAAAAGATAAAAAATGAACAAATAATGACATTGAATTTTTAAAGAAAGACTTCGAATTAAAAAGTGGGGAAATGACCAAAAAGACACCAAAAATACCCATTTTTATAATCTAGGAGTCATAATCAGAATATCTGCACTAGTGGGCAACGTCCATGATGTACTAGTTAGTTAAAATATGATGTGTCATCAAAATCCTGGCCCTGTCATAATTAAACTTGCAACTAACAGCTGTAGACTTCCCTCGAATAAGGATGTAATCATCATTTTTTTTTAAAGTGCTTTTTTGGTCGAATAGAAATTAATGATCTTTACTCCATATAGTGGCCAACAATACGAATGATCCTTGATTAATAATTGACGAAGCAGAGAAACAGTTATGTAACTACACAACAACAAATGTCTTCAAATTTCAAGGCACATGACGTCTAAGTTATATTAGCACCTATGGCAAGGAATGGTAATTGAACGGTAATAATGATCATTGTAGTCTATATCAGTAATTATCAGCAATATAAATAAATACTGTGTTAAATAAAATTGGTATCGTAAAAATCCGACACTTTAAAAAAAATATACAACGAATGAAATTCACATTTGACCCAGCTAAACAACCTTTCATGTAGGTCTAAGTGTATATATCAACAACAATATTATTATTATTGGTGTTGTTTATAGGACATCAACAGTTATTTGGGCCTATTTTCTGTAATATATATGTTTTAACGCTCTTCCAAGCAACCCTCTTTTACTACATGGCCGGGCAAGCTGAGTTCCGTTATTTTTTTTGGCGCTTTTATATAGTAGGGCGCTAAAATTTGTTTGTACCATAACCAGTAACACTACCTCAGATTTCTCTATCACTTTCTCAACATCCCCCTCCCCCTCCTCTTCCTTCTTCTGCTACTACTAATGCTATTTCTAATGTAATTGTATCAGCGCTTTTTTATAGTAAGACATAATTTTTTAGCATAACCAGCAGTACCACCTCACACTTCTCCATCACTTCCTCATTGTCCTTCTTCCCTTCTCCTCCTCTCCTTTCCCTTCCTCCAGCTACTCTACTACTACTACTACCTACTACAATATTATAGAAACTCAGAGCTTTGTGGTGCAACAACCTTTTTAAGAGTCAAGTTCTATTGATCTTCGTCATGTTAGTAAAGATTACTACAGTTAAACTACTGTTACTGCTAGTAGTACTACTACTTTTCCTAATACTGCTTATATTACTTATAATAGTAGTATAATAATATAATAATAATGATAATAATAATAACTAAAAATTAATCAATATTGTTGTAGGCTATAAATGTAAAATACAAGCTAAATCTACAATAAAGAAATACATGCAAGTCCAAGGGTTAGAGCCCGGTTAGAGCTGTAATAACATTTTTTTTAATATTTGTGAAATCAAAATCTCAAAAAAATTTCCGATAATTAATATAACATTTAAAAAAGTGAAATCATGTAATTTCATACAGCCATGAACATACATTGACAAGGAGTAATGTGTAAAATACCGATAAATGGGTCCAGCGGACCCCGGTTGCTCGGATGAGGGTTTTCTTAAGTCATGGGTAGGTTACAAATTACAACATATTTAGGTCTTCACAAAAAAGATATAAAGGGCCTAATAGCCGAAATGCTTTCATTGTTCAGCCAATTTTAAACATCAAGTATGTTTTCAAATTTTTACATTTTATAAATCTGTCATACATTTTCAATGTATTTAATTGTATTGACTATTGTAATCTTTAGCTTTGGCTAATTAAGCTGATGTAATTAATAAGTTTCATAAATTCAGAACGTGGGATTAATTTGAATTTATTATACAAAAGTTCTAATCAAGGTCTTTCTATTATCGTGTTACACTGAGTACCGTTGAGATTATAAAGACCCCAAGTAATTTGCATGGGATGTATTGCAATGAGGTATTGCAATTAATAATGAACTGTCATAAAAAATACAATTTTAAATTGAAAACAGAACAAGTATTGTAAAAGCATTTTTACACGGTGATGAAGTGTACGGCCCGGAGGCCGGGCCTGCCCTGGGACAGAGCCGCGGGGGGGGGGGGCACGGCCCGACCGAGGGACACTAGGCCGGATGATACCGCGTAAGGGTGGCTGAGTCCTTTCGCGGTATTTTTACATCATGTTAAATTAAAAGGAAAAAGGCAAATTTTGAATGGGGTCATATTGAGCTCAGTGGTACTCTGCAAAAATAACGAACACATTTTAATGTATTGTAAATATAACAATTAATGAAAGTAATTGGGAGTTAGAGGGATAAGACCATACGTTTTGAAACCAGCCAAAGTATTTGTTAGGGATGGGTCGATACCAGATTTTCTCGATACATGATTTTTTCCCTCGATACTCGATACCGTCAACATTTCCAGCTTCAATAAATAGGTACATTAAAAATTAAAAGTTGAGAGAACTGTGTAATACAAACTAAATTAAGTGTGCATATTTAATGAGACAAAATTTAATATCATCAGTAGCCTATAATTATTTTTAAACTGTAGATTAAAACTAAAATTAGTTTTTGAAACAGTCCACTTACAAGTTTTTATTTAAAAATACCAGCATTCTCACTTAATTGCAGAATTGCACAGTTACCAAAGTATCGAAAAAGTACCGAGCGTGTTTTCTGAAGTATCGCTCGATACCGATACCATGCAAGTATCGAGAATATCGAGGTATCGAAAGTATCGAGAACCTATCCCTAGTATTTATTTCAAAAGTGATTTGGGGGCCAAATGTTTAGTTGATTTTATTGATCTTACTAAATCGCATGGTTAAGTTATGAAGATTTATTTCCATGAAGTACTTTTTTTTTCTTTCCAAAATGAAATAGGTTTTTACCGAAATCTGATGTGTAGTTATCGGCTTCCTCCCGTGGGCGATTCACATTCGTAATCCGTCACGATATTGGGAACCTGCACGTGGGGAGTTTTAACAGCAAGTTCATAAAGGTTTAGCCTCGTGTGTTTTCCACCGGTCACAAGCGATGCCCTTTTTATTTTGGGCCGGGGGGATGGGATGATGATGTGTAAGTATCGATTTTGTTTTGTGCATGCATGTGTGTAACCAACATTGACTGACTGGCTGCTGTCTGCATCCGACATGACACCCAGGATCACATTATCTCGCTCACTACTCTCTCCATACAAAAGCAAAGTCCACTGTCAACTGCGCCATGATTTCCAACGATTTGTGCAATTTTAACAGGCAGCTTTGTACTTCACTTCTAGGGAATTACATCAGAGTGATCATAAAGAATCTAGTTACTGATATAGGCCTAAAACGAGGGATGAGGACTAAGTCATGGATTTTTTTAAAATGTGAAATCATTTTGAAATTTTGAAGTATATAAATGAAAAGGCAGGATATGAAAAGTATGTAGGATAGAGTAGGGAGCAGGCACCCATAAACATGCATGTACACGAAAGCATCGTGCCACTCTACCTTACTGCAGTAGATGAAGCATGAAAGCATGCATAGCCCAACATATAAAACTCTCGAAGTTCGGCACGAAAGCGCCTTATTTTCTAAGCTTCGGGTTTAATCAAATTAACTGTTCGCAACTTAGATACCCCGCCACCGATATTAAGCTATTTCCATATTATTTTATAATTGCATTTATTATTTTTATATTTTTTTTATTTCGGTGGCGGGGTATCTAAGTTGCGAACAGTTAATTTAATTAATACCGAAGCTTAGGGAATAAGATGTAATAAATACAATTATAAAATAATATGGAAATAGCTTTATTTATTTGATAGTTGCCCCCAATTCTGCCATCTGCCAATGTTAGACAATGCAGTGATCGGATGGTAGTGCTAGGCCCTTTTAGCGATGCAGCGCCACAGAGTTTAGTTTAGTTGTTAGTAACTGTTATGACACGAATCGCTTAAATGTAAAGAAATTGATTTTTAGATAAAGTGAATTAATGCCAGAAGGAAGAAATCATGTATTTTCAGATTGATTCAAATTTTAGCCACAAAGATGGGTCAAAAAGACCAGAGGATACTCCGTTATTTTAATTCGTTATAAACATTTGCATGCTTTTTTGCATTAAGGACCAAGAATTTTGATATCTTCTGGTTTTTATTTCTTTATTTAATTTTTTTTATATTTTTTTTTTAATTTTTATTTTTTCATTGCTTAAGTTACTTAAGTATAAATTTAAAACCATATACAGCTTGCTTACTTGAGAACCGTCCTATGTGAACACGTAGAAAATATGGAGTGGATTATAAAATATGTAATATGTGACAAGCGTGCACCATAATTTGTGGGTAGCCTGAGAGAGGGTGGCTTGCTATTTAGGAAAAGTGCAGGCAGGGTGCTTTGGGACGAGAAGTACATGCCTCATCCTGGTACCCGGGCTGTGCGTGCTTTCTCGCGAAATGGAGACCAACGCCCAACATTTTCAACTTACATCCAACTCGACCTGACAAAGTCAAGTGAAAGAGTATAGGCTGACCAACAACTCAATTCCACAACATGACTTCGGCGCCGCGCACACAACCAACAAGTGACAAATGTCTTCTCCACACGAAGCTGCCGCCGATATTGCTTTTCCTGATTTAGTAGAACTTGTGTCATCACGGACAAGTACTGTCTATTGGTATGGCTTTCCTCCTCTATTATTATTTACTTGTTTTAACCATGCAATAAAGTTCTTCATTACGTCACTTGGAAATCTATTTATACAAGTTTCAATACCACCTCTTTGCAGCTTGCCAAAGAAAAATCCGGACGAGCCTTGGGATAGAACTGAAGTGTGTTTTAAAAAATAGCCTTCGTATTTTTTTCAGGGGAGTGAAAAAAACCTAGGCCTATATAACTGCATATTACATGATTTTTGGGATACATTTTAAGGCTACTTAACGCCTGTCTATTTTTGCGGTTAAAAAAAAAAGTGTTCTTGTACCTTGGAAAGAAGTTGTTGGTAAACATAACAAAATTCATAGACCATAATATTTATGCGTTCCGACACAGGTAATTTATCGAATTTGGTCAGTGGCTCTGTCAAATAACACTTTAAAGTAAAGTGTTCCCCATGGAGGCCCAGAGGGTTCCAGAAGGTTGAGGCTCCCAGATTTTAGACATTCGGCACGTGAATGAGATAAGGTTGTCAGCCTTACGCACTGGCCGCCTTTACCCCCAGGATTGCTCCTGGTACTCATTTCTGTTGGAGGCTGAGTCGACCCCAGGGCCATAGTGCCACTAGAAGGATTAGGCCAGTTCAAAAACTCCAACGACCTCATCGGGATCGAACCCGCGACCTTCTGGTTTGTAGCGCAGCGCCTCGACCACTACGCTACGGCGTACCCCGAAATAACACTTTGCAATCCATTTATTTATTTAAAGTTTAGGCCTAAAATTTTTGGGAAACTATAATAATGTAATACATTATTTCCTTGCAATGCTTAAATGGCAATATTACACAAATGTGAGAGAGAGGAGCCAGTATTCTCGTGTTAAGGTTGATGCAGTTATAAGAAAGTCTAAAGCAATAATACATTATGCAACAAGCCTATACTAGCATTTATTGTTATGGTTTGTTTTCGCACGCTTCTCATAACTTAGCAAGGACTCTAATTTTTATACGTCAGTTTATGAATACTGTACTTATGTTTATTTATGGTTACTTGACGAGGTTAGGTCTCTAACCGACGCTGGTGTGCCGGAATTGTGCCCCACACGAGATCTTTTACATGTATCAATATTTAAGGACAGGACTGTCTCACTTATGCATAGGTTACATAAATGTCATCGTCCTGACCGGGAAAGAACCCGCGAACTTTGGAATAGAAAGCCATTGGCTAATGACTGCACCAAAAGGCAGTTCACGAATCAGTTTGCTCACTTTTGGAAGTACGAGTAACTTAATAGGCCTAAATAAATGTATTACCAGTTTCACCTTTATGTTTTTGAATGCTCAATTCTAATGTCTGAATACTGCTTTCGAATAAATTAAACAGCAGCTTCCCATTAGTAGGCCTACTGTGTAAAATAGGAACAAACCAGCAAGTTTAAAAGGGAAGTTAGATTTAATGGTTAACAATTTGTATTTCATTAAAACTTTATAGTATTTAACAGCCCATAGTACAGTTTTTTTATCCGTAAAAAGGTTCATTGTGTGTTGAGGCTAATTATATTCATAGCTATAGGGCCTAAGGATATCGGGCCTTTTTGTATGTGAGCCTAGGTTATTAATATAACTCATACAACGTAAATTTCTTCAGTGACAATATTTAATATATTTCAAATTGTCTATGTAAAAGGAAAATATGTCATTTATCTAACAACTGCATTTAAACTTCGCAAAATAAATGCTTTTATCAAATCGCGTTCCTTTATTCGAATGAAAGATATCTACAAAGAAGCATCAGTTTTTTAAATATTTATTTATTTATTTTATTTATTTATTTATTTAACCTGGCGGAGTTAAGGCCATAAGGCCTTCTCTACCACTCAGCCAGGGCAAAAACATGAAATACATAATGATAATAATAATAATGATTAATAATAAATAAAAAAAAAGAACTGATATACATGAATACAAGAAACGAACATTAAATACAAAGAAAAAATTAGAACATAAGTACTTGAATAATATGAATATGTAATACAAATGACTAAAAGTAAAGAAATAAAAAAATGATGAAAGTCTAAACAAATTCATTCTTAATTATTACAAAATATAATGAAAACTTAAAATATATTACTAATTAGCATCAATTCCTAAATGTTATTGTATACTAAATTTATTAAATGGCGCTTGAACTGTGAAGTCGTTTGGCAGCTCCTGAGATGGCTAGGCAGTGAATTCCAGTGACGAATAGCTGTTGTTGTAAACGAATTCGAATAATGTGTAGTTCTGTAAAGAGGCATGGATAGTAAGGGGTCAAGCTGAGAGCGCGTGCCCAAGTTATGGTAGGACTAACTTGCCCAAGTTATGGTAAGTTATATAGTATTTACATTTTTAAGTTGTTATCAAAAGAATAACTTGTAGGAAATTTCACGTTACGAGTAGAGTTAATCATGTGAGTATCATACATTACGTTTTTCTTTAAGCACCTTCCGAAAATTCATACATCCTGGGCACCAGGGATTCTATACAAGATTCTTAGGCCCTAATACTGTATCTCAAAGCTTATTCACTTAGTAGCAGGGGTTTAGTGCGCCGTATTCTTTAATGGTCCCATATAAAAGCCCTGATATGCGTATAGCTATGAATAATAGATCGATGAGCATCGTAAATAACGATCTGATCCTAGAATTTTCCACTAAATTTCAAAATGTTGAAATCCTTTCTCCTTCAAAACTGTAAACATATACAAAATAATACCCCGTCTTCAGCACCTGAAGATGGAAATATAGTTTGCTTACTGCTTTGAATTAATTCGTCGCTAGTTTTACTGTTAACGAGGAAAAAATAGAACAGGTAACTTTATTTTTTAATGATACTTAGAACAAACTTTCTTTATTAAGTTACTTCTGACATCTTCATAACGGAAAAAACACATTTTAATTTTATTACTGTAACTATTATATTTAGCCTAAAGCACAATGTTAACTTTCTCACTGCTACTGACGCATAAATGCGTTGCCTCCAAAATTGTATAAAAGCAGATATATACAAGGGTCAATCAATAATTAAAGAGACGGGAAAAGACGGTTGGTAGTACAAGTTTGATACATTTAGGATTTCAAGTTGGCATCACTGGAATGAGTTCTAATCAGCTGATGGATAAACATTGCTCTGTTTATAACCTCAAAATTAAGTTTAACGATGTCGGGTCTTCTTGAAAATTCTACATTGGTTGAACATCGTTCTGTGATTCACTTTTTGATTGCTGAAGGTGAAAAACCAGCTAATACATATCTAGAATGACTAAAATGTATGGTGAAAGTTGTATGAAACGTGGAAATTTTTACAAGTGGGTAGAACAGTTGAAAAGTGGTCGAGAATCAGTGACTGACGTACACCGTTCTGGCCGGCCTGTTGAACTTGCAACTTCCTCACTTGAAACTCGAATTGTCTGGTCCACTGAAGGAGGCATTACGTGGGAAGAAGTTCCAGGATAACGAGGATGTCAAGAAATTTGTGGGGAATTGGCTCCGACGCCAAGACAAAGAGTTCTTTGCAGCCGGTATATATAAAGAAAAGCTAGTAACCCGTTGGGACAAGTGCATAAATGTTGATGGGGATTATGTTGCAAAGTAGGAAAAGTCTTGTAAAAATAAACGGTTTTTTCTCCAGGTCCCTCGTAAAATTAAAACATAAATGATTTATGTTAAAATGTGAGGATTTTTATGCACAAGATATGGATGCCATTCGTCAAAACCAACTATTCCAATTAAATTTTCTTCATCCATTTTAAACTTGGAACCCACTAATGACTTCACTTGATGACTACCTTATTATCAGTGTATAAATTACCACTGAAAGGCTTAAAATGCTCCTATCTAACCTCATAAATACTAACAGGCACGACTTGATGCCATTCTCGGCGCTGATTACTCAGTTCCCTGAGGAAGGGCCGAAAACTTGGATATGTTAGATCTCTTGACTTGGCTTACAGCACAGGAAACCGGTAATAATACTAATAAAAAAAAGCCTCTATTGAGATTTGTAACCAGATTTGTAACCATATTTTACGATGAGAAGTTCAGAATGCCAAACTCCTGGAAACAGTTAACATCGATTTAGTCAGAGTGTATGTAGTTCCAAAGAATAGAGATTCCGAAAGCTGACATGCTTGGAAGATACGTTTGTTTTCCTGGTAAGAGAACAGCGGGCAATTCCATCACTCAAGAGTGTTTTGGCGACTCGGTGAGGCATTTCAGAAATTGCCACGCCCGACTATAATTATTATTATTGTGAACATCTCAGTGTTATTACGTTCGGATATGGTACATTCCCGTCAAGACCGTTATACAGTACAAACTGTGGCTTGGTTCTACAAGGGCCAATGTCAGTTTCTTGCAAAAATGAGATTTATGCATTATTGAGCTCGGCTAGCCGATGTCTGTTGCTATTAATAGACATACTACAGAAACCTTTGAGGCCAATGGCGGAAGTCCTTAGCAAAAAATGTCACTTTTATAAAGGCTTCAAAGTCAGTTATCTCAAAAGCAAATTTTATGACATTGGCCCTTTTAGAACCAAACCACAGTGTTAATATGAAGCCACCGGACTTCTATCGTGCATAGCGTGTGGCCGTCACCGGGCATGGGCGACCGTCCGCCATGACAGTTTTTAGTTTTCGCCGCTAAAGTTGCAAATGAGAGAATATCGAAATGGGGAAAAAGAAAGAAAAAAAAAATCCAATGTCAATTTATTTGAGGCTAAGCAGCTTATAAAATCAACTCTACGATTGCAAACAGGGCGAATGAGTAATCCAGAAAAATATAAGTTAGTACTGATTAAGTAACTCGTAAATATTCCCAAACTATGCAGTATTTTTAACATTCTGAAAAATGAATTTACTTTATTTCTACATTACGATAAATTTTACTAATTAAGCATTTTTTTGAGCCAATATGCTAACAAAGGCCTATACAGTCGATTCCCGCAAACTCTGCCAATATGGACCGAGACGGCGCCGAGTTACCGAAATTCAGAGTTATCCGGAATAAGGGATTAAAAATTTAAAATGTTATTGCAAAAATTAAAAATGTGTTTATTGGTCTCAATAATTATAAGAAACGCCGTTAAAAATAGTCTATGTTGTTAATACAGATACAATTATTCCTCTACGAAACAAATATAGTAGGCTATGTGTCAATAAATTATAACAAAATAGTTTGCGTCATTTCTTGCCAAAAATTGTTTATTTTTCCCATCATTGTTGTTGAATAATCTGAACCGCCGGTTTATCGAGTGCCGAGTCTACTGTATTGTGTACATAGAGCAAGATTTATATAGATTTGTGTTTCACACAATGTAAAAAAAAATCTCCTTATAGGCTATCTACATCTTGAGTGACTTCTCCAGCTGACTCCCGTATCTCGTGCTGTTTGCTATTGCTTTTAGATTGATCGCTGCTACTATTTCTTTTGGTCGCGAGGGTCAGTAACCGCCTCTGTGTCACGACATTTACCAAGAAGTTGCAGATCCAAATCTGTTATGTCATACCCCACAAAACCGGGTCGATCACTCGAGGAGATTGACTTTTATCATTTCACTAAAATGTTTTTCCACACGTGTTTGCATCTTATGTTGACAATCTGTTTTCAGATTCAGATGATACCATACGTTCGGAAAACTATTCAGTTCCCGATTTCTCTTAAGCCTATATCACACCGACCCAACTTTTTTATTCAAAAGTTGCATCATACAGCATTTTTATATAGTTACTACTGGCTGTGCACTTGAGAATGCGTTTTGTCCAACTTTAGCCACTTATCACTCGGAACGAAAATTTAACTTATGTTCAATCTTCTCAAATATTTTCCAGAACATATATTTGTGCGATTACATAAGCGTATCCAGGCCGACCATATGAGGGGGGGGGGGTTATAACATCCGCAGGGTCTGGGGGTTTAGAATACCCCCAGGGAGAGGGGGGCCCGGGGGTCCTCCCCCGGAAAATTTTAAAAATTAAGATGCACAATAACGAGTTTTAAGCTTCCGGGGGTCCTCCCTCGGAAAATTTTAAAAATTAAGATGCACAATAACGAGTTTTAAGCTTCCGGGGGAAATTCAATGGATAAATTTGTTTGTGGATACTCTTTCAATTACAATAGGTATAAAACTATGGTTAGCTCCACAAATTTCTGAACATTGACCATAAAATACTCCTGGCCGATTAATTAAGAAATTAGTTTGATTTAGACGGCCAGCCTCCCCCGGAAAATTTTAAAAATTAAAATGCACAGTAACGAGTTTTAAGTTTCCCACGCTTTATACTCGTATTAAGTAATTTATAAGCAGACTTAAAAAATTATAAAATTTTCCTTTTTTTAATCAATGGGGGGGTTGTGAACCTCCCCTAACCTCCCCCCTCGTTACGCCTCTGTGAGATTATGATAATGGTTGCTGATTCGAATTATTGATAATTTCCAAATCTATCATGACGTTTACTACTCTTCATTACTTTAATTTACTAAATTTTCGCATAATCGCAACTCAAAGCAGCAGCTGATCAAAGGAAGGTGCAGAAAAATGCCATTGAATTTCTTCATGTGGGTCAGGTGAGGAAACAGTGGCGCTCATTGATAGTTTTTGTAATTCTGGATGGGAAATTAAAAAATATGTATTCCAGTTGCAACCAATAGAACTAGATGGAAACTGTGGAATTAAATCGTGTACAATCGCTGTTATCGATGACAAAGATTAGACATTTAGACGGAAATTGGATCATGGGACGTCAGATTTACATGTGGACCTTTACATCATTCCTCACTGGCATTCAGTCAGTGACACTTTATATTGCTTAGTAGGCTATAGGGTCTGCACTAAATTTGTAGTTTAATAATTATTTACTGCACTTATTTGGAAAGCCTGCGTATGCTAAATTTTGTTTGTCTCTAACTGAATAAAAGACTGGAATATTTCACAGGTGGAAAAAATATAATCACAGAATTTAGACTCATTCTTAGTAATCGTAAAGTTTGTTATTAAATCGGAGCGATTCCTGAAATCGATTGTCGGGTGCCCCAGTATAAGAAGGAAAGAGTGTTGAGTGAAGCAAGACTGCGAAGTTAAAAACAATTATGCAAGAGAAACAAACAAGGCAAAAATACGCTGACTAGGCGGTGTTACGCAAACCACGCCATCTTTGCACTCTCAAGTACGCAACAAATAAGGTCAGCTAACATATTAATATTTAATAATACTCAACTTTATAGTTGCATAAGCAAGCTAAATAACGTTAATTTAAGTCGTAGCCCACGTATTATTTCGAATTCCGATGTGAATATCATGTAGACCTATGTAGGTATACAAGAATGCACAAAATACAAGTTTTCAGGCTGTTTTAAACCAAAAGGTACAGAAATATTTAGAAAAAAAAAACTTATTTTAATTCTGGAATTATGTTTGGCTGTTGTAAATCAAGAAAGATAACGGTCCTATGATGTAGCAAATACATTTTTTCGATGTGCCGCTGGAGCAGCTTTACCGGCCGATGACTTGCTTCCAGGCAGCCGGACCGTGCGTTCTCGGCACATCGCAAAAATAATCTCTCTGTATATTAGGCTGCAGTTCATGACATACAGAAACAGATGGTCGTAATTTCGTGTAATATATCCTTGAACTATTAATATACAGGTTATATGCAGATAGAAATAAACAAGATTGTAATGATACTGGCAGCGTAAGATTCTCCTTGGAAATATCCTCTATCACAACATACTTGAGGGTATAAGGTGGTGTAATTTCAAAACTAATTAGGCTACATATTGTAATAACAAATTGCACAAAAATTCAAGGGTTGTTTTTTAATAGTGACATCACATCTATAGATTCTCACTGAAAGAGGAAGTGTATGCCAGTTTCACCTGATATTGGTTGGATATCCAGCATATCTCAGAAAATTTTCTCCACGACAAATTCCTCAAAATAGTGAGAATTGAATGAGCATTTTCTTCCTACCTTCTGAAATAGTTCTTGCACAAAAGTGGACTAAAATGTACTGAAAGTGACAAAATGAATAAAAATGCTCTTAAGAGACAAAACACAAAAAAATCTTACAAATATATAAAAAAAATCTGAATTTAATTAAAAACACGCAAATTCGAAAGCAGCTATGTTCCTGTATTACTAGAAAAAAAGATACAATTTCATAAAAATCTTATTCATAACCGCTTAAGCTATGTGGAATAAAGCGAGAAAATCCTAATACTGTATAATGCATATTTATTGCAGAGAAACCCATGTGTCTATCAAATATTTTACCCAGTGCCGTATTTAAGCTTAGGCACACTAGGCAGCTGCAGATTTGAAGGGGTGGCTTTTAAGCTGTTACTGTTTTTCTAAATACGTTAAATATTTTATTCAAAACTCTTCAAAAAAGTAAACTAATGTAACGCATAATGAAATAGAAATGAATAGCATTGACAACAAACGCTCAAATTTAATCAGCGATCTAGTTCCATTGTTGTTGTCAATGAAATTGGAACTCTCTTTCCATTTAACCGCCTTTGATTAAACTCTGACATTCTGATATTATTATTATTATTATTATTATTATTATTATTATTATTATTATTATTATTATTATTATTATTAGCCTACTATTTCAGTTACAATAATGATTATTGTAGGTTATTTTGTGGTACATTCATGTGGAAATAAGGGGGCGAAAATATTTTTCTCTGCCCCTGATTTTACCACATAGAATAAATGTTGTGAAGATATCAAACTGGGAACGTGTCGGGCTGAGGTGTCGAGAAGAGCAAGAGGGAATTGATTGGTTGCTGCATAGCTCGATGCAGGTGCATTACAGTGATTGTGTAGCACATCCTATCCTTCTCAGGACACGAGCTGAGACATTCGAAGGACGCTGTTGCTCAACACGTGTACACACAGCTAATAAAGTGATTAATTGCCTCACCTCTGTCAGTATCGTGTGTCCCTAAATCATGTCCCTCACTCTACCAGTAACAAATCTCTTCAAAATATTCCACTGTATTTCATCGATATTAACATGTTTTATTCACATAGTACAATAACTTTTTCCTTCTCTTTTTCCATACAATAATACCTAATAAAAGCGTGAATTTTTGAGGTGACAAAAATGAAATATGATAATAGACCCTCCGGCAAATATTTTCTTGGCGCCTCCCCAATAATTTTTTGGAGTCAGGAAGCTGCAAGATAGATAATTTTAAAATAGTGAAATATGTAATAATATTCACTGTTCACATAATGACGACTAGGGCCGGGAGTTTATGAAAAATTATATTTTGAATAAAGTACTCTATTAATGCTCGTGTTAAAATGTGTACAAGACATGAAATAAACAACAGAAAATTTACAGCTTCATTTTGCAAATTAAGTATTGTGTTGGTTTTGCGATAATACACCATGTTCGCTTGACATTAATATATTTATGCATATTTTATTAATTTCTCACATTTTAACGGCATATTTTTGACATTTTAAATATTGTGCATAAATCTGTTAGTTCGAACATTTACAGCATATAATTATTTGGCTAAGTGAATGTTTTGAGAACCGACTATACACATCCTAATGTATTTTGTAATTAATTGGATACCGAGTAATATTACCACGACATTAATTGTGGTATTAGTTTTGAATTATTAAATAAATTGTTTGTATTTATCTTGTTTACTTAAGAAAATGTTATGCAATTTTTGCAGCTCCGTAGCGCAATAATTGGTTGAGCTACAGCGCTACAAACCGGAAGGTCGCGATGTCGGATATTTTTCAGTTGGCCAAACCCTTTTGGTTAGCATTATGGTCGGGATCGACACAGCCTCTAATAGAAATGAATTCCAGGAGGAAATAGCCTGTGCATAAGGCTGACATCCTTACGCCGTTCAGGGTGCCGAATGTCTGAAAATCTGGGGCCTTATGCAGTAATTAAAATATAACATTTCATTTACAGGTCTGTGTATTGTAATCGGTATAGGCTTACGCTATTCACTAAATTGATTGAAAAATACATACATATTACGCTTATGCAGGATGCTGATTCATGCAATGTAGTTCAAATAGCTATGCCTTAGCTTGTAATCAAATTACTCCTTTCCTGGACACACTGTATGATGACGCAATCTTTTACTGAGAATTCATCGTCAAAGAGGACTTCCGAAGTTTTCCAAAAATTACTTAAACTCCGATTCCTCTCATGTTTATGTTTCGTAGTAGTTGACTCCCGGTAAATCAGAATCATTAACAAGCATTGCTCTTTTGTCAAGTATTATGTATTATTCTTATGTATTTTAATTGTCCCTGAAAAAAAAAATCAAGGAGCGTTTGTACGCATTTCCGATTTATAATGCGACAACTGAGTAATAATTATAATGTCAATTTTCCTATAGGCTAAGCACATCCATTTGTTCCTTTTTTTTCTAGCCTAGTACCTGTTTATTTCCTCACATCTTTGTAGCGGATGTGAGCCATTTCACATATGGTCGTGTGGGCGGTGGCTAGCCGGACACCTAGAGGAATACAAAATATTCCAGATTTGTGGGTCGACTCCTTCTGCAGCTGTTATTGCAGTGGCTGGGACCTACAGCCTAATGAACTCCGAACCACGATGGGACTCCCAGAGGCGTAACGAGGGGTGGGGGGGGGTTTGGGGGTTTTGAAACCCCCCCATTGATTAAAAAAAGGAAAATTGTACAATTTTTTAAAGTCTGATTATAAATTACTTAATACGAGTATAAAGCGTGGGAAGCTTAAAACTCGTTATTGTGCATCTTAGTTTTTTAAATTTTCCGGGGGAGGACCCCCGAACCCCCCCTCTCCCTGGGGGGTATTCCATACCCCCAGACCCCCCGGATGTTATACCCCCCCATATGGTCGGCCTGGTTACGCCTATGGAGACTCCCGTATGATTCACTTAACGTAAATTGTCAGAGGTGAAGGCAGTGATCACCCATCCAACTTCTCACCAGAGCTAACACTGCTTAACTCTCTGATTATTTTTAAATGGTATGACAACTGTAATAGTTCACAAGAGACCGTTTACATTGCTTTGTGCCGGATAATTTGCGTTTTGTGGTACAGTAGTTCCCTTGATCAAATAGTAAACCCTCAAGATTGCTATAATAACTATTACCAGGGCCCGGATTTTGATAACATGTCATCTTTTAACTGATACATCATGGACGTTGCCCACTAGTACAGATATTCTGATCATGACTCCTACATTATAAAAATGGTAATTTTAGGGTCATTTATGGTCATTTTCCCCATTTTTAATTTTTTGGTTAATTTTTAGAATATAATGTCACGTTTTGGTAATTTTATGGCCATTTTACGGTCTTTTTTTCCACATTTTTTATATTTTAAGCAATTTAAAAATATAAAGTCATTATTTTCCTCATTTTGTGTAACCTGCATCACATTGAGTTTTAATGCATTTACTTCCACTGAATATTATCGGAACTCTAAATAAGCATAAATAAATAAATCTTACTATAATTTTAATTTGGGTACGGAAAAGACGGTGTTTGTTGTCTGCATTTAACCGTATGTGCCAATTAATTAATTAATTAATTACAAATCTACTTGTATAATAATCGAACAACATTAATGTAGAATAGACACAAATCTGATGAATTAACTAGTATTTTCATAAAAAAATTTGTCTTTTTTTTAAGTTTTGGGTAATTCTTTTGTATTTTTACAGTCATTTTACAACTCATTTTAAAATTATTTTTAGGTCATAAAAATCCGGGCCCTGACTCTTACAAATTATAATTGCGATTCTTAGGTTTACGAACTGGTCATTCTTTCCATATTTTGTCACATCGCAGATTGTACATAGTACAGTATATTCAGTAACAATAACCACGCTCTTGAAACGAGCGTCAACCATTAATCCAAGTCAGTGAGGTTGGCAGTGAGCGCCTGTCCTTGCATGCTATCCGCCTAACACGTCTGTCATATAAGTTGCAGCATCCGAACGGCGCTATGACGTCACGTGACACCTTGCATTCACACGTTTGGAAGCTGTATTATCTTAACACGGAGAGCTGTATGTAACTGCGGTCGGCTTGTTTGGTTTGTTGTCATTATCTCCTGGTTAGTTATTCATAATCCCAGCACATGACCTTTGTCCACTGCTCTGTGCGACTCAGCATTGGTCACAGTATACAACAGATGGCTTTCTCGCCATGTGTAAGTGTAAAGGCTGAGGTATTTCATCAGTGCAGGGTTATTGTGAAGCTTGTATTCTTCACTTTCGCTTTGCCAGGGATTCGAAATCTATTATTTTAACATTAATAGGACCGGATGTTGACCTAAGGAGGACATACAGCTTTCGATGCTGGAAAATAGGTGAAGTTTCAGGATTTTTTTTTTCTCAGCAATGAATTATTCTGTAGCCTTGCAATCTGGCATGCTCTATATGAACTAGTTCTAAATTTGCGTACTATTTTCAGATTAATTCAACTATTACAGTTAATGGGTAATTATCATTACGAAATGGCAGCCAAATTTTGTGCACTGAAGTGCCGTTTCCCTGTTAACACAAACATTTATTAACATATTGCAGTGAAATTTTGCATACAAGTATATTTGATATTATTGAACAACAATATCTGGAATCATTGATGTAACTTTAATAGTTTATTTAAAAAAAAAAATATTTCTAATGTAAAAATTTCTAAATAAGAAATTAACAAGTGATGAATTATTTAAAAAAATATATTTATACTACAGATAATCCGAATATCCTACATTATGTTGTTCATATGATATTTACAGATAGATAGAAAAAAGAATCACTCAGAAATATTGGTATTTATGAAAATTATCAGGGAAACGGCACTTCAGTGCACTCAATTTGACTGCCATTTTGTAATGATAATTACCCAGTAACTGTAATAGTTAAGTTAATTCTGAAAATAGTATGCAATTGTAGAACTAGTCAACATAGAGCATGCCAGATTGCAAGGCTACAGAACAATTCATTGCTGAGGGGGAAAAAATGAAACTTCACCTATTTTTCAGCATCGAAAGCTGTATGTCCCCCCTTAAAAATTGTCTAAAAATTACATATAAAAAAGTAAATATGCATTTATGAACTACAGACTATTGTCTCTGTTGGACATTACATTGCAGCATTATAGGAGAAAAATTCCTCTGACACTGGGATTCGAACGCAGGACCTTCGGCTATCCGTGCCGCTGCTCCACCAACTGAGTTAAGACAGTTCGCTTCACAGTGTCATATTAATACTTATACTGTGGTGTCAGATAGAACCTCTCTCCTATGACTGATTATCCCTTAATGGTCTACCTCACTGACAGACAAGTGTGGCACACAAATAAGTTATTTTTGTGACAGGGCTCCCACACATAAAATGCCGAATATTCATATTTACTCGAAAGAACATCTACGTAGGCCTACACACGAATGTGTGATTTTAGATTAATATAATCTACAGCTGCGAAAGTGTTCTATTTGGAAATCTAGAGCGAAATTTTTATGTTTGAAGCAGATTTGTTAAAATAAGTAATACAATACAAAATACTAAAAGAAATAACACCTCAGTACAACCATAGTTTAAATTGGGGTAATAAATATAGTAATTAATCATATACTTAACAAGTTTATCAGTACATCATGTCCAGTTCGATATACATATACTCGTATTATTTGTGGTAGTACTTTTTTGCTAATAGATCTATTTTGTTTTATTTTCAGGTATGTGTTCTAAGCAGCCAATCTTTTTATCGCATCTTAATGAAAGGTTAGTACTAAATTTTCTAAGCTTTGTGGTTAACATATGTTAAGGGAGGTGTTTTTTCGTATAAATCTTAAGACCATCTGTCAAAACAATAGTGGTCATTGCGTGGTCCTTGAAATTTTAGTAGAACACTCGAATTTACAGCAAACAGAATAGATTTAAATATCTGTATTGTGATGAAGATTATTCATGTTGTGCTGCTAAATGAACGAATTGGGAAAACTTGCGTGAGCATAAATTGACTTTCAGGAGTAAGTTGTTTTGAGAAAAATTAGGCTATGGAACCTCAAAAGGAGGTAGGCCTATATGCTGACTAAAACAATGTTCTTTTCTCTTAGATACTTACTTACATTTTTCTTACTTTCGTTCTTCTTTCTTTCTTTCTTTCTCAACGAGTCTCCATATTTCATACTGTACATTATCTTATTGCCTCTCTCATTTTTCATCCATGCACAAGTGCGCGCTTCGATACCAGTGTAATTTACCAAATAAGATACGTATTTTCAGTGCGAGATACTCTGGTCGCTGTGGTATTATTGGTTCATACGTAAGGGAAGCGGGGAGTCTTAGTGCCTTAGAGCTTAGGTGGTGAAGGAATCTTGTCTGATTAGGCAGCACTATCAGTATTAGTAGGCCTATTTAGAAAATATATTCTCCAGTAATATACGATCTCTGTGTAACTTCTATAAAATGTTTTCTAATTCATTGAGGCTTTAGGATTTTTGTGCTTTTAAGACCTCGAAACTCAGAGCTCTAAAAATTTCAAAAAACATTTCAAAGTAAGTACACTTCGATTACAGACTTACGCGATCGAACGCCTCAGTTACAAACTGCTGTAGGCTATAAACTTATTAGTGTAGCGATTGTACCAGAACTCATGGTAGTTAGAAACGACAGAATTCCCCAGTTTATACCATGTACCCCAAAGGATATGGCAGTCTCCCTTCCTCTTTCTTTGTTCTGTGATTTGTTTCTTCTTGCATAGATAATTTGAAATGTTTTTTTTTTTCTTCATAATGACCTAACATCCCTTAATCAGCTCTGAGTATGGATGCATACGGGTTGCGGCCGAACAAATAATTTACCCGGCTGTGAGACAGGTTACTTGCATCCCTGCCTTTTGTAGACTTCGTATTGGTTTGCGCCCTGGTTGATTATTACTCTGTCATTTACATTGTACTCATAGCATATGTACATTATTAGCAGCAATATGGTTAGTTCAGATCTCTTCACGTCGTAGTGTAAATTTTCAAATTATAGATCCATTACGATCATTTTCAGATTAATGGATTAAGGTAGGAGCTTAAATGCTAAGACTGATGTGATTCAGTGTCCAAATTAGCGTACCCCAACCCTACCATACCACGAATCCTTTCAGAAACTCGGTGACTACTGTATACATTTTGAGTATTATTGCTGAACTAATGATCTTCAGGTACATAATAGGCAATTTGTAATTCTGTCATGATAATTTCGTAATCGCCTTAAGAGAGTGACAAACTTTTTAAATTTACTAGAAAAACAGATTTTGGGGAAACTACTCAGCCAACCTGCCCGCGATGTCTCCAGGGTAGCACTAATAGGCTCATCAAATCTTAATAAAATTACCTGGACGCAACTCAGATGTCCCTCTCAATATGCTGGGCCGCAATTCGTACGTAAATTTGAGACTGGGCCGCAACTGAACTTTACCGCTAAGCATTCGAGATCTGCTTTGATCTGTATCTATTAGGACAGCTTTTTCGTTCCAGTAATAGCCATTCGAGCAAACTGTCAAAACGACGAAAAAGGAAATAATCTTATGTACAAAAGAAAAACCGTCTGCATCTAGAATAATTTAAGTCTACAAGGAGTCCTCAGCTTAACGCGACATTGCAGGTAAGGTGAGGCCACGTACTGTTCAATTATGCGTTATGGCTGTACTTCTTTGACTGGTGTCAAGGTTATGACGTGATGTGAATCCACACATTAATATCTTTATTCATTTTTTTTTGTTGTTAACTGCTTGAATTACCACCAGGGGGAGACAAAAGTGTGACGCCTCTAGTCTCTAGCACGGGCTTGTAATGTCTACGGGGTCTGCTCTGAATT
The DNA here is from genome assembly GCA_964059195.1 of Ectobius pallidus. NCBI lineage: Eukaryota > Metazoa > Arthropoda > Insecta > Blattodea > Ectobiidae > Ectobius > Ectobius pallidus. Next base: position 104,069,678 of record CAXKWD010000008.1, read on the forward strand.
TTTCAGTTTTCTGTATGCATTTACAAGCTACCTAGCGTATTTTTATTTTAGCGGTAAAGTTTTTAAATCTTGCTTAAACTTTCGTTGAGTCAATGTTTTATTCTGTATGCATTTACAAGCTGCCTAGTGTATTTTTATTTTAATGGCTTAGTTTTAAAATCTTACTTACTCTTCAATGAATCAATGTTTTATTAATATAGCTTCTGAAGCTCGTGATTTATATATATACAAATCGACCAAGGGATATTTTTGGAAACAGCCTGCTGGACTAGATGAAATTCGTTCATTTTTTGCCCCCCTTTTAATTAGAGGTCTACTTACGTGACATTTTTCGCTCGAATTTAAATATTATTGTTTTAATGGAATGCACACTTTACAGTCAGAATGGCTAAGAACTTTTATACCAAATTAATGCAATTGAAGATGATTACTTACAGAGTATATATTTGAAAATAAATATCTCTAACAAAAATATTTTGGGAAAAATTACTTCGCTCCTATTATTTTCTGTTCAGAGTTTGTTTTAACATGCCCACTGCAGTTTAATTTGCTGTACTCCTCGATCTGAAAAGGGAAGATGCACGTCAAAACTGATTGCTCAGATAGGCTGGCTTCCCCCTTCCATCTCCCCACAATCTCTCAAGGAAGCTTTCAGATCCATGACAACACGCAATTCGAGACGACAGAGAGAAGGAACACAAAGTGAACGAAAAAAAGTAATAACGAAAATGCAGATGTAATACATTAAGGTATGATGTCTCTCCATATTTGTCAGATTTCATCATTCAAGATGTCCATGTCCTGATATTTTTTAGTATTGGGATACATCCCTTCACATAATTCGATAAATTACAGCATTTTTCAAGTTCAGAGGTGGCGAGAAATGCTATTTGTCTACCTAAATCCACGTATACTCTGTTAATGTTGCAATTCTGAATAAGTAGTAATAATCCAAGTTTTGTTGATCTTGAATTCGCCTTATATTAAATTTATCTGAAATTTAAACTTTTGATATGGGTCTTAATATTTACATATTTTACAGAAAATATAATAAATTTCCCTAGTTTAGGGAAATTCCATGTAGCCTACAGTTAGCGTTTTCGAGATATTTTTGAAGTAAAACTCCTTTAGTGGTGGTAGAGGGTAAATCAGGAAAATCAGTCACATTCAGTCACACTAAAACCGTCACGAAATCAGTCACACTCAAAACCGAACGAAATTACTTACTTGTTTCGGTGCGGACTGCACAGAAAACAATCAACTCAATGATTAGGAGTAATCAAAGGAAATTTTTCAGACCTTACTTCCTCAATGGCAATAGACAATTCCTAAGCAATCTAAAGGTATATTATCTATTTTATGGAACCCGGAGGTTTATTACCGCGCAAATCCAAAATTAAAAAATACAAATTTCCAAAATTAAAAAAAAACAAAATTAAAAATTATAACATCCAAAAATCCAAAATTTAATAAATAATAAAATAAAAAATTTAAAAATTCGAAAATAAAAAATTTAAAAAATAAAAAAATAAACAATCCAAAGATCGAAAATTTAAAAAAATCCAAAATTAAAAATTCAAAGATCCAAAATTAAAAAGTCCAAAATTAAAAATGTCCAAAAACCCAATATTAAAAAGTCCAATAATGCAAAATTGAAAAAATCCAATAATCAAAAATTGAAAAAATAAAATAAAGTTTTACTTCTGTCGCGTGGCGTTCCACGCACTCTTTTTTTTCTATAAATTTATGGTCTGAGATTCTACGATTCCTCTTACATAAAATTCTGTAGCTTATCTGACTGCATTGTCTTCTTGTGATCTTCTTTTATGTTGCCAGGTTGTATTTGTCGTTACATGTAAAGACTGTAATATGGGCATATACCTATTATTACAAACCTGCAACCTCCATCTGGGCGCCTCAAATTTAACTTGTTTAAGTTCATATGTATGGGATGGGTCTGGCCGAAATAGTAGAAAAATTTTCCTTTATGAACAAAACTTCAGCTAAGCTAGTCAAAAATCATTATTTTCTGCTATATAAACAATTTTCCACAATGAGCCCTAGGGAATGAATTCTTTAATATTCTCGATGCTGTCTTTTGTGAGAGGAATGTTTCTTGAGAGTGGCAACTATTGCCCCATATTAGAAGGCCATATTGTAAAATACTTTGGATATATGCAGAATATGCAAGTGGGACTTACTCTTGTTAATTGCGAAGAAATAATATACGTGGCAACTTCCTGCAATTGAATTCAATGTATTTCTTCCAGTTAAGAATGCCATCAACAAGTACGCCAAGTTAAATTAGTTACTGTGTATCGGTACTTTTTTTTAAAGAAAATATTACGAATTTAGGTTTTGCATCATTTACTAAAAAGCTATTCGCATAAAACCATTTCTTCATTTTTCCATTTAAATTTTCGCTGCATCTAAAATAAGCACAGCGATACTTTCAACTTCATTATGTTCAATATAGCATATAGGAATATAGTGTCATAAGCATATGTAGTAGTCTGAACAGGAAAAGTATCTAACAAGTAGTTCACCATTAGTAAAAACAAACAGGTCCTAATATATACCTTTTGGTTTGCATTTTTGACAGATAAAAAAATATGAACCGGCTTAGAAAATAGTTTTTCTTACTATTTTCTGCCAAAAGTTGCGAATATCTTCAGGTATGATCAAGGAAAGTGTGCAAAATTGCAAGACAACTTTACTTCATAATAATATTTTGCAAGAAATACTTTGAATATGCAAAAATGTTTTCTTTTTTAAAAATAGTCCAGGGTTAAAGTATCAAAAATACTTGAAACTGCACTCATTCAACATTGCGGAAAAGCATAGGCATAACCAGGCCGACCATATGGGGGGGGTTATAACATCCGCGGGGTCTGGAATACCCCCAGGGAGAGGGGGGTCCGGGGGTCCTCCCCCGGAAAATGTTAAAAACTAAGGTGTACAATAACGAGTTTTAAGCTTCCGGGGGTCCTCCCCCGGAAAATTTTAAAAATTAAGATGCACAATAACGATTTTAAGCTTCCCACGCTTCATACTGGAATTAAGTAATTTATAAGCAGACTTAAAAAAATTATATAATTTTCCTTTTCTTAATCAATGGGGGGGGGGGTTCAAATCCCCAACCCCCCCCCTCGTTACGCTTCTGCGGAAAAGTACCACTAACTTTCTCAATATAAAAAGATAACCACACTCCACGAAAGTCAAATTTTAAGAGATTTTTAATCTTGAAGAATAATTTTGTTAGTTTATCATTTTATCCCTTTTTGTCCAGATTATTTCCTTAACGTCTGTTATATTCTACTGCCGGTAGGCCTACTTAAAACGTAGATTGTACGAAACATTCGATTAATGCAACTTTTAAAACTGGGAGCACAGGCTGTAGAGGTAAATAAATTTTTGGGCAGCCTGTAAGCCTCTTTGTGATACTTATGGCAAATCCACCACGCATGGGTTGCCATAGAGGCAATCAACTGTGTACTTACTGAGATTGCCGAGACGTCAAGGGAATAGGACGCCAAATTAGTACTTCGATAGTTCTCCGTGCTATATTTCACCTGAAACCAAGAACGTTTATTAACTACATCAGAGAGTGAAGATTTCATAATTATCCCTAAATCCCATTATGCAATTTTCTTAATTGCCTTGTCATACATGCACCTACAGTTCAGCGAAATAGTGCAGTCACGATAAAATGTACCCAAACTGTAGGCCTACTGTTTACAATGATTTCTTGCACATAATTTTATGCCCTTTAGTTTAGTCTTCAGATTTTGCACCCATGCTGTTACGTCGTATCCTATTCACCTTTAAAAAATTCTACAAATAAAAATAGCCTATGTATTGATTTGGTCCTGGCCAAAAAAATATGGTAGGGCTAATTTACTGCAATATCAATTTTCATTTCTCCACATATACTTTCTAAACAAATTTTTAATAATAATAATAATAATAATAATAAAAATAGCAACAATAATAACAACAACTTAATGACTGCTAGAAAAACTTGGTTCATGGTTTTGTAGTTTATTTGATACTTTGGATCTAACAGCCAACTATCTGTTCTTATCTGCTAAATGTATCTCTGGAATAAATAAAAGAGATAAAAACTACACTAGAGCATATTTGAACACACTTTTATTAATTTTTCACCCCTACTGACGTATATAACTAACTAAATCCGTGTCGCGACATCCCCGAGGGGACAAGGCCTACCACCCGACCGCTGCGTCATCTACCTATAGGCAGATGGCAAGATTGGGGAGCTTGTGGTCAGCATGCCGACATCCACTGCCGTTAATGGTGGTTTCCATGACCGCCTACTGACTTATATAAACGCTATAAATTCGCCACCCCTAAAAAATTATATAAAAGTAGATGTATAAAATTAATAGAGTAATACTTTGTGTGATTAATATCTTCTTATGAATGACATTGAAGCATACCAGCTATTCTATTGAAATGTTCCTAGTTGATCCCAAGCTTAACAGCCCACAGACGGTTTTACTTGATGACTACTTATATTTATGTAAAAATTAAACTCTGAAAGGGTTAAATTGAGAAATAATTTACAACTTATCTTCGAGTCCAGTTCATCCTTTGATAGTGAAAGAGCCATTATTTAAAGAAGGGTGGAAAAGAAGACAATTACATGAAATAGTTATTGTATTCTCGGTCCATCTCGTAAATGATTTTACTATCAGGGTTACATTGTTCCACCTAATAAACTATAATTATACATGATTAAGGATAAACCCCAAAATTTTCCGCTTGCTTGCTTACCGATCTCTAGGTTCAGGTACGATTCGCGGTATTATTCTGAGCTAAGGCGATCTGGGACGGGATGCTTTCAGCCTCGCGAGGATAACTGAGAAGTTAACTGGTTAAAAAGAATAGAAACTTTGGCGGAGGCAACTATCAGTAAGAATTGGCTCATTGATCATATGCATTTAGTCCTGCCTTCTATAAATGAAGGGGGAGACAGAGGTTGATGACGATTGGATGGTAGGTCTTGTATCTCTGTTTACAGGAGATAAAACCTATTCAAGACTAGTTCTCAACCAGGACTTGAACTAGAAGGAACCCTAACTAGCAACTTTAAATATTATCATCTTGTTCATAATCGTTTTTGCAATTACAACTGCAGTAATCGATAAATTTTAACTTACTTTACCCTAACAGAAATGGTAGCAATATTTGGACTTGGGAAGACCTACATACCAGAGTCACAGATGTTCCTTTTTTATGACACCATCATAAACTTCTGAACATTATGATGCTGTGTTGGAACGATGCCGAAGGAATGTGTGTACCCATATATAGGCTAGAAAGGGAGAGACAGAAACCGAGCATGACAGAATGTCTCACAGTCCGTGTGTTCTTAGCATATCGTAGATTACGCAATGAGCGATGTCTCTTTTGAAGACCTCTGTTTTGTCAGACCATGAAATTATAAGTTATAAGGATTTATTTACAATCAAACATTTTATTATTGGCAACCAAACGGTCATAATTATGATGAATCACAGTGGTGAAAATATATATTGCAGGGGAAACAGGAACACCCCGAAAAAACCTGCCCCGACCCATTTTTTCCACCACAAATTCCACATGGATCCACCGAGATTCGATCTCGTTCGCAGCAGTAGAAAGCGAGCTGTCTAAACACACACACAAGGGGGCGACTTATTGTAAGAATTATTTTAACCGATTGCCTGATTTTATTAGTAAGCTCACCAATGCTACTAAACTCTGGATTCTGCATTGTGCTTTACATCCATCTACCCCCATACCCCCTTATTTATCCGATTGTCAAACCATTAACCCTTTTTTTAGCATTTTCATATTTTTTTTTATTGGACCCGCATTATCGCAATAGCCAATTTTTTAATTTGTTTCCATTTTCTCTGTATTTCTTTGGCACAGATACCTATGGACAGTATTCTTTGATAGAATTCAGCAATCATATTGAATGTAAATAAGATAACTTTAAATGGTAAGGTAAGCATTTCACAGTGTTAAGTCTTCACTTCAACATGTGTGTTACCAAAAATGCTTACTCTCACCTTGTTTGACAGTTTATTTTTTATAATAAATATTTTTTATAACGTTGGTCGATTTTAAGAACCACCACTGCCTATAAGCTTAAATGAATTATTGAGATTTTTTCGTCGCAATTGTTTCATTTTTACAATCATATTTTAATGTTAAAATATTCGTTTAAACAACTTTTTTAATTAAACAAAAGGCAACGAAAATAAAGGCTTTCTGTGCCTACCCTCTTATTCTTCATGAGATTTCATACAGAGTTGCTATGTTCCTACTTCACTTAGATCAGGGATGGCCAACTTCTTTTGCCCAAAGGGCCACTTCCATACTTTCGCTAAAAGCAGGGGCCGCACAAGAACTTAAAGGGAAATTTAGGCTATATAAATTAATGTATAAACAAATGCTATGGATATTGAACATACTTTAATGTTGAAATAATATATACTACTAATCATACAAGAGTTGAGCAGAACAAAATCAACAATTTTACTGAAAAAAAAACCACTAGTGAGAACACTGAGGGCGGGCACAATCGTTCACAAGTTTGTCAAAATCAATTCTTGTCGAGGTGGTGGCCACTTTAAGCAAATCTTGAAGATGGTTGTCTGTAAGTCTGTTACGGTGAGTTGATTTTATAAATTTCATCGAGGAAAAAGTGCTCTCACAAATGTAGGTGCTTCCAAACATTGAAACAATTTTTTTACCAAAATCACGTAGTTTGGGATATTTGTCCTCAGGCAGCCTACTCCAGAATTCGACACCAGTTTCTGGTCTTTTCTGGAAAACTTGGTCACTTTGCAAATCACAGAGCTCCAACTGTAGGTTTATTATCAGGTCGTAATTATATACAATTTGAACTTAACCTGGACTCTTGTAGGAAATTTTGTATTTTATATTTCTGTTAAAAAATATCTACCGTAATACTTTTAAAAAGTTGTTCGGGGGCCGCATAAAACATAACCGCGGGCCGCAAGCGGCCCGCGGGCCGCCAGTTGGCCATCCCTGACTTAGATCATACTAGTCTTCCCTGTGGGATATCGAGCTTAGGAATTTAAGTACCATAAGGAACTTCTCACAGATCCATAAACCGAAACTCTGGAATTGACTCGCGAGCCATAGTTTACAGTATCATCATGGGAGTGAAACATAAAACTGAAAAGCAATATGCTCCATGATGTTGTAAAGCTCTGAGACGTCCACTGTACACTCATATGTGAAGACCCTTTCTCCTCATCCCAGATGGTTTAAATGGATTTCAATTAAACTTGGGTAATGAGATTTTGGCATAGTTGTCTTCGGACTAGCTGATACCTCGTCAACTCGACGCTTCCATATGAATTAAGAATGCTTCTCGCCGTACTATGCGCTGAGCAGATCCGTGGCTACAGTACTAATCGACATGTGTACAGACCATATCCACTGTTTTCTTTCTAATAGAACTCTCTCTCTCTCTCTCTCTCTCTCTCTCTCTCTCTCTATTTTTTTTTCCAGAATATCTGTCACGGACACATTGCATTGAAATAGTTTCCAGTGTGGGTTGAGTTGCCACAGTTTAAACACTCTAGGAGCTGTTAAAACTATTTATAGCTCTTTTCTCAGAGAACACATTTGAACACTTATTTGAATCCGTCTCTATAACGTATAGCCTACCGTGTTTCTGTTCGGTATAATCAGCTTTAAATGTATTTCAAAGTTGATAATCTATACTGCTGTTAGATCTTAACACGCTAAGAAGTAGCTGAAGAATGGTGATGAAATTTGACTCGCTTTTTCTGTAGGTCAGTATAAATGTTAAATATCATAAGCTATTAGTCTAATATACATAATATAATACGGCTGAATCGGACCATTATAGAACACAATTAATTTTAGAATTGCCTCTGCAAATTCCAACTCCACCACATTGACACAACAAGGACGTTTTTAAATTAATCAGCCAGCTTTATAATATTTTACTTTCAGCGTCTTGCTGGAGCAAACACTGTGTATAAACTGCAAGTGTAAGCTTCTTAAGAATGCATTTAATTTATTTCTAAAGAAACCGGGGATGTCGGTTCGCAATTTTTGTCTTTATTTGGACAAAATGCAGTTCTGTAGTCTATTTCATCTTACAAATGACATGGCAAAAGCAAAATGTTGGCAGATATTTAAAAAGTAACTTTTAGAAGAACGGCAATAATTATTATATCCATAACGTATTATTACGAATAGATTAAGTAGGTTTTCATATTTTTTTTTTTTAAATTCACCTAATTTTAAATTTTAACGTCTAATTTAGCTATTTTTAGGTTTCATAATATTGGACCATATGACTGCATGACGCTGAAACGGATAATTATGTTAAAATATCACAGGCAGTTAGCAAGAAATAAAATAATTTAAAACCTAGGAATCTGGGCCATAATGATCGCAACATACTTTGAAATATAATGGGAATTACAAAAACCAAAATCAGAAACTATTTTGGAATATGATTGATAAATTTCATGTCCGTTTGTAGTAAAATTTAAAAGTATACATTTTAAGTATACTTTTATATTTTGGAATACACTGAGCCAATTTCTCTACAGGAAAAAAGATAGGTTATAATATTGTTTCTCTCTCTCTCTCTCTTTAACTCTTCCCCTCTCACTCTCTCCGAATACCTGTCATTGGCGTATAAATAAATTTAACTAGTGTGCAGGATGTGGAATCATATATTTCAACTCAAGAGTTTCAGTAGCATTTAATACTATTTTTAATTCCTGATTGCGAGAGTGCATTATTTTAAACACTTAACCAGATAGTTTGATACAATCGAATAAAATGTATGGCCGGTTTATTTAACATACATTTAAGACTTATCCACTTGTTATGGCGAGTATTAATGACGATTTCTTTAAATTCTTGTTAAGGAACTTGAATAGGTCTTGAAATCATTATCATCCATTCCGTCTATACCAAACAGCTTTAGTTCTTAAAATAAATAAACATCGAAAAAGTGTACAGAAATCTAACGAAATAATTTCGGTCACTGATCTTGAACGTTTCAGTACCGTTTTCATTTGTGTAAGATTATTCAAACTATGACTAGATTTGATGGAAAGGTTTACTGAAAGTTAAGTATTAGAAAAATTTTAATCCACACCAAGCAAAATAATTCACAAAAAATGCTTTTATTTTTATGAGTCAATTAGTGGTCCAATTTACAGTCAGCTCTAAAAATTATCGTATAAACGCAAAATATGGACATTCAAAGGCAGTCTCCCGTAAATAATTTGTTATTCAAGTGTAGTAAGTAGTAGTTAACATGTTTTTCAACTCTGTTTTCTTTCTTGGAATAGTATGTGATTTTAGTTTTTTTTTTTTATGTCGGCTGTTTAAACAGTTAAAATTTATTCAAAAGTGAGTCACAACAATTCCAAATCCGAAATAATCTGTCCGGAAAACAGATGGGCCCACCTAACATTTCAGAACAATTTTTAAATACCAAAATAAGCATCAGCGTTGAAATATCACAAAATATTCCAAATTAGAACGCTTTTAGAACTAGGTAAATATATAATCTAGTTAAGTGTTCGACTTCGCGAAGTCTATTTGGTCTCTGTATGTCTACTGGTTGCTGATAATGATATTTTGTACAATAGGTAAATGATACTGACTAAATAATAAAATAACGTAGAATGAATAAAAATTAATCCCTTCAGCTCAAGAACCTTTATTTTGTGCATAGGTCTTTGGACACACTGTATCATTTTTGGGGCATCTTGCTAATAAAAATTAAAACGGGATCGTTTTCTAGTCTCGTCATTGTGATAAAACAAATAAAACCTTTAAAAAAAATTGACATCTTCTTCTTCTTCCAGTGTATGTGTTCAGCGATATGTCAGTGTTTGAGTTTTAATAAAACTTTCTGGAGATTTTAATTGTTTTATGACAATGACAGGACGAGAAGGCAATGCTGTTTCAATTTTTATTTATTAATAAGTCTAAGCTTGCACAGCAAGATGCCCTGAAGATGATACACAAGTATCGAAAGGCCTAGGCACAAAATAAAGGTTGTGAGGTGATGGTGTCAATTATCCATTTTATTTTGTTTTATTTTATTGGTCGAGCTCAACGGTACAATAACATGTATTTTAACAGGCTAAATAATTATTGAAACCTTTTCATAAGTCATCCCAGTTCACTTTGGCTTTGAGCTTGCAGTTCAATTATTACGTCTTGTCCTCTGTAAAATTAAATGGAACAATAATAAGATTATAATTATAGATCGATAAACTAGAATTTGATTAATTATTTAGATATTTAGTAGTCAGAAAGTTCAAAACAAGAAGGTAGGAGACAAACTTTTGTGTGATGATTAGGGCAAGGTATTTGATAATTTTGCAATTGTTTAATATGAAGGCTGAAAGATAGCTTGAATAAATACAGATGGGTATCATGAATTAATTAAATAGCTTAAGGGTATATGTACGTGAACAACCACAAAAAGATAAAAAAAACGCAGGTGCTAAAATATTAAAATTTTACAAGAAAATGAACTCAGAAGTGGAAAAAAATTACAGGATCCTATAACAAATCTTACTAGAACATAACTAGCAGATAAAAGTGTACAAAATTGACCAAGTTAATTTTAAATTACACGTTTTATAGGAGCATGAAAAAAATTAATTCAGATGCACTTATCACTTCCTATAGGCATAATATTTTTCTGGTTTCTCTGACACCTTTAATTTTTTTAATGGATATAATGAACATATTTTTCTACAAAGTAGACTACTTTTATACAGCTAAAGTTAGTATTTTTAATGCAATTAATTTTTATATATCGCATATAAAATATATTGAAATTTGATCAATATTTCATGACACATTTTCTTTAATTTTATACCTATGGGCATCATTGTAGTCTACTTTATGCATATGTGCATGTAAAATTAGTGTAAAAAATTTCAGCCTTCTATCTCTAATGGTTGTGAAGCTATCTAACAATATGAGTGAAAAATAAGAGTTACCGGGAAATTCAATTTTAAGTTCATAGTGAATAGTAGCTCAGAGCACGTAAACATATTTAAATGTCCATTTAAATGGCACCAATAATTTCTAAACCTATATAAACAATATACCAATGGATGCAGAAAATTCAGCACAATTTTTTAGTGCTATAAAAAAAAACATAAAATTCAAAATATTTCACGTACATATACCCTTAAGGGCAATTTGTTTTGACATTTTTCTTAATTATCAAGAGATAGGTATTTTTTGTCATTTTTTTAGAATCTTCGCCAGGTTTTTGTCCTTCATTTCAATACGATATTGTAAACAGCCACTGCAATTTGTGTTCTAGCAACAATTTTTTTTTAATTTCATTTTAAATAGCACTTATTTGCTAGGGGCAATTTGAAGGCATACCAGGTCGGAAATATTTTTTTTCTCAAATGATATCGAAGTAGCATTAATTTACTCACCTCGTTAGTAACAAAATAAGAGCGATTTATAGCCTACTGTAAATTTATTGTGTGTATAAATTGTGTGTGTGATCTATTAAAATGCTCTCTAAAATCAAATCAGTATTAGCAAAATAACAAATTACAAGAAATAATGGATATTTTATTGATATTTTTTTAATTCCGTGTAATTGTTTTACTATTTTTAGATTATAGATGCATTTCTTTGTACTTTTTCGCTGTTTTTTGGTAATTGAGTTCCATGCTGTACTGTTCTATGATTATAGGCCTACATACAACACTCGTTTTAATATGTTATGTGCTTGGACCCTCTTCCTCTGATGTGTTTAGATGCCTGTATTCTGAATTTGAAAGCATTTTCTATTTTTTAGGTAAAAGCAATAGGATAATGAGAATTCCTATTTTTGAAAAATCATATAAACCATGTATTATTACCAGGGCCCGGATTCTAATGACATGTCATCTTTTTATTGATGCTGCCTAGACATTGCCAACTTAATAAATCCTAATCATGGCATCTAGATTATAGAAATGCCTTTTTACTAGGTCATTTTTTGTCATTTTATGCAATTTCATATTCTTAGGGAATTTATTTCAATTTTAAGTCATTATTTTGTCATTTTCGTGTCATTTGCTTCCTTATTTTGTCATTTTTATGCATTTACTTTAAATAAATGACTAGGTTACGAGAGTATAATGCAACATTTTTGTAGAATCTACTTTAAAAAAAACTTTATTTTTCTTCTCAAATATTCCAATCAAGGACAAAGTTTTTTGACCTATAATAATCCTTTCTACATTTACAGTTTTTAGAATTATGTACAAATTAGTCTTTATCTTTGTGTGCACAATAATAATTTTTATAAATAAAATATAAGTTTTTAGGTCATTTTTTGTGATTAGTAAGTCATTTTCTTTAAAATAAAGGGTCATTTTTCAAACAATTTTAGGTCAACAGAATCCGGGCCCTGATTATTACTTATTAGATTACAAAAAAATCAAAGTTAAACTCCCGAGGATCTATACTTGATCTAATTGTTGAATGAAAGACATGCACGGCGTATTTACTTGTATTATGGTAATAATTGTGGTGTGGCGGTATTGATTGTTGGGTCAGGGCCCGCACTTGGCGCTAGGCGGCTGCCTGCCTGACTGCGCTGCTATCCCGTGTCACACTGAAGCACAACCAACCGGGGAAACCAAATCTGCCCAGCAACATACCAACATACGACTCTCCTCACTTCATGAAGTCATATTGATAAATTCTTTTAAATTGGTGATAGCGGTTACTATATTCTGCCCTTGGCGATGATAATAAAACCCTGGTTTACTTAGTGCGATGGATCTTTCTGGGAAAATGGAAATATTAACCTTTACTGTGCGCGTGGACATGAATCTAAGTGTGGAGAAAGTAAAGCAGATTTCGAACATAAAATTTCTTATTTCCAGAAAAGGATTGGCATATTGGTTAAAATGAAGATTATATGTTTCCTTTCTTTCTCTCCCAGTGATCGTTGATTATAAAATTTTCTTATTAGCCCTTTCGTAGCTGAATTTTTATATAAATATAAGCAGTGAAGTAAAACCATCAGTGGGCTTTAAACTGGGAATAGACGAGAAAAATGTCAGTACAACAGCTGGTGTCTGTGAACATAGGCGTACCGAGGGGGGGGTTCGAACCCCCCCCCCCCATTGATTGAAAAAAGGAAAATTGTATAATTTGTTTAAGTCTGCCCATAAATGACTTAATACAAGTATAAAGCGTGGGAAGCTTAAAACTCGTTATTTTGCGTCTTAATTTTTAAAATTTTCCGGGGGAGGACCCCCGGAAGCTTAAAACTCGTTATTTTGCATCTTGATTTTTAAAATTTTCCGGGGGAGGACCCCCTGACCCCCCTCTCCCTGGGAGGTATTCCATACCCCAGGCCCCGCGGATGTTATAACCCCACCATATGGTCGGCCTGGTTACGCCTATGTCTGTGAATGATAATCGTAACAAGAGGATAATAATTTTCACAATAAAATGTATCGCTGTAAAACACTACTATATTAATCTCGTAAGCAACCTCTGTTTTTATAGGATTTTGGGGTGACAAATTTATACGTTAGTAGCAGTGAAATGGTTAAATTCTAGATTGGAGAGAGTTTTTGCCCAGCTTACGTTGAGTTACCGTAAACGCTAAAGTCACGTGATTGATGCTCTGCGCATGCGCCGGTTTGTCGTGACGCTATATCTGATAAGGTGGCACGTTATTTCGGAATGATTAGCGCGAAGCTTTCTATTCAGAGTTTTTGCCATAGCGTGTTCTCTGATACGGTATACTCTAATGTCACGTGACTGAATACGGTAAATGGAATAACGCCTTGTGCTACGATGGAGTTTTTGCCAGCGTAAATTTATACGGTACGGTAAAGGTAACAGAGAAAATGGAGGAACAACTGTTTCAGATTGCTGCACTTGGACATTATGACTTATTGGAAGATATGATACCAAATTGTTCTCAGAATGTGCTAGGCCTATGATTAAACTTAATTGTCCATTGTTTCTGTTATAAGTCTACAGATATATGAATTCCAAAGCACCTCATAACAGGATATAAATATTAACATAACCTCAAATTGGGATTTTAATCAGAAAAATATGTTAACATGAAAAAATGTATCAACACTGCTAGGTAAATTTATTGAAATGTTTCTAGGTATGTTACATGCATTAAATTATCTGCAGTGGTTTATTATACTAGAAATAATTGAGCCTATAAATACACATCATTGGGAATAGCAATTATTCATGTTAACTTTTACAACAGGCCTGTCCAACCCGCGGCCCTCGGGCCGCATGCGGCCCGCTGTCACAGTTTTGTGGCCCGAGGACAAATAACAAAGAAATTATAAGATATGGTTGGAAAATGCAGCTACTTTTCACTATGCTTGGATGACAGTGTCGACCAGACTGACAGCAGTCAACTCTTGATTTTCATACGAATGATCAACAACGAATTTTCAACACAAGAAGAAATTCTTCAATTATGTTCTTTACGTGGATAACCAAGGGTAAAGATATATTTAATACAGTAAATGAAACGGTGGAAAGGACTGGTAGGATTAATTAGGGATAAGTTTCCTCATGTTCCATTGCATAATTCACCAAGAGGCGTTGTGTGGGAAGTTAGTGAAAAAAAGCGATGCAATGAATATGGTGGTTACAGTTTCCAACAAGATACGTGGTGGCACTAAAACACAGCTTCACTGCAGATACCGGGAATTTTTGGATGAGAGATCTATCACCCCACGCAAATGTACGCTGACTGAGTGCAGGTAGTGAAAATCTTGTTCGACGGGTTGAAGATCCAGACTTTCTAAGGCAGTTTGTTTTCATGACTGACCTGACACAATACTTGAATGAGTTGAACCAGAGACTTCAGGGCAAAAATCAAAGTGTTTGAGGGTTAGAGGTCATGTTAATTGTTTTAAAATTTCTGAAATCAACCTTATCAAGAAATGATTTAACACACTTTCCATGTTGTCAAGAGCTGTCAGAAGAAATTGAAGATGGTAATTTTTCTGAGTTTTGTGAAAATATTGAAGTTATTATTTAAGAATTCAATGAAAGATTTTCTGACTTTGAAAATATTAAAGGTAAACTGCTGCTTTTTAATGACCCCTTGAATATGGATATTGAGAATCAGCCATCCATGTATCAACTGGGGCTCTACGATCTTCAGGCTGATCCTTTTCTTCAAACCAGGTCTGAGTGAGGGCTCAACTTTTTCAGAGGGCAGGTTTCCTCAGCTTAGAGATTTTGGTTATCAGCTTTCCTCACTGTTTGGAAGCACTTTATGTGAGAGTGCTTTCTCCAACACGAAATTCATAAAAAATAAATATAGGAACTGTCTCACTGATGATTCCTTGTTACACCTACCAAGACTGGCAGTTACTAACATAGAAGTGGACATCCATACTTTAGTGAAGCAGTCTGAAAATCCTCAGTGCTCACATTAAGTTCTAATTTCGGCCTACTGGTAATGAATCCTATTTAAACATTTTGGTCTGCTGTACTTTACTGTTATATTTATGTGAGCGAAACTTTTACTGTTTGGCCCTCAGCATCAATTGTCGAAATATTTTGGCCCCCAGTACTTATGAAGTTGGACAGGCCTGTTTTACAATCAGGGTTGCCAGATCAGAAACGTAAAACAGTCGTACCAACAATTGAAAATAGTCGTACGCTAGTTAAAATCGTCCTACACTTTGCGAATTGTCAGGATGAGGATGATGATGATGATGATAATAATAATAATAATAATTGCCAAGTAAGGTAGCATACTCTACTACCCGCGCGCCATATCTTGGGCGCTGGATTTACGGGGAAGTGAGGGTTGGGGGAACAAAACATAGCTAGTCCGCCAGTCTTTCTGCAGTGTTGTCAACCAAAGAAATCACATTTCAGCAGAATCACGCGTATGGTAAGCGCACGTCAACAGCGTAAGTGTGGATGCCGAATTGGATAATTATTTCCGATGAATCATCCTCGCTATTTTATGTAGTGACATTTAATAGACAACGATTTTAATTTAGTCCAATAATATAACGTGGTGACGGTATTGCGTAACAATTAATAACACGTCATAAGGCTTTAGTTATCAAATAAATCATTTTCCTCCCGGAAGAAAATGTTATATAAATAGGCTCAATATTTTTACACTGGATGACTAGTTTTAAGCATAAAGAAGAGTCTTAGCAGAACATGCTTCACCATTTCGTGTTGTAAAACATAAGAAAGGTAAGGCATCTAAAAATGGAGAAAACTATAGGCCTAATTTTAAACGTATTTAATACGTTTTGTGAAAAGTTCGCTCAACTTTCAGTCCATGAAATTGACATCAGAGTTCACGGGAGTGTCAGAAATTAGCACATACGGAATTCTTAAAGAGGTGAAGAAAGTGTTGGGTGTACAATGACGTGTTTGTGAAATAAGCAATTCGAAAAATTGTATTTTTCCCCATAACTCCATGCGTCAGAAAAGATAATGTCAATAAATAAATAAATAAGGATCCTGAGACAGAATGAAAGCTTAGTATTGAAGCAACTAGATGTCAGGGTGTATAGCGTACTTCGTGTTTCAATGTTGTCAGTTCTACCTACGAAGTTGAACGAAACCTACCGAATGAGGACTAGGGAGCCGAGCGCTCAAGAAATCGCGCGCGGATAGTATACATACATTTTTTTCTATAAATGCAAGCTTGGTGGTTAAAATGTGCTTTTACATGTTCTATAACGTGCCATTGCTCCACTCACGCATGCTGACTTTGCTGTTCACCGCTACTACTCGGAGTTTCTGTTTCTTCTTATTTCAACCCCTCCCAGGCATGGTGTGTAGAAGCAACGGTATGGAACTTTCGACATCCTCTATGAGCCATAAAAAGATATATCTAGCGTTTTCTGAGGGAATAGTTTGAGTGTGATAAGTTGTTCTTCCTCATTTCAAGTTATATGTAGGCCTACATATTATACAAGGCCTTAGAGTTCGAAAATCGAAAGTCCTTCATATTAAGTTAATTTCAGATTACAAAACAAAAACCCGGGCGACGCCGGGCCTTTTAAGCTAGTAATAAAATATTAATACATTACAAACCATAAGAAAGTAAGATTTCTAAAATTATTTAAAGAAAAATATACAGTCACTTTTGATATGCACATGTCAACATATAGGCCTACTATTAATAATAACAATGATATGATTATTATGTTTGGTCAAAATAAAACAAAAACAATAAGGCCAGCTGGTCTTTATCGGTATAATTTCTTTAGAGGTTTGGATTGCTTCGTTTTGCACACATGCGGCTAAAATTGGAGAAGAATAATGAGAGAAGTAGCAATAACAATACAACAATACAACTTAAGCGAGATGCGCCTCCGGCCCGTAAAGGCCTGTAAGCCATAAAGGGACCTAGTTTTATTTTATAATTTGACAATGGCTATTATAACATTCCGCCATGCATTTAGCAACATGTAGGCAACTACGAAAAAACAAAAACTTAATGTTTATCCAAATTGAAAGTTCTACAGTAGATTGCTAAAAAAAACAGAAAATGATAGTATAAAATTATATTAAAATAGTCGTATGAATAGGCATACGACACATGGTTGCGTCGTACGTCGTACAAATCTATGAAATAGTCGTATGCGTACGACTACAGTCGTACGTATGGCAACACTGTTTACAATGTTGAATTTATACAATAATATAAGCCATCATCAACTGAAATCGTCAGTGGGATCTAAGTTTTAAATCAATAGAGAGAATTGCGGTAGAATAACTGATTACTATGGATTACAGTCAAACGCAAGGATAAAAATTCTCATAATTATACATGTAGCTTTGCTCTATAAATATTATATTTCTGCTTTAATACAGTTTTTGAACTAACGAATTTATACGTCAGTAGCAGTGAAAAGGTTAAAGCGAAGTCTTTCCTGTTTTTCGGGATTCATGACTATTACCATAAACTTCACGCTAATCTGTCCAAAATAACGTGTTACCTTATCAGATATAGCGTTACGGTAAACTGGCGCATGCGCAGAGCATCCATCACGTGACTTGAGCGTTTACGGTAACTTAACGTAAGCTGGGCAAAAACTCTCTATTATGCTTTACGGTAATAGACATGAATCCCGAAAAACAGGAAAGACTTCGCTTTAACCTTTTCACTGTTACTGACGTATAAATTCGTTCGTTCAAAAACTGTATAAAAGCAGAAATGTAATACTTAAAGAGTAAAGCTACATGTAAAATTGTGAGAATGTTTACCCTTGTGTTCGACTGTAATCCATAGTAACCAGTTATTCTACTGCAATTCTCTCTATTGATTTCAAACTTAGATCCCACTGATGGTTTCAGTTGATGATGGCTTATATGATTGTATAAATTCAGCATTGTAAAGGTTAACATAAATACAGAGCTCTGCGCTTTTAAGATGGCCGCCGAGAATGAGGTATTATCTACTTCCGGTTATCTCAGAGGCCGGTGTTTACACTACAGTTCTGTGCCTGTGTCTTGTTTTGGAAGTCATCATGCCAATTAACTGTTATGTTTTCGGCTGTTCGGCCGTCGCAAACAAAAATTGAGGACTTAGTTTTCACAGTTTTCCAAAAGAAAAGGCTATTTTTCAAGAATGGATAGTAAAATTACGCCATGGAAAAACACCTTCCCAGTTTTCTTGTGTTTGCAGCTGTCACTTCACAGAAGATGATTTTAACGTTCCTTTGAGCAGATATGGTGAGCATTTCATGTTTTCTAGAGTGATTAAGATAATTTTGATATAGTAGATGATGAGAAAAATATATAAGCCTATGAAATAATAAGTACACCCAACCAACTTAACCTCGTTTAGGCATGTTAAATGAGCACTTCATCTTTTCAGTGTAATTTTTGTTGCCAATTTATTTTGACATGTAAGAATGCCAATTCAATCGAAATTTCTCCCGTAACCGATAAAATGGCCAGTCTGTATCGTAATTGAGTAAAAAACAAACCGCATACAAATTTTTAGGTTATGTGCTTTGCAGATAGCAAACTCAACGTTGTTTTTGTCCATCAACACGTTCACTTCAATGCACTTGATGAATTTTCTAATTGCTAGAGTCCGGCCAGCTTTCATACTGCTGCCTGCCCTACGCTTTTCGAACCAAGTGGTTATGGAGTCTTCGTCGAAAAGTTTAAGCCGTTCTTTCTTGAATGAATTTATAGGCAAGAAATTTGTCGAAGGAAAGTCGTGGGTACTTTCTGGTTCTATAACCTAAGGCAAAGTTCCTATCCGGATTTTTCTCTCGCCTGAGCAACCTGCAACCAAAACAAACAGCGTCATATGTTAGACTGTGTTCAATAAGCTATGATACGAAAAAGTTCATGCATATTTGTAAAAAAAAAGTATGCGTGGAACGCCATGCGACAGAAGTGAACTAAAAACTAAACTCCGTGGCGCTACATCCCTGAAGGGACTTGGCCTACCACCCGACCGCTGCGTCATCTCCCGTAGGCAGATGGCAGGATTGGGGGGCATGTGGTCAGCATGCCGACACCCACGGCCGTTAATGGTGGTTTTCGTGACCGGAGCCGCTACTTCTCTATCAAGTAGCTCCTCAATTTGGAATCACGAGGCTGAGTGCACCCCTACCAGACCTCCCTACCTCAGAAAAATCCGAGGAGGTACCGGGAATCGAACCCGGGCCGACGGATCTGTAGTCAGCAACGCTAACCACAAGACCACGCCGGCGGACCGACAGAAGTGAAACTTTTTTTTATTTTTTCAATTTTTTATAATTGGATTTTTCAATTTTGCATTATTGGACTTTTTAATATTGGGTTTTTGGACTTTTTAAATTTTGGGGGGTTTTGGACTTTTTTGAATTTTAAAAAAACCAAAATTGGATTTTGGACTTTTTAATTTTAGAATTTTGGATTTTTTAACTTTTGATTTTTAAAATTTCGGATCTTTGAATTTAGATTTTTTGGATTTTTTAATTTTCAATTTTGAATTTTCATTTTTTAATCTTTAATTTTTTGATTTTTTTAATTTTGGATTTTTAATTTTTTAATTTTGGATCTTTGAATTTTTTAATTTTGGATTTTTTAAAGTTTTGATACTTTAAATCGTATAGCAGTTGATTACTCCTAATCATTTAGTTGATTGTTTTCTGTGCAGTCCGTTCCGTCACACCTCACTAATTTCGTGACGATTTTGAATGTGACACTGATTCGTGACAATTTTTTACTGTGACACAAGCTCTGGATTTACCCCTACCGCGGCTAAAGAAGTTTCACTTCAAAAAACATGAAAGTAAATCGAAAAAAATATTGGAGACCGCAGGCATACTGCACCATATTAGAACAGTTAGCAAACGTTTCAGAAGACAGGTAGCTTTGATTTCTCACCTTGCAATCAACTCTTGCTTCGTTAACTTTGAAATATTTTTTGCACCGTCTTCGAATAACATCCTTTTTAACTCCTTCGCTATAAAATTGGAGAACCGTCCCAAACTCATATTGAAAACACACAAGAATGAGGAAACCGGAAGTTCACAATACCTGAATGTGGAGAGCAGCGCGCTCAAGTGGCAGGAGGAAAAACTAAAAAAGCCCAGAGCTCTATAATCAAGCACATACGACTATTTCATAGGTTTGTACGACGTACGACGCAATCATGAGTCGTACGCCTATTTGTACGACTATTTTTAACATAGCGTTTTATATTTTTTTAATCAATCTAGTGACAATTTTAAATTTTGATGTATATCCAGCTTTTTGTTTTCTCATGGTTTTTGTTGTAGCCTAAACATGATGCTAAAATCATTATGATTGGAAATAATTACAATACTTGCAACACTGTTGCAACTACTGTTTATTTAATTTTATTGTATTTAATCAAATTTAGCACATCGGAAGATAATGAAACACGCCTAATCATTTACAAATAAGATGACTTATTAACAATTAGGCCTACATGACATGTGTAAGGTGCATATTACCGATTATTAATTATTAATATTATTATTGTTATTATTATTATTATTATTATTATTATTATTATTATTATTATTACTAACGCAATTGTGCTGAAAAATCACAAAGTATACGACAGTTTTAAATAGCATACGACTATTTTCGGATATTGGTACGACTGTTCTACGTTTCTGATCTGGCAACCCTGTCATCAAGGGTGTTTGATGTCAATGATGTGTATTTATCATTGTATAATAAACCATCTGCAGATAATTTAATACATGTAACATGCCCAGAAATATTTCAATAAACATACGTAGCATTGTTGATAGATTTTTACATGTTAACATATTTTTCTGATTAAAATCCCATTTTCAGGTTATATTAATATTTATATCCTGGTATGAGGGGCTATGGAATTCATATATCTGTAGGCTTAACAGAAACAATGAACAATTAAATTTATTCATAGGCCTATCACATTCGGGGAACAATTTGGTATTATATCCTCCAATAAGTCATTGTTAAAACCTCCAAGTGCAGCAATCTGAAGCAGTTCCTCCATTTTCTCTTTTACCTTTACCGTACCGTATCAATTTACCCTGGCAAAAACTCCGTCGTAGCACAAGACGTTATTCCTTACCGTATTCGATCACGTGACATTAGTGTGTACCGTATCCGACAACCCGCTATGGCAAAAACTCTCTATTATGTGGTCTTTACACTGTGAATCCTCGTACAAGTGTTATTAATTTCTTTCAAAATGTAGGCTAATATTGTTCGTAATACCAAGTCGATAGCATTTATGTGCGCATAATTACGTCACTCCTATAGCCTATCTGTATATTTACAGTCATGTGAAAAACAATTGCGGGACATATTCCGACATATGCAACGGTTACAGTCGTTGTTAAATAACACTATTAATAGTACAGTATTATTCTTTTTCCACTCATCTTTCTGACTTTCGAGCTGTATTTGGTTTTTTTTAGCAATTGGATGATTCTATATTGATGTATCGTGGAAGCATCAGATTAGTTTAGATGTTACTATACATACGTATAACCTCATTAAAGATGATTTTTTAAATACCACATCTTGAGGTAATATAGTAGTGATCATTGGTCGTGTATATAAATATATCTTAAGTAACCCAATGGACAGATCGACATTCGCCTAAGCAAATAATGTCAGAAACATGACGTGGTCCAACATCGTGTAAGGAAAAATCAGAAGTGCAAAAGTTAGGTTTAAATTTTTTTAATATCACAATTTTGTTTATAGTCCAAGGAACGGTATTTTGAGTGGCCAAGTACGCACATTTCATGGTACACTCGCGAGCTTGTCTGCACTTTACTTTGAACCCAAGTAAGGGCAAAACAGTTTGCCCGCGTGGAACAGCGAGGGAAGATCCATAAATATTTGGCAAACTTTCCTTAACACGATAAATAAGTGTCACTTTCACTCACAAATAATTACTGCAATCAACCAACGACTAATTAACTAACTTTTAAGCAAATATTCTACATCTGTTCCTGCTAATAGTTTCTTGCAATCCAGCTGTTCGTCTCATTCTCATCTCCTAAGATCAATCTTGTTTCCATCTTATGCTAAGTTCTCAAACTAATCTGTTCTAACAGTGTTATCTATTAAGAAAAAACACGGTACTCCGGTACTCGGGTTTATTCATTCCTGCTACTTGTCCTGCCCCTCTTATGGCCGGTTTCTATAAACTCGCGAATTACCTATGGGTAAATTATCCAATGGACAGAATTTACACAAAAATAACACGACACAAACACAAATAATTTAAAGATAGCAATCACATACACTTGTGGCGAGTTTCTAGATAAATGTCCTCTAGGTAGGCCTAAATATGAAAATGACAGAATAAATGTTCCTACAAACTCGGGCTAGATCTTTCCAAGGGTAAATCTTCGGGTTAATTTATCCTTTCATGGATGGCTGGATAAAATTTAACCTCTCATAGGATCAATAATAATATTTAAACAATGGGAATCAAAGCCTTCTGAATTAAATTAACTGTACAACTCCAAGGCCTTGCTCATTATATCATTGTAGGTTAAATGGAACAAATTTCACTCGAGGAGTGATATATACCCGAATCATATCTCAATGAAGTTTTCGCCACTTTCCTGGGTGAGCTCATCCCGTTTGGGGCAAAAAATATTTTAAGGACCTATTATATTCTCAGTGCCCTAAATTTGGTCTAAAATTGAAGCGTTCCAGACCGTGTTTCTCGTAATTTAATGTTCTGGCAGTATTATTGTTATTTTATACCACCTTCAGTTTCAACTAAAAACAGATTATCTCGTGGTAGCATATGCATGAAATAGAAAACCCCCACTATAAAAACTTCGTACATGTTATTACATCTTAACTTTTGACGGCATACCAGAAGGACCCCTAATCAAGTAGGTTGTACCGATGAGCTCAATTAATAATCTGGGAATCAGTTCACACGACGTAGAAGAAGAATCAAGAAGTGAATTTTACTTGTGACTTAAGAGCATTTTAAGTGACAATGATGAAGCAGTTTTATTCTTATTGAGTGTAACTCTACAAGCAGGATTTTCTGAACGCAATAAAATGTAACCGAAAGATTTAGGGAAAATTAAAAGAAGTTGGGAAGAAAGGTATTACGTAATTATTGTATTAGGTTAGACTTCTTATAGGCCTACATGATTGAGGGAATAAAATAGCTTATTACTAGGGCAAGGCATTTAATGACCATAAAATAGTGAGAACATGCAAAATAAAAAATGCATTTATGACCTAAAAATAGTGCAAAATGACCCAAAAAAATGACCAATAAATTTACCATTATTACTTATAGGCTAATTAGTGTTTTTATGAAATAAATTGATAAAAACAATTTATGACAGTGCGTTATATATGAATTTACATTATAAACACTTATTTTGTTACTGAAGAATTAAGTAAATTTATACTACTTGGACACCCTTAGCGAAAAATAAATTCTTTCTGAACTGGGATGCCCATCAAATTACCCCTAGCAAATATGTGCCATTTAAAAAGAAAGAATTTTTTTATTGCTTCAAGACAAACTGCTGTGGTGTTTACAATAAATCTTAATTAAAAGGAACTATGAACGCTTGGCGGAAAATCTCAAATAAAAACGATTGTCTGTTGTCTGAAAGTAACAATTTTTACATGGAAATGCTCCTCTCTACCTCCACTCAAACATGGCCTAAAAATAATGAAAATTACCTAAAAATGCCGAAAGTGACCTAAAAATTGCCAAAAAAAAATGACCTCTCTCTTGAAAATGACGAAAATTGCAAAATAAAGCAAAAAAAAATAAAAAAAATGCAAAACAAATTACCCTTATTTAATCAATTATTTCATTATACACATTTATATACATTTGAGCTATCTTTTAACCATCATATAAAAAAATGCAAAATCATCAAATGCCTTGCCCTACTTATTACGTATTCATATTTTGTAGGTATGTTATTTTGCCAGGCATTTAAAACTTGGTTGTCGTTATAGTTGATATACTGGTAGATAATGTTTTGCTGCATTAACTGTACCCCAGTGAGGGCTGAAAATATTTGAAACAACTTTCAGATGTAGAGCTTGTTTGGTATAATTTTATCTTAATTATCTTTGTATGTTGTAAACGGGGAACTGCAGCACATGTAATGGTTACAGCGAACATGAGCCGTTTGAATTTATATTTGCTGCAGTGCTTTGTGATGAAAGAGGACCAGGCAAACAAGTTTTGATGGAATGACGAAAAGCCTTTTAGTAGGAACGAAACTTTGTAATCAGATCGTTTAATATAGATGTTAAATACTTGCTAATTGATATTCAGTAACTAATTGCGTGTGTCAATACAGTATGTTGTCGGCGACAGATGGAGAGACCTGATGCTTCGCTAGTTGCAAAATCCGCTGCCAGCTATCCTATCCGTACTGCAATTATAACAATTGCCCCTCCGTCCACCATTTTATTCTCTTCTGCTAGCCCTGCTGTCCAGGCCACAAACACAGCTTGCACGAGGTCCTTAAATTAATTTATTTTTTCTGAGGTAATCTCAAAAGTGCTTTTCTATGTTTTTCAGGCTTCTCTCGCACTTCTCAACGTTTACTGCTTTTCCGAAAACTCTTTTATCAGTAATCAACACTTTCTTTGTATTTGTTTCCTTCGGTTTTAATTTTTATTTTCTCTCCATATTTTTCAATGAATACCACTTCTTTGCCTGTATTCTTTTACCTATCTTTTTCTAATGTGATATAAATCATGTTGGTTGTGCCATTGATCTCTATCAAAATAATTATAGAATACCTTAATATCAACATTTATTTATTTTGTCTGAGCTTTTCGGTTTCATCCTCAAGGCATATTATTTTGTAGAAATTAATATAAAAGAGTGAGCTAAAGCTGTTTTAGTAAAGGCGTAATTGTTTATTAAAATCACTAAAACTTAAAAGTTCTTAAAAACATCAATCAAGTCCATTTATTTCTTTTGTCATACAACGTACTGATGTTTTAATATGTTTTACTGATTGTAATCAACAATGGCGCCTTTACTAAAACAGCTTCACTCTTTTTTAGATGTAATTCTACAAAATAAGTTGCCCTGAAGATGATTGTATGAATCCGAAAGGCCTAGGCAAAAAAATGGAGATTAAGGTATTATATAAATATTTTATCTTTTCCCAGTCGTTTACTGTAACTTCTACAGGTTCCTGGTACCTTCTTCCCTCCAGCACCATATTTCCTCTACACTGTCAACATTGAAATCGAGGCTAAACGAATATCTATTCAATAAACGAGAATTTTGTCAGGTATAAAACATTTGCTCTTAAAATTGTCGTATTTATTGTAGGTCTAATATTGTAGTAAGTTACTTAATGTCTCAGTGTTATACATTCTGGTAATAAAGGCTAATTTTATTTAACATAGACTTAATTAATTACTAAAGGTCTTAACTCTGCCAGATAAAATAAAGAAATTAATATTATTATTATTACAAAGCGAGGGTTTACATATCAGCTTTCAACAAGACTCAAATGAGGTTTAACCGTAGTCATTCTACAGTTCCTTTAATTTATCAAGGCTCTTCTTACAGATGATAGGACAGTCCACTGAGGAAGGACTTGAGCAGGAATAGAACTGATGTGGAACGGATAATAACTTTCACTGAAAGCCTGTCACGGGACTAGAATTCATTTAACGAAATATGAGTCAATTATGGTGTAGATAATTTTACTTCCCTTCTGTATAAAGTTTGTTGAAGGGTTTGGCGTCAGAAAAGTCCTCGCCCTCTGTCGGGTTTGAATTCAGGCCCAGTGCAAGCATGCTAACCACGTTCTGTATTGTTCCATCCTCATTCGATATAATTGTTAGAAGTCTAATGAGAGTATAAATAACAGTAATAATAGTAATAATAATAATAATAATAATAATAATAATAATAATGATAATTAAAATAATAGCAACAAGAACAGAAATCTGAAAATAAAAATTTATCCTGCCGGTTGTATTACATGGATGTGAGACGTGGTCGCTTTACTCTTCGGGAAGAACATAATTTGAGAGTGTTCGAAGACAGGGTGCTTAAGAAAATATTTGGGCCAAAGAGAGATGAAAATGGGGACTGGAGAAAACTGTATAATGACGAGCTACATAACCTGTACTCGTCACCGGATATAATAAGGGCAATTAAATCACGGAGGATGGAGTGCGCTGGACATGTTCCGCGCATGGGGGAGGAAAGACATCTAAAAAATATTGACTGGGAGACTCGAAGGGAAAAGACCACTTGGAAGACCTAGACGCAGGTGGGAGGACAATACTGGTATAGATTTAAGGGAAGTTGGATTTGCGAGGGATGGCTGGATAGAGTTAGCACAGAATAGGGTTGAATGGCGGGCTCAGGTAAGCGCGGCAATGAACCTTTGGGTTCCAAAATAGATAATATTCTTTTAGCTTGCTGAGGAATTGTCTATTGCCATTGAGTAACTAAGTAAGTAAGTAAGTAAGTAAGTAAGTAAGCAACAAGAACAGCAGAGCAAGTAACGCAAAGAAATTTTCATGAGTAATTATTTCTAAACATCGTTTCGTTAGCCCTTTATTCCCGTTGCCTCATGACTTATGAGTAGACTTCGGACTTTTAGTTCGCTAAAAATGCTGTTCTAGGTGCCTAAAATAGGCTCTAAAAATTGGAAAATAGGTTCTAAAAATCGTAAAATAGTCTCTTATAAAATCCTTAAGTTGTCAATTTTCTGAAATATCTCAATTGCAATGCAGAATATTATATTTATTGAAGTCACCATTAATCAATAATCATGATAAAACACAGATATAGGCCTATGGTACACAGAATTATATAGGGCCTATATTACTACCATAACAGTGAAAACCTAATCCCTGCACCCAGAAGCTCCGCACGTTAGCATATTCAACCCCTTGTATAAGTAATTCAGAGTTTTTTAACTGGATTTGGGAGTCGGGAGAAAAACACTACATTTTCTTGGGAATTCCAAGGATTTTTTCTACTGAAAACGAAACATTCCTTACTATCTAACCACGTCACAAATGTGTCATGAACTGCACATTCCGAGCTAAAAATTTAGTACGAACTGAAAATAAATGCTAGAATTTACGACAAAAAATAACTTATTTTGAACTTTATAGGAAAAACAAGCAAAAAGGCAGTATTAGGCTCTAACGTAAAAATAGACTGTTTTAGGTCCTATAAAAGTGTCAGTTTTAGGCATAGTCACTTATGAAACATGCATATAAAAGTTTTCGTCCATATATCACTTAAGGATTAAAATAGGTTTTTACCTAAAATCCGAAGTCTACTTATGAGTCATGCCTGTGAGCGTAAGAACAACCAAGATTGCTTGCTGCTTGAAGCCTTTCAAATTAAGTTCTTGGACTTATGCATTGTGAACTCGAGGAACTGATCCTTGATGTTGGTAACTGTAATACCGAGGAGGGTTGGATGTGTTGTTAACCTCTCCCCTTCAAGACGGGCCCCCCTCGCCCTTACTTCTGATTGATTGGCTTGTATAGAGCTCTGTTTTGCTATGTAGGCATTCCAAGACGTTCGGCTGGGGTGAACTACAGCTCGCACCGTCTGCATTTTTTAGAACCAGAGTACCTATCTGATTTACACCAAGCAAAGAAATTGTTTTGCCAGCACTATTTCACTCGAGCTGATTGGCATACATTAATAAAGTTCATATACATAGTTGTTAAGGCTAGTTTACACGACGAAATTAGGTTTCGCAACTGAGTTTCGCAACTGTTTTTTACTTGAATGCGCAAGAGCTAGATGTACTGGCGACAATGAGTTACGACACTACGCAGTTTCGGCTGATTCCAACTTTTCACGAAACTATATTAGTAATTTTGAGATTATACGCTTATTTAGTTTGTTCGCATTTCGTAAAGTGAAATGGGGAAGTGAGGAAATTGTGAAATGCCTGTATTTACATGTGTTTCATACGTTTATATGGGATTTTAACTACTTGAACCTCAGAAATAACATGAAATGTGCGGTTGCATTGGAAAGAAAATGTCTGTAATTAGTTTCATGAAAGTGGTTACGAAACCTAGTGTCATCGTGTAAACTAGCCTTTAGGTTAACCATGATGTTTCCTAGAACAGATTGTAGCTCCATGGAGTTTTTGTTATCATTATACTGTATGAATAAAATTGGAGCAAAAACGTTCATAATTTAAAACAAAATGGAAAATTGAATTCAAGGAAGAGTGCATTTATAATTGCATGCATGTTCGAATGAAGCCCAATAAAAAAAGTTATTTCTACCGTATTACATCCCTTTACGCTGACATCTTCATAATCAAAACATTAAGGTGTACTTCTTCGCCAAAAGTTCAAATAGGCTACACTAGGAGTTCAGTAAATGAAAAGCATTTGAAAATATTTAGAGAAGCAGCCCTAACAGAAAATGGGGTTTTGTCATACTTTCATAGTCCTCACAATAATAAAACGAATATTGTATTGTGAAAAGGGTTATGATAATTAATAAATTTAATTATGCATTTTTGCCTCATAGCTCCTATCACAGTAAACACCTAAATTAACGAATACATTGTACCACATGAAAAATTTCCTTTAGATGAAAATATGTATATTGTACATTTTTGGCTGAAAATAACGAATCTGTAATTTATTATGTATTGTTTACCTCGCAACATTTTCCCAAAAATTAACATTTTTGCTTTTTACGTAAACATGAGAAGTGTGTCTCCTACAAAAACGGTAAGTGATGGACCATTTTGGTTTTGATATATGAATCAAGAACCATATGTTTATACAGAATCACATAGTTTCATATAAAGGACAGGAAAAAAGTTCAAATTTGTTGTAAGTTATAGTATTATCGATCTACCATTGTAGCTTTTGTGTGAACTTCTTAGCGATTTCACTTAAGCTATATTTAGAATACTTCTATAACGAAAGGTGGGCTTATATATGGATTCTACAAGAATACTGTGGAATTTGGCCGTTTGTAATTAACAATAGAAGAAGAAAGAAATTCTCAGATATGAGCTACATTAACCCTAACCTCTTTAACGTTTATGTTATTTCAGAAGTAAAAATCACTACTTGAAAACTAAGTCAGTATTTATATACAACGGCAGTCAAACGTATTTGTAAATATATTTTATTGAACTGATTGGTGAACAAACATCAATGTTTATATGAGCAATCGTAATTTTAATCCAACGGTTATCTAAATTGTAGTGAATTGATAGAAGTAGCCTTACCGTTAACTCTCCAGCAATTCAAGTAAATCAAGATTATGGTTAGTTACATATAATATGTTTAACATAACTGTCCACGCGGGCCATGAACCATGCAACTTGTGTGTAAGATATAATAATTATGTAGACCTAATTCTTTTATTGTTAATTTACTTTCCTTTATCTGATAATAATGATTCAAGCTCTTGCTTTTTGCTTCAGAGCCCAAATTGTACATCAAAAGTACCCTTGGTATGTAAAGGTAGAAAATTTAAGTTTAATTAAACTACTAGGCAAACAAATTAAAACATAACATCATGTAAATAATTCCAAACGGATTGAAACATCTTTTCGATTGACACCTCATTCATACGTAATGACAAAGACCTTTGTAATGTCAGCAGAAATAATACAGTGAGTCCCACGCAAGAGTTGGCCAATGACGCGGGTTTCTGCATCGCGGCTGGCACAGCTCCAACTCCCGAGCGATCGGGTGAAATATCTACGCAAATAATGCCGCGGTCGTTGTAATGATTCAGGTTCTCACATTTACAGTTAACATTACAATGAAAATAACCACGTACCTCATCAGAAGAGATGTTGGAAATGTTCTCCTCTTGCATAAGCGCAACATTGGCATCTTTTTCAGGGAATTTTCTTTCACGCGCGTAAGTTCAGCTTCCGAGATAGAGTTAATTTCTCTTGTGATATTGTCTTGAAGTTCTTCTTATGTATGGGAAATTGACCTATAGGCCTACACTTTATTTTTCAAGTTTCCCCATAAATAATATTTACATACTGTTAGAAGAACTTAATGACAATATCACATAGGCCTATCAAAAGAGAAAGTAACTCTGTCTCGGAAGCTGAACTTACGCGCGTGAAAGAAAATTTCCTAAAAAGATGCCAGTATTGTCTGGATGCAAGAGGAGAACATTTCCAACAACTCTTGTGATGAGGTACGTGGTTATTTTCATTGTAATTTTAACTGTAAATGTGAGAACCTGAATCATTACAACGACCGCGGCATTATTTGCGAAGATATTTCACCCGATCGCTCGGGAGTTGGAGCTGTGCCAGCCGCGACGCAGAAACCCGCGTCATTGGCCAACTCTTGCGTGGGACTCATTGTATATTACAGTAGTAGGTCGTTAGGTTAGTTTCATATTGTATAGGAATGTGTTCTGCTCGAAGGTAGGTCCACTAGCTGTTACATGTGGTGAATCTCGTTCAGACTAAATTATCATATTAAGAGTTTGCTGGCCAGGTACTTCCCTCAATTACGAAGACAAGCATGTAATTACCTTAGAGTAATTATTTCTATAGCGTTGAGATCCCTGTAATTAATTAATTAGTTTCCTTTAGGCGGGGATGGTCAAGGTATTGAAGTGTATGCAACACATAGAAAATGAAATGCGACATACGCTATCTTTGCAGTACCGAACTATACGATAAAGAACTGACTACGTAAAAGCTTTTTTTATTATTACAAAATGCCATTACACCTTATTTGAAAATAAATACCTCACGATACATTATTTTATTTATTTAGATGAAATGCATTATTTGAGATACATATATTAATTGCTGGAATGAGCAAAATGCTCGTATTTTGTTATAAGTACTGCAGTGCTTTTTTTGCTTTCGCTAAAATCTACACTTCATACACCGCACACATCAGTTTGTACACAGATGTCTTGTGTCATGAGGCTGTGAATTGCAATTTTTCCATTCCTTTTTCCCCCTGCTTTAATTACAATTTTCTTTCAATTGTAGGAATTCTATAAATCCTCTGGTTGAATATCAGACTTTCATTTTTGTAAAGAATGAATCAACTTGCATGTTGCATAGCAAGCGAGATATTTTTTCCAGTCAGATTCCGAATAGCAGACGGGGCATCTCGCACCCTGGTCTTCTCCTGCCTCCCTTAGGGGACACATGATGACGTCATCACATATTGATCGTTAAATGTCCCATTTCAGGAGTTAATCGCATGGAAGAGACATCAAGATGAATATCAACACGTCTAGACCCCATAGAGATCTGTATATGCATGGAAATATGAATTCTGTAGCATTTTCTACGCTAACATACAGTATCAACTGTTGTACCTTGTACACCGTATTCAATCTGTGGGATGAGTTGGAAATAATGAATGTAAAGCGTTCGAAATTTCTAATATCGATTGTCTGGCGACATAAATATAGCTTCCAAATTCCGCGAGGGGCAATGGAAAGATGTCTAAGATTGAATTCTGAGGTTATGCATCCATTCTTACGGTAATTTGTTAGGAAACATTCTGACCTGCTTTTACAGAATTATAAACATTATTCCTTGTTTGCGGGACATATTTCCATAATTTTTTCTGCAGCCCTTCATAGCCGCGGGCTAGTAACGTCAACAGCAGCTTGACCCATTTGATAAAGTTTCACATTCAAACCCGGTGTAGCCCTTGGCAGTTATGCTTTTGGCTTATTAGTAACATGACTTATGTAGAACATGCACGGTGATCAACCAAACAACCGTTCAACGCAAATATAAGCAGCTTTTATTAGTAAGGCTGATATGGAACAACGAGGCATTTAAAAAGACTTTCCGCAAATGACCCAAATTAGCAGACATGAAAGAATGCCTATTTCTTTTGAAAAGTTATCTTCCTGCTTCAGTTCATCAGTAGCCAATGGGAGAGTTGTTATGCAAGCTAGGGTTCGCATATTCGCTTGGAACACCTTGTGTTGAAACCCAGATATGAACTATAGTAAACCAGGTTCTGTAAACATATAGTTCCGTTTGCCTTTATTTTAAAAGATTTTTTATGTGACCGAATCGACTGTATAAGGGTATTTAATCGCTTAGCTAAATAACTAGTTTTCATTGACGTTTGTCAAAGAGACGATATGCGAAAGATTTACACGAGTTTATTAGTTTATAACATGATCTAGCGAAAAGTAGCGAAATTTTCCCCATACTTCCATCTCCATATGATGAAAAAACTCGTGATTGGAAGTTAGAGGTGTGACGTCGCAAGGCCAGAGAAGCTATAATTCTGGGTAAACAGGTTGACAAACCTCGCGGGCGACATAATTTTGCACATTTATGAAACGGGAGAATTCAGTATGCCTTACTAAACTAATATCACTGTTCATAACCTAACCTAACATTAATATCAACGTTCCTAACCTAACTGCCACTAAACTAGAAGCTGGTAATCCTGCTTCGCTGAAAAACAGTAACATATTACATTATGCGTGGAAACCTGTGCATCGCGGGATATCTTACAATGGGACTTTGCAAAATAATAATAATAATAATAATAATAGTAATAATAAATAAATAAATAATAAATTTAAAAAAATTACCATTTACTACTGGTATTGTCCATGTTAGTGATAATTTTGCTATACTGATAAGAGAAGTACAAATTTATGAGCTATTTGATTAACTGATTTCAAGATATGTGATACAAGATATTTTCTTGCACTATTATAAATAAGAAATACGCATGGCTGCTGAGTAAAATATATTACCTGCAGTTATTTTATAAGAGGACGACAGCTTGCAGAGTGTAAACAGCAAGTACTTACATGTAGCGGTCTACACAGCGAACCCAACCGAACAGTACTGAGATTGTATATAGGCTTAACCGGCACTGGAGCTACTGGATCATGAGCTATGCTGCCCTCTGTGAGTTTTGATGAGTACATTATGCAACAAGCCTATAATGGCTTTTATTAAGAAACAGTATGTTGCTCGTTTAAACAGAATTTCGTTTCATAATTTTTACGAGTATTTTAACTATGCAAGTTGCATACGACAGTTTTTATTCGACCATAATTAGTCTAAATGTTTAAAATTTTAGATTTTAGATTCACGCAAACCCTTCAGCGCGCTAACCTTCGCACCAGCTGGTTGACGTAGTTTATGTCTTCTACGATAGATGGCAGCTTACGTCGTCAGTCAGATTGAAGCTTCCTTTTTCTGTTTTCTTCAAGCCAACGGAATTTTACAGCACGATATGAATTCAGTTTAGTATGATATTAAAATTAACAAGAACTGAATTGATTTTATTTTAAATACAGTCTGTTTATTACGCAGATTTCAGCTGCTACCCTAAAGATCTCAAGATCGTTCCGTGTTCGATAATAATCAATACCACACCAGTTTCGAAATTATAAACATTGTCGAAACGAGTATTACTATGATAGGCCTACCGTTAAGTCGCTCGTAATCATAGGCGTACCGGGGGGGGGGGGGGTTTGGGGGTTTGAACCCCCCCCCCCCCCATTGATTAAAAAAAGGAAAATTTTCTAATTTTTTTAAGACTGCCCATAAATTACTTAACACAAGTATAAAGCGTGGGCAGGTTAAAACTCATTATTTTGCATCTTAATTTTTAAAATTTTCCGGGGAGGACCTCCCGGTATTCCATACCCCCCAGACCCTGCGGATGTTATAACCCCCCCCCCATATGGTCGGCCTGGTTACGCCTATGCTCGTAATAAGCGTATTATATTATAGTAAAACAAAAACGTTATTTGACTTGCTTTTCTTTTGTCGTTTTCACAAACATGTAGTATATGAATTTTAAAATAATGTAATAGTTCTAATTTTAAAATTTTACATGAACTGAGTTCAAATCGGTTTAAGCAAGGTTGGTTTCTATATATTTTTTTGTTACTTCATTAGGAAAGGACCAAGTAATATGTAACTGAACATTTTGGCAGATATGTGCGTTGGATTTAGAATCTGCATACAGTAACAGTAATTAAATGCTAGTAGAAACGGTACCAATAACAACATCATTAAGATTAATTACCGTAAAAGTATAGATATATCGGTAGATTGATTAAAGCCTGCCGAAAGTTAGCCTGAAGTTGAACATTTTCTGTTTTATATTTTTATGGTATTTTCAGAAGAAAAACCAAGCAAGAATGTATCGGAGTTCTATTTTCAGATATGTTTACAACTACAAAATATCAGGAATTCGTATTTTCAAAACTTTCCAAATTACAAATATTTTTCTTCGTTTATAGCTTATAAAATTTACTAAGAGATGCGATTTTTTTTTTTCATTTGCCTGAACAAAATTACCGCCTGCGTGGTCTTGTTGTTAGTATCGCTGCCTACAGATCCATAGGCCCGGGTTCGATCCCCGGTACTTCTCGGATTTTTCTGAGGTAGGGAGGTCTGGAACGAGGTGCACTCAGTCTTATAATTCAAATTGAGGAGCTACTTGCTAGAGAAGTAGCGGCTCCGGTTTTGGAAACCACCGTTAACAGCCGTGGGTGTTGGTATGCTGATCACATCTCCCCCAATCCTGCCATCTGCCTGTGGTAGATGACAAAGCGGTCGGGCCTTGTCCCTTCAGGGATGTAGCGCCACGGAGTTTAGTTTAGTTTTTTCTGAACAAAACGTTCACTCCGAATGTAGAACGTAGAATTTAGATAAGCAGATCTACAGTATTAGGCTTTTTTCTTTGTACTTTTTTCTACATGTAATATTGAAATATAGAAAAATCAACCAACAAAAATTGCGGGCTTACAGTATTTAATGTATAGGCTACTATGCGCAGAAGCACAGTTCTTGTCCACGAAAGAAGACATGTAAGGATTTAAGAAAACCTATTATCTGTGATATTAATGATATGTGCGTAGTCATGTTGATATGTGTTGTTTGGCATTTGCATTAAACTTATAAAAATAATGGTTTTAAAGAAGTGACATTTCATTTAAAAGTTTGGAGAATTCGCATTAAAAAATGCAATAGACAAGATTTTATTTAAAAAATAGACCCATTAAGTCGAATGGTGAAATGTATTTTTTGGTGTATTACAATGCTGATTACGGTTTCTTTTTAGGCAAATCATTACAAACAAAAGTAATTTTGGAATAAATTATTTACCCACTACTTAGTTACATTTAGTCTTACATAATATTCCTAAATAACCTAATACTTCATATTTGATCAACTATTATTTGGTATTTGCCTAACGAATTATATTAAGTTTATATGCTATTTCGCCTATAGGTCTTTACTTGACTCCTAATTCATGATACGTATTTTTGTAATTACTATAATAATTTACTCCGTAATTATTATTAATTATTTTGTATAATTACTCTGTAGTGTAACCAAATAATTAATTGCGTTTATTTAACCCATTATTAATTGCATTTGTTCTAAGTTATTAGCGTATGTATTAGTCCCAAATTAGTTTGGTATAATATGAAACAATGGAAATGCAATAATAGAACAGAAAGAACCTTATTTAGACAAGTTTGGCATTACAGGACAATGCCCAATTTGGAACACATGTCAGTATGGACAAGAATCCTTCAAAATGACAGCAATTTTGGATATGATGTGGAAAAGGCATTTCTAGATTCTAGTGATGTTTTCTACGTTTGGGGTCAGAATTTTGCATCTAGCTATGTCTGTAATTAAATTTGTTTATTTATGAACAAGACGAGTTATGGAATTTAGTACTGTATTAGCAATATAAACAAAATATCTGTGCCCTGACAGCAATTTTGGATTTAATGGAACTCTGCATCCAGCGATACCAATAACTCCAGTTTTGGAACTTAGTATTAGCAATAAAAACAGAATATCTGTGTCTTTTTGGCAGTGCTGGCTGATAGTAGAGTGAGAAAATAAGTTTTATGTGCTGAGATAAATCTGAGTAGATGGAATCGCGCCTTGCCGCAGGCATCTCTTTGAGATGGTTTAAATGCATCGCTAAACACACTCATTTTATCACTACATGCGCGTTACACACAAATTGTACACTACGGTATGTAGAAAAATGACATTTGCCTCGAGTTTTTGTTGAACTCAAGTTACATCAATCTTTTATATCAGCAAGTAACAAAAAATTAAATTCTATTAAACTGACAATTTATTTCAATGATTGCGTGAAACGTCATTCTTAACATAATTTGTGTTGCATTTTCATAAAATATCCCTTAGATCAGTGGTTCCCAACCTTTTTCAGCTGACGCCCCCTTCGAATATCATGAAATCCTCACGCCCCCTTTGTTAGTAATGGGAAGAAGAATGCCTAAAAACGTGATTGTCAGTACTTTTGTACTTTAAAAGATCCCTATAATACTTGTAAAAATAAAATTAATACTGCTCACCTCTTTTATTATTCTTATTTATTCTGTAATGCTTTTGCTGTCACAAGCACACACATATAAAACACGAAAATGCATGTATAATTATTGTGAAACTTATTTGAGTCTCAGTACAGTTCATAAAAAAAACTTAAATGTAGAAACACAAATGTGCAATGTAGAGTTAAAACTGAATATTAGCAAGATGATTGGCACTGTTTTGCTTTCACCAGCTCTGAGATATTAGATTTTATGTTTGACAGAGCACAACGCAGATCACTCTTATCGGATTTCCAAATTATTATAAACGTGTTGAGCTCAAGATATGACTATTTAATATGACAGGGAAAATATAGTTACAATTTATAAGATTACACAATGTAAATTCACACTGTTCTGTTATTCTTGTTAATTACGGTATGCGTCTGTGTATTTGTTTGGTTAAAGTTAACCGATTAAAAATTCTTACCGACCGACAAGGCAACAACACTAAATCAAAATATGAATTTAAAATTGTTGCACGCCCCCTGAGAAGAGCCTCACGCTCCCCTGGTTGAGAACCCCTGGTTGTTTACCTTCTTTTATTTGCTCTATCCCTACCATGGTTACTTTGGGTAGAGGAAGTATTACGTTCGACCTTGAAATTCGATGTCGAGTTTTCAACACATTTGAGGTCCCCTGAGTCCAAAAATACAATTTTCAGAAATATGTTTATCCGTCTCTCTATGAACAGTAAAGCTAGAGAAGTTAGAGACTTCCTGGGGATGCGACAGGAAGATAGAAAACTATCACTTTACACGAAGAAATTTTTTCCCGATTTTATGGGATATGGCGCTAAGGATTTTGTTTCATTTCTGTACACATTACACTAAGAGCTAAGATTTATAATTTTTAAATACAAATCCTCACAAAGATAGTTATAAACCTGTCATCTTTTGCGCAAACCTACTACAAAAAATAATAGCCCTACTGTTAGTAGTAGTAGCAGCAGCAACAATAGTAGTACTGTATTACTAGTAGTGTAGGTAATGTTTATTATTATGAATCAAGTGTTAAAGCTTGACTAAAGCACTTGTCATTAAATAAGTTTCACAATAAAAACGTGCTGTAGCTCTACTCATTACAGTTGTAACTGAGGCCTATTAACGCCAGCAAGCTACTGCTCATGAGCTTCGTCGTGTTCCGCTTGTCGTTTTAATATTTTACATCTATTTTATAAGCATTTGCGTTCTGTGTATCCCCGAGGGATAACGATAAAATCTCCCGCCACATTATTTATTTTTCTGCTCTCGTACAGCATTATAATTTTAAATTACATTTTTAAAATGTTGATTTTATAAATATCAGTGTTAAGCGTATGACCGACCAATGAGACAGCTTCTAAAATAAATTAAGCCAATAATTCTGGAGTGAAAGGGGAAAAAAGCGTATAGGTCAAAATACGAAAGTTTTAAGAGACAAATAATTTATTTCCACAGCAATTTAACGATACAATGTTACAATTTTTAGTTCAATCCACCAGATATTTTTACACAGTACCTTACACTATTTAAAAATATCTGGGTGGACTGATCTAAATAGTGTAACAATGCTGTAGAAATAATTTTTTTTTCTTTCCTGAAACTGTGGTATTTTGACTTATTGACTTTATCCCTATCTCTCTAGAATTATCTCTTAACCTTTCAGAGCTGAATTTCTAGTGTTATTTAAACAATCATCAAGTCAAACCATCAGTGAGCTGTCAGTTTGACATTAATTACAAAAATTTCAATAGAATAGCTGGCTTTCATAAAAAAAAGTGTCATACATAGATAAAAATCCTCACATTTTACATAAAGCATTACTCTATTAGTCTTACATCGCATATAAATACGTCAGTAGCAGTGAAAAAGTTAAATATTAGGGATGGGTCGATACCAGATTTTCTCGATACTCGATACCGTCAACATTTCAAGTTTCAATAAATAGGTACATTGAAAATTAAAAGTTGAGAGAACTGTGTAATATCAACTAAATTAAGTGTGCATATTTAATGAGACAAAATTTAATATCATCAGTAGCCTATAATTATTTTTAAACTCTACATTAAAACTAAAATTAGTATTTGAAACAGTTCACTTACAAGTTTTTGTTAAAAAATACTAAGCATTCTCATTTAATTGCAGAATTACCAAAGTATCGACAAAGTACCGAGCGAGTTTTCTGAAGTATCGCTCGATGCCGATACCATGCAAGTATCGAGAGTATGGAGGTATCGAAAGTATCGAGGACCCATCCCTGATAAATATTGTATTCCATGACCTCACACCTACATTTTACCTGTTGTAACTAATCGTTCCTGATGTTATAGTCTAGAAAACCCAAACTTTATAATAAAAACGAATGATATCTACAAAAGATCATCATAATGATGTTTGTTTGTAGCAGTGCCTACTTGTGAAAGTCTCGATAAGGACTTTTCGTTCGTGCCTTTGTTGATATGTGAGTTCGATTCTGAATGGGATCTCCGGATTAAGTGGAGGGAGGCTGGTTCCATGCTTAAAGAGGTTCATAGTTGCAGAATGATTTCTAACGAGCCCAAGGTGATTTGTAGATCCTCATGGCGCCTAAATGTGTCTTTTCTTCGACGCGTGAATGGTTATAACTAGGGTTTGGATGTTTATTACATGTCATATTTTTATCTTGACCTACATTCTCGCCGCAAACACATATTAAACACGAATTGCACGCTTGGTATCTACTTTTTTAAAAAAATATTTTATATTTATTTATATTTATTTATATTTTATATATATTCCATTTATATATTTATCTATTTTTTTATATTTATCTGGTTTTTATTTCGCATTTAAGTCATATTTTGGTTATTTTTATGATCTTGGTCATATATTGGTCATATTAGAAATTTAACGTCATATTTCAATTATAAATTCGGTAAAGGAGCACAATTATGAAATACATGCACTAAATGGTCGAGTGAAATTTAATTTAATGTTTATGCCCAATTATTATGAACTTAATTTTAAAATTAATTCAGTTGTTCATATTTTGTAGGGATACAATTAATCTACAAAATATTTGGAGCCTATGAAACGAGCAAACAGGAGCAAATTCTTTAAAATTAGAAGTTCATTACAAGTAAAACTGTTAAAAAGTGATTACCCGATTGAATTCATGTGATGTGATAATTTAGTGCAATTAAACGTTTTAAATTGGAATGTTTATTTTAAAAATATATATATTATTTTATTAGGTATTTTTAGGATTTTTGAGCCATGTTTAGTCATTTTTAAGGGCATGTTTGCAGTCATTTTCCACTTTTTTAGGTCATAAACATCCGAACCCTAGTTATGACCATGGAAATTACTGTCTTTCACATGAGAACAGAGGATATAGTCTTCAGCAAAATGGGATCCTTGGATTTACTCCCTCTAAATTGGCATAACCGAGTCCATGGGTGATGATACTGGACAAAACCAGGTTGGGGTCAAATTTAATTTTAACACTGGAATGAAAGGTTAAGATTTCAAGGAATCACTTTTTTTAGTAATACAGAAATGAATATCCTAAAAATCTTGAAAACGGAGACTTAGATTATCATCAGCCAATTTCTCTTATTTAATGGTTCTTGGATGGTACTATGAGGGGCCATAATTTAATAGGCAGTATGAAGAGATCGTCGATTTCACCATAAAACAGATCAAAAGACTTAGTTTAGAATTCTGCTGGTCGTCATCTAAGACACCAACAGTGAACTTCGTAAAATACCCACCAACTTCCTCATAGACAAAGCCTACACGGTTATTCCGAATAGGCTATCCGTTGATTGAAACGCTGTATGGTCTGTATAGTCTGAAGAGAGGAGATAATTTCCAAAAGTTTCTTGTCCATCTAAGAAAAATGTTGGGGAATTCCGAAAAACGTTGAAGGAATGTACAAACACACAAAATGTATATTACTTATGATTGCAACTGAGACTTATTTTATTTCCTAGCACTTTGGTCCACTTAAATGCTTCGTAGTACTCATTAAGACTTGAAGTTAATTATATCAGTTTGGACAAGGGACGTTCTGGAAATAAAGACTGGATGAGGGACTTTTGGAAATAAAAACAATGGACAAGGGTCAAAGATATAATGGATATAATGGTCAAAAGATATAATGGAATTAATTTTTCATCTTTTTCAAACACTATTTTTCTTTCCTTAGACTATTAAAGCATTCTGTACTTTTTTTTCGAAGTATCTTGCGATTTCCTTTTGCTGCTGATGAATAAATTCTCTACCGATTCCAGCCCTGCTGGAGATACGTTCCTTTATGGCGTTTTGGAACCTGGTTTCCCGCTTGACGCGGTCCAGCTTGCATCGTTGTTTGCAGACACGATATCAGCAGGTTGCCAGACGTTAAGGAAGAAGTTAAACCCAAGAAAAAATTCAAACAGTAGCCTGAAACCTAATTCCAATCCAGTTAGAATCCCGAGAGAATTGTACCCATACTTTGTTTGATTTAACTATTGTGGTGATGTATGGGAAGTGAACTCTCGTTCGAAAACCTTACGATCCACCACTGGCAAAAAACAATTAGCATAATATTGATTTTATCGTTCAAATACTTAGGCCTATATTGTCCGTATCCGCCACTGCACGAAAGGTATTTAACGGAATGTTTAAAAATAATATCGTGTTCTTACAGAAGCTCTTCTAACAGTAGAGTATTTAAATCTGTGCTTTAAATTGAGATTGAACCTAGCAAGTAAGTTAGTTGTGCACCGCGAAATTGTGCTTTCATGCAGTCACCTAAGCAATTTACCCCACTCGCATCCCCACTCCCCCTCAAGCAGTTCTCAATATCCGACTCGGAAAATGAAGGGAAAAGGCATCCGCAACTTGAAAAACAAGGGAATCCACGCAACAGAAAAACATTTCTTTCTCTCACTCTCAGCTGTGTGCACGTGTAAATAACAACGAAGATACATAAGGTGTCTTTTTTGTGTCTTTCATATCTCCCAGTTTTCCTAGTATGGAAAAACTCTGCCTACAGTGTTTTGCAGATGACAAACAGTTTGTCCTTCTCCTTGCTTTGATACGCGGTCCAATCAGAGACGGCGAGACGGAGGGAAGACTCTTAATGCTAGCGGCGCTTCGTAAGCTCGTACGCGTGATTGGCGGTGAACGAATCTGCTTCTCATTTGAAAAATACTTGTAAAAGCTTTATACAATATGAAACAGTGTTATTCCAGCATATACTTTGAAAGAATTAACATAAAATAAATATCTTTCTATTTTAGTTTGAAAATAGATCTGCGTTTTAAAAATCGGAAAAGATTTGCAGCTGTAGGCGTACAGTTTATACCGTACAAAATTTGCTGTATATCTGTCCCGGTTTTGATTAATGTGCCTTTTATTTGACTTACAATAAATTAAAAACAATAAATAATTCATCGATATAATTTATAAACATACAAACTGCATAACGACGAGCTTCAAAATATGTACTCTTCGCCTGATATGGTACGGGTAATTAAATCACGGAGGATGAAATGGGCTGAACATGGTGGACGCCTGGGGGAGAAAAGACGTATCTCAAAAGTATTGAATGGGAGACCCGAAGGGAAAAGACCACTTGGAAGACCTGGACATAGTTGGGAGGACAATATTAGGATAGATTTAAGTGAAGTAGGATTTGCGAATGATTGTTGGATGGAGTTAGCACAGAAAAGGGTTGAGTGGCGGGCTCAGATAAGCGTGGCAATGAACCTTTGGATTCCATAGAATATATAATATTCCTTTAGCTTGCTGAGGAATTGTCTATTGCCATCGAGTAAGTAAAATTAAGTAAGTAAAATTAACAATCGTAAGACTTTTACCTTGAACAAGTTAATCGATGTATAGCCTATTCTGCAGTGATGGGCAAAATACGGGCCCGCGGCAGCAAAATAGGAGGAAAATACATTTCTTACTCGATTGCTTTTCCTTCTATTGCATGACTCCATGGTGAATTTTAACAGAACTTCAAGACCTTTTAGCATCTTAAGTCCTTACAGAAATCACGATTCCAAATTTTGATTTCTCGAGCGCCATGAGCTTGAGCAAGTGGTTTCTTC
Organism: Ectobius pallidus; assembly: GCA_964059195.1. Classification (NCBI taxonomy): domain Eukaryota; kingdom Metazoa; phylum Arthropoda; class Insecta; order Blattodea; family Ectobiidae; genus Ectobius; species Ectobius pallidus. Next base: position 104,112,685 of record CAXKWD010000008.1, read on the forward strand.
TTTGAAGCTTCGAAAAAGTTGTGTCAGAAACAGACTGATTGACAGACTTTTGACTTCACTCCTGAGGGTCATCTGCTTCTAGTTTCAATTACACTATGTAAAAACCTATCTGAAATACAGTTCCACTCATCTTATACTTCTTCATAAATAAATAACAGACAAAATATTTCTGAAAACTGCACCATTTCGGCACTATAATAAACCATTTCGGCACTATAATAAACTATTTCGGCCCGCCTTATGAATTTTTTTCTGTTATTTGGCCCTCTCCCATAGGGGTTTGCCCATCACTTCGTATACTACGTATGACCTACAGCAAAAATGATCATGTTACTATGTTGTGTTCATATCGTAGATATATTGCTGAGTTTTAAATTCCATCCAGTGATAAAGCTTATGTGCCTACAGACTTTATCCGACAACCTCTTACAGTTCGATCTGTACTAGAATTGCAATTACAACAATATTCCCATTTATGGAGAGTAAAATGATTCTTGAAACATTAAATTCGTTATAATTCTTCCTTACTTAACTACAGTGGAAGAGAATAATCAAATGGGTCATTGAATCCCTTTGAAAGCCTAGGAAGGGTTGGGATTGAGGTTATGGCTGCTGCTTGATTGGTCCGGAGGCATGCGGTACAAAGGAGCTTTGTTTATCAATTTTCCACCACATGTGTGTCACGAACTCATAACCTCTTGTTTAGCAGTCTCACTTCGCTGCACAGGCTGCACCAGAATCTGCATCATTACGAACCCTTCGTGCATACAAGTTCTATTAACTTCATGCCTCTCTACTTCTGTTAAACTAGGTAGTAAGGCGCGAAATAGGAGCGAAGTCAGTTTCCCATGTTCGTAACGTGTGATGAATTTTGCATCATTTTCGGGGGGGGGGGGGAATCGGGTTCCGTCAAAACCTGACTTATGTCATGTGCTTATGTTTAAAATTTGCTGCCAATCGAACGTAAAATCCCATCGCTTAGAACTCGAAAATAAAATTAAAATGTTTTTGCCACCCTTTTCGAGAAAATAGGCTCCTTCACGACCTGGCTTGTATGCCATTTGCTCATAATCGAATTCCCTTGAGAGCTCCGCTGTGTTGAGAAAAGCGAAACCAATAACTTATGTTTGTTTCTGCAACGAGTTTGAAATACAATAGTTTGTAACCCAGAAAACAACATATTTCACAGGAATGTTATTATTTTATGATTTTTATTAAGTAAGATTTCTTTTTGTACAAAATATATTCACCAGTAATGATTAGGCCCATAGTTTATTCCTTGCACCTTATTCTGCATAATTGTACATGGAATTTAAATTTTTCATCTAATTTATTTTCTATCATTTTATAACACATTTAAAACAAACTACTTAATCCCATAGGATGCATTATAAATTTAAGGGTTCTTGAATGAATCGTGTTGTATTTGAGATGTTCATTTTTATTAGCACAGCTGCTCCTTACATATTCTAACAATCCTCAAAGGAGTCCCTAATCTTGACACATCTCTTGGAAGTTAAAACAATAATAATAATAATAATAATAATAATAATAATAATAATAATGATAATAATAATGTTTCAGTGTTTTTCTTATGTAAGTTCTTTACAGCTTTCATAAATTCTACAGTTAAAATGCTAATGGGCGAAAAAATAAAGTGAATTTTAGAAATATGTCTTCGTTCCTTTATTATAAGTAGGGGATGACATGTCATATTTTTTCCCTTTGTATTATTTCAGGTTTCCGACTAATTTAAACCCGATTCCAAGCATCCTGGTGAAAATGGAACGGTTTTTATTGTGCATATAACTGCATATTTAGGAAATTTCAACTAAAGTAGCATATTTAGTATGAATATGCATATTTAGGCCATATTTTCGGAATATTTGTGTGCATATTAAAGAAATTTTGAAGTTTCATATATTTTATAAATTTTTCTTTATACTGATACTTTTTGAGAATTTACAGATATTTTAAATAATTATCATTATATTTTAATAAAATTAATTGTAATAAAACTTAAATTTTCATATTTTAAATTTTATTGGTCATATTTTAATGTTTTTTAAGGTCATAAATGCATGCATATATCCTATTTTTAGGTCATATAAATCCGCCCCCTAATTATAAGCATAAAAAGAAAATTTAAGAGTGGGCGGGATATGAACTCAGGGAGCCTACCTTAGCCCCTCTCTGGCTACGGACCTGCTTTGATTGGCACAGAATATTGTATTTCCTCCCTTAATATCTTCTCCATGTAGTAAAAGTGTTATACGACACAAGTGTAAACCTGTTGCATCGGGTTGGGTGGTAGAGGGTATCATAGTAGAACGTGCGTCAGGTCTCGAACCCGAATCCCACCACGAGCGTAGGAGTCGCCAGGTGCACCGCTGGACCTGTTGCTGCATAGAGTGGTTTCTGCGGTGGACTCGGTGCGCACCCTGATGCTCATCTCGAACGCGCGCGATCGCCGAAACGATGCGCCACTGCGGGGTTTGTAATCGATTTGCGGAATCCATGAGTGATCGACCCTTCCCCTTCTCTCACATTTTTTTTCAACCCTCCCCATACTCTTGCTTTGCTACGTATAGCCCTGTGGAAATTTGTATTTCACTGTATTATTTTCTCTGTAAATCTCCTAGTCTGGCTAGTTGACCGGATCTAGATGGGAACTGTAACAAGATATGTTGTCAGTGGCGGCCACTAAGGCAATTTAAAGTCGATTTAAAGCGTTCTTTGCAATTTCACTGCTTTCTCTTAGGCATCATTCACAGAAACGTGTGTCAGCATGTAGTTATATTATATTCTTTCTTTCATTTTAACTTTTTTATGATTTCTCTTCTTCACTTGTTTATTATAGTTCTCAATTTTTATTTATTTATTTATATACTTATTTATCTTGTCTTGTTACTATTATGGATGACCACTTGCGTGGTAGCTGGCTACAGTTCAGAAGACTCGTGTTCGATCCCCGGATTTTACTGAGGTAGGGAGGTCTGAAACGGGATGGTACACTTAGCCTCGTAATTCAAACTAATTGACTAAGAAGTAGCGGCTCCAACACGAAATTATCAATAATGACCGTGGTTGTCGGCATGCTGACCACATGCCCCTAATCCTGCCATCTGCCTAGGGTAGACGACACAGCGGTCGGATGGTAGGCCTAGTCCCGTCAGGGATGCAGAGTTTAGAGTTACTGTTATGGAGGGTACGCAGTGACGTAGTTGGAGTCTGGGATGTAAAGCGAAAGGTTGTGAGTTCGATTCCCGATGAGGTCGTTCGGCTTTTTCAAATAACCTAATCAGTCGACTCAGTCTTTAACAGAAATTTAGTACCAAAAGCAATAGTGGGAGTAAAGGCTGTCGGTGCGTAAGGCTGACACCTTACTACTTGACCATCTTGAATGTCTAAAAATCTAGGAGCCTATTCTCTTGGAAACCTAAGGGCTTGTACGGCATGTATAAGAAATACTAGTCTATTATGGATTACCTTATTTGATTAATTTTCTAATAGAATGCGGTCTAACTCTTTTCAATAATTGTCCAGACATTCCTAGACTAATCAGATTTTTAAAACTGTTTTGACCGTGCAGACTGTTCGTTAAGAATATTACTTTTTACATATTTTATTACTTGATGTAAGAATTTAAATGAAGTTTCATTCTGTTAGTCACATAGATGGAGAAGTCTGGCAGTTTATTGTTCTTTAGAGCAGATGCTATTATTAATTTACATTTCGTTCGGTATTATGAAACCCGATTTGTTCGTTGAGGAATCCACAAAATCTAATAGGCTACTCCATTAACGTAAAACTGTTTTTTAAACATTTTATTATACGCCATGTTCTCCTGTAAATGAGGCTTAATAGCATTCGAAGATAGTTAATTGCATAATCCTGAATGGAAGGTTATTTTCCTTCTCTCCAGTCACCAAGTCACCTACTTGTTGCATATTCTAAGTGCTCTATTGATCTGTCCGCAGTTCTTTTGTGTATAACTTATTCTTTATTGCCGAACTTTATCCATTATCTTTTCTGTATTGTTTTCTCAAGCAATAGATTCAAGATGTATGGGCGCGAATTTGATATAAGTAGGGTTCGGATGTTTAAGAACTAACAAATTGGAAAATATGACTCTAAATATGACCTTAAAAATGATTAAATATCACCCAATAAACCTAAATATGACCTATTAAAAGAACTATTTTTTCCTAAAAATAAATGTTGCAATTTAAAACGTTTAATGACACTAAATTATTACATCATATTAATTCAATTAGATAACTTTTTAACAATTTTACAGCCGATTTACAGTTTTACTTGTAAGGAACTTCTAATCTGTTAATGTTTCCAGATACCACTGCAAATGTGTTAAAAACAGGAAGTTGTTAACAACAAGGAGGAAGAGATAATTGTGCTATTACTTGTTAATGGCCCTTCACATTTCTGTTACAGTAAAACCTAAATATTCGTGACTCTTCCAAAAAAAAAATTAAGTGGACAATTTAGTGCACGTACTGCATTAATTGTGCTCTTTTACTCTTTTACTGGATTTATAACTGAAATATGACGTTAAATTACAAATATGACCGAAATATGACCACGACCATGAAAATAACCACAATATGACTTTATGTGCAAAATAAAAACGGTCCGATTAAAATAACAAATGTGCAATTCATGTTTAATTTGTGTTTGCGGCGAGAATGGAGGTCAGGATAAAAATATGACATTTCATAAACATCCGAACCTTAGATATAAGCTTATTCAATTTATAATTTTTATTAGTAGGTTTATGCAATTAATTATTTAGATGGTGATTCCATTGAGTGGAAAATATATTTTCATTCATACATCACATTTTAATAACATAAACACGTAACAGTAAGATGTAACAAAATAATAATTGTGATACATTGATATCGTGTTTTCTTGTGTTTACATCAGACTACATATATATTCGAACAAAGACGTGTGGGGTACTTAAGGATACCTGTACGTAATTTATTAATAACTATTGTTATTTCTATTAACATAAATCAGTAGTCTAAGATTTAAATTGATGTCAAGGTTAAGTGTTCTTCTTTGGTCTTCAATCCTTGGATTAGTTTGCAGTGATTCTCCATTCTGATCTTTCTTCCTTCCTTTTTATTATTAATTCTTCACATGTTTTACAGTTCTTGTCCTCCTCAATTTGTTCCATGTACAGTCTTGCTGTTCCTTTGCTTTTCCTACATTCAATTGTGCCTTCGATAATAATTTTCAAAAGGCTTTGGTGCCTTAGCAAATGCCCTATGAGTTTTATTCTTCTTTTTCTTATTTGGTTCCAAATTTCTTTCTCTGCTTTTGCACTCTCATAAACTTTCTCGTTGGTAACTTTATCGAACCAGCTAATTTTCAGCGTTTTTCTGCAGCACCATGTTTCAAATGCTTCTATTCTCCTTTCTGATTTCAGGATTAACCAAGTTTCACATCCATACAACATTATGCTCCATAGGCTACATATGTTTTCAGGGTTGGAATGTTTAAAACAAAACGTTTAAAACAAGTGCTTGTGTTTTTTAAGTTGTTTAAAAGTTATATATATAATAGGCCCTATACATTAAAATGGTTGTTTTAAACAAAATGAACAATTTAAACTTTTTTTAAACAAACAACATTGTTGTAAGAAATAAAAAACGTTTAAAAAGACACGTTTAAAACAACCAACATTGTTGTTCACATAAAAAACGTTTAAAAAAAACATGTTTAAAAAAAACATGTTTAAAAAAAACGGTTTTTTGTTCTTAAAAAAAACATGTTTTTTTCCAACCCTGTATGTTTTCATCAAATTCTTCCTAATTTCTAAACAAATATTATTGGATGTGAATAATTTATTTTTCTTACTGGAGGCAAGTTTAGCTTGATATATTCTATTAATAATTTCTTTTTTACTTCTTCCATCAGATGTTATTTTGGTTAAATGTTAAGCTTTATAAATCAATGTTTACAATGAGTTCTTGGAGGAACTCCACATATAGGCCTAATTTACTAATTTAATTTTCATAGGCCTAATATTATTTCACTTGCTAGTAAGAATATCAAGTGATAACAAAGCAAATTGCTGTTTGTGCTCTTTGAGGAGAAATAATAAAGAGTGCTTGGAATATGAGTGGCGGATTTATTTTATGAGTAAAGTATGAAATAGAGTGGTCGGTGGGTATCAGTGGCGGACCGCAAATTGGTTGTGGTTGAGAGCATTCCACGGTTTGCCAAGATTCGCAGCGAGTTTGTGTAAAGCAGGGAGCAGGCAGGGAGAGAGTTGCTGAGGGGTCATGCCCTCTGCGAGCCTGCCTGCTGTCTAGACTCCCCTCTACTCGTGTCTCACCCCAACACTCTTCTTTCCATCGAAATGAAAACATTCGTTATGTCACTCAACTCGGTTAATCACTACGATGCATCAATTACTATCAACCTGTACGCCACTGTACCGGGAAATAATCCATTTACACGATCATTGCATTTTGATAATTAAAATGCATGGTGTAAAACTTCATTATTATTATTATTATTATTATTATTATTATTATTATTATTATTATTACGTTAGTACTAGTATTGGTTAGAAAAGTACTACTAAATCTCTTTGGTGGTCAAGTAATAGCATCTTTCAGTGACTGTTTGCGAAAAATAAATTTCGTGCATCTTTTTATTATTTTTTATTTTACAGTTTGTGACTGTTAGCATGCTAGTTTGTATTTAAAAAAAGATAGGGTTTTAAGTCAATAAGTATCCGCACTCTTTTTTTTAAATGTATTGCAATAATAATACAAAACTTTCAATTAATTTATATCATTTTTCAACGTAGTCCCCTTGCTTCTCAATGCACTTGATTCATCGTTGCACAAGCTTCCTGATGCCATCAGAAAAAAAAAAAGATTTTCGGCTGAGTACCAAGCCACGTATGCACCGCTTCCTTCACTTCTTGGTCTGTGGTGAATCGATGGCGCCTTAAGGCATCTTGAAGTAGGCCAAAAATATGGAAATCTGACGGAGCAAGATTGCAGGATGCTCTTTACACTTTAAACCCCAGTTTCGCAATAGTCCTGTTCTTTCCTCGTCCTTCACACTTGTCCGACAATTTTTAAACTTTTCAATCCATCCGTAAACGCTTCGCCGTGGTAAAATATTTTCCCCATATTGTTGGCTTGAAAGTCTTCGATGGATTTCGGCTCCTGAAACACCTTCAGGCGACAAAAAACGAATCACTGCACGCTGTTCTTCTTTGGTGCAAACGCTGAGCGGTGTAGCCATGTTTAATGTGCAACAGCGCAACGCCAGTGGAGTCATGACGGTCAAACATTCCACAAGCGGAGACAAATGAACAACATGTCGACGTGCGCGAGCACAAAGCGGTACAGCCAACCTACAAAAGATTAAACAAAAAGTGCGGATACTTATTTTGACATAGGCTACCCTCGAAAATCATTGGTCCCGAGTTAAATATTTATAGCTCTTTAAAGACCTATGCCTCATGTTCTCAAAGAGGACCCTTGGCAAAATTTTGGACCGATTGACGCCTACCTCTCCTTCCTGATCATTCCGTACCGAGTATTTCAGGCTTTGAGGGAATGAACTGCAAACACACTCAACACACAGATTTCGTTAGTAAGAAAACTCAGAAGGAAACGGCGTAAGAGGTGAGTTCCCAACAGCCGCTGTTATTATTTTATAATTAATTATTATTAGTTATTATCAGATATTGGAGGCAAAGCAGTTGATATTGTAGATTTACTAAAGAAAACTATCTTTACATTGCAAATTGCAAATTCAATCCTTGCCTATTTCCTTTCTTAGTTTGTTATTATATGGGTGTTCATGAATAACACCGAAATATTTTTACCTGTGTACAGAGGGGACATAGACAAGCAACTTTTATTTGGAGATATTTGCTCTATGGATTCAATTTTTCCTTTTACAGCATAAAATATCCCAGGGCATGGCCGCCACTGACTTCTAACATTTGAAAAAAAATGCAAAACAAAGGAACTTCGTTCTTGACACTGTAGTTATGAATAAAAGAACTAATGCAATGGCTGGATTTCATGTAATTAGTCTGTAAATTTTGTAGATTATGAAAGCTCTAAATTATGATATAGCTGTTAATGAATGATTAAAAATCAGGTTTTTGTCGATCACTAAAAAGGTATAAAGTCAATTTAACGAACATTTTAACCCCATTTCGCTTAATTATTGACTTATGAGCACCAAACTGTAATAACTTTAATGCCCTATAGCAGCGTTTCTCAACTTTTTTGTTCCCGAGGACCTCCAAAAAGGTTTAAAAAAATTTACGGACCCCTAATTTTACATCCCATTTTTAAAAGAAGGCCTATATTCTTAATATTTGGGGTATTGATTATAGGTCATTATAACCAAAAGTGTGAAAAAGTTTTACTTCTTTACTTTCTACTTGCTTTATGATATTTTTTAAATTATGTCTGAGGACCATTTGCACCATCTTGCGGACCACCAGTGGTCCGCGGACCAAAGGTTGAGAAACGCTGCCCTATAGCATACACATTTTACGTCACAGAGCAAAAATATCTTAATAAAAGTTGCTTGTCTACGTCCCCTATACACAGGTAAATATTTCGGTGTTATTCATTAACACCCTGTATAATATAATTATATATAAATATATACATATATATATATATATATATGCTTTTTTTTTCTCGATAGCTTATCTCCATTTAGGGAATTTCATGCGAGGGGATTGAATATCCTGGTTCACTCGATCTCTGCCTGAACTGACAGGAAATAGCATTCGCTTGTAAGTTTGTTTATTTCTGTGGTGCAAATCAGGTAATGGGACGGGGAAAATAATTCTTATCAAATTTACGTCGCTGAAGGCGGAAGTGATTTTCAGATGTTGAGTTTCGAAACGCATATTGTTTTTATGCATGTCATGGCAGAAACATAACTGGAGTACGTGATATTGCATGGTTTCTTTAGATGGGAAGAAAGTTTTCTTGCCGCAATACCTACACAGTAATATCTAATAATAAGTCACATACTGCCAGTGCTTGCCCTTGCTGTCTTAATATGCGAGTCTGTACCTTGAGTATACGTAATATGAACACGTAAAGGTCACTGAATAATCAAATGCCATCTTATTTTAGTTCGATGATATACGCATTGAGTAAGGTACCTAGATTTTCAGCTCGACGTTTTGACAAAACAGTTATAACTATGGGGCGGATTTCTATGACCTAAAAAATAGGATATATGCATGCATTTATGACCTAAAAAGACATTAAATTATAACCAATAAAATTTAAAATATGACTTTTTCACTTACACATTAAATTTTTTTATGTTCATTTTATTATAATGTTAATTATTTAAAATATCTGTTAATTCTCAGAAAGTATCATTATACAAAATTTACAAAATATGATATGAAACTTCAAAGTTTCTTTAATATGCACACAAATATGCCAAAAATATGACCTAAATATGCATATTCATACTAAATATGCTACAATAGGTGAAAATTTTCTAAATATGCAGTTATATGCACAATAAAAGCCGTTCTATTTTTACCAGGATGCTTGGAATCGGGTTTAAATTAGTCGGAAAACTGATAGAATGCAAAGGGGAAAAATATGACATGTCATAGAAATCCGCCCCCTAGTTATAACTTATGAGATAAGTTTAGAGTACATATCAGGTTTAAAGGGAAATGGAAAATATATCGACTAACTTACGAATCTGTGACTGTGTGCACAGGGGCAGATTATAGCCTAAAAGGTTTTTCCTCAACTCATAATTCAATATTTAAAATTTCCTTTCACCTTGTTCTTTATCCATTAGCTTCAGATTAATTAAGATAAAGGAAGGTTCGATTGTGGCATGGAAGAAAAGCAACGTTGTTCGAACCCCTACATACCCATGAATTGGATTTTTTCCCCTGAAATAAGAACTAATACAGAAAATTATTTAAATGAACCCAAAATTGCATTCTTGTCTTGAGGGAACGTAGCCTATAGGCCTAATGTTTACACAAATCTTTTACGCGTGTTCATGAAAATAAATTAATTGTTCTATAATTAGTTGGAGATGCTCTGTAATGTGTATATTAAATATATTATAATATTTGTAGGGTGGAATATTTAATTATGTATATTTACTATTGTGGCAATGAAGTTGTGTTACTATTTGTTTTTCTCCAATTAGTCTATATTGAAAACCAGAATAGTAGACGTCTATAAAACATGTAAGATTTGAAAAAGAATAATAGTAACTAGTAACTGTACTGATCGAATCGAGATCCTTTTTCTTTTCTGAAGTCTGTTAAAAATCTGTTAATATTTGCCCCTGGCCTTCAAAATCGTCCCTTTTACAGCAGAAGTCTTAACAGATACCACTATTCATATTCTTTATAATCATAAAAGCTCAATAGATACCTCGTCATACTGTACCAATACCCGTACTATTGTATTAAAAATTGCTATGGCGTTCTGATTGACATTTTAAAAATGAAGTATGTTTTTAGTAATGATATTATATCTTGTTGGCTTGTTGAGAAAGCGTTGACTCTTAGACTCGGGTGACTCGGATGACTCTTTGCGGTTATTGTTATTGTTCATAAAATGTTGACAGCACTTACGGTGCTCATTGATTCTAATAAAATGATTTAATTTTTAGCCTAATACCGTCACTTTAGTATTTGTTTTAAGGATTGATTTACTTTATTTAGTACACTGAAACATATTTATATTTTAGGACAAGTAAACATGATATTAAAAACGAAGGTATGCATTTACAGTTCTAAAAAATACAATAATAATGACTTATAAGATCGAAAACAGAATATTAAAACAAATATGCTTTATTATATTAGCCTGCAAGTTTTGAACTTATAAAAATGCTTAGTTACTCTAATATTTCCGTAGAAATATCAGTAGTATATTGCAACGAGGTGTTCTTCTATAATAATAGAATAAACACATATAATAGGCCTATAACACTGAAATATTTATTAATATTGGCATTATAATATAAAAATCAATTTTGGATTATTAAATTCAAATTTAGAACGACAATAAAAGATAAATGTCTTCCAACAATTAGTGAGTAGGCCTACAGAACATCAACTCCTAGCAATAGCAATTTACTTACTTTTATTCTGAGTAGTTTTTATGTTAAAAAACCTGATATTATTATTATTACTATTATAATTTTTGTATTTTAACAACAAAGATCAATCGTGAAATGACTTGCGAAATTATAACACTTTGCTATAAATTTATTTAAAAAAAACGTATTCAACTACAGATAGACCTACTATAAATATTACTGTGTTTTTTTCATTCTTGAGGCATAGCGTCAATTTTTACGATCAGGTTGTTTTAGGCTGAAATGAAGGGGAAAGATTTCCCTTCATCTGAACCAGATGATATAGTGTATTGTCTTCATTTATGTATTAGGGGACGGCTTCTCTCCCTACACCTAATGCACCGTGGAACATGTACAATTTTAAAGTTGGACTACGGACTGTAACCATCGTACTCATGTCCCATAGGACGGAGTATCGCGGAAATGGAATTCGAGAGGAAAGGTTGGATATAACTCGTGATGAGCAATGGTATTAAACTCCGCTTTGTTTCTCAGTGAATAAAATGTTTCCACTTCACTTTCGTCGTAAGAAAACCAATGCTCAGTTCCAGATTTCTTATGAAAATTGCAAACTCTTATACTAAGGTTTCAGGTATAAAATATTGAAATTGCCATAGAACAAGATTATTATTATTATTATGATTATTATTATGATGATGGTGATGATTATTATTATTATTCGTAACTTACTATTACTAACTAATTATTTTTATTATTTACCGATGTAGTAAGCTCTGGCTCCACATGAAAAATATAAAATTCGGCCCCTGCGATGATAGTTTTAGGGTATAAATACAGAGTGTGCAAATTCTGGAAAATCAGGGAAATTGAAATCGGCCAGGAAAAAAAGTCAGGGAAATTTGCATAAAAATATGGAATAGTCAGAAAAAATAACTACCTCTAGTGAGCAAAATGTGAGGGACATGTGTTTTGCTCCAAATGCTGTACCTCAGACTGTGTAAGCAATTTTCTTTTCAGTACTTGAGCTAATCATTTATTTTTGTTATGGGGATGGATGAAGGTGGATTTTTTCCTTTTTGTTTAAGTTTCTGGTCATGGAAAGTCAGGGAAAAGTCAGAGAAATTTATTTCAACATTTCTGTGGACATTCTGAATTAAAACAACGCGAATGATCGTACAATTTAAAATCGTGTCGAGTGAGCGATATTGGCAGAAAACGCGTTTCAAACAAATTTAAACCTACTTATTTAAAGCTATCTTTTTCGCGAGTAGCGAATTTTCCAGGCCATTTATGGTTTAAATTATATATATACCACACCATAACGTTATAAATTGTCCAAAACTATGCGTAAAATAAATGAAACCGTTTTAATGTGATTCACTTTCGGTTAAGTCACCGTCCTTTTTTTCTGTGCTTCAGATAGGCTATAGTACTACCTTAGCTCGACGCAAGAATGATGTAGCCTACACTATACAATATTACAGTAGCGAGAAGGCTGATGAAATTTTAAAGATATAAAGCAGCATCACATTTTGGTTGCTGTCATTTTCAGGCTGGGAAGTGCATGTAAAATAATAAATATGAGTAACACGGCTGAAGCAAAGCTAGCTTCCACAATGTCATGTCATGCCAGAGCTGTCTGCCGCCTGTTTTCCAGAACACACGCAGTTTGATGGAGACGACGTCATCCTGTTGGTTTGTATTGATGGCGAACGTGGAATGTGAAGATAGAGGGTGACACGGCGAGACGAACCATTAAAATGACTGGAATTAGGGGTGCCAACTTGCAAGCTTTCGTCTCTAAACAAACGCAACCCAACTTCATTATCTGGATCAATTTTTTTGGTGGCATGTTCTTAGCGTACCTCGTACTTCGTACAGTTTCACGTTATGTAATAATGTCATTAATTGATTGATATATTTATTTACTTCTTTACACTGTCCAAACTAAGGAAAGAAAATAACCAAAACCCACGAAAAATCAATGTTTTCGTTTCCTCCAAAAAATATTCCTTAATGTATGCTTACTCTGCCAAATGAAACTAGCCGTTGGACTGAGTATTTATGATAGAGGTGGAATTGTCCGGATAAAATGTAATTGGATAACTGAACAAATAATAATGCTCAAACAGTAGTTGTCTTTTATCTAATCAACAGGATAATTACGCCATTTTAACCAGTAATCCAATTATTTGAAATTATCCAATGAAGACGTAGTAGTAGGAGAAATTTCGAGAAAATCGCGAAAATCTAAATTGTCTTATGTAAAGTGGTATTAAAAGTAAGCGAAAATCGTCACCAATTTTCGTGTCTCGTCCCCAGAAGGTATTTAACCCAAATACGATGAAAAAAATTTATACGATTTCTGGAACTAGACTATTCACACAGACACTCACACAGACATGTTTCTGATAATAGCATTTTTTTAATTCAAGGAACCTCAAAACGTGTATTTATGTTTAAAACTCAACCTCGAATTTCGGGGTCTGACACAATACTTCCTTTAATGTTACATCTTGAGCAATAAATAGTAAATGTTGATTATATGTGGGTTAAAAGAAATTGAAAAGCCGTTAAAAAGTTTAGTTGATATGGAACCAGTTTTGGCTATAAAATTGTCATCTAAGAAATTAATCGGCTCCAATTATCCGTAGAATATGAAGTGATTAATTATTATAATATAGCCTAGTAATTAGGGATGGGTCCTCGATACTTTCGATACCTCGATACTCTCGATACTTGCATGGTATCGGCATCGAACGATACTTCAGAGAACTCGCTCGATACTTTTTCGATACTTTTGTAACTCTGCAATTCTGCAATTCTGCAATTAAGTGACAATGCTAGTATTTTTCAACAAAAACTTGTAAGTGGACTGTTTAAAAAAACTAATTTTAGTTTTAATGTAGAGTTTAAAAATAATTATAGGCTACTGATGATATTAAATTTTGTCTCATTAAATATGTAGACTTAAATAATTTAGTTTGTATTAAGCAGTTCTCTCAAATTTTAATTTTTAATGTACCTATTTATTGAAATTGGAAATGTTGAAGGTATCGAAGTATCGAGTATCGAGGAAAAAATCATGTATCGACCCATTCCTACTAGTAATGAATAATGGACTTAATTTCAGTATGTCTGTAGACGATCAGGCGTCTTGCATCAGGAGTCATATCCTTTTTTGCCTCATCCTTTAATGCATTTTAAAAACTGTCCAAATTTTTCGAATTTTTAAAGCATGACTTTATTTTTTGTTCCAGTTCTAGTATAGCCTAGATGTTCAGTACAAGTTTTAAAATATATTTTATGTGTGGTTTAAAAGAATAAGTTGTTTATTACAAGTTGAAATCATCTCACACATTAGTAAAAGATTCAAGCCAACCTCATTCATAATTCCTCATGGCCTTATTAGAATTCATTAAATCTCTAATACAGAACGAGAAACCCATTTAATTTTATTAACCATTAAACTGCTACTTCGAACAATATTGTTTAAAGAAGATATTTAAGACTAATAGAGTACATTAGAGTACATTGCTTTAAAAATTTATTTAAAAACATCTAAACAGTAGACTATTGTTTAGAAAAAAGTGTGTAAAAAATATTTCAGAGTTAATTCCACAAAAATGTCAATGTTTAGAATATGTGGAGCCAACTATGGAATAGGCAGTCAATATGCACCAATCTGAAGATTGTAGATGACAGTTATTTATGAGTTATGACACAAGTGGTAAAAGACAGATTTTATTTTGCGAGTAGGCATGTTTATTTCGAGCAAAATAAAATAATTTTACCATGTGTAACGTAGATTATTTTTAGTCAGCCGTTAATATTTGTTAAGTAATAATAAATATTAGTTTCTAATAAATCACGTACCGTGGTGCCATATTGAAGTTTCGAGCTGCCCTACTATATATTGCAACTTATACCCGTGCATATATGCCCAGACAGAGGTTATTGATTTTCTGGTGCACAGTGCCAATTTAAAGAATGTAGTCGACAGCCTCAAAGTATGACGATTTTTGCCATCAACTTGAGAAATTTAAATTTAAAAAGACATAGTGAATCTAAACATTTTAAAATTTTATCAAACTGAATCTATTTATTGATCATATAATATGCAATTTTTGCGACCAAGGTGAGCAATTTAACATTTAAAAAGACCTAATGAATTGTAACATTTTAAACTTTTATCAAACCGAGTCTCTTTAATAATCATATACAAATATTCTTAACTAAAAAAGTATTATCTTTGTGACTGAAACCAAAATTGGTTACAATTATTTTTATTTATATGCAACTTTTACTTACTTTTTACGTTAGCAATTCCATTTTTAATTCAAGCTATCTAAAAAAAGTTTATTTTCAAATTTACCCATTGAAGTTAGGAATATTGTGCGATCACTAATACAAGGTACTTATGTCAGATATAACCGAGTGAACTACTTAATTTTGAAAGATCAATTGATTAACATTAATATTTTGAATTTCGTTCACATTCCTGAGAATACAGCTCTGTAGAAAAGACTTCGAGCTGAAACTAAGCTTGCAAATTACATTGCTGCTAATGAAAGCTGCCGCTAAGTGATGAATATAGCATTTATGTGGTAACATTTCATACGTAAGCCACGGTTTGAAGGCTGTCTTAAGAGTAATAAAAGTACGGTTGTGTTTGTACTTTTAATCAAATGAGCCATAATCTTCAATAAAATACACTCGTATCTTTCACAAGGCCTTTTGCAGTTTTTATGATTTCCCAGTGATTAACCGTCCGCTCCTCTACCTTTGGTTTCACGTACGTTGTAAATACGGAAGTGAAAACGACAATTATTGCTTCACAGTACAACTTGTCACCGGCAAGTGCGCCATGCAACGGCCTACGTATTGTATGGAGATGAGAAAAACGATGTAACGAGGACATGTATAGGCCTACCGTGTACCCATCAAATAAAAACATAATTTCGTTCTGTGAGTAAAAGGAATATTGATCTGATGACGCGAGAATGGACGAATAGCAAGTAGGTTACAGTTATTTTTAATAAATCTCGTTTTTTATTTAATGCATAATTTTTCAAATGTTAGTGAACTACACGATCAGTCGTTTTTAATAGACCGAGGGCAATGTTTCCTTTTAACCTTTTCACTGCTATTTATATACATGTGCGTCGCCGCAAAAATTACATAAGGGCTAAGAATATGAGAATATGGATATATTTATTCGCTTATTAAAATTTCCATTTATGGAAACTAGGTATTCAACTAAAATTTCCCTAGTGTTTCAAACTTACAACCCACTAATTGTTTTGCTTAAGGAATGCTTCTACTAAAATATAAATTCGCCTCTGAAAGGCTAAAAATGGTGGCTTTAATCTTAGAGAGCAAGGTAATTTAGTTCAGTGTAGTTTTAAAAGATGATTATGAAACTGAACTATATTCTTGAAGTTGGGATAGGCCTATATATTTTCATACGGTATTCAAATTTAAATTATTTGAAAATTTAAGGTTCAGGCCTACGTTTTCGTTTTTCTCGTAAAATTGATTCCCTGGCTGATGACAATGTTTTCCCTTACGAGAGAAAATTCTTTTCTCCCTTCTTTGCCCCTAGCCACTAAAATGACCACTATGTAAGGTCATTTCCTCTGTAATGTGTTATTTCTAGAGTGACCAGAATTTTAGTTACAAAAAGTAAGTCCCAATCGTTGAAGTGGCTGTAACTCACTTAAACCACCGTTTTTACATCTTAATAACATGGCATGTCATAAAGGAATTCTTACATCAACAATTTTAATGTTAACATACTCTTTTATTGGATGCAAATAAATGAAATGATGTGCATTAAAAGGACGCTGCATATAAAACCATACTACTACTCATTAATTCTTATTTATACCTATTAATGTTGGCTGTTTGTTACATTAAGACACTGAAACTCCAAGTGCGTTATGGTTTGTTTACTGATCTCTTACGGGTTAATTTGATACAGTTGTCATTATGGATGTTAATTTTAATTTTATCCATTCATAAGCTATTATAAAAAAAAATAATAGGAATGGTAAAATACAGTTTTTCACATTATATTCCATTTCGGAGAATATTTAAAAAAAGCAGGATATTTACGAAACTTCCAAGCCTATTCATGGCCAGCAGAATAAGGTGTTTAAAAAATAGGCGTATCCTGCGAAAAGTTATTTCGATCCTAATAATTTTAGTTTTTTTTCTCAAATAAATTAATGTTTCTCATATTTATTTTAAATAATCTAAATTACCGTCCAGTTCAATTGCTATGTTTTTCATGGTCTTTCATCAGGGGAAAAAAGTTATTTTTTAATTGCCAGCTTGCTAAGAGATATTGGTAATGAAATTTCACGTCTGAACAAGAATTATTCCACACACTGGGTTCCCAGCGTCTTGCAACTACCGCATGCTCCCCTGTATGAATTGAAGTAAATAACTGCGTATTGATTTCATTTACAATTTCAGATAACAAATGACATAGTTTTGAATCAGTGTTTAGTACTGCAGTATAAGAAATAGCCGTGAAGCATCGAGCATGCAGGCAACATTGTATCTCAGCTGTTTAGCAGAGCCATATTGGAGATGTCCTAAACGGGAATCGAGCCCGCACCTCATGAATAAGATAACCGATACCATTATCGTACTGCGCTGCAGGCGACAGTTACACGATATTTGCTGTGTAAGCAGTGGCGTATCTGCTAAATATTCTGAAGAGATTTAACTGAAGAAAATGTAAACATTTATTTCTAGCAAAGCAGATAATCTTTCTAGGCAAAAGTAAAAGAAGTACTTTTAACGGTACGGTAGATGATATTAATTAAAAGGAGAAAATTATTCCACTGAGTGGTATACAATTATAACACTCCAGGGTAACCAACTTTGATTGCTTCACATGAAAAATACTCTTTTTGATAAAAAATATTTGCATATGATTATTAAATAAGTTAGATTCAGTTTGATAAAATTTTAAAACTACAAAATTCACTACAAATTTATAAATGTGAAAATGTTCACGGTGATTACAAAAATCATATTTGGTGGGTGAAAATCATTGCTGGCAGCCCTGTTCCAAAAAATCAATTACAGCTGTCTGCGCGCTTCAATAAAGCTGGATCCACGGTGCGTATTTTTATTACAATTAATCTAATTTTTATTATTATCTCACAAATTTTAACAACTGTCTAAAAAATAGTGTATGATACACTAGACAAAATGATTTTATTTGCTCGTAGGATTTCTACACTGGCACTTCCGGGCTCGTTTCGCAAACATAACCTACTTGGAAAATTCTTGTAAAATCTCGTTTTTAACAATTGGATCACACATACCCTAACTATTTTTAGTCTATAGGCCTATCGGTCTGGTTGCTAACAGTTCTCTTTCTGCACTGACCAAATAATTCAGAAAAGGTATAATTCCAATAATCACGAATATGATTAAATTAATATGATTTATTAAACGATTAAAAGACATTTTAAATTATAACATTATTCAGGCCCAGTCCATTTAGGCGAGTAAATTCCAAGGCGGCGTTCGTTTCTTCAAGTGGGAAAGATCCAACACCCCAAGCAGATTCGCATTGGTCAGCCTCGGCATTTGAACCCTCGACCTTCCGAATGTGAGTCCATGACTCAACCCACTTGATCGAAAAGGACTGAAGATCTCTTAAGTTTTGACGTGACATAACTAAATTTATATTTAGTCCTGTTATTGATCTTAACATTTTTGGATTATGTTTTCCGTGTAGAGAGAACTTATATAAGTTACTGGTAATCATTTATTGCAACGAAACCTCCCTCAGCGTAAAAATTACTTACTACTGTATAAGCAGTCTATATACGCTTATTGTTTCCGCATTATTATTAAGACCCTAGACAAAACATTGCTGAGCGCTAATTGATATTTTAAGTACAAACAGGAATTTATCCACTGGCTCTTGCAGTACCATCAATTTTATTCTTGATGGTAGGCCTACTTCGATATGCACTTTTATTGAACGAAGATTAAATAAAACGGAGGAGGGAAGTACTGAGTCACAGTTTAATTTAAACTCAAATATTAAAATATATTAATATATTATATGTCATGTATTCTATTATATACTATATATTTCATATATATATATATATTATAATATATATAATATATTGATACTGCACATTAACTATTACAATATTTAAATAAAGCAAAATATTAAGCCCAAATACGGGTATTTTTTTTTTATTTATTATTTTTTTTTTATTTTTTTTTTTTATTTGTTTAGTTAGGCCTACATTACAACCCGTGTTTCACCAACTGGTATATCACGGGATATTTACAGAATTATACATAATTACTATAACATATTATAATATGAAAACAGTTTATGTGATGGAGCGGAAGACGTGGTTGATAAAGGTGGTTATCTGTATCGTATTGATATGATACTTGAGCACAATTGGCAACGGTAGTGACTTTAGAATAGATGGTCTTTCTCTTTCAAACCTGGAGCACTGTGTTAGTAGGTGTATGGCGGTCTGAATGTCTTCCTCACGACAGCTGCATGTTGGTGACTCTGTTTTTTTCATTTTAAATAGGTAGGATCTGAAGGAGCCGTGATTGGTTAGAAATTGAGTGAGCATATAGTTGGGCCAAAGGGATAGAGAAAGCCTGTGGAAGATGTTTGGGATGAATGGTTTGGTGTTAATGGATACCGTAAAGTGACAAATAATGTGTTCCGTACTGTTACGTCTAAATATTATATTAGGCCTATGGTAGACAAATTGCAAATAAGTTAGTGTTCACACGTAGATGAAGTTCAAAGAAATCATTGGCAAAATGTAGAGTAATAATGTATATTAACTACGTGATTTGAACGGTTTAACTTTTAAATAAAATACCCATTACTCGGTATTACCAGTTGCAGCGATTCGAAGGACTGTTTGTAGGTAAAGGATAGCTGGTGGTTGTGGTTTCTCATTATAAGTCGTAACTCACTACTGCCTGGACATGTTATTTCTGCCAAGTACAGTATAATAAACTTTGGTTTCCTATAACCTTTAATGCTACTGAAGGAACCAGCTTCTCTAGTATTTATAAGATGTACATTTTGCTATTGGTTTATTTTATTAACTTTTACCTGCGTTTTAAGTTTCTATTATAATTTTGTTTTTTGGATATCAAAGTGTAGCTTATTCATAACCCTGAACTGTAAATAGTTCTGGGCAAGAAATTTTAATTGCATTATTTATCTTATGTTACAGGTAAGTTTACGTTCGCAGTTGGTAGACCTAGCCTTCCGGAGTGAAATGGCAAGTACAAGTATCTTTATAGTACTCTTTAAAATATATTTATTTTTTCATTAAAATAAAATAGAGTTTTAATTTTCAGTTACATATTTTAAGCAACATTTCACTACACATAGAGCCATCTGACTTGTAAAATTCAATAATTTGTTTTAGCGGTACAACATATAAAGAAATGTGCTGTACTGGCCTACCTTAATGAAGGCAGAACTGCGCACACTTCAGGGAGGATTTGCCGCTGTATATCATTTTCAGAATCAGTATGTAAATATAGTACATTATGCAACAAGCCTATAATGGTATTTACCGTATTAAGAGACGAGTATGTTTTTATGAAACGAGCAAAGCGAGTTTCGAAATTTTCACACGAGTGTCTCAATTACTGTTATAGGCATATTGCACAAGACTTCTTGTTCGACCATAATTAAATGTTTAACTTTTGGGTTTTTAGAATACCTCATGATTGATTAAGCAGACGACTCTCGTCGTCAGCTGTTATAGTTCTCGTCTTTTCCGATAGATGGCAGGCTGTAAGGTATGTGGGCTTACAGCGCTTCTCTTGAGCTTTAATATCAAACAACGGATATTAAAACACAGGAAATAAATTCAATTTAGTATAATATTAAAATTAAGGCGAACAGAATTTATTTTATTTTACAAACAGGTTTTTTTTTAATGTCGCAGTTTCACTTTGTTGCTCTTGAAGGTTTCGAGATCCTTCCATGTTCGATAATAATCGATACTACTCCAGCTTCGAAATGGAAACGGTTGCGAAATGGACATTAATATGATACCGTTACTCCACGTGTATTAAGCATATTACAGTACAGTAAAACAAAAAATCCTTAATGTAATAAGCCAATAAGCACCGAAACACTAGCTAGATCACGGTAATTTAAAGCTCTGATTAATAGGAACCAACTACTCGTATACTATTAAATACATAAAGATGAGACTAGCAACAACTAATGACCAGTTTTCACAGTTCTACGAGTATTAGTGGTTGTTGAATGCGTGTTTCACTGTACTTAGTGAAACGCCACTGAATAGAAGCAACCGACTTATTTGGCTTCAACGTCACTGACTAACAAAAGCAACATGTATGGAGATATCGACTTCGCAAGTGCACTGTACTGAATGTGCCAATAACGTTTAAGATGCATATTACACGCTACATTTAAGTATCGGGTAGCACTTAAATATTGAAGTCATTTCCAAACCATTGAACTCCATATTCTGACTAATGTCTTTTCTACTAACTTGTACAATAGTGGGATGCAACAGAGAAGAGAAGTTGATGACGCGGCCATTCTTTACGCTTTATGGTTGTTTCGTAAGTTTGAAAACTTATTTTATCCTCTTTAATCAAAATAGGCTACTCCATGGTGCTGTTTAACAAAAGAGTTCCATTGATATTGCAAATTTAGTCATATTAAAATGCTGGTAGTTTAATATAAACAGTATTTTTACAAACATTATGAAACTACTTAAATTGCTATGGGCTAATTTTTATGTCTGCCAGGGTGGAAAAGTCGATAAAGCATTGACTTTCTGTCGCCAAGTCTCTATAAAATAAACTTTTATCAGCTAAGGGAAAGCGCGAAAGAGAAACATATCCGTAATGAAAACAAAAGTTTGATATGTAAATCAGTGACTGTAGGCTAGGCCTATATTGAATTTTACTTCTGTTGATTTCTTTTAATGTAAACTTTTAATGACAATACAGTATAGCTTATTGCACCATCGTTTATAAAATTTTGAAATTGTTTTCTTTGTGGTCTTTCATACACGAAAAAATCATAGGATTCATTAAAAAAAATTGGATGAGGCTTCAACTTAGCCTTATGCACATCAAAATTAAATAACTAAAATTATTAGCGAGCTTTATCCGTTTCTAACTTATTAAGAAATTAACGTTGAAAGTTTCATTTAATCTTTTTTGGTAATCTTAGTGTGAAAAATTAACCCGTGGGATGTTTATATAGACTAACAGTCTTACTAATAATCCAGTTGTAACATTTATACCAGGAATATACACAGCTGAGGAGAAAAAGTGTACTAATAATCCTTGCATAAGGCTGAATGTGTGCAACGCTTTACACAGCCTGGCCCCCTTGTATAAACTTGACGTAAATAATCAAGATGGCCGATATCCGTAACAGCCGGTCGTTTCGTAGATGTCTGAGATTGAATTTTGAGGCTATGCATATTCTTGAGCTGCTTTGTGGAATTATAAACATTGTTCCTTGTTTGCGGGACATATTTCCATACTTGTACCCATGATTACAGCTTTCTGAAAACAATATAATGAAATACTGAAACTAGGCAGACGACGTGTAGCTATTTGTTCACGGCTCCGATAGATGGCTTTCAGCAGTCCTTCATAGCCAGGGGCTAGTAACGTCATGACTAGAGTGATGTGTTTGATGACGTTCCACGTACAAACCCGGTGTAACCCTCGGCAGTTACACTCCGTTTATTGGTAATGCGGCTTATGTAGAACTTGCACGGTGAACAACCAAACAACCGTTCAACACAGATATAAGCAGCTTTTATTAGTAAGGCTGATAAACATTAAATAATAGCATCTTTACATTCTATGACAGATTATGTAATTGACTAGCTGATTACAATGGGTTGCAGAAGCTTCGAGAGAAAACAAAAAATTAAGGTAGTAAGTTAGCACCAATTATTATAAACGCACTGCCTTAGGGTCTAACCTTAGATTAGACAAACAGAAGTTCGTCTAAGTTAAACGAGACGCAACGTTAATGAGCGAAGACTCTTGCATTGTCCGTCGAAGAGAAATTCACCTCTGTATTTGCAGAAGCTTGATGCAGCTCAAACAGATATTCATTAGAAAAGCACATGGAGCGACTGTTCATTAATGTTGTCGTGGGACGAAGACAGACATGGCTTTCAGTCATTATTTTCAACCATCTTTTTGATTTAAAATATCGTCATTTTTAAAACACACTACGGTGATAATGTCGGTTTGAGGAGAAATTAATGACTGAAGTATACAAAAAGCTTTGCCTTGAGAAGCAAGTGAAGGCATCCGGTGTTTTTCTTCCTTCCGACCTCATTTAATTTCATCTGCAGGCCGTTAATTGAGATGTCATGTCTTTGTTATAGGTTCGCTGTTCTAAATCATTGAGGAATGTTCAGTGTAAACCTGTAAAAAAAGCATGTATTGTGTTCTCTTATCTTTGGTCTCTCCATGCTTGTTTGTGTTCCAACTCTTTATCTACAGAAAGAATCTTAGCAAAAATTGTCACGATAAATAATATATTTATTACGCTTCTATAGTTGTAATAATATCCTCAGACCAATAAGAAATGTAAGGATTTATGTAGGGCTGTGTATGTAGCAAACTACAGCATTATGGAATAGTGTGTTGTCCTAGCGATTTCTTCTCTTTTTCAATAATTGAATTCCGAATCGTGGCAGGTATATATATTATAACAGGGGTGGCCACCAACCTTAACTTTGGGAGCTGCAAATTTATGAAGTTGTTCGAAGCGAACCACATTGTTATTACTATACACATAAACATTATTGTTCAATATACAACAAGAAATAAGACTTTACTTTTGAGAAGTGCTTTTTCGACTGTTCATTTTTGCTGTTAGTTGTTTGAAATCTGCATGATAATTGGTAAGCGCAGTTCGCACGAGGTCACTTAAATGTTCATCAAATTTAGATTTAATGAACTTAAGCGTTCAGTACAGAGATTCACACACATAAGTAGTCCCAAATATCGAGATAAGTCTCTTAGCACACTCTTTTGTTAGTAGGTATTTTTCTTCTGGAACTTTCTTCCAAAATTCTATGGCCGAAACACCACTTCGTCCGTTTAAGTTCATTTAGTCCTTCGTCCTCTTGCAGTTCTAGTAGCTCCAACTCTACACTTGCTGTATCCTTTGTAATTGGTGATGAAAATCGACAGCCATCACCCACAACATCAACAGCAAAAGGATTTTCCAGGAATGAAAATGAAGGTTTAAGCGTTCTCAAATCATTAAATCTGCCATTGATTTCTTCAGCAAGACCAGACGACCCATTTCATCTCAGATCATACAGGGGGTGTCACATCAAAATCATGGATTTTGCTGAAAAAAATATATGTTAAAGGACCACATGACCTATGTTCAGAAATGAAATATTTTCCTTCTCACTTGATTTGTAACAATGTTACAGGCACACAAAGAATCGGGATTTTTGGTAAAAAGTTGTACGCAAGGAAAATATTGCATTTTTCAAAGCGCTATAAATCAGAAACCAAACATTATGGAGACGAGGTTTTTTTTATTTGAAAGCCTGTTCATAGTAGTTTCAAATCATGATAAAGGAAGACATTTTTGAAATTCTCTTTAACTCTAAAATTCAACATGAAAATACAAAAAATTGAATTTTTTTCCAAAGTTCAGGTATTTTTTTTTTTGAAAATGTGAACAGTCGTAAGTCATGACTTTTATTGGGATAATATGGTATGGAAACTGGACTAATTATTAGCAATAAAATTTCTGCCCTAGCTTCTCACATTAGGCCTAAGTAGATCAATCTTTGTAAAAAGTGAAAAAACACATTTTTGACTGTTTTTTAGAAATGATTTTCTCCAAAATACCCATCTCAAAAGTTTTGAAAATTACACAAAATATTCTTTGATGGTTGTTCTTATAGGTGGTACAATCACATTGGGGGATATTTGTATGGAGAACCTGAGAGAAGTTTTTCAAAACTACTCTACCTGTTCCATAATGTTGGACATTTAGTATACAGTATAATGTATTACATTGACAACACTGTTTTTGCAAAATGTTTTCAATGTACACAGTTCTATTAAATGAAATTGTATTGAAAGATCACACCATAGATGGTTGAGTCCATTTCCGGAGTGACGTCACTTGAATAACATAAACATGCGGTTGAGTAAATGTCCGTCGTAATCTTGATGTTTATGAAGAGAATTGAATAAACATGTAAATGTATTGGAACTGTATACAATCGGAGGACCAGCTATAATTGTAGCAAAAAGATGTAGCTTATTGGCATTGTTACTTCTCACTAGCTAGAATATTTGCATATTAATGTTCGAAGAAATGATAAAATATGAATATTTACAGTATCTGAAGCTCAGAATGAGAATTTGCATTGAATTAAGTGATTTACACACTTGCTAATTGATAAATGTCTACATTTATCATCAATCACAATTACATTAAATTATCTTTGAGAATGCGAATCTCACAAAGCCAACTAATCCTTGGTCCAAATATGCTGTGAAATGTGCCTTTGGTATGTGATTCACGAAATTACTCACAAAATGAAGGATTTTCCCCTTGATTAGTATGAATGTCCTGAGGATCGATGAAGATTTATTATCTTCGTAAAGAAGTCCTTGAGGTCCTTAATATTGTGTTACATGCAATCTTCATGGTCGTTGAATTACTGAATCCATGATAAAAATGAAGAAAAAGGCCATTCGCCCGAAATTAGCAATATCTTGAAATGCTAGAAACCTTTAATAAGAACTCCTTGCTCTTGCAAAAGGTGAATGGAACGTGGATGAAGCTATCCATTTTGAAGAAGTGTGATTAAAAAACAGAAGGTTGAAATAATTAGATATTCGCCAACCCAAAAAAATAGCTTGATCAAAATATATTGAATTAATTAATCAATTCATGAAAAAACACTACACTAAATATAATAATCTCAAGATAAATAAAAATAAACAAAGAAATGTTTTAATAGGAAAGTATTTAGAAATAAATTTCCCATGTGCTTCTCAAGCTGGATCATTCTTTTCCACATGGACAGTCAGTCCAGCTTCATAAGTTTAATGCGGAACATATGAAGATGACAGAAGAACTCTTCTCAGCAGTGTGATGTTACAAGTGGCCTAATGATATTTCAGTATTTGTATAATATGTTAACATATATTTTACCTTATGTAGTTTTTCTACTACTTTTGTCTAAATCTAGTGATCAATATTAATAATTAACTGAAACTGATGGACTCTCACAAAGAACCAGCAATACCCTTTGCTGAATTTGGACTCAAAAAACTCTAGTGGTAAGATTTCCAATCCGGAAATGGACTCAACCATCTATGGTGTGATCTTTCAATACAATTTCATTTAATAGAACTGTGTACATTGAAAACATTTGGCAAAAACAGTGTTGTCAATGTAATACATTATACTGTATACTAAATGTCCAACATTATGGAACAGGTAGAGTAGTTTTGAAAAACTTCTCTCAGGTTTCCATACAAATATCCCCCAATGTGATTGTACCACCTATAAGAACAACCATCAAAGAATATTTTGTGTAATTTTCAAAACTTTTGAGATGGGTGTTTTGGAGAAAATCATTTCTAAAAAACAGTCAAAAATGTGTTTTTTCACTTTTTACAAAGATTTATCTACTTAATGTGAGAAGCTAGGGCAGAAATTTTATTGCTAATAATTAGTCCAGTTTCCACACCATATTATCCCAATAAAAGTCATGACTTAGACTGTTCACATTTTCAAAAAAAAAAAATACCTGAACTTTGGAAAAAAATTCAATTTTTTGTATTTTCATGTTGAATTTTAGAGTTAAAGAGAATTTCAAAAATGTCTTCCTATATCATGATTTGAAACTACTATGAACAGGCTTTCAAATAAAAAAAACCTCAAGTCTCCATTTTTTTTTTCTGATTTATAGCGCTTTGAAAAATGCAATATTTTCCTTGCGTACAACTTTTTACCAAAAATCCCGATTCTTTGTGTGCCTGTAACATTGTTACAAATCAAGTGAGAAGGAAAATATTTCATTTCTGAACATAGGTCATGTGGTCCTTTAACATATACTTTTTAAGCCAATTTTGAAATCCAAAGGTGACACATTTGGTACTAAGCTGTATGATTTGAGTTGAAATGGGTCACAATGATTTCTTCAGCAAGACCCGACAATGATTTCTTCAGCAAGACCAGACATTTTACACAAATAATCTTCTGTTTCCACCTGAACATCAGGAAGGTTTTCGGTAATCTTGTTCAAACATTTGTAATGAGCGAATGTTTTAGTCTCAAGGTCTTAATTTGCTCTGAAAACTAAATCAGAAATAAGTTTTTCACCTCCTTGTGATATGTGTTCATTAAATTATTTTTTCTATATACTTTTTAAAGTCTCTATCATATTTACTCTTAGCTTGGTTTCAAGAGCCGCATACGGCTCGCGAGCCTCGTTGTGGCCACCCCTGGTATATAAGTTAGTCCGTGTGTAGTAGCAGCGTGCGAATCAAGCTTCAAGATGAGGCGGGGGGGGGGGGATATTTTCAGCTAAAAGTTTCCTGCGTCGTCATCCTTCGCGCAATGAAATTTCAGAAGTCAATAACATTTCCTTGGTACTCAAATCAAAGCTCATGCCACATTTTGTAATTTACTTAGATAAATAATTTATCCTTTAATAAATATATTTCTGAATTTACGGTTAAATACTTAAATAGTTTGCTTGCATGTTTACCAGTAGAGCAGAGTATTTATTTTGTACATAGTCATATGCATTATATGGGTATAAACATCACAATAATAATAACAACACAGAAATTACAGTTATGAACAATCATTCAAATTGAACAGGCCGTAACAAATCTTTTTCATAGAAATTTTAAAACAATTACAAGACAAATCTTTAACTTCTTGAAGTAATTTGTTAAAAAAAAAAAATATATATATAAAAAAAAAAATAAAAAATAAAAAAAAAATAAAAAAAAGTTATACTAGCATGTGCTGGGACTTCTCAAATTTTGTGAGTCTGTGACTTGAAGATGTGATTAAATGAATTTTCTAGTTTTGTATGTGTGATAGTGAGATTGTTTATAAAAATTATGTTAATAAATTTAAACAGACTCAAGCATTTAAAAATGTATGTACAAGGAGATGGTAAAATATTTAACTAATGGAATTCAGTGGGGGTACCGTTTTCACTGGTTCAATGATGCGACTTACTCGTACAGATCACGCAGTAGCCAATGGTCATTAATAATATCATTTACAGATATGGTGAGAGGGGAAAAACAACTTTCGCTGGCAGGGAAAAATATTGCTGTCATCTGCCAGGGAAATAGTTTTTCGTGCCGGGGTATTGCCCCTCTACCCCTGCTAATTCGCACACTGTGTGTTAAAATAACTTATTTTTTTCAACCTTGATGTGAATCACGCAACTTCCTCTGCCTAAAAATAAGTTTTACCTCTTAGTAAAATATAATTATGTATTCACACAGCATCGCATCCCCGAAGGATACACAACCCAAATAAAATCTGCTTATTGCACTCATGTAACTTTCTTTACCCTAAGCATGGCCAATGCACCTTTATCACTTCACATTTTGATATAGAATAAGAGGCCGTATTGGAGAGAGCGCGAATTCAGTTGTTTGAACCTAATGCAAAGTTTTATTCTTACCAGGTAAGACTGAATTTCTACAAACAATGAGTGGCTTATAATTACCCTTCAACGAATTTTTCGAAAAAAAAAAAGTTTCAAATAAAAGTTTCAGATCTTAGTATAGGCACCTCATGTACGAAATATAAACATCCTCTTTAGAGCCGTTTTCGATAAAATCGCCGCTAAATGGTATTCATCCCAAATACGAAATCTTGGTTTCATACGATTCTTCATTCTGGGGCTAGGCTGTGCTAAGCCACAAACACACACACACACAGACATGTTTCTGAAAATAATAATAATACAAAAAACGTGTAGGCTTATTTATGTTAAAAACTGAACTTCAAATTTCGGGTTCGAACATAATAGGCTACTTCCTCTACCTGCAGAAGGGCCTACCTATGGGGCAGAGGAAGTAATAAAGAGAAATGCTAATTAAGGTTTTATTTCTACACACAGGAAATCAGAAAATATAACTTATTTGTAAAACGATTGTAATAGTAGGGGATCATTCGTCACGCAACATTTTTGAAGTCATCCGATATGTTAGTACAAAACTAATTTGAACATTAAAACTGGCAAGATTTTGGCCAACAGCGCTTCCCAGTTACCATTCTCTGGAACAGCAACAGGTACTGTGGACTTTCCTCTTGTCCTAGATATGTACTACGTAGAATAACATGCATTGTAATTTCGTTCACTTCTAGTTGGATTTTAAAATCTGTATTCTACAAAATTTATTAATAAATACCAGTTTGATGCTTGGCGCTGTTTTGCTGCTGTTGCTATTAATAATAATAATAATAATAATAATAATAATAATAATAATAATAATAATAATAATAATAACAATAAAGATATTTTCATATCCGTACGAATTATTAATGTCTTCAGCTTACTGAAGTTTTACTGTTTATCTGGTAGTATTGAGGACCATTCCTTTATTTATGAATTCTTCAATTCATATTACGGCCATTAAGACTTAGTGCAAAATGAATCGATGATAGGGGCGGTATTGATGAGAAAAATGGAATGAATCTAGAATTCAGTAATAAATAGCAATAGCAATTATATAAGGCATTCATTTTACGAATCACGTATTTCTTAATATCCAAATCGAACCACAGTTCAAAATTAACGGTACTAATAGGCTAACTAATAGTTAGGCTACTTAGTAAAATGGAGTAATCGCCAATCATCGCCATCCTTCAGGCATTATTATTATAACCTTCATAGTCAATGTCATCCATAATAATTATTTATCACCATCAGTTATTTTCTTCGTCAATATTATTATAATCAAAGTACATACGTAAGTATGTGTATGCACGCGGGTTCGATCCGGACGCAGATTGATGGCATTTATAGGTATGTCCATAAATGCGACAATCCCGTGTATGTCGATTTACAAAATTGCTGTTAAAGAATTCCGGCACACCGACGACTGGCAAATGCTCTACATTACGTACATTCTGACCAGGGGTATAGGCTAAATAAGTGGACAAAAAAAAATACATATACTCATCGTCGATATCATGATTATCACCGTTATGCCTAATCATACATAATCACTAGTTATTCTCATCGTCAGTCGTAATTTTATCAGTCGCCATCAGGAATCTTCATCAATCATCAGTCACCGTTGACATCAGCACTATAGGCTATTCATCATCAGTCATCATTAATCATCGCCTACAAGCACAATTAACGTCCGCAACCGATATCCTTCAAAGTCAGTAAATTATCATCATTATCATCATCATCGTCATCAACAACAATAATTCTATACAGCTTGCTCAGTTCTCAGTAGAAGTGCACTCTCCAACCATCAGATCCCTTTAGATTCAAACTAGTCGTTCTGATAGCAGTAGCAGGTAAATCAACGTCAATCGAGTTGGAGATTTGACAGGTGAAGTAGCTGGTTGTTTCAAGGGTTGGTACTGCTGGTAATAATGGTTTATATCGTCTCCTCTCCTGACATTTTAGTTATAATAAAAATGAAGTTGGTGGCAATTAAACTAGCTCGCCGTAATTCTCACAGGATAGAGCGGCTAGCGTTCCCTCCAAGCTTTAAAGTTAATGAATTTGCCTTGGCTCAGTTAGATGATACATTAGCTTGGTGTAAAACTGTCGGTTTGTCCCCCCCCCCCCCACTTTCCACCCCCGCCAGCTTGCACCTCGGAGACTGCGTAATCTCGTCTGTTCTGATTCCATAAGCTGCCGGTTCGATATGTTCGTATACTGGTCGTTCCAAATATGTTGCCGCTGCCGGTGTTGTTTTCTTGAGGGAACAGTGGGGGGGGGGGGGTGAATCTTCACGCTTATTAAATGCTCGCAAATGCCATATAAGTACCGCGCATAAAATATATTATGCATATTTATTCATAACATACTGAGTGTGTTATGTGGATGCAGGTTATATAGCCTACATAATACTCGCTTCGCTCATGGGGGATCCGCCCTCAAACCCCCGCTGAGGTTCTCGGGAAAGGTTTTTTAAAAGATCTATGGGAGTTAGAGTGCGTGTATTTAGTCTGCTGTATTGGCTATAAACCTGAAAAAATAAATGTGAGAAGACTTTGGGATTTTTTTCCGGAATTTTCCCGTCGGTTGCAAGATAAAATGTTAATTGGATGGAATTAATTATAAACCTGGGACCTCCAGAATAAGAGTCCAAGAGTTACATTCTCGACCACCCCGTTAGGTTTACGGAAAAAATTATTTCTAAACTTTCAGAGCCCTATGTGAACACTGTTTGATAATACCGTTGCCATGGAAACCGAGCCCTTTTTCGGGAGTTTTTAGGGCTAGAAATTACAAAAATAAACTTTTTGGAATTTTCCTGTGGTTTACAGCCTAAAAGCTATATGTATACCAAATTTCAAGTTTCTAGCTCATCTGGAAGTGGGTAAACATTAATGTCTGAGTGAGTGAGTCAGCCATGTGGCTTTATACAGGGAATCCATTTTATGCGGAAACTTTTTAACAGCGTTGCCCCTGCTCCCACTTTCCCCGCTGTTGTGCTTGCACCGGCGGGGACCGTGTTGCGTTGCTACCGGCAAATAAGCAAATCAAGACTTTAGAAACAATACAAAATAGAATAACTCAACCAATTTATTATCAAAATAGGCCTACATGTAGAGGCTTTTTACTCACCATTTTGTAGGGATGATACAGTCAGGATATTTACGAGAAAATATCCGAACGCGCCTTCTATGGTTATTTCTCAATTCCACCAAATAAATTCGCTGTTCAACCGTAAACATTTTCGATTATTGTCTTATGTAGCCTAACACACAACAATAGACAAGCGTCTCACTACAAGACACCGAAGCAACTAACCGCTTGTATGCTTTGTACAATGCTAGCGCGGCAATGCGGCAGTGATGCGAGGTTTCCTCATAAAATGGACTCACTGTATTATAGGGATGTTACCGGGAAAGTTTGAAATTCACAGCATTTATAAGATACGTAGGAATCGTACAATTTTTGGCAAGGTATAAAATTAAGTACTTTTTAAAAAAAAGTGGTTTATGCTTTTCCCAGGTATGTGTTTAAACTGCGGAAATTACGCCTTCTCAATATAAAATGTGAAATGTTACAAATCAGATATATTTCAGCCAATCTGTGGTCATCCTCAGTGATAAAAATCTTTAAGTAAAAATAGTCTAGTCAACGAAAGGTTGTAGAGGGAAATGGAAGGAACACAATTTTTTAGTTTGGGACTTCGTTTGGACTAGTTAGAAGGTATACATACTGAAAGTACCGACTCCTAGGAGGTGAGAGGGGGGCACGGGGGCCCGTAGAAAATCCCTTTTTTCGGTTTTTCGCTTATGTCTCGGAAACTATCGGTCCTATACAAAATTGGCCTTTGCCAATATAGCCTATACGTAATTATAAGTATAAATAATATGTACTAGGCCTATATATAAGTTGCACATAAAAATTATATGTTTATATGTAGATTGTTATTTATATATTTTCAAATATATTATGTAGTTCTTCAAAAGTAATATTGTTTGGTTTCTTTGAATACTATTTTCGACGCCCCGAATATAATGGAACCACTTTGTGAGCTCCATCTCACCCCTACAGAATTTCAATGACTATATGGTAGAAATTGACAATTTATCGAGGATCGCTGAATCTTTATTGTTATTTAGGAGTCATAATACCCTCTAAATAGGCAGGTCCCGGGTTTGAGTCTCGGTGTCAGAGACAAATATTCTCATGTAATGTCAACAAGAAACAATAATCTGAGAAAGCATGAATATGTCATGTCTACAACTACTGTTAGTTGTTAAATATTAGCCTACTTGTGCATGTTTATATTTTATTAATAATAATAGACAAAATGTAAGTATAGCCATAATAGAAAAAATGCATATGCATTCATGTACCACCGATTATTGTCTCTGTTAGACATTGCGTGATAATATAAAAATCCCTCTGACACTGGGACTTGAACCCGGGACCTTTGGCTATCCGTGCCAATGCTCTTACAAACTGGTAAGATTAGCCAAAGGTCCTGGGTTCAAGTCCCAGTGTCAGAGGAATTTTTCTCCTATAATATAATCAAGTATACCCATGTCGAAAGGCACGCAACTATATATACACACACAATTTATTATTCTAGAAGGTATGTACAGCACATATTACACCATTTATTTAGCATAGAAAGGAGAAAAGTATGAAGAGATAGAATAAATTCTTAAACGAGCACAGAGTACAAAAAGAATAACAACATTTCCAGTGTATCTCTCATAAACAATAGATATTAAAATATGCAAACATTAAAGAATTCGGTTCATATGAATATTATTAGAACAGCGTATTTTGCTTATTTTCATTGCCTATTAAAACAGGGTATAATGTTTTGGGGGGGAATGAAGATTTCCAATAGAGTTTTCAGGGTACAAAAAAGGGTAGTACGAATAATCTGTAATATTCCAAGATTCGAAAGCTGTAAACAATATTTCAAAAAGTTAAGCATTATGACGTTACCATGTATGTACATGTTCTATGTTATTTTGCACGTAAAATCGTTCATTAATAAATTCACAACAAATTCAGTAATACATTCTCATAATACAAGAGGAAAATCGAATTTAGCCTTAATCAGTCACAATACAAAATTATTTGAAAATTCCCTCACACATAATGGAATACAACTTTTCAATAAATTACCTACCAAAATTAAAGAAATTGAAAATTTTACCAAATTCAAGATTCAATTATCTGCTTTCCTATGTAATGAATCGTACTATTCTGTAGATGAATATTTGTGTTATTAGATGGGTAAATTGAATAGTATTTATTATATGCATTAAGTTAAATTATTCTATGATTATTATTATTGTATTATTGTATTATTATTGTATGACGTGTCCCATATCATGTAATGATATATTGGACGAATAAAACAATTCAATTCAATTCAATTCAATTTATTAACCAATGAGAAACCTCAAGCGCATAGTTGGTTACGCCACTGATCGTGAAAGATACCGGTCGTGTATCAGGATCTATATCTGAGGTCAGCGGACCTCGACCGTAGCGCCGTGTCGATTGCAAAGTTGGACAACAAGAATTTTACAGTAATTACAAGAAAGGAAGGAGCACCCCATCCATGTGCAAGTGCAGACTATCCACTCTATTGTGTTCACATGCGCATGCGCAGAGCCGGAGCGATGACCTGTGTTAAAGTGTTGAAGAAGAGAAAGAGGAAGACAGTTTCCGGTGATGGTCGGAGATTCACCACACCAGCATCTTGTTTGCTGAAGAAAAAAATAACCAAGACCAGTTTGTCATTGGTTGCCTGGTGCGACACATTTCATGGATGCTATAACCTCCCGTCACGGGCTTCGATCCCGCCCAAGAGCAAGTGAAGAGAAGAGTGTGTCTGCATAATCTTGCGAAGTGGCCTTGCCAAAGAATGCAAGAAAAATTTAAATATAACACTGAAATATTTCTTCCTCCATACTGTTTATATGTACAAAATTCAGACACACAAAATAAGATTATTTTAGAAGGCTTTGTAAGCCCGAATAGTCTTTCCCTTCCTTTTTATTTTCTCGCACATGTACTGTGATCGTGACAAAAATCGAAATCGGGGTAGAAATCCGGACAAAGTACCTGGAAAACATGTTTCACGATACCTAGAAACCGTAAAAAGTGTTTTAGAATGACGCCTGTCTGTCTGTCTGTCTGTGTACATCTGTAACTTGTCAACGATTCCTTGTATTTACTTTTTTTTATTATGAACTTTGTTGGAATTTTATCGCCCTCCCCTAGAAGTTGTTTTCTATAACTGAAATATTAAGAGGACTTTTCATGAAAACGTTTTTGAAAATGTTGATTTTAAAAACGATTTTAATAAAAATATAATTTTCGAAACTTCTAGCTGTGACTAATAAAATGGCTACTTTAAATTATCTGTAAAAATTAATTAGGGGGTAATTAACTCTTGTCTATTTTCGATTTATCTTGGCTATCTCCATTATAGTAGCACAGTCAAGTCATAGAGAAAATTAAAATGAACGTTTTTGTCATACAAATTTCTTTGTAAAATTAATAGGTTTCGAGATTAAAACAAAATAAGTATGATTTCAATTCACAATATCAGAAGAAACTTTAATTAAAATATTAATCATGGTATTTTTTGTTTCCCATAGTATCAAGAAAACTATTATTAATTTATAGTTGTAAAATGCAGTATACCTATGTCAAAATGCATACACTAAACCTAACCGAGCAAGGTAGTAGAGGTAAGAGGGTCATGGGTTCAAATCTCAGTCCTCGTGGCCAGCCAATTTAACTTGGGGTTTTCATGGTTTCCTCACTCCCTAAGGCAACGGACTTATACTTTCCTTAACTTATTACCGCTATGTCAAATAATATCATAATCCTTTAAACTGAATATCAGTCAAGAAGACTTCACAGAACAATAGAAACATGTAGACAGAAATACATCATTACAAGAGCCTACTGGTAAACCCAAACATTCCAATATGTAAAATGACATATATGCAGATAAAATATGCAAATTAAGTTTAATAATAATAAAATAAATTTCGCTGACTTTTCATGACCAGAAACATACATTTCTCTGGCCACAAGAATAAATATTTTAAAGGTTCTAAAAATCCAGCCTCCTTTATCCCCATAACAAAAATAAGAAGTGATTAGCTCTAGTACCGAAAAGAAAATTGCTTACACGTCTGGATTACAGGTTGAAGCAAAACACAGGGCACCCACATTTCGCTCACTGGGGTTAGTTATTTTCTCTGGCTAATACTTTACAAATTTCCCTGATTTTTTCCTTACAAAATTCCATGACTTTACCTTACCGATGTCAATTTCCAGAATATGGACACATTGCAATAACACAAATAACTTATAATAAAGAAAATAATATGCTTCAATATAGATCACTAAAATTTCTTATAGAAATCTCAATTTAAAAAAAAAATCAGATATTGTATAACGTCTTATCATATTTCATAATTATTGTTCCTAGTGGTGAAGCGTAGGATCTCTAAGTGGAGGTTCTTGCTACCTATTTGAATTTTGTTATGCTTATTTCCCGATAGAGGGCAGAGTGACAGATATTGTACAGTGTAGGTCGATAAAAATATACACACTTAAAACAGACCAAAATTAAAGGGGGCCTAAATAATATTTTATATTGAGATTGTTTAATTTGCACTCTTATTATTTATTTTCTTGTTCTAAGAAATTTGAATCTATTGAATAGCCAGAACAAATATTCAGTTAATTTGTGTGCTACAAGGATGGTTTATTATTATGAACAATTTGGGATATCCCTAAATCTATTTCACTTAGAAATAGTACATTAAACTTTGAATGGTAAGTACCAGTTTATTTCATCAACCTAAAAACCTCGATAGTATAAATCTAAGTCTGTAATCCCGAATAGTCTTTTCCCTCCTTTTACCTATTAAATTGTAATCTGATGTTCTAATAAATAGTCTATATTTTCTGGTGAAGCACCATAACACTTAAGAAAATCAGTACTACTATACATGTTAACCTTTTAAATTATGTACAATATCTCGACTTCGACGTAAAAGTTTTATTTGAAACATTTCTTTTTCATGGAAAATTGTCTGAATGATAGTTAGGCTTACAAGCGTGAACTTTTAATTCCTGTATTCAGAACAAAAAGGCCTTTTTTGTGAACGATTACTTAGACAATGTGGCTAATTATTTTGTGAGCAGCAAGAAAATAGCCATATCCATGCTGAGGGTAGAGAAAGTAACGTAAATGTTTTAGGATTTTGCTTTTGAAACTGGGGTTTTTTGTTTCATCTGGTAAGACTACCAAACTCCTTAGTATGGCTACCCCTTTAGTACACGATCGTTCAATACACAACATGCGCGCGATCTCATCATGAACAATGTACACCCCTTGCATACAGCTCGACGATACGCTCTGCTTATTGCGACCAATTAAGAAAGGTCGCAGTGACGATCGTTGTTTTTCCACCTGTAACGGTACGACACTGGTGGCGGCTGAAGAGGTTTTCCATAAAAACCTTGTTGCAATTTGGTGCAAAAATCTTCTTTAAGACAGAAGCCTTTCACCTCTGACAGCAGACGGGAAGCTCGGTCACGGCGATTTACTCTCTAATGTAGGCGATCGTGCATCGAGCTCAGCCAGTCAATACTTGGGCAAGCTTTCTACTGCCTCTACTGTGTCTGAATCACGACACAGTCTTTGTTATTCGCAATAGTGTCTTCATATACTACTTACTAAGAAAGTGTGCTTTAAAATGGAAAACTTTAAATTATGAACTTAAATATCTGGGAAGCCGCTTTTGAGTATCGAGGTATGCCAATAATTTCTACATTTAAAATTTTTTTAGTTAAAGTATTTTTTTCTTCAGAAATTAAATTTCCATATTAACTAAACTAATTCCGTGGCACTGCATCCCTGGAAAGACCGCCTACCATCCGACCTCTGCATCATCTACGACACAGGCTGATGGCAGGATTGGGAGGCATGTGGTCAGCATGCCGACGCCCACGGCTGGTAATGATAGTCACTGGTACGAGTATATTGTGGTTTTATATAGTAAGAAAACATTTATTATCACATTTATTATGCGTTATATGAAGGCCTAGTTAATTAATTCAGTTTTTATGGCTCGGAACTGTGCATTGCTTACGTGATGTGTAATATGAAAGCTCACATTTTTCTCTTTGTTCATTTTTAAACTTTTAATTTTAACTTTGTTGTATATTACTTTAGGCTATGTTATGTTATTTGATTTTTGGTTCGTTCGAATAAAAAATACATAGATAAATTTAGAAACTATTACACAAATCGCAACACGATAAATAACGGAAGCTAGGAATGCCAAAACGTAGATTGAAATTAAATATAATTAAATACATTCGTGAAAGTGCAAATTTAAGGGGGGGATCAAATTAATTTACTTAAATCTTAAAAAAAGTATAAACTATTGAATATATAATAGAATAATTTGACAAAAAGAAAGTATTTGAAATTACTTTTCCACAACTTGAATCCATGCCTGGTACCATGAGTGATTTTATCTTTTAGGGTAATATTCCTTTTCTTCTTCTTACAATAATATTTTCACACAAAAGTGTTATCGAAATCCAGATCTTCCCGAACATGGCCAATTTCATGGAAATTCGAGAAAATATATGAGGATATATGCCCTTTGTAATATTCTGTGGAAATGTGCACAAATCTAAGTGGTACCGGTACTAACAAAGTTTTGCAGATAATCAACGTAAGTCGACATCAAGAAATGGTCTGAAAGTAGAATTGCTCTATAATCCAAGATCGAAAATGCAATGATAATTAAGTTCAAACACCTGTAGGTATTTGCAGTGTATTTCATGGTTTCTTACTTAAAGGTAATAATTTATACGCCTTATCTGTGGAGAAAAATTTCCGAGCTGCCTTATTTAGCAAGGGGTATCATTAGCTTAGTGGAACTATGAATTAAATATGCAACTTGTGGCAGAGTGAATTGTATTGATCCTAATACGAGACATTCTCACTTACCAGAGCCTTGACTCTATGCAAATATTAAGACAGAAATAATCAATTCAATTCCGTCGCGCTTACTTGTTGGATCATAGCTCAGCAGTAACCTTCAAGTCTTTCCTCGTGCTGAGTGACCATCATGTATTTTCAGTAGCATGTAATTTGGGTCATTTTAATAGAGACCCTATAATTTGAAATATGATATCTCTGCTACAATAAAATATCCATTCATTTATTTTCTAATTTAACAACTTCACGAACTCACTATTTCTACGATTCTGAACTAAAAGGCTGTCTCGAGTGATAAGCTCATATGTTATCACTTATCAGTAAGTCACTGCGCATATGCCGAGCTGTATTAAAAATAAATTAATGTAGAGGTCATCGTCCAATGCATTCTGCCTCATGATCAGAGCTCATAGCTAATTACTAATTTGAATTAACTTCAGTTGAACCTGAAAATATGTAGGATAGAGTATTTCAAAATATGCTGTTCATATACTAATTTATTTGTAAGTTGTTTATTAGTTTGCTTGTTAAATTATAAAAAACAGCAATAATCTTGGAGGATTGGAAACCGGTATTGATATTATTACTGATAAGCTTAAAATGCTAACAAATCAGATTAGAAATTCAGATGGCTATGGAGCTCCAAGGGTTGCAATTTTGTTTCCACCAAGTCTGCCAATCTGGCAGTTAGTGGTAAAACGGCTACTCTAACTTCCAGATAGCCAAATTGGAGAGTATAAGGTTGGGTTTAAAAAATATATTTTATTTTTGTTTTAAGGCATTTACAATAAGAAAATAAGTGACTTTCACAATAAAAGATGTTTCGTGTGAATACTGTTGATTAGCACAGTTATCATTTGAACTTAAAATTTTGCATCTATCATAATTGGTTTTTTCACAAAAATAAATAAATAAAATGCATCAAAATATTTTGAGTTTTCAGATATTCTAAAGTTTTTTTCCGCCCTTACAAATAAATACTAGGCTGTGTTACAAATATTTTAGTTCAGTTCATTTCCTATGGCCTTCACTTCAAACTATCAAAGTTTCATTTAAAATTAAAATGACTGCCATTAAAAAATATGAACAATTCCATAACCAAACTGCAGATATAAGTGCAGTTATTACTTGTTAACTATTTGAATTTTCATTGGAATTGATCAAATTTCTTGGGGATTATTAATATTTATGTACATCCTAATACGAACTGGTCTAACCTATGTTAATCCTCTCTTTAAAGAGAAGTTGAAGTACATATTTAGAATCTCATTTCAAGATAATTGTGTAATCTTCACAGAGGTTTCTCAGGAGGCATTAGTACAAGCGATACGTTTCGCGTACCCTTATAGGTGACCCATGTACCAGTAAATAAGAAAATTGTAGTTACGTAAGTAATGTAATAAAGACCAAGATATATGTAGCCTTCTTACTGCGGTATATGCAAGGGGTCCCCTCCCCCCTTTTGCAGAAGACGTTTATTTATTTAGAATTCCAGTCCGAGATCTCAGCTATTAGTAGCCTAAACTATGAAAATATCGAACATGCTCTA
The DNA here is from genome assembly GCA_964059195.1 of Ectobius pallidus. Lineage (NCBI taxonomy): Eukaryota > Metazoa > Arthropoda > Insecta > Blattodea > Ectobiidae > Ectobius > Ectobius pallidus. The sequence goes on from CAXKWD010000008.1 coordinate 104,153,144, forward strand.
AAATTTGTATATGTGTTCCGGAACCAATGAAGTATGTTTTATCATTTAAGTAATTTTAACACTTTATATTCTCTTGTTAGCTGAATTCCATTAAGAATTATAAAAAGTAGTCGAATTTGTTATAGAAAATATATTTTAAAAGTTTTACAAAAGGTCAATGCAACATAGGCTATTTTAGTAAATCGAAAACCAATTAAGTAATACGACGCTTTAAAATTATGCAATCAGTTCAAAAAACATTAGGCTATGTACCGTAAGTTATTGTACAGTCTGTTCTCAAAACAATCCGACAAATATACGGTACTATAAATGTTTCAATTAACAGAGATAAGCACAATGTTTAAAGTCTATCAGAAATATGCCTTTAAACATTTGACAATTTATTGAAATATGCAGAATATTTTAATGTCAAGCTAATATGATGTATTATCGCAAAATTAACAAAATATGCAATATTACGCAAAATGAAACCATCAGTTTCTTGTATTTTCTTTCATGTCTTATACACATTTAAACACTAGCATGTAATAGAGTGCATTATTAAAATATAATTTGTCATAAACTTTCAGATCCTAATAATGATTTAAACTCCTAGGCAAATAAATGCAGTATTATTTTCTCTGGCTGTTATTCAGCTCTGTGTTCACCCCTGCACGACTACCTGTTGGAAGCACCATCAAGATAGGATGAAGCTACCGAACCCAATCTGCGAGTCATCATTATACCCAATATCCATGTCTAATCGTTCATTGTGCATGTAAAGCTCTAGGCTTATCCTCATAAGAATCTTTATTATAATGTAAGTAGCATTAAGAGCCCGTTCGGGTGCTAATGTTGTTTTAAGTTATTGAGGTATGCGTCAATTAGGAGGAGGAATGTCGAATTTAACTTCGTAACTATTCATTAAGGATCGCTTATATATTATTTTATTGCAAAATATTTACATGTTTTGAAGTCCTTGGCCGGTGTCCATATTGAAAACAACTTTTTTTTTTTCTCGGAAGGCAATTTAAAATTCTCACAGTAACCGGAAGAATAGACAAAAACATATAGCCCATGCTATGGAAAAGGATTAGTCATTCATCCTAACGAAGTTTAGCAAAAGATGAAACATGTCGAAAAGTTGTAAAAACCCGCAAATTACGCACTCGATAACCCAGCATTTCGGATTACTCGGCAACCATGTCATAAAAAATAAAACACTTTTCTTGGCAAGAAATGAGGTAAACTCACTTGCTGTGATTTATTGACACACAATTCTTGTTTCATAGAAAAGTAACGTGAGAAACAGTTGATTGGCTGAAGTTAACACAGAATAGGGTTGAATGGCGGGCTCTTGTACGCGAATCTTCGGGTTCTATCAAATAGAGAGTAATTAATATTTATATATTTAATTACAGTTCTCACTGTATCCCTTATACCCTATATAAAAAGACATGTTCAGTTATTGTTCATTACAAGTATTAATGTCATCTAAGTAGCGTCATCTCCAGTTTGCCAATTAAGCCTGCTGTATAGACAAATTTACGTTGAACCGTAGCCTAATAGCATTGGGGAGAATTAAGGAAAATATCTTGGAAAAGGCCACTGAATGCATTATGCATTATATGTCGCCAGTAGTCTAAATACCAATGGTTATAGTTTCCAACATCCCACTCGTTTTTTCTCGGGTATTTCTTTCAAATACGGTAGAATATTTAATACATTATATGACCAAGGAAGTCCTTAGGGTTCCTTGAGGCTGAGGCTCTCTGAATTTTAGAAAATCGTGACATGAAGGTGGTAAGGTCAACACCGGCTAATTATACCTTCAGATTGCTCCTGGTACTCATTTCTGTTAGAGTCTAAGTCAACCCAACACAGTAATTGAACTTCCTAACGATTTCCTCGGGGATCGCACATGCGACCTTACGGTGTGTAGTACCACACTGCGCTAGATACCCCCAAACAATTATCGTAGGCCTAATATTGTAGTTCAGACTTTCTTTCTTTCTTTCTTTCTTTCTTTCTTTCTTTCTTTCTTTCTTTGTCTTAGTTTTACCTCTCCCTTTTAGGATTTAAGCCACTCGGACCTTACACGGCCGCGACCTGTCGGGAGAGGGATTATCGTTGGATCACATACATACTTTTTTGACCAGACAAGGACATGGAGGGCCTCCTCGGATGAGTGATCAGCCCAAAGCCGGGGCCACCTCCGAGACAACACGAACACATAGGACGAGACACACCATTCACACACACACTCACTCCAAACAAGGCGATGGAGATGATAATGACGGCCACATGATATCTGGGGACCACAAGGGCCTAAAATTACCCGATATTTTTCTCACAGGTGAGGAAAAACCCCACCTAGGTAACTTGTCCCGACCAGGATTCGAATCCGGGCCCGCTGCGTGAGAGGCGCGAACGCATCCCTAGTTCAGACTTAATATGTATAATTTCTATAATTATATTATATAATTAAATTATATGATAGCTAGGTCACAGGTTTTTAAAAATCTTGATAAATTGTAAATCTAAATAAAAATGATGCAAACCATAGTTTACAAAGAAAGTAACTGCTACTGCGGCTTGAAGTAACAACTTTTCTGTAACGTTTAAGGGATGATCGAAGTGTTGAGAGTGATTATCTATAGTATTTTTTTTTTTTTTTGCTAGAAACTTGAAGTTTTGTTCATTTAATTATTCCAAAAATAAACTGCAGTTTCAGATTTAAGTTTAATATCTCAGTTTTGTTTGTGAGGTATTAACAAATTTGATTTTCTTAAATTCAAGCCGAAATCTGTCTCCGACGTAGGCCTATAGGTCTACTAAGATAGGAATCTAATTTATTTTTGTGACATTCTTTGATGTTTGCTTTATAAAATTGCTGTTTCTTTTATTGTTTAGGCCTATACTTTTCGTTTTAGAGATATTTTCCATAGAAAAAAGAAAAGTTTGAGAAAAAAATTGAAGTTGATTGGTCCAGTTTCATAATTCACACAGCAACATTCATAAATAAAATACAACAAATTCATAATGAACATTAAAAACAATGATATTCATCATTTATTTAAAAGAGTAGCAATATACTATTTCTTTATATAGTACACTGGAAAAGCAAATATTTCCTGGAACAGAGAACGTTAAGATATGTATGCTTAAGTTATATATATATAAGCACTATCAGGTGATCGTCTATTTATTCACCAGTTATCCACGTTGGTTTTGTTGTTTCTTAATCGATGGATGCAGTTTTTTTTAGCGGTTTTCTATGTGTGATATTTAATAGCACAAGCATAAAAATTGAATAAAATTGGCCACTTATTAAAATAAACTATGTTTCCACAGGAACAAATTTAAATTTTAACGCATATATTTAACATTTTTTACACATTTTAATGAAATGTTTACAACTGCAGATTTAAGAACTTAGAGAATTGGTTTCCAAACTATGATTCCGATAAAAAAAATTGAGAAATTCTCCTCCCAATATCAAGTCAATGGGGTAAGGAAAAGTGTCGTCTTCCCGGTAAGTTGGTAGAGATCAAAGTAGATTTGCAACATTTGTGTTCGGGAAAAAAAAGGAATACATAATGCACTATTAACAAGCAAAGTGATGATGAGTTCCCACGGGGCAGTTCGCCTTCTTGCCCAGACCAGTTTTGTAGCTCCTGGTGCATTGACCATCCAGCGACTAACCTCTCGCACTACCAATATTTCGGTCACTTGACTCTGAATCCCGCACAATTACGAATAACCTTGTACCTTATCTTCCGGCATTTTCTCCATGGATGTTCACCTTCTTTCCCTTCAACGTTTCGCTAATACAACAATAACAATAATAATAATACAATAATAAAATAATAATACAATAATAATAATAATAATAATAATAATAATAATAATAATAATAATAATAATAATACTATTAATGGAGTAATAATTCTTTCACACTGGCGTGTGTAGGCAAAGATGGAAAGGAGTCAGACTGAAAAATGCAATGCCATAGCCGGGATCTGAACCAGGATCTTCGGCTCTCCGTGCCGCTGCTCTTACCCATTGAGCCACCATGGGAACATGCAGGTACAACATTAAATTCTCCAACTGACTCACATATCCCGGTATATAATAATTAAGGAATCGCGCACAACGTGCATTATCTTAACCTAAGACTTAACCTACTGACAAACACCCAGTCCTGAACCTGGGGAGGGGATCTTTCCCGGCCGGGAATCGAACCCGGGCCGCCGGAGTAGAAGGCAGGCGTGCTACCGACTCACCCACGGTGGCGGTATATCACCAGGCGTTCTCAATATGAGACACCAGTTCTTTCACACTGACCGTGTGTAGGCCAGGTGGGTTGGTTCTTCTAACGCTGGTTTAGAACGTTCCTGCAACTGAGATATTCTTTCCCTCCATTCCTTCTTCTTGAGTTTCTCCTCAACCATATTTTTATATGCTTTTCTACTTCTGTTTGCATGCTTTTGAGCACCAGGAGACAGCAGCCCAGCATCTTCCATTTTCGTTACATAGAACTTGTTACACGTTAGCCAACATTAGGCCTACACAACTTCCTGTCCAAGCGTCCAGTGTCCATTTGCCTTTTGTTGGAATGCAGAAGAGTACGTAAAACCTCGTTAAACGGAATAAGCACTTTTCAAAACTTTGTCGCTTACAACGTTGTTAGGACCAACGCTTCAGTTGTCTAATGCTGTTGCTCGTATTCACTATTTAGCAACATGCAAAATATGCTACAGGTTGATGATACAATATAATAAAATGGTACTATAAATAAAACGCATCCCCACTTATAACCATATTATGTCTGAAAACAGAGAGGACAACTGACTGCTCGCCGGATTAGGAATAAAATAGCAAAGGGAGCTGAATCGAGAGGAGGCGTGGACAACTGTACAGGTACTTTACACACATCCCACGTGGTTACGCGCCGGTCTGTGACGTCACAAACCGGCCTCTGACGTCAATACCACGCTGAGTGTGACGTCACGTAGCAGCCCACCCGCGTGACTTGAATGCCACGTGCAGCGTGTTTTTACTTCGAGGGCCCAAATTGGCGGGGAATGCCCCATAAAACTCAAATAAACCTGTCGGCCGCGATCCCTTCTCCAACCAAAGACAATTTAATGATCGATGTAAAATAGATCCCCGTTATGGGGAAGGTATACGATTCTACTCAGCGCCCACAAGAGGTCTCAATAGGAGCACTTTCCCCTACTGGGGTATAATTTAATTAGCTCTGGTATGCAATTACATTATATACATTAACATCTTCGTTAAAAGAAAGAAAAAAATCTCACATCCTTATGTTAATATTTTCTGGGTTCAGACAGAAGTACCGCTGTGTTTTAACAGAATCGACGAAAAGTTAAAATAGCGAGAAATTTCTATTTCGGAAATTCTGTTGTACACCTCACACATATATTGCATATTATTTTTTCCCTCGATAGCGATTTAGTGAATAATAACAGTGAAAATAATGAATTCCTAACAACAGCTGTTCTGAAGTTGCAAGAGGTACCAATGTCGTGTATAAAATAATTCCACCTATTCCACCTATTCCCACCTATTCCCTCGTATAGCTTTGTCAAATCTAAAATTTATACTTGTCAATATTAAAAAATTATAGCTGTCAATTTTCGTATTTTGTGGACAGTAATTTTTAATTATGTTTGTTAATATTGACAAGTATAAATTTTAGATTTGACAAAGCTATTGAGCTGATATTTTAACCAAAACATTTTATACGAGGGAATAGGTGGAATTATTTTATACACGACATACAAATCCCTCGTAGGAGAAAACAACGTGAAATTTATCAACACAAAGAGGTACCAACTTTAAAAAGTAGTACTATTTTAATCTCAGTGGCGGTCAGTACATTGATTAGGGCATAGGATTACTTACGCACAGGCGCAAGTAGTCGCATCATACTTAGATGCTGGGAATTAAATCGTTAAATCAACATTAAGAAATAAAAAAGCACGTGTAAGACTGAAATTGCAAATTTCAAGTAGCAATCAAGATTATATTCCATGTGCTACAAAGAAACCAATAGACGCAGGTAGGTTAGGTTACTGGCACTGGACGCAGGAAATTCGAGGTTCCACCATGATGGCACGTAGAAACATGATTTTTTTTAAGCCAACAACAATTTTGAACATAAGAAATATTTAAATTAAGAAATAGCAAAGAAAATAAATAGCAGTGACGTTGGAAAATCATATCTGGCACAGGGGCGTCGCCAGCAATTTTATTAAGGTAAGGGGGGGGGGAAGGGACAAACTCAACACCATTCCAGACACAATGATTCTTATTTGTTATGCTAAATTATACATTATTTTATTGTAATAAATTTACTATTGTGTGAACAATTAGTAGTATTACGATAATAATTTAAGGAATGGTACTGTGAGCTAATTCCTAACTGAAGTTAAATTGCGTTCAAGTGATACGAATGATATTTTATTATGATCGACTGAAAATCAATTTCAAATGATTAGGCTAATTACTTTAATATTCACATAATTTCCCGCCCGTAATTAATTTTTTAAATTTAGAAATTACGTTCTTTTGAGCAATAGCCTTGGTGACGGATTATTATAAATGCAGTGAGGCAGTTATGATTATAACAAGTTAATATTTTCTAAACTCATAACATATTTATATATTTTTATTCTCCATGTAACAACTGCAGGTTGACTCCATTCAACCATCCCTCGTAAGTCCTAATTATCTTAAATATATTCTAATATTGTCCTCCCACCTATGTCTACGTCTTCCAAGTGGTCTTTTTTTCTTCGGGTCTCTCATTCAGTATTTTTAAGATATGTTTTTTTTTTCTACCCCATGCTCGCAACATGTCCAGCCCATTTCATCCTCCGTGATTTAATTACCCTTACTATATTCGGTGAAGAGTACAGGTTATGAAGCTCATCGTTATGCAGTTTTATCCAGTCCCTATTTTCATCTCCCTTAGGCCCAAATATTTTCCTAAGCACCCTGATTTCGAACACTTTCACATTATGTTCTTCCCGAAGAGAGAGTGAACTAGCTTGAGCTTAAAATATTATCACCCCAATAGAACTTAGTCTGACATTTCTTAAAGAATTAACTCCATTGTAGTTTTCCACTCACTTTGCTTCAAATATTTTTACCTTTTCGTGGGTGAGGGTCAGACCGGTCAAATACAGTAGCCTAGTTTTCTTTTCTTTTTTTTATGTCCAAAACTCGTGAATAAAACATGTTGCCTCCCTCCCACGATTTGTTGCCGTTCTGGTCGCTTCGATATTTTTCTCATTTCAAAGAGGAGTTGTGGAATTTTTCCATAGAGCGATGGCAGCAATCTCGTTTTCGCGACGTATTATCAGAAGTTGTAAATATTTACTCACGCGAACAACGCATGGTAGCCGTTCGGAACATCTGTGCTCAAATGATATTCAAACTCTTCTTGCAAGATTGTGTGCTTGTTAAAAATAGCTCAGTGTGATTCATGCCAAACATCCTTACGATATAAATTTATATTATATTAATTATTATATTGTATTGTATTATAGTACATTATTTATTTATTTGTTTATTTATTACAATTATTTGATCTACATTTGATCACTTAAAAATATTCTTCAGTTTCCTGTTAGCCCAGCATTTCTTCATTCTCTCGGTTCTTAACTTTCTTTCTTCATCTGAAAACACCCTTCCCGTTGTCTGTTTGTTGATCTTAGTTTCTAATTTATGTTGCTTATCTTTGAGTTTCTTGATTTTGTCTGTTTTGATTTTTAAGTCTTCCATTGTAATTTGTAGTCCCCTCATATCTTCCTTGATTTCCGCAATCCATCTGTTACTCATACTATTCCATAATTTTTCTATTAGTCTTCTCCTGATTCTATTTTCTGGTGACCTGATTAAATGTCCAAAAAACGCAATGCTTTTATTCGTGATTGTGCTCATTACTGACTATTCCTTTACATACCGTTTCGTTGGCAACTTTTTTCCAGTGTCCTTTTTCGTGGCATTTTTATATATGCACGTTCTCATTATTATTCTTTATATTATGAGTATTCTGTCTATTTCTGCTGTGTTAGTTGTTTTGAAGTACATTAGCCTATATTATTTGTTATATTATTATTAAATAGAAATGATTGGTTTTTGTAAATAACAGAACCACAAATTGTGGTCGTTACCACTGATAAAAGTTAAAATCTTCCGTTCCAAACACTTCTAGGCCGATATTATGTCGTTTTACACTTGCGAAGAAATGCGATTTTTTTAACACCTTCGGTGAAAAAAAAAGTTGAGGTATGAAAGTTCAGAATTCTCAGGAAGGCAAACAGCTTTTATTACGAAGTTTAATATTTCTCCGGGAAACGAAGAAAGTATCAAGCCACGAGGAACTGCAAGTGGAATCATGCTGGGAAGTAAATTAAAGCTATTGAGTTACTCCATAATTGGATGTTTACTAGCTAAGTGTGTGTAGGTTGAACAAATTGTTGTAACACAAGACTGAGAAACAAGAGGTAGCCTACCCCACAGCTCTAGGTTTCTAAAACAATGCATATTCCGTCGTTTATTTTTTCTTTCATTTTTAAAGAAAGAAGTTATAAGCTAGACCAGTTAAAGAACAATAATCACAAGCAAAAGGAAGTGGCGCAGGAACTAGGGCTAAGGCAGCCCGCGCGTGTTATTTAATTTGTCGCACTATACTTCACATTTCTTCCTTATAAATATATTTTATTAAGTTACGTTAACAGAAATCAAGCTTTAGAACAGATCCTCATCCCCTTGCATAAGAAGGAAGAAAGAAAGAAAGAAAGAAAGAAAGAAAGAAAGAAAGAAAGAAAGAATAAAAAAAAAAACTAAACCAAACATCCTTGAATTGAACCTAAACGTCTCGTATCTGCAGGTTTAAAAGTATTTTTGGTCCCAGATTATACAATTCCATTTCAAAAATAATCCTGTAAAGTGTTAATTAATTTGAATAATTACCGGTACAAACTTAAGTAAATAACTGAGTTTAATAAAGATTTATTTTCATGACTTTCTTTTCAAAATTATCTTTCTATTATTGGTGTGGAAGGGTGCTAATTAATTGCATTTTTATTATAATAGCTTCTATTTTTGTTTCGTGTATTTATATCTATTTCTGAACTGCCCCGACCACGAGCATGTGACCATTCGGGTGTTTAACAATAATAATAATAATAATAATAATAATAATAATAATAATAATAACAATATGGAAAAATTATCAATTTAAATTCTTATTGAATTGTAATTGAATAAAACTAAAATCTTTCGTACCTTTAAAAGTGAATAGACATCTTATATAATTATTTTTTCTAAAAATTCAATCCTAAAAGGATTTTTAACAGCGACGAGAATATCTGTTGATCTTTGCTTATTTAATCTGTAGTACTTTTCGAGGAGTGCAGTGACATTAAGAAGGTTACAGGTGGTTTCATAAATAATAAGAAATGTATCAAGTTTGATCCGCCTCCGCATGCAAAAGTTTCTCTTAATGATATCAGGATTATATCGTGCGAAGCCCAAGGCTGGAAGATGAACCTTGTAGTAGTGATATTGTGATGAAACTAGATTTATTTATAGCAGCTGTGAACAAGTGTTAAGTGTGACAGAAGTACGATGCTTATTAAAGAGTCGCGGAATAACGGTCGGGTCACGATTCGGTGGTCTTCGCCCCGTCCGTGTGAAACGGTACAAACAGCGGGCGGGGCAGGAGGGAGGGCAGTGTCAAACTCAGCATCGATTTGCAATCGTGAGCTATCCACCGATACCGGTAAATCCACTGTGTTTAGCCAATGGCTTTCATTCAAACCAAATTGTTCTTTGTTCCTAAGCGCTTACGATTTGATATCCATTGCAGTATTTTTTGCTATTACATGTATGCCTATTATGGGTAGAGATTCTAGTTTTCGTTAGTGACGGATCAACGAATTGTGGTTATTAGCACTGATGAAGCGAACATCTCTGTTTCAAACACTCATATTCCGAAATATTGTCGTTTTACACTCGCGAAAAAGGAAAAAAAATTGTGTTTTTGTGAAATTTTCGTTTTTAGGGCGGAATTTTTCTTTTTTGAACATAATTTTATTTCTCAATGGAAATCTCAAGTTTTGGAAAGGTATCTTTTTTATGCGATATGCTTATTGAAAGTCAAATATTTGTGAAGATTAATAGTAAAAATAAATATTCAATAAAGCATTTAAATGTTGAGATATACCAGTGGTATAAGTTAATATAATTACGTAGGGAACTAGAAAAAATACTTAATTCAATTCAAAATTAAACTAATCTTATGTGTAGAGACGTTCATGGAAATTGATATTTGCTGCATCAATTTAATTTAGCACTAAGCCCTATTTCTAGTGCATTTTCTTAAATAGAATGTTACATAGAATATATATATATATATAAGTAGTAAATTATATCCTCGATGCATCCTCGATATGTAAGTCACGAAGATTTTGTTCACCAGTTTATCTACACTACAGGCAGGTATTAGGCCTAATAGTCGTCAACTGGTAAGAAATGTGAAAATCTACAAAGAAACCTTAAAATCTCCTTGATGAAAATAAAAATCTACAGAAATAAGCAATATTTTGCAACACACAAGCCGTCAGTCAGTTTGGTTTTAATGCGATACAATGCAGAAATTGTATTATGTTATGTGAAATAACACCGAAATTTGCCCTATTTTTTGTGCCGAAATTCAACACTTTTATTCACCATCAAATAGGATTGATAGGCTACATAAAAATTAGTACGATAGGGTGAAGTCTTGATATTTACATGGCTTTCTCTGAACCGTGGGACACAATCCTCTAGACAAGAAGCAAGTCTTTATGTGGAACTTTTCCATTCAAGAACTTTCATGTTGGAAAATTCTGTAATTCTTATTACGTCATTTTCTGTTGTCATAGTAAAAGAAAGCAACCTGCCTCTCCCCTAAGGATAGCTTGTAATATTGACTGATTTCAGGAGAGGACCATGACTAAAATGAATCCCGCAGCAATAGGCTATGCAACCACTTAAATGTTCCGTTCAATAATAAGTAGGCCTATTCCTGTAATCCTTTTCATTCCTTTTTTTTTTTTCTTTCTTTCTTCACCAAGAACATATTTTTAGCTCATGCGTCACTGGTGTATATTGATCATCGCAATTATTATCACCTTCCCTATTCTTAAGCAGAATACACCTTTCTTATTGTAAACACTGAAGGTACGATTTTCCGACAATTTTCTCGGAAAGTTTTTACGAAAAATATTTCAGATAGGAATTGTAGGTTCCAATTGTTATCATTCAAACAGTTAAAAACAAACGCAAAGCGTTGTCAGTTCGCTAAAAATCATTGTTATTCGTAAAGTGATAATAGGAATGTTTCATGTGTATCCTTGAAAGATGTTTATTTTGAATATTAACTCCATTGTAATACTTCTTTCTTGTCTTGGGTTATATGAGCGCACGTACACACACACACACACACACACACACACACAAGCACATAATCTTCCTTTAATTTTTTCGGGGTTTGTCAGTGGACTTTTAAACATTAATAAATGAGGCTTGTTTGCTACTTTGTTCTCCGATATAAACTTTTTTCTCTATGCCCTTTTCCGTATTGCATTGGTATGAAGGTTTAGAGGTTTTCCAAAAACATAAAAAAAATGATTTACTTATATATTTTATTAATCTATTCCCAAAACACTACTAACACTAAAAGTTACTTGTTTCAAATAAAATTAAATGTACTTAAAATTCTCTTGAGTTTGATGTAGTTTGCTACGACGGTAGAGAAAACCAACAATACGACCATAAGTCGAAACATGCCACCAATTCTGCCATCTACCAGCGAGGGTAGATGATGTAGTGATCGGATAGTTGATATATCCTCAATTGTATAGGCCTACTGTATTGCGCTACGTAATTAGTTATTTATATCTTACATTATCCGTATAATGCTACTAATCAGATCTTTTTAGGAAGTTCAAATTTATGGTTCCCGCAACATTGTATAGTTTTAACAGACATCGTGGAAGATCTGGTAGCAGCGGAAGAAAATGTTCTCAAACCGAACAAAACATTCGTACTATCGCCAATTCAGAACTGGTTTTGCTACATGTAAAACCATTAAATATTAATTCAGTTTGACACCACGCTTGACCCGAGATTCCACCAAAGTAATTAATAGCTTTCATCAGCATGTTAACATAAAGAAGAGGAAGTAAATTGATAGCTTCCCCGTTACGTTTGTTAGCTCCGCGGATATTTTGTGGCTCTTTAAGAGAAGAAATGTAAGGTGAAAATATTATAGCTGCTCCAGTAATTAGCAAGATTATTATTACAATATCCACTTCACAGACTGACCAAATACATTTGGTGGTATAAATAAGAGCAAGCCGCGGCTCAAAACTCACTAATTCATAGCAGCTGCTTGGTTTGGTATAAATAAAAGGCGGCTTCCTCAACCACCTGCCTAGCCGTTGCTCAACGACCTTGACAGCTCAGCCACTGCTTGGGATTTGGTATAAATAAAACTCTCTGTTGGTAGCAGCGGCTTGCTTTTTTCTGAGGCACCTCATTTGCGGACTCAGCTTGCTCAAGTGAAGTTTTTAATCGTATTGGCGGGGTTCATGGGGGTGACTTTTTAACCAATATGAGTAATTTATAAGGAACGTAAGGATTATGATGTGCACAGATGTAAAGAACCGGTTGTACAATAAAATTGTAAAACATGTGTAACTTATCTTTGTTACTTTTCTTTATTATTATAATAATAATAATCATGAAATAATACATCATTATAAGTCTAACACATTCTCATATTTTACCGTTATCAATATGAACTAAAATATTTCAAACGTGAATAATTCTTTTAACACTATTTCAAATTGTAATGCTGTAAACTAAATAACTTCAAATCTATTATGTAGCAAGTAGATTCAAAACGAACGTATTTTATGAATTAATTATGGAAAATAATTAAATATTAATAAAAGAACTACATATATATGTAGACCTACCTTCTTTACTAATAGCAAAACATATTGAAATAAAAATGGAAACTCCATCCTCTTACAAAGCTATTTTATGTGGGACAAAATAAGCTGATCTGAACAAATCTCACACCCTTAAAAGCTTATCCGGGTTTGTTTGTCTTGCTATCAATTTGACTATGCCCCCTCTTCAAACAAACATAAATACTTGGAGGGAATGAAAGAAACGGGGTAGAGCTTTTAGACTCTTCAGTTGTACAGTCTGCACAAGAGCAAACTATTAAAACTGCTAAGATTATAAAATATCCTAATTATTTACCTAATAGGTACTAAGTATACTTGTGATTTTAGGACAATTGCCTACTCTGTTAAGTATTATTTAAAATGTTAAACTATAATACGTTTCTATGACGGTACAAGTAAGCAAAATATCGAAATGTGCTTATTAGTATAAAATGTTAACTTTTGTTTATTAAAATTAAGTAAAATTATATCTGTCTACTGTTTTAGTTAAATGCTTAATTCATTAATTTACAAGCCTAAACATAATTTTTAGTGCCCTAAAATCAAGGTTTTCTAATAAAACATGAATACTAGAGAATACTGTAGGATAAAAATTCCTCTGACACTGGGGCTTGAACCCAGGACCTTTTAATACTAGGCCTAGAGATGTAAAAACTACGAGGACATGTTCACACTCTCTTGTCTCTTTCCTTTCTCCCAAAGTAGCTTTTCTTTCTTTAAATTCAATACTTTTATACATTATATACTGAACTTTAAATTTTAACTCGGTCACAGACAGTCAAGTGGCATGTTTGTTTACACAGCTGTCATGTGTCGAGCGGTATGGGATGCAGGTGTCCAAGCACTTGCTACCAGTAGCCTGAGCCGCGGCTATGCAAGGAGGGGAAATTTTTTATTTATTTGAAACAGCCAGCCGTTGCTAGATTCTCAACCTTCTCATAAGCAACGGCTAGGTAGCAGTGGCTTTCTTTTATTTATAGCACTCATTGTGATGACCTCCGGTGTGGACCCCTCCATGAAATCTCGATTTTAGTTTAACACCGCCAGGCCATCTAGTGGGACGCATGCGAACTTTCGACGGAAGTGGAGGTACTATTTTAGCGGCGTCATTACAAACATCATTGTATTTTACTCTAGGGGAGAAAGGAAAAATCTTCCGTCCATACCTTGAATGACAGAAATTGCTGCAGTTGCTAACTCGTTTTATGTTAAAGTGAAATAAAGGGGAGAAACTAATCATATTTCTCCCCCTTACTCCTGAAAAAAGACTAGGACGATTCCATGCAGGATGAAAATGAAGCAATGTGTGCAGACTTTCTTTGATTGAATACACTAACACTGTAAAATATAAAATATCACACGATACAAATTACTTCTTGCACTGCAGTCACTGTAATTTGTTCAAGATTTAATTCGTAGTAGACCTATTGCTTTGAAAACGCTGGAATTTTGTCCCATAGAAAATATATAACACGGAACAATACCCACCAATACAGTAGTTTACCATTATTTTTTGGAACTCATTAAATGCTGTTAAATTATTTACCCGATTTACAGTATTTGGGAGATTTTTGCGGAGATTAATTAAGCAAATACAATCTTGGGAAAAGTTCTTAATACTAAGGTCAGGAAGTTGATGCTCTATCAGAAGACAAAATATGCATGCAAATGTGCTATAAAATTCGTAAAATATGCTCCATAACCATTGAAGTATGCTCTATCAGTGAAGTAATTTTAATACTTTACATTCTCCTAATAGCTGAATTATATTATAAATTTAAAAAATATATATATATTCCATAAAACACAACTTTTTAATATTATACAATCAGTTCCGAAAACATTAGGCAATGCACTGTCAATCATTGTACAGTCTGTTGTCAAAACATTTACTTAGCCAAATATGCTGTAAATGTTTGGATTAACAGATACATGCTCAATACTTTAAATATATCAGAAATATGCCGTTAAAATGTGATAAATGAATAAAATATGAAACATATTTTAATATGAAGCAAATAAAATAATGTCATTATAACAAAACTAACAAAATATGCAACAATATGCCAAATGAAACCATCAGTTTTCTATTTTCTTTGTTGTCTTGTTCACATTTTAATACTAGCAAGTAATAGATTGCAACATTAAATAAATGATTTGTCATAAACTTCTGGGCCCTACTAATCACAATGCTAATCAGCCTGAATAAAACAGGCAACAAGAGGATAGTTGATACTCTCCCAACCCAGGTTGATGGAATTTATGTGTTCATAAAAGCCCTTTCTGTAAATTTGCAAGCATGTAAAAAAGAACTTCTATGGGACAAAACTCCAGTAAACTGATTGAAGGTCTCAGGGTTAAGTGTCAGTACATCCTCATTGTAAATAACCATAAAAACCAAACCAAACATATCAACAGTAAAAGGATTTAAAATGTAGATTGCACACATAGTACTTAGGCAATTTAAAAGGATCAGTACCGGTATGATTTTTTTACGTGTACATAAAAAAAAATTTGGATTTAAAATTTTCTATTCAGTTCACTGAATCCATTGCAAATATTTGCTCTCTGACTTAATTTTATGTTATATACCGTATCATAGATCTTCATGGAACATGATCAAATTTAAGACCAAATGGCATGTGGATATGATAATTGTACATTTACCCTCACGGTGGCTTCATAATACGATTATGTCTATAACTACAAATTTTTTGTAGACGTATAAGTAATTATCTTTACTTACCCTGACTGGAAGATATTTTCTCTCAAATTACCACCAGATTCTCAGGCTAGATGAAAATTTTCTCTTGAACTATCTTTGGATGATCACTCCTGAATAACTGCTACCTGGAAGACAGAATTAACATATTTAAGAATTAAAATTTTATTAGATTGCAATGAATTTTAGTAAAATAAATGAAACCCAGATGATATCCTTGGATCATAAGGGCATCTCAACATCTGTTTCCCAGGTGATAAAAATCCAGGAAAAAACCCAACCTAGGAAACTTGTTCCAACCGGGAATCAACTCACGATGCACTGCATGATGAGTGTGATCACAATATCTACATCACAACAGTGAACAAAATAAAAAAATACACCATGAAGCTCGATTACACTCAGCCTTACGATATTTCCATAAGATGCTTCAATTATGTCATGTAGTAGGCCTAATCTTACAGATTTACTGAGCATATAACTTAATGAGTCTTACTCTTGCAGGTGACAGCTGGACAGCATATGCAACTTACCGGGGACCTGAAGCCTGGTGTGTCTGTGGCAGCCCAACAGGGCATGTACTTCGGACAACAAACTGCACCACAATCACAGCCACCTACACAATCTGGTGGAGGACCAGGTGATTCCTACTCCGTCTCCCAGTCGCAGACTATCAATTTCACACAGCAGAGTCTGCGACAACGGCCTGGTGGTGCGGCAGCAGCAGGGCGACCTGGCATGGACCCTACAATTGGGAACAGACA
The DNA here is from genome assembly GCA_964059195.1 of Ectobius pallidus. Taxonomy (NCBI): domain Eukaryota; kingdom Metazoa; phylum Arthropoda; class Insecta; order Blattodea; family Ectobiidae; genus Ectobius; species Ectobius pallidus. The sequence goes on from CAXKWD010000008.1 coordinate 104,169,670, forward strand.
AGTCCTGGATCAGCAGCAACAAGCGAAGATCTTTCATCAGCAGCAACAGCAGCAGTTGATGAGAGCTCAACAGCAAGCGTTACAGCAGCAGCAACAGCAGCAGTCGCACATGGCAGGAATGGGACCTCGACCGCCACCTCCAGAGTACAAGCCCAGTCCGCAGCTCATGCATAATCTCATTGGACAGCAACAACCCCAACAGAGGTTCTCAACAACCTCCATGCGGCGAGTTGGACAACAGCCCATGCCTCCTTCAGGTAGGTTACAATAATGTTACTAATGATGGTTTCATGGGCTATAAGACAGGTAAAAGGATATATTGTATCCAAGCTTTCAGTCGCTGACATCTCTGCAACCTTCCTCAGGGAAATGAGTGTAGAAAATATATGTTTTTGAGAGAAAATTAAATTCTTTGATTGGAGGAAATGGATTGGAGTGTATCGGCCAATCCAACCCATTTCCTCCAATCACAGAATTTCGCCGATACACTCCAACCCATTTCCTGCAATCACAGAATTTCATTTTCATTCAAAAACATATATAAGCTCTCTCTTCCCTTCTTCTACACTCATTTCCCTAAGGAAGGCCGCAGAGATGTCAGCGACCGAAAGCTTGGATGCAATATATCCTTTTACTCGGCTTATAGCCCGTGAAACCATCATTAATAATCAACGCTGAGAAAGCCTCAAATCTTACTTACAATTATGTTAATGAACTTCATTTTGTTCCACTAAAAGTTGTCACTGATGCTAATAATATACCATATTTTACGGACCATAAGACACACTTTTCTACCTTGAAAATAGAGCCTTAAAAGTTGGGTGCATCTAGTGGTCCAAAGTTCACTAAAACAATTAAAATTATGGTAAATATTTCCGGAATACCATAGTTATACACAATGTGTTGTAAATGAAATAGTTACAAATTTTAACACAGACTGTACATCACTGCACTTGTCACAATCGTAAAATGAGGGTAGCTGGAAGATGATGATGAGTGTTCTGCCCGATGGCAGGTCCAGACCCGGGACGAAGCCGTGGGGTGATGACCACGACTCGTCCGAGGTAATTCAGGCAAGGGTGATACCAAGCCAGGTATACAATGCGAAAAGAAAGGAATGTTGAGTTCTTTTATACAAAAGGAGTGTCTTTGCCGGGTGGTTTAAATGAATGCAATGACCTCTAAACAGCCTTGTCCCGTTACACTTACGGTATGCTGAACTGAGGGTTAGAGGGTATAAAAGTATTTTCAGTATTTCATATGGAATCAGTTCAGTTGTTAAAATTGATGCGATGCTACCTGTACAGAAGAGATTTTCGTATAATGCAGATTTGAAGTTAGAAGTGATTTACACTGATTCCATTGTTTATGCAATGAAGTATATTATTCCCTTTAAAATATTTTGTTTAGAATGACATTAAATTTCTTTTCCTTTAAATTTCCGTCCTAAAATTAAGGTGCATCTTATGGTCCATAAAATACGGTACATTAAAAATCTTAGATCCTTACCTTCCTTATGTCTTTAAGGCAATGTTTTACATAATTTAAAATGTTGTTGACAGCACTGCATTACAAATTATGAAATAAACATACTTAATAATTGTACATAATTGTTAACAGCATTAAAAACTATTTTTCAAAACACATAGACATCAACACACAACCATAAACTGTTTGTAAACTCGGAGTATTATCACAAAACAATCCGGACAGCATATTGTTGATGGCGGCATGGCTGAAGAAGGAGTCGGACCATCAAAAGTTAGACTAACGAGGTTCTACTGCAGTTGACAACCTAATACTTTGATGTGTTTAAAATTATTACAAAATCAGTGGATAAACGTTAAAAAATTAAAACACAACGTTTCGACTCTGCCCTTGAGTCTTCCTCAGGTGACACCTCAAACAGTGCCTGAGGAAGACTCAAGGGCAGAGTCGAAACGTTGTGTTTTAGTTTTTCAACGTTTATCCACTGATTTTGTAATAATTTTAAACACATCTTTTTATTGTATTTGACTCCGTGAAAATTTGGGACCGATATGGATGTTTTATCTAATACTTTGAGTTTATAGAAATACTAACCATTGATTTTTTCAGGACCCATGATGCGGCCTCAACAGCAGCAGCAGGCACTGCATGGTGGTGGGGGCAGCATGTATATAGGAGGCCCTGGAGGAGTTGTGCAGCACCAGCACCATCTTCCCCAGCACAGAATGACCGGTACCTATATGGCTACTGGGCGTAACACCCAGCGACCTCCCAATGTTAGCATCGGTCCAGATGGCCTCAACATTGGTGGTCGAGGAAATGCTGACTGGAGGCATATCCTCATGAGCCAACAGCAAAGTGTTGCATTCCAGAATACACAGATGAGGCCATCCTTCGCACAAGGTGGTCACCAAGGTATGTTACTTTTATATTACAGAACTGCCACATGATACCTGCATCTCTTCACTATGGCTTTTGGATATTTATCTTCATCATCATCATCAGGCCAAAGCCTCCTTCAGTCCTCACGGTTAGCAGCAGCATTCTTCCAGTTTCTACATCCTACTCTTGCTGCATCCTCCTCAACACCATCCTCCCAATAATAATTTTGGTATATCTCTCACATGCTGCGCACCTGGTCCATATAATAACACTTTTGTAGCTGGGACAGTCTCAAGTAATTGGATGACTTGGCCGGCCCAAATAAGTTTTTTTTGTACATTTTTTTTTATTTTTAAATTCAGCTGTGTTTATACTCCTTTTAGCTACGAGGCCATATCAGGAGTTCGGGATCTGTGTCTGTACAGTAGGGTAGGCTATGGAGCTATTTATTGTCAATTATTTTCTATTGTCATTGTATTTTATTGAGTAAATTTCAACTGATATAAATTTAAATGGATATGATGCAAGATGAAATGATGATGACGTTTCATGGTATGTAAATATCCAATTTGACATTTGCCTTTATGACTGGGGAAACCATGAAAAAAACCCATGTCAAATTGACCGGCCGTGGGGTTTGTACCTGGGACCTCTCGAATACGAGTCCAAGACGTTACCATCTCGGCCACCTTGCTCAGTATCCAGGTTTTCTCAGCTTGATACACTTAACTAACTCAGTATCACTATACAACTGTTACGGCTCATCGTTAGTCCTTCGACACCACCTCCCTTTGTCCGAACTGTACCATACATTTTCCTAAGGATTTGCCATTCAAAGTTTTTGAGTCGTGCTTTATGTGATTTGGAAAGTAGCCAGGTTTCTGCTCCATACACTGGCACTAGTCTTATCAAAGTTTTAAACAGAAGCGATACAGTTCTTCTAGATAATAACCTTGATTTCATGTGGCTATTAAATCTAGAAAAATATCTATTGGTCAGAATGAGGCATGCGTTTATTTCAATCAATCTACCTGGAATGTTTATAATATGACATTTTTTCTAGTTTGATTTTATACATGATATTGAACCAAACTCATTCATGGCATTTAGACACAGGTAACTTTATCATAGTCATGCTCTCATGCTTTCATGAGTGATGCTCAGTCTGGAATGTAGCTTCCTTTATTTTTTAAAAATGTTTCATTATTCATTGTTTACGTATAATGCCCATTACTTTCAGTTTTTTCCTTGGTATCAATTATTTTCAAGCCACTGTCTATTCCTTTTGATTAAATTCAAAACTAATTATTGATTCTCATTAGAAGTTCATCAACTCTTCTTATTCAACTCTAAATAATTATGGTTTTGATATCCATTCCCTGGGTTCATATTTTGTTCCTTCAAGGTTAAATAGACAGATATATGTTTATAGTGTTCATCTTATATCTTCTTCTAATGCGATGCATTTTATTCCCAGGTTCTTTCGGTATGGGTGGTGGTCAAGGTGGCATGCAGATGTCGGCAGCACAGCAAATGCAACACCAGCAAATGGTTCGTAACCAAGCGATGACTGGCTCGCCAGTAAGTCAGATGCAGATGTTATCCCAGCAGCAGTCTCTGGGACTCCAGCAGTCAGCACCGATGCCAAATGCACAGGGGCTTAATAATGCCACACAGGTTGGTATATCACCATTTTCATGTCAAAGTAATTCATATGTTACTTGTACATTTTTTTATGTTTCTTTGGTATACTATATATGCTCCAAAAAATATTTCTTGCAATCATTATGTGAGGGGGAAGGCTCTCTAAACTCTGTAGGAACCTAGGTACTATTCCCACTTAGTACTTTTGCAAGCAGAGAATATGTCAATATTCTTATGACATATTTCATATATGACATATAATATGACATATAATATGTCATATACTATGACATATAATATGTCATATACTATGACATATAATATATATTATGACATTCCCTTTTTGACAATATGTCCAAAATCTCTGCTATTATAAGAACAACAATGAACTTGGGGTACACTGTGGCACTGTTGGGGTACTTCATGGCACTCACTGTTGGTTAAGGCACTATGCTACAAACCATTTCAATCAGTGAAGGAAGTGAGAAAAATCCAGAGGCGGTATGCTATCTCAATTTTTTTTCCTAACATACCTCAATTTAAAAAAAGTACATCCCCTCCTTTACAAGATAATAATTATGTGGTATGCAGGATATGTGATATCCAGTTGGTGTTTTCAATTAACTTCCTTCATGAGTAACCAACCCTGCTTTATAGATGATTGCCAAGTAGGAGCATAACACAAGACTAGAACATCATGTACTGTCGATTGACAGAGCTTTATTTATTTCACATCATGGAAACCATCAATAACAGCAGTGGGTGTCGCATGCTTACCACATGCCCCCAATCCTGCCACCTGTGGTAGATGAGCAGTGGTCGGGTGGTAGGCCAGGGATGTAGAGCCATTGAGTTTAGTTTATTTACTTCAATAAAAATATTTTAAAAGTATTTAAGACAAAATTAAACAATATAAAAATCACAACGTTTTGTTACCGAGAAACATTTTTAAGACATAGAATATAGTTGTGCAGTCATTAAGATGGCAACAAAGAACATCAGAAGTTACAGTGACAATGGCTACTGATGAAAGCGTATGAGTTGGTGAATAATCATGAAAAGTAATTATTATATTACGACTCAAAGGAACATTAACAATTTGTATTAAATAGCCATTGATTTTCAGTGAAGGTATGCTATTTCACCATTGAAACCAGTGCCGGTATGCCATTGGACCTTTAAAACCAGTGACGGTATTCCATACCGGCGCATACCGCCTCACTTCCCTCACTGATTTCAATACCCGAGAATGTTTGGATTTTTTCAATGGCCTAATCTTCTGGGGTCGACTCAAGCTCTAACAGAAATGAGTGCCAGGATCAATTCTGGGGGCAAAGGCGGCTGGTGCATAAGGTTGACAACCTTACCACTTTATGTGCCAAATATCTAAAAATCTAGAAGCCTCAACCTCCTGGAAATCTCAGGTTTTTCACCGCCCTACCACTTACTTATTTTACTTTAATCTCTACACTGGTTGTGTGCTGTGGACTATTTCCTAAATGCCCATTGTTTGTTTGAAGCAGTAATGTTACTCTGTAATTACTTTTCTGACTTACATTCTGATATTTTGTGTTACAGATGTCTATGAGTCTTCAGATGTCGCAGTCAATGTCAGTGGGTGGTGGAAGTGGGTCTCCACACCACCATCCACATCATCCGCACCATCCTCAACAGCCTCCTCCACAGCAACAGCAGCAGACCCTAGTCGGTTATGGTGGAAGTCCTGTCGGAGCGGGAGGCGGGAACCCAGGACCTCCTCCACCTCAACAGCAGCAACATCCGCCAACCTCGAACTCAGTAGTGCCAGTGTCATCTTCACAGCAGAGCGTCTCGCAGTCTCAGGCCTCTGCAGCAGATTTTAGTCTTGATTTGCTCGAAAACTTTACAGGTGGCGACTCGAGTCATTTCTCAGCAGCTGCCCAGGAATTGCTCAGTTCCCTTGATAGTGCTGCCTCGTTCAATCTCGACAACATCCTTTGAAGTAATTAAACTCTATAAAAAAAAAGGTTTTCAAATATGCTGTGAGAGGTTGGAGTCTGTCATGCAACTGCTAAACTGTATTAAAAATTATTAAGTACCACCAGATATCAGATTTTCCTTCAAAACATCTATCATTTACCAGAAAGATATAGATTATTGAGTACTGTATCTAAATAATTGTTAGCGTCAGTTAAATGAGATTAAAATTACTAATTTCATTGCTAAGTAAAAATTAAAATATCATTATCTTAAATAATTTAAATTGATTTTGATTTCATTTACCAATACATAATACATACCAGGTATGTAAATTTACGGCTAAAAATAAGAAATTTATCTTTTTTTAAATCATGCGATTATGTTGTGATTAAAATACCTTGTTGCAGTGTTACACTATAGAAAACATAAATCTTCAAATGCTGTTTCTTTGGTCATTTTGTTTTTGATCACATATAAACCTGATGAGACTCGAAAGAGAATGAAAGGAATTATAATATTCTAAAGCATTAAAGAAATGTGATCAGTGATCTCACTTGCCACTCTTTATAAGAAACGTTTTTTTATAGAAGGGGGATTATTTTCTCATTTTATATAAACAAGAGATGATACTTGCATGTCAAGTCACAATTGCTGCATGCTCTGTTGTTCTTTTTGTTGTATTATATATATATATTAGCAAATCTTCCTTAGGTGAAAAATCTTTCTTTCTGCTTATACATAAAAAAATTGATAATATAGCATAAAAAGCAATAGAATGGCAAATAATGCATAACAGATGTTTATATGAACAAGGAGGCATTATGAAATATTGCCACATTGTACAAACTTTGTTTACATCTTTCTTTGGCCTTGTACTTGAGAGTAAAAACACAGTTTTCTTTACTTTTTCACTGCTATTGACGTCTAAATTCGTCATCAGAAAAAAATGCATAGAAGCAGAATTGTTAGCTTAAAACTGTAATGATTTGCCTTAAAATATGAGGGTTTTTGTTCACAATTTATGGTTGCCATTTATGGAACATGCTTTTAATGTGGTTCAGCTTTTTATGATGCAGAAACTTACAGATTATTATCAAACACGTTATGCTCAGGTCTTCTTTTGTTGTTGAGTTGATTTTCCTTGCTTTCTGATCATCAGTCAGTATCTTCATATTTCTGTAACTTCTTGCCAGCTTTTATCTTTCTGTTATATGCTTAATGGATCTGATTCTAGGTTCTGCATTTACAGAAGAATCGCCAACAAGATTGTCTTATTTTCAAATGAAAACATTTTTAGAAGTATTATTCCAACACAGTATATCATAAAACAGTAACCATCATAAGTGATGGTGATGGTCATCTGTGATTGATCCAAAGTAGAAACCAGCATATCTATTTATAGAATCATCACCAAAATATACTCTTTTTAAAAATGTTATCAGCATTACAGAAATGCCTACTTCATGTATGCTTATTGGAAAAATGCACAGGAATTTGAACAAATAATAATCTCAGGAATTTTACAAGTACCCTGTGATATTTTATTCCAAATAAATTCCCGGTTTATGTATCTACAGAAGTTTCAGCTTAGAAGGGAAGCACTGTAGATTCATTGTGATAATTAAAGGATCACGTGAATGGCAGTTACATTACCCAAAATTTGAAAAATACATAATTGGTTGTGCATTCGTCACTGGTACCTTTACAGATCGTTGTTATGCACTTACAGTGCGTTTCTTTTTAAAGCAAACCTGTAAAGCGCTTTACGAGTGATGCACGAGTGATTGACGACCGCTGCAGACAAAAAAGAACAGCAAAGTTGATCAGCTGACAGCTTGCTCAATGAGACCGGCAATGTTTACATCCCTCTAACATGGTTAAAACACGTGCAAATAACAGTTATGCCGGGATGACAATAATGATTATTGTACAATATGATGTACAGGTAAAATCACATGATACTAACTGTGCTGAAGAAGGCGTTCATACTCGGGAATTTGAACAATGATGTTAAATCCATCAAGGAAATTTTCGATGATCACCTAGTCCGCCATGACAGTTCGTGCAGCGAAACCATGCATCAGTCGTAAAGCGAGATTTGAGTTCGCTGCACGGGTAGTAGAGTGGGGGAAAAGCGAAGCTGCAGCAAAATGTAAAAAGAAACGGTTTTGATGCATCACTCGTAAAGCGCTTTAGCTCCGCTTTAAAAAGAAACGCAAGGTTATCGTTATTGGTACCATACAAATGTTCAAAGTTATGAGTTAAATTACCAATAATAACTAATAATAATTCTTTAGCAATTTCTCACTCTTATTACAGTGTTTAAAACCACACTCTAAGCCAGATATTGAGCTTGACTCTTAGAACTGTCAGACATGGTTTATTTCACTATATACTTAATTCTGTTTAAATGTTTACTTTTCATTTGAATGGTGCTGATGGCTAAAATCAATGCAGTTGCATGGCAGTTTCTCTATTTTATAACACAATCCAACAAGTACAAATGTGAAGGATGAACATTTCCTTGACAGTCTTGCCATTTTTAATCACGTTCCCTCCGAATCACTACTCCATAACTGTTTACTCAAGAGAAAAAGCTGATGTGGTATTAAACAAAATTGAAATAAAAACAAAGAATGTAAGAGATAAAGGTGCTGGAATTTGTGTTTGTCCATCGTGCAATGTGTTCTTTGTTGGGGTGTTGACAAAGGATAGTTTGTAGGTTGCTCTAGCTGCCCATTCGTTACAAACTTTTTTCTGAGCTGCCGCCGAAAATATACAATTTCTTATGCAGCATCTTTTTTTTTTTAGAGGCATGTGAAAAAGGACAATCTTTAAAATTTCGTAGGTGTTTTACTTCATAAAAGAAGTAATACTACTTTGTGTGTTACAAATTTAATAAGTAGATCTTGAAACAGCTTTTTATCTAAATCGTTTATAGCTTCAAGTGCATTGTAAACGTTTCTACTGCAATATACAGTTTACTCTCTATGTGTTTCTCAAAATTCAGAAGAAGACTTCCCTTTGTTATCAATATAATTCTGTACATAAATATATATTTTGTGTAGTGCAGCTTGTGTGTTATATCCTGCTGATAAATTTTTATTAAACTTTCTTTAAAAAATATTAAAAAAACATTCCATATTTGCCATGTGCAGTGATACGCTTTGTTACATCCAGTAGCATCCAAGCATGTACTCAACATTGTCATAAGAACGGCCTTCGGTCAGTTGCATTTACTATGCTCGACATGATCTCCACCTTCACTGCACTAAAACTTAATTCCTCTAAAGTGGATTGAGGTTAAGCTTGTATGTACACATTGCAGCCCTAGCCAGCTGTTATCCCTATTATTTGTCAAAGTGCCCTATTTCAGTTTTAAATGATTGTAACTTAGGCCAGGTACATGTTGGAGTAAAGATAAAAAAAATAAAGCGACAATATTAGCGAAGCATAAATTGCTTGGAAGAATCTATACCAGAACAATGATAATTCAGATTACATTGCTAAATTTGAGAAGATTATTTATATTTTGTGTATCTGAGTGAATCTAAAATATATGGCATGACAATATAATTTTTGTTTTGAATATTGTACAGTGGAACCTGGTAAGGCAAATCCCAAAAATCTGAAATTTTGGATAACCTAAACTAAAAATTTATTTAAAAGTAAAGGAAAGTAACAATTACAAATCAGAAACAAAACTAATGTTTATTCCTAATTTAAACATTTGAATTCATATTTAAGAACGAATACAGCAACATAATTAGCAGAAAAAAATTAGTTATTTTCTTTTGATGTAAAGAATTAAATCTGCTTGACAATGCAATGTTGTGCCAGAGCCACATATTGGTTGGTGTAGTAGTGGTCCACGAAGCTGGTGCAGATGGTCTGCAGACATAATTAAAAAATATAAAGCAAGTGGAATGTAAAGAAGTAAAATTTTTTCACATATTTCGTTATAATGACCTATAATTAAAACCCCAAATATTAAGAATATAGGCCTTTTTTTAAAAATGGGATGTAAAATTAGGGGTCCGTAAAATTTTTTGGACAATTTAGAGGTCCTCGGGTTCAAAAAGGTTGAGAAACGCTGCTCTACTGCATTTGGTATATCAAGAGTATTTTACCGAATTTCCTGGATAATCCGAATTTTCTGGAACCCAAACAGAGGTCAGCTCCAATTAGTTCGGATTTCTGATATTGCATTGTAATTGGAAGTGAATACTGAAACTCAAAACTACACACAATACTATATGCCAAACATCTCATATCCGAGCTTTATTATTTCTCTGTGCCAACGAACTGTCCTGAGTGCACACAAAATTAATTAACTCATTGATGACTCTGTAATTTATTGTGGAATATTATTAATAAATATTTTATGGTTTCGTGTATCTCTATGGAGACCATACAATTCATCAATAACATATGCTTGCATTTTGATCTTTGAGAAGGGTAAAGAAAATGGATTATTTAATTTTCGTTGCTCTTACTTTTCATCTACGTTTTTATCTTTGCTCCTACATAACACCTCAATGTCAATGAATGCCACCATTCTCTTGGTGGAACTGCGTTGTTTCTTTGTTCATTTATCGTCACTCCAACATGTACATGGGGACGTATGAGAGAGGAGAATTTTATGCATTTAATTTTAACTGTCGAGAATCTAAGAATGCCATAAACAAAAAAGAAAACACCATCTGTGGTTGGAACAATAATATCAGTACTGCAAAATCATTTGAGATGACATATTGCCAAAGAGAAAGAATTACAAGCATTTAATTGATTATAATTATATTACATATATTTACTCTTTTTTTAAAAGACCTGGTTTATCATAAATACAGATTAAAGTTGATGGAAAAGAAAGTACTTTGAGTGTACACTTTGTAGTGTACAAATACAAGGTATTTTTAAAAATAAAGTATGATAATTCAAAAATAATAGTAAATAATATCCAGTTGTTTCTAGTACAAGCAAGAGTACTCTCTATTTTTTGCTGTTGTTTTTTCATTCTTATAAGGTGACACAAAAAAGATTACTCAGTTTTTATGAATCAGATAATACTTATTCAACCTTTCAGCGAGTACTACACTTTTGCCAAAATAAAAATAAAATTATCATACTTTCTTTTATGGCAGTCTTAGAATTTTGACTAAGATAGTTATTTAAATATGTTTTATTTATGTATGTAAATATAATTTTCATGTTTCAAAATCTGTATGTCAAATTGGGTTCTAAACACTTCAAGATGTAAGAAACGATGGCTTTTAATTATATTTTCAGAGCTCCATCTGACATTTGTATTTTGAAGTTTACTTATTCTGAATTATTCGTTTGCATCTTCTGTTATTTGGAGTGTTTATAATGTGTTGCATCTAAATTTGCTTGCTTCTGACTGTATTAGAGTTAGAAAAAATAATACTGTATGGAGCATTTTCTTCTGCATTAAGCGTCCTAGTAGAGATCAGATAAACACTTCTGTTCATATTTATAGAAAGTTCTGATGAATGTTCCCTTGCAAACATTGCCTGGATGTTGTTTAGCTAACCGATAGAGAATGCTGAGAGCAGCTGTTATTCTTAATATGGCCAATGGCTGTCATTTCAACCGTTAATTCAAATCAAGAGTGCAATCAAAAAATGTTTGCTGCCTACCTCAACGATGTATTGATTGTCTTGTCTGTTTGTGACTGTTTTCCAAAATAAAAAAGCAAGGGACCAAAAAAGCTGGCTGCTTCTTTCATGTTTAGCTGTCTTGTGTGCAGACGATTTGGCGTTTCCGTTCTGTGTCTGTGTTTGTGTTATGTGCTGTGACGTTCTGTCTACGTAGTGCGCTACCATCTCAGAGAGAAGGGCTGTGGGACCACTCAGCAAAAGACAATGCAGGGGTACAAGGGAGGGGGGGAAACATGACTCTCATAGTTGCAAGGAATAGATATTTTTATCACCCCATTGTTTAGAAGGCATTTACCAACTACTGAAATTAAAATATATACATAGGCATTAGTGTGCAGGGATCAAGTTAGTTTTCACCTGAAAGACAAACGAATTACTTAAAAAAAAATTATGAACAAATGAATCAGTATTTTTGTTATTGATTTTTCGCTGTTTATTTTAAATGCTTGTAATTAGCAGTATACAAGTGATGTAACCGAGGAGGTTAACTATATATAAATATATAATTATATCATATTATTAATGTACATATTTGAAAGAAGACGAGAACATTGTTGATATTACGAGTGTTAATAAAATGTGTGTGAAGGAAACGCGTGTGCACAGCAACAAATGAGCAATTGTGTGTGAAGATGAATCTATTAAAAAAAAGTCCATTTTCAAATATTTTCAATGAAAATGGATAAATGGAAAACTCTTTTAAGACTCTTTTAGTATGGGGTTTTAAAACGATTTTAAATCAATGGAGTACAATTTATCAATTGGGATTTATGAATCAAATTTAGATAACTAAAATCAACAGCTATTGATTTCTAATTTTTTCATCACTACAAAGTATGAACCATTTCTAACATGTAGACAAACTGTCTGATAACATGTGACAGATATTTGCTTTATGTTAAAATTATTTATAATATGATTTTTAGTTTTTATTTTAAATTCATGTTGTTGGTCTCGACAATACTTTTTCACTGCCTATAAAACTTTTATTATTTTTAAATTTAATTATAAAAGATCTCAGCTATAATCTACTTATTAAGTTTAGTTTCAGATTTAAAATTTCTTCCTAAAATATCCATTAATCTGAGGCTCTCTTAAGTTTTGAAAATACAGTCAAAACCGTTACGACATCGCTTGTAATGATGTATTGGGTATAATGGCAAAATCTAATAGTCCCATCTAAATTCTATATAAACTCTGTATTTAAAAAATCGCTTTGAGAATATTTCATTCATAACTGTTATAGCACATACAACAAGTTCAGAATATAGAACTTACAAATTTGAAATGTTCAGGAAAAAAATACATTTTTGAGACCATCAGCTATAACCTGTAAAATGGTGATCCCTTCAGAGTCGTATTAACTGGTTTTGACTGTAAGAGATATTTAATTACGTTATGTTTATGGGTCTTGAAATAAATTAGAAGATAAAATTCAGTCCAAATATTGTGATGATGCTATGTTGTGTAGACTTGTGGATAGAAGACGTTTTTTAGATAAGTATTTCTAAAAACTGTTTCATACCAAGTATTTTGTACAGCATTGTTTACGCTACATAAAAATAGTAATTTTTAGTTAAGTACACTGTACATTTTTCTACCAGTCTAAGAAGATTCGTCGCATAATTATAATTATTTAAGTGTCTAGAGATGTTAAATAGAAAGTTACATGTGATATTAAAAATAACTTCTTAAAAACTCTCAACACATTTTCAAAGTGATTTTTAAAAGTTTTGGAAAAGTAAATTTACATTTAGAGAAAATCTCCTAGTGTTTTACATTTTTAAATAGCTGCATACATGCATAACTTAAATGCTGACAATTTTGAGGAACCAAAATTAAAATAATAACTCTGTAATGTTTTTGTATTTTATAATGTTACGAATAATAGTATACAAAAACTTGTTAAATTATATAAATGTGCAATGCGCATTTGGTCACAATTTTTAACAGTTATCTAAAGTGTTCAAGAAGGATGAGAAGCAAAAAAAGTATTATTCTCGGCATATTTTTCTCAGATTCCAGTATTCTCAAAGTAATTCATCTGTCAAGCTGCCAGATTTCTATTATATGTGACTGTGTCTAAGAAACCAACCATAAGATGGTAAACAAGTTTTTGCATAACAGTAGAAAACAGCTAACAGGGTGTAATATGTCGATTATTAGATTTTGATGCCATCTATTGGTTTCATTTTTGAAGAGTGTTCTCTGATCACAACAAACATAAAGGCAGTACTTTCTGTTTGAAAAGAGGTCTACACTTTTAGAAACCCATCATAATTCGCAATGAAATTTCGCAATGAAATTTAACATGTTCCCTGGAGTTTTCTTTGTTACTTTTCATGACAGAAACATTAAATATAGGCAGCAGAAACATTTTCTATGTTGTATTGGGACATTCTGTTAATGTGACATCTTTGAGTATTGTGAAACTGAAGCTAGTGCATGGAAAAGTTCCTTATATTTGAGATCAATTGCCAAAAAATTGACTTTACATGAAGAAAATTTTGTTTTTCACGATTTTCTTAAAAAGACTCTAACAGTTTTCTTCAAAATTTGTACATGGGGTGCTTACACCAAGGGCTAAAACTTTTATTTGAAACATTTTTTTTGAAAAAGTTCTCTGAAGGGTAGTTATAAGCTACCCACTGTTTATAGAAACTCAGTTTTACCTGTTGAACAATAAAGCTAAGCATCAGGCTCAAATAACTAAATACTCACTCTTTGCAATATGGCCTCTTATTCTGTATCAGAATGTGAAGCGAGAAAGATGTATTGACCATGCTTTGAGTAAGAAATTTGAGTGCATTAATTAGATTTTATTTGGGTTATGTTTTCTTCGGAGATGTGATACAATGTGGTAACAACATTCTCTTCATTTTTACATCCAATTTACAGGAAGAGAATGTCACACAAAATGTATTATACTAAGAGGCAAACTTTATTTGGGCACATAGGCGTACCGAGGGGGGGGTTTTGGGGGTTTGAACCCCCCCCATTGATTAAAAAAAGGAAAATTGTATAATTTTTTTAAGTCTGCCCATAAATTACTTAATACAAGTATAAAGCGTGGGAAGCTTAAAACTCGTTATTTTGAGTCTTAATTTTTAAAATTTTTCCGGGGGAGGACCCCCGGATGCTTAAAACTCGTTATTTTGCGTCTTAATTTTTAAAATTTTCCGGGGGAGGGCCCCCGGAAAGCTTAAAATTTGTTATTTTGCATCTTTATTTTTAAAATTTTCCGGGGAGGAGCCCCGGAAAGCTTAAAATTCGTTATTTTGCGTCTTAATTTTTAAAATTTTCCGGGGAGGAACCCCGGAAAGCTTAAAATTCGTTATTTTGCGTCTTGATTTTTAAAATTTTCCGGGGAAGACCCCGGAAGCTTAAAACTCGTTATTTTGCATTTTAATTTTTAAAATTTTCCGGGGGAGGACCCCCGGACCCCCCTCTCCCTAGGGGGTATTCCATACCCCCCAGGCCCCGCGGATGTTATAACCCCACCCCCCCATATGGTCGGCCTGGTTACGCCTATGTTTGGGCAGAGGATGTTATGTGAGTTTCACGTCAGATTTTTATTTTTTTTATTTATTATTTTTGGACTGCACAGAATTGTGTGCAAAAGTTGAATCCGTTCAAATCAGAAAATTATTTTTTTGACTTATAGTTTGGTTTCTCGGCAGGGTCACATATTGTACAACTTAACAAAAAGTTTTCACAGTGAGTTAAAGGAAACTTTGTATTCATATTCTAACTTCTTTTTATTATTATTTGCTGTTGTACTGCGGATATTGACTGAAGGCGAATTAAAATTTCTTGCACAAATATTCTAAAGATGACAATTTTCTGTCACTTGCCTAATTGATTAAACTGTAACTCCATTGATTATCATTGATACTCGTAACTTACAAGCACCAAAATGACATTTAGTTTCTTTTCAGTTTTTTCTTGTCACATGAATATTTTCATTTTCTTCCATGAATACCCTGTAAATTTTTATGCAATGTTGTATGATAATGTTGTTCAATATATATCATAATAAAGTATGGTGTATTACAAAAAAAACTGCAATATACCCCATACAAAATACCTATTTGTTGCCCATTCTTAAAAAAAAAAAATTATAAGTGAAATATAGCAATGTGAATGTGTATAACCAACATAGGCATAAGCAAAACTGCTGTGTGCGGTTCAGTGTCTTGCCAAATCCTTTATGTGTGTGCAAATTTTATTATATTTTTTTGGTTATGTTCTTGTAAATTGTACAACATTGCTTTTTGTATTTGTTCTGTATTAAGTTTTAATGCAAAATTATACAAAAGTTATATTATTATAATTATATATATACCTACAGGTTCTTGTAAAGAAGTTTCTTTATTTCTGCAGTTTTATATCCCAGACTTTTCCTTTTACCTCATTATGTGATTATTTTCAGAAAGACAAGGAAAGGAATAGTACGCCGGACTGAGATAAAGGGGTTGTCGAGCATGTGAAGAAGAGTTCAATCTGCCAACCTAATAGGAAACATTTACAAGTGCCAATACCATTTTGAAAACAGATGTCTATGGAATGATTATTTATGCATGAGGTGCCATACTAAATATATAGGACAGTAATAATAAAATAAATCCGCTTGTTTAGATCCTGGTGTCTAGTCTTCAATACTAAAACGTAATCTGCTAAGATTTAATGTTATTTTAGGTTTATGTTATTTTCAAATCCAGCATATTCTACAGATTATAAACATTTAGGTGCATTCTCTTCTACATGATAATTCTAATTTTTACAAATACTGTTAACTACTGCTACCACTACTACTACTGCCGCTAACTACTACAAACTACTACTACTGGAGTCCAGTAGTTTACAAAAACTACACTACGCTACTAACCACACTACTAAATCTATAGCATCTAGAACGTGGGAGACCTTAGTCTTTGTATGTCAGTACGCAAACATTTCAGTTAGAAAAGGGTCTTTGGCAAACTCAAATTTTGGCTCCCCCTATCTAGACATTCTCATGCTACTACTAATTTTGATCAGTTTAAGTTTGATCAACTGCCATGTTTATTAATCAGCATTAAGTCATCTTTTTGGTTTGTTGTCTTAAATATGTTTCTTCTTCTTCCTCCTCCAAGATTGTTGTTTCTTCTGAGTTGTTCCCCATGAGGTTTATCCTCGGCTGGGCAGTTTAACTCTTCTACCCATTTCTATCTGCCCAAAGATTGTGAGAGTTCCCTTCTCCTGTTGTTTTTTTTCTTGTTTCTATGGCGGTTCTTGTTCTTTTAATTCTCATTGTCTGCATGAACCTGGGCCGCTTGCAATCTCTCGGATCACCTTAAAGAAAATGTCTCTATCTCTGTCACTGCTGTTACCTCCAGTGTGTCCCTTCTCGCCGCCCTGTTGGTCCTGTATTCCCTCACCACCTCCTCGCAATCATTTCGGTCAGCTCCTCCAGGATGACAAATTTTTCCTTGTTTAGAAGTATCTCTCCTATAAGTTTCCCTTGTAGGGGTACTCTGTTTTCCGCAATATTCTCTGAGGCACTGGGGTATTCGAAGAGCTGTGTTTTGGCATCTTCATACACCCTTCACTCAAAAAAATATTGCCATTAAAGCAATATGAGGCTTAGTTACTCTAAGAAATCATTTATATGGCAATTTATACTGAAGAAAGTTTAATGAGGTTTCCCAACATACAAGACCATATGACAGCTCTTGAAGTTGTATTTATTGCGATATATATTAACTACTTTTCTGGCTACTGTGTGATTACTGATTTGTATATCTTTTTTGGGATGTAGGCCATGTCAATGAGTATTTATATCCACGTATTTACATCCACTTGCAGGAAATTTCTTCCTCGGTAGCTTTTAACTCGCTTCTCAGTCTGATAAAATGGCGCCTATATCAACAATACTTGTTTATAAAAGGTTGTTAAGGCACCATTTGTATGTTCTTTTTTTCAGACTTCTTTTTACCAAAGGGGGCAGCATGGCTATTGTGTTTTTTTCATGCCAATGGGGATGTCCCTTGTTATTTTCACTGGAATCCATGTCCTTAAAAGCTTCAGGCCCTCTTCCTTCCTGTCGAAATTGTTTATCTCTTCGAAAATTTCAGTAGCTTCTCTGTTGAGTCAGGCATGATAATAGGAATATATAAAATAATATATATAATTCAGCTCTGAAAGGCCTGATTCAGTAGCTACTATGCAGTGTGCTACTTGCTTACAAACTTCAGTAATTTGACTGGACTGAACAGATGTTCATTACCCTTATTCCACATTAGAGTAGCTTTAATTTGCTATATGACACATAATACAAAGGGTGCTGATAACTTTCCCGGTGATGTAATTGATTGTTTTCATGATAATTATTTTGAGGCCAAAGGTACAGAAATAATTACCTCATGACAAAAAACACGAGTTCAACAGCAAAACTCAACATAATCCTAGGTTTTGAAATAATTATCGTGACAGTAAAAATTTGTTAACTCAACTAAAATACCAAACTAAAGTGAAACACAAATGGTATTTGGATAGATAATTCTATGCTAATAAAAATAATTCCATTTTCTGATTTTCTTTCAAAGCAAAGATTATAATACAACAAAGGTATGTATTGGTAAGATATCTAGCCTAGATGAATTTCATTGCATTCTCAAAAGCAGCATTGAGATCTTCAGCTTCACAGCATAAAATGAAACTATCACTTATCTGATTTTACTAATAAGTGTAGTATGATTGTTGTTGGCCTATTTGAAATTTTTAAGCTATTCTATCGACCAAGAGAAGTTAAAGGGGAATTATAAAGCCTACATAATTTACATTGAACATATTTCTACATTAAAAATCCCTTTAGGCAGGCCTACAGGCGGAGGTAGATTTCGAAGTGCTTTTGGTTTAATTTATTGTCGCTGCATAGCACTCTTCTTCTTTAGCCTTGGCATGGCAAACCTGCAGTAAAGAGGAAGATCCTACAATCAATTGTTTTGACAACAATAATAGGATATAATATTCTGGGAGGCCGTGCGCAAGATCAGCAATGAATAAAATTAGCAAAGCCGCTAAACAAGACAAAATTATGACATTATAATAATTCTTTCAAGTGTTATTATTTTCAAACATTAAAATCTCGCGTCATATGAGAGCTATCAAGAAACTATTTATTGATTTGTAGAGTACTCATCAAGAGCTTTTCAACGATACCCCACAAGACGTGGTTTCAAAAGTTTCGAATTTTCATCCCCCACCCTCACTCGAACCCCCGAATCGTTGGTGTCACTGTGAACTCCATAGGGAGTACTCTAATTTATTCAAACAAAGTTTCCCTCTATACTTCATAGGGGCCGAGATATACATTTTTAAAAATTTCGACCCCCTCCCCCGACCACCCCCTTGGGCCAATTTTGCCCATTAACGAACTTGTCCGAACTATTGGGCCTAGAAATAACATAATAAAATTTGGTTCAAATATCTTCAAAATTACGACCGCTATCGTGTAAAGATATAAATATATATATATATAAATATATATATATATATATATATAAATATATATATATATATATATATATATATATAAATATCACAAATTTTTTTTTGAACGGGCGGTGGTTTCGTACTTAGGGGAGCATGAAACGTAAAGATATGAAAGAATTTTTCGAAAATCATAAAGTGATATCCATTGCAATAGGTAGATTTTTCTTCGAAAATCTACCTAAAAATACCATCCATTGAAAAATATATCACCTAATGTGAGGAATTATTGCCAATTTTTTCTTAAACTGAGATCAATAAATTGTTGCAATTGTTTGCCTATTTATGATTACAAAATAAATTTTCAAATTAATTCAGCACCATCAGTCTGCACAGTGAATAATATGCTAGCAGTGAAAAGTAATGTCACGTATAGGTGGTACTGGGCATTGATGGGCTATATAATTAGTTAAAAACATATTTTCCTATATATTACCAAAGTATTAAGAGATGCTTACCTGCACTCATGAAGTAAAATAGCATGCCTACTTAACAGTTAATCCAGGTATAATTCAAAAGTCATCCGTTCGCAACACACTTGAACATGCACCATAGTTATGGATAATATTGTAAGTAAAAAGATATACATTAATTTTATATCGACAACAATACCAGTACCGTACTACAGGAATTCTATACAGGATTTCAGCTGGATGTAGTTAGTAAGGATAAGAAAGTTAGAGTACCTTTATTTATGTACAAGTAAATCAATGGAGAGTATTATCAATACTGAGCAAAGAACACATACTTCAAGTTAGTTCTGCCCTCAGCTCCTCTTTCCTCAACAGAACATGTAGAAACACTGACAGTGATCAATCAAGCAGACTAGGCAATAAGAGTTGCTCTGTAGAAAACAACACCTGAAGAAGAAAAGAAAATATTATCTTCCTTTGCAGATGGGCTGTACTGGTACCTAGAATATAAATGATCAGAGGTGCCAACCTTTCAGAGGAATTATCACTAGGGTTCGGATGTTTATGACCTAAAAAAGTGGAAAATATGATTGTAAATATAACCTTAAAAATGACTAAATATGACCTTTAGATGACAAAATATGACCAAAAAATCCTAAATATCCCTTCATAAAAGAACGTATTATATAAAAATAAATGTTCCAATTTAAAACTTTTATGACACTAAATTATTATATCACACTAATTCCATCAGATAATCATGTTTTAACAGATTTACAGGTTTATTTGTATAGAATTTCTAATCTGTTAATGTTTTCAGTTACCAGTGTAACTGTGGACTGAAAATCTTTTAGAAACATGTCTGCTGGAAGTTGTTAACAACAAGGAGGAAAAGGTAATTGTGCTATTACTTGTTATTGTCCCTTCACATTTCAGTTAAAGTAAAACCAAAATATCCGTGACACTTTTTCCGAAAAAAATTAAGTCGACTATTTAGTGCACATACTGCATCACTGTGCTCTTTTACCGAATTTATAGCTGAAATATGACGTTAAATTACGAATATGACCGAAATATGACCAAGACCATGAAAATAACCAAAATATGACTTTATATGCAAAATAAAAACGGTCCGATTATGATAACAAATGTGCAATTCATGTTTCATTTATGTTTTCGGTGAGAATGTAGATCAGGATAAAAATACATTTCTTAAACATCCAAACCCTAGTTATCAGTAATCCTAATAGTGTGTCACCCCCATCCAACTTTACCTAAAATTCAGATCTAAACGTATTCCAAATATTTATATAATTACATGTTACTCACTGTCAGTTCTTCTGCGATAAAATATAATCCTTGTGGCATGTTTTGCATCTAACAGCTGCTTTTGTGTGAATTATTTCTTAAAGCATACTTCTTGTGATGCCATCTTTGTCTTCTGGATCAGAAGTGATTCCAATATTTTCATTCATGCACAACCGTATTATATTTCCCTTTGACCGTAGCATTAAGTGAAAATCTGTGATGATTACGGATAATTGATAATAGTTGGCACCTCTGAACGATCATGGACCTTTCATAGACCTACTTTGATCTGATCATGTTTATGCTTCAGAAAACTTGATAGTAAATGAACGAAGCTTCCACTTTCTTTCTACATTTAATTTTGTCTTGACATTGTGAAATTTCTAAGTTTTTTCCAAACTCACAAGCTTAAATCACTTAAATCATTAAATAAAAACCAATTTTTTTATGGTTTGACCAGAAATAACTTTTATTACCTGTTGGGTTTACTCGAACTTGGAGGTTGGATTTCGGCTTCAGAATCTGGGGTGGTGAAGCTACATCATAGAGATCCTACAATATAAGGAGCATTAGTGAATATTTACACACACAATGATCTGAAAACTTCAAAAGGGGAGGAGTTTGTTGAGTAACAACTTTTTATTTTACTCTTGTTTAAAATTATCTTTGTAGAACCATCTCCTTTTGAACATTGTGTTTTATTTATATTTATTTATTTATGTCTATTGATCATACAAGATGACATTACATAAATAAATATATAGTCACAAATAGAAGGAAATAACATATATGAGCAGGGGTGTATTTAGCTACTTAAGCGCCCCTAGGCAGAGAAAAATATTTTCGCCCCATTATTTCCACATGAATGTACCACAAAGTAACCTACAATAAACATTATTGTAACTGAAATAGTAGGTTAATAATAAAAGTAATAATAATAATAATAATAAGTATGAATTAGCACTGATGAGTATTGAATTACTGATACTGGCTAGTCTTATAACAGTGATAGCGGCGTCTCATAACGAAGACCACCTTGAAATCAGAATGTCAGAGTTTAATCAAAGGCGGTTAAATGGAAAGAGAGTTCCAATTTTATTGACAACAACAATGGAACTCCTAATTGCTTTTAGCAAAGGAGCTTCTACTCGTTGGTAGATCGTTGATTAAATTTGAGCGTATTGTTGTCAATGTTATTCATTTCTATTTCAATTTGCGTTACATTAGTTTACTATTTTGAAGAGTTATGAATAAAATGTTCAATATATTAAAAAAAACCGTAACAGCTTAAAAGCCGCCCCTTCAAAACTTCCGCCCTAGGCAGCTGCCTAGTCTGCCTAGGCTTAAATACTGTATATGAAATGGCATAAAATTCTACAAAATCATTATGGAAAATTACAAAGTAATTTCTTTTAGGGTCACATGAAGGGCCTAGTATATGTGACTCTCGTTGAAACTAATATGAACCCGGTTGTATGTATGTAACAGACTCTGACAATGTGCGCCAATCTACTGGGATGCTAGAGTGTGTGCGACAATTCACATACTCTCTGTGAAATATGTCGTGATCATGGGGGTCACCATTTTGAACAATTACTAAACACTGTGTAATTTGGGTTTGAGAGTCATAGTTCTTGTTTTAATTCAACGAAGAGCTATTAAAATCAGAAAGTTGAGAAAGTTAACTCAGAACAAAGAACAGCTAGAGAGAACAGAAAGCTGAGACAGATGAACAAATAGAGAATAAATGTCGAGAAAGACGAAATCAGATGTCGAGAAAGACAAAATCAGATGAACTATCATCTTGTCATAAACCTAATGAAATTCAGAAAGGTAGAAATAATGCAGCCTGAAAAGTATACAGAGAACTTACACAGAGTGTGGCCTATGGTCGGGGTCTCTGGAAAATTGACATGGTTGGCCAAGCGATATATGTACAAAGGTCATTAGGTTAGAAATCAAAGCAATGAAATTACTTGGTACTGAGCCACTGGAGACCAAGGGTTTTTTATATCATAAACACTCAGAAAACATCCCTGAACAACTTGTGAAAGTTTTTTTAGTAGGATTCTGATTCACTCTGGATATATAAAATTGAGTCATAACTTATGAGTAGGGACCGGATTCTTAGGTTTTTACCTATTTTTTTCCTTACTTCCAAAACAAAAAGCGATCATACGCTTTTACGAATCATGTCCATAGGGTTCACCCACATTAATTCTGTGGCACCTAAAAATACCTAAATGGGGTATAAAAACCTAAATGTACCTAAACGGGATTTAAAACCTAAAATGTCTAATATAGGCTACCTTTTTGTCTTTTTTGTTTGTCAGTTGAGAAATCGATATTTTGCGGAGAGACAATTTTTGTCGGGTTGAAATTAATGCCACCATCGTTTCGTTTAACCCATTGACGTCTAGCATGACAGCATCAAGAGAGGAAGTGTAAGAGTACCGGCGTATCCCTTTTAAAATATTCGTATGAACAACCATTGTTGACGTCATGTGAGGTTGAAAGGACATTTTCTGCCTTCAAATGTATTCTAAGTGATAACAGGAAGAAGTTCACATTTGAGAATCTTGAAAGATATTAAGTGGTATACTGTTACCAGGAAATGTGAGACAATCTTATTTTCACTGCTTCTTTTGATTGTTTATGCTTTCTTTCTTCAATTGTATAATATTGTCCTAAAGCAAGTTTACTGAAATTTAAGTCAATTTTGTTAAGTTAAACTTTACAAGTACTATGTATTGAATCCTATGTAGCACATTCAAATTCATTAAACCAATTATTCTACCCGAAAACGATATTTTGGACAAAAACCTAAAAAAAACTATTTCACCTAATGGAAAACCTAAAACAGTGTTTTTAAAAACCTAAAAATCCGGTCCCTACTTATGAGCGAAATGCTTTTCACAACTTACCTCAAATATGTATCCATCTGGGTTTTTCAGTCCTATGCTCTCCAAAGTAACTGATATAAGGTAGGGATATCCATCAGTACGTCTGCTTACAAATGCAATAGCATATGAATGTTCTTCTCCTATCGTCGGACTAATGGGACGAGACCATACTTCTATACTGCTCTGAAAAAATTTCAAGTAATTGCATGTTAGTGAAGGCTCATATACAGTGATCAGAATTTCAGACCCAGCATTAACTGCTTATAGTAAAGCTCTGAGCATTCTAAGGATTTTAAATTTTATGAAAAATTAAAATCCCGAGAAAACGTCCGTAAGATGGCATTCTCTCACTCTTAACCTTAAAACCTGAATAAATGCATTTCTCTGATTTATTCAGTTAATTACAAATGTGGCCACAAGAGAGCAGACATTATGCACTTCATAAAACTGCATTCATATGTAGCAGGAAGAGAGATCCAAGCTGATCCAAGGCTAGTAGAGGGTAACTTATAAAGGTGTCACATGCATATTTCATATAATATAGTTTTTTTAAACTATTTATTCTGATGAATTTGATATAAAATTCAGTGGATTGGAAAGTGGATAATGATGGCAAAGATTCAGATGGTAGAAAGAATTCAGGTATTCACATGGTTAAAAACATTGAAAATGAAATTATATAAGAAAATACAAGTAAGAATCAGCTTGAAAAATTTTATGTCATAACCGGGATTTGAACACGGATCTTCGGCTTAACGCGCCGATGCTCTACCATTGAGCTACCATGACAACATGCCAGTCTGACATCAAATTCCTCAACTGATTCAAAAGACAAGGCAAACCACGGGAGGTTTCTCTCCGTCGAGAACACACATCCAAATGGCGTCCTACCCTTGTAGGTACTTTGAAGCCTAGTTATTATTTATATACTATTAATTAAGTGGAAGGAAAGGAAATAGACATTAAATCCATGATTCTTACTTGTATTAATATCCCAGACATGGATTTAATGTCTATTTCCTTTCCTTCCACTTAATTAATATATAAGAAAATATGTGGTTTTTTATACTTTTAAAACTAACTGCAATCACAACATTTTTCAAAGCGATTTATTGAGACTGTCCATTTATAAAACATTTAATCCAATGTATAGAGAGTTACGATAATAAAATGAGTATACTCGGGATTTCAATGTAGATTTTGTGCCCCCTAATTACCCAAATATGGGTAAAATTATTAAAATTATTGTGTCAGTACCCTATATTGAAAAATAACTTTAAAGTTCACTAATAAAAAAATAAGAAGAAGAATTTTTGGACAGTCGTTTGTAATTTATCATTAAGGAAGTCTTATAGCAATAACAATTTTAACGGCATTAAAATTTACAAAAATATTTGCTGGTTATTGGAAGAAACAAATCAAACAATTTTCAATTTTCAATTGATTAAAAAAATGAACTTGCATACAATACTACATTACTAATAATTCTCATTAGCCAAAATAATAATAAGTGAAGCAACAAGATTTAATATATTATAGTAGTCAATATAGTAATATCAATACAGCTATAAATAAATAAGTTTACTCAAGAAATTTCCTTTTGACATACATTCAAGAATAATATTATTCAAGAATTGAAGGTTTAAAGATATAAATCAAATTCTATTAGAGGAGCTGAATAGGCCAACCTCGGCACGCTTTGTATAAGGGTTATGTTTTTCTGTTTATTCACGGTCTCTAAAGTAGTATTGCTGGTCGACCACAATGAATTTAAAAAAAAATAATAATAATAATAAAAATAAATGATGGTTTACAGATTTTAAACAATACTATTATGCATTGCATGCACTAGCATAGTGGCACTGGTTAGCATAGAATAGCGTAGCATAGCACAGCACAGCTTTCTGTGTGTGGTAGCCTTAACTCTGTGTAAGCTAGCAGCTGAAATAGTAACAAAGCTGTATTTTTGTGGATAATGTTGTGAAAATTCTGGTAGCTAATTATTCTTGTGCCTTAAAAAAAAATTAAAAAATTAAATATTAGAGTAGGCCTACACTTACCACAGTCTTCACTCTCTTTCCCTGGATGCCCAGCACATCCTGGTTCACTGCAATCACTCCCTTGTTCTGTAGAATGGCTCTGAATTCAGGTTTCACGTCTCTCAGTTCTGTAGACATCAACAGCGGAGCAGCCAGAATTGCCCAGATTGCCATCTGAGTTTTGCTCTGGTCAAAGCTCAGGCCATAGTTTCCAATCAGAAGCTGTAATTGCAAATTTGAAGAAAGATTACAGTAGAATCCTGACGTAATGGAACCTTGGTTTAATTTTTCTTGCATTATACATCAAATTTTGAAAATCCCAAATATCATCATATAAATTTAAAGTATTTATATGAACTACACCATGTTTCACATATGAGTTGGCCAATCATGCGGGTTTCTGTGTTGCGGTGGTCACAGCTCTAACTTCTGAGCAATTGAATTAAATATCTACGCAAATAAAGCCGCTAACAATGTAATGATTCAGGTTCTCACTTGTACAGTTAAAATTACAATGAAAATAACCATATACCTCATTACAAGAGATGCTGGAAATGCCCTCCTCTTGCATCCACAAAACACTGGCACCATTTTAGGAAATTTTCTTTCATACACGTAAGTTCAGCTTCCGAGATAAGAGTTCATTTCTCTTTCAGTTACTTAAATATTTCATCAGAACTTGAACTTGAAAAATAAAGTATATAGGTCAAACCCCCACGCATTAGAAAAACTTAAAGATAATATCACAAGAGAGAGTGTCTCGGAAGCTGAACTGATGCATGTGAAAGAAAAAATCTTAAAAAGGTGCCAGTGTTTTGTGGATGCAAGAGAAGGACATTTCCAACATCTCTTGTGATGAGGTACGTGGTTATTTTCACTGTAATTGTGAAAACCTTAATCATTACACTGTTAGCGGCTTTATTTGCACAGATATTTCACCTGATCACTTGGTACTTAGAGCTGTGGCTGCCACGACGCAGAAACCCGCATGATTGACCAACTTGTACATGAAACACCTGTATTTGCAGTTACTCCCAGCAATGAAAAACCCAAATGTAATATATAAAAAATTTGAAATGAGAAGTTTCTCTTGCAAAAATTATGTATCAGAATAATGTAGAGTAATATCACAATATGCAGCAATATAATAGTGCTTGCTTTTTTTTCCCCCCCACCAACAATTCGTGGATGTGCGGGCAAAGAGGGTTATGTACACCATCCTCAAAAATTGAGATATGTCCATAGAGTTATAGACAAAAATGTTCTCTACATTTGTGTTAAGTCCAGTAAGTATGGTAGTTATGGACTTGTGCCTCATGGGTTTATCCATCTCTAAAGCGATGTTGGGTGGATAAAGTGTGTTAAGTCACTCTAATTCTCAATAACAAGAAAGTGGACTTAACTCTCTTTGCCCGCACACCCGCGAATTGTAACTTGGCATTGTACATTTTCATTGTGTTCCTGAACCGAACAATATTTGTATTAATCCAGTCATAGCTTACAAACCAGTAACACATTGCTTTGTAAAAAGGGTGTAATTTCAGACTTTCATTGATGGCCTAAAAGAGAAAACGCATTCCATAAATGAATTAAAGAAAAGTATATTACATGTGTAGTAGTACTTCAAAATAATAATACTTTAAAAGTGTCAGAAGAGTTATTGAAGATAAAATTAGGTTACACTTTTCCTGTCACATTTTATGTAGGCCAAGGCAAATTGCTTAGTTGTGTCCTTTGCTGGCTGCAGTCAACATACTTATATAATGCACATCAACCAATTAATCACAAAAAGCAAACAACAAATAAAATTTCATTCTTGTGTCCCACTTTATGATGCAGGAACACCACCTGTGAAACAGTCGTCCAGAAGTTTACCAAGGTAAATCAAGTGCGTTACGGAAAGTATTTTAATTCAACTATTTTAAATAAAATGTTATATTGTACATTGTAACTCTTCTTAATTATGCGGTAAAAATACTTTGTTATCTCCACCCACACATATACCGGAAGTGTATATTTTGTTACCCTATAAAACTAAATAACTAATACTTTTATAATTTATTTATTTTACATGCCACACAATGAAACAGAATATCTGGGGCACCTCTATACGTATTTAAGTCAACTTTACCAAGCATGAAGAAACACACTGAAGCATATATGGTTAATTCATCACCAATTACCAGGACAGAACCATTAATTCAACTTACCATGTCAGGGTCATTCCAGTGTCCAGGACCAGCATGTTTGGCAATCTTATCTTGTTTCTCAGCAAAGTAATCCATGATACTCAACACATCATCATAGGAGTCACTAATATCTCCATAATTCCTCCACAAATTGCAATATTTCTTCAGGGCCTCAAAGTTTGGCTGAAAATTTTATCTTATTAATAAAACAGCTAAAGGAAATTTTTAAAGAAATTGTTATGAACTCTTAGCCTTGCACAGACTCAAAGTTAGAATATTCAATTAGAATATTAGACCTAATACTGTATATAATTGCTAATTGTTTCTTAAATGTGTTTATCCATAATAAAATAATGTAATATATTATACTATTTCATACTGTTTATGGTTTCAATACATTTCTTATTCTTCTTTTAAAGGTCTATAAGCTCTTTAATGATAACTAGTGGAGGTGGTAGCTATCCGATACCCTAGATAAAAAATAGATTCCACTATGTGGGTTAATCACTACTGATTTCCTTATTACAGCCACCAGGAACATAACCTTTATGTAGAATTCGAACATGGTAAATCTTCTGTTCCGTTCACAAAAGTGTAAATGTCAGGAGTGAAGGCTGTGGCTGCACTTCTGAGTTCTGTTCCAAGCTTGCTTACTTGCTTACTTGCTCAATTGCAATAGACAATTCCTAAGCAAGCTAAAGGAATATTATCTATTTTACAGAGCCTGGAATTTCATTTCCCTACTTATATGAGCTTGCCATTCAACCCTGTTCTGTGCTAACTCCATCAAACCATCCCTTGCAAATCCTACTTCCCTTAAATATATTCTAATATTTGTCCTCTCACCTATGTCTAGGTCATCCAAGTGGACTCTTCCCTTTGGGTCTCTCAGTTAATATTTTTGAGGTATGTCTTTCCTCCCCCATGCATACTAGCATTGTTTAACTAGCTGAACATCATCGTTTGGTACACCACTAGTTCACAGGAGACCAGAATTTCAATATAAAAACGCAGAAAGGTAAAGTTCTATGTATTTTAAAGGTAAAATTATATTATGCTATATCATAATAAGTCGCCCACAAATACAACCAATTTTGAATTAAAAAATAAAAATTATAGAGGACTTAGCAGATAAAGTTTTGATTAGGAATACATGTCTGGAAACATACTATTCTGGTGTTACTGGGACTACTAGATCACATCAAGTTTTCAAACTTCCTGCTTTAACTAGATCAAAGAGCTGTACACAACAAGAAGTAATATTATATTAAATATTCTTCAAATACTCGTCACATGTATTCAGTTGACATCTGATCTATTGCTTCGAATTTCACTTACCAACCACTTGAGTATACGCTATGAGATGTAAAAACCCACCTCAAATCATTGCTTTAGTCAGAAAAAAAAAATATTCAAAGGAATTCATCTTCATTTCAGCAGTAACCATATCAGCTGATTTTCACTCAATTCCAGTGAAGTGCAGATAATAATTGATAAGATGGAAAACACTTCTTGAGTTGTGTAACTACATATTTTATTCGTGTTCACTTTGGTGTACACAAACTATCCCGACTATTTTGCCGTTTCTTATAACAACAATATAAAGAGGAAAGGAAAGAAGGAAAACAGAATACTGTCAGGGTGAATTCCATTACACATGTCAGTTTCCTTTGGGAGTAGCCTGAATGTTAAGTTACACTCCACTACACCAGCTTATGGTATGCTGCCTTATTTCCTGATTGCCTTCCGAATGTGAATTTGACTTCATGGAAGAATTGGGTTGAATTTCTTAACCAGAGATCCAGCACGCTGATGAAGTTAAGTCCACAGGATAATTTCACATGCAAAGTTGTCCTTCTCTTCATCATTATTTCATTCACTTGAACTAAATGCTCTCTCAGACAATATTGGGATGTTGTTAACAATTCTTAACATTGATCTTAAGTCTTCAGGAATGCTACTGGTATAAATTATTCTTGAAAGACAATGATAATTTTTTTCCGGGAAGATATTGTTCACACAAATTGGAAATACTTTTCTCACTGTATACGATGTCCACTTGAGGGTCACTTTTTCCTGTAGAGAACTATCAGTTTGCAATAATAGTATCTTTGTAATCATACATTACTACTGAGATTCAGTGTTTAGGAAAAGAGGAAACGAGAGATATGCGAACAGAAGAAGCATGAATGAATGGAAAAAGAAATGACCACATCTAGTCAGCTGATATCACTACAGCACATGTGTATTGAACATTACATCTGGGGATTTGTGCCATGTTATTGCTCTCAGAGTAAGAAAAGGGATTTATGCCGGAACCTTGTTTCCCACACATTTTATTCAACAGTATGTGCTCGGGGACTAGGAACATTTGCTGTAGGTCTGAAACTTGTATCAATTAGTTTGCTATTCATGTGTCAGGACACATATCCCTGTGACAAATCCCTCATTGTGAATGTAACATGTCTTTGGTCTAGGGGTTTAGAACAATGCTGCGATAGAACTGGGATGGCTCATGAATTAGTAAGAGAAGAGATCTTGGAAATTTAGTTTCTGGGATGGACAAATTTTCCTTTTAAATTATAAATAAATATCTCACCTCCATACCAGACCATTCCTGATACACAGGCCAACTGCACGAGTACACTATGGGGCGACCTGTTTTGTTCAGTTCTGCACCAAACTCTGGATAACCTGACAAAGAAATAGATTATATTACAAATCTCATATCTCACCTCCATGCCTGATTCCTCTTGATACACAGGCCAGCTGCATGAATAAACAATCGGGCGACCTGTTTTGTTCAATTCACTTCCAAACTCAGGATAACCTAACAAAAAACAGATTCTATAAAATCAAAATAATGTAGACTATCCAGTTGAATTTTATATTACAAACATGAACTGCTACCTATTGCAGGAAATTGCGTTAATAGATCAGTCCATTCCTGTTAAAAATTAAAGTGTCTCTGTTTTCATTGAAAAATCAGGTAACTTTGGGTTAATCAGCAAGTATGAAGTCTAAATTAAACTGTCTCTGTTTTCATTGAAAAATCAGGTAACTTTGGGTTAATCAGCAAGTATGAAGCCTAAATTAAACTGACACTTTTTTTAATAAACTCAAATCTTTTGAAAAATGCAACAAATTACTAATACAGAAAACTCTCTATTACCCATGGGCAGATTATCCAGTTTGCAGATTATTTTTATAAGGTTTTTAATCCTTCTTGAGTAAAATACGGAGATAACTGGGTGCGAGATTTTTAATTTCCTGCATTAAAGTTATATATTTTTGCACATTATTTCATATTTTGGCCTCTCTGAAAGCCATGTAACATTATCTGTGAACAATTTTGCAACAGAAAATGCAAGAAATTTGCAATTAAATGTGGGGGATTAAAAATCTTGCACCTGGTTATATCCATATTCCGCTCACAAAGGGTTAAAATTTGCATAATATTTAGGCCTATTATTATTGTTAATGAAAACTCTGAGTATAATGACCATTATGACAAATTTAGTAGCATTTACAGCCTAATCACATTAAATTGTATGTGTAGTCCATAACTAGAAGCTAGAATAATAATAGATAGACAGACAGACAGACAGACGGATAGATAGATAGATAGATAATTATTTCAGCCTTTCACATACCGTACTGATAATGTATGGATTATTTGGATTATCCATGCTTATCTTATTATTTGTGGGTGTCACGATCCCATTTAACATGGATAATTGGGAGTTTGCTGTACTGTATATGATTAGTAAAGTCCAACATGCAGACAGACCAACGTTGCCTTTTACTTATAGATGACCTACCTATGTCCATATCTACAGGTTCTGCATAACAGCCATCCAGTTTTACATAGTCCACCTCCCAGTCTGCAAATGTCTGTGCATCTGTTGCAAGATGGCCCATCACTCCCGGATATCCTGCACACGTATAGTTTCCATAGTCTTCGTAGATACCAAACTTCAGCCCCAAGGAGTGAACCTGGTTATCAATTCAATAACTCAATATTTAGAAGATCTACAATGCAAAACTTTACAGCTGACTGATCTATGAACAGTGATGGGAAGTAATTGAGTAAAAGTAATCGGATTACAGTAACAATTCTTTTTTGGTCGCATTTACTTGTAATCAATACTTAAAACAAAAAAAAGTAATTTCTACTTGTAATTTACTTCTGGAAATAAAATTGTAACTGTTCCAATTTAGTAGACGTTAGTATTAGCATAATACCTGCTTGCTATATCGTCATCACTACTGTTTTTGCAACTAATATCCAAATTAGAGTTCATATTAACAAAAAAGTTACTCAATGTTTCCGAAAATATTCTCAATGGTATGTTTTTGTTTTGTTTGTTCATTAATAATTTGGGCTTGTGCCCAAAACAAACGAAAAACAAGGAAATTTTAGGTACTGCCATTTTGTAAAGTAGGCTAATTGTAAATGTAATTGTAATTTTACAGATTACTTTTGAAAAAGTAATTTGTAATTGTAAAATACTGTAAAACCAGACTAAAAGTTTTAAACAACGGTGGATAACTCAAAACACTCACCATCAGCACAACGTTTCGACTAGATCCTTCTAGTCTTCCTCAGGCACTGGTTGGTAGATCAGCTGGGTTGAGTGTTGCAACCCCCTCTACGTCACCATCATCATCGGTGAGGGGTGGGTGGGTAATTTCACAAAGTGGACGCTCTGATGCATGAAGAAACATGGTGTTGCGTTGGAATCTCTTAATCCATTCAGTAGGAATTGCAAAGTCAGATTCGGGGCATTTTTTAAACTGCCAACTAATTTTAGGGGGAACATTGTCCTGAACCATTCTACGAATTACGCTAATCCATTCGTCTCCCAGGTCACCATCGTAGTTATTGACACATTTATCCTGATTACTGGCAATATGAACAGCTTCACAAATCTTTCTTTTAGTTAGGTCCCTTTCAACTTTCACCACTTCCAAATCTTTTATCCTATGTTTTAAGGAAACCATATGTTGACTTAATCCAGTGTTGGTCTTCAAATTACGAATATCCCTAACATGCTCCTGGAGCCTGATTTTAAAAGCCCTCCCAGTTTCGCCATAATATACCCCATCACAGTCATCACAAAGAACAGAGTAAACCCCTGGGGCGTCAAGACGGTCTATTTTGCAACCAACTTTTTTATGTTGCGAGAAAATATTCTCCAAAGTACTCCCTACTTTAAAAGCAGGTTTTAAACCATATTTACATAGCACTTTGCCAACATTCTGGCTGACACCTGGTTTATAAGTAACACTAACATATTTGTCTGTGGGGTTTTTTTCTTTTTTACTTGTCTGCTCAACACCCGCTTTTCTCCAAATCCTTTCAATAAACTTCCCAGTGTACCCATTAATTTTTGCAAGCCTAATTATGTTTTTATTTTCTTCAAACAGATCTGCAGGATTATTACAAATTTTTAAGGCTCTAGTGACAAAGTTTTTCCACACATTAGATTTAGTTCCATGAAAATGTGCTGATTTTTTATGAATATATTGTTCACATTTGTTAGGTTTCCTGTACACACCGGTGAACACACGAGGAGCGACAAAGCGAATACGTAAGTCAAGAAAATTTAGACAATTGTTAACTGATTTTTCAATAGTGAACTTGATACGATCATGACAAGCTCCAAACTCGGCTAATAAGTCATTCGAAATGTCACAATTAGTAATAACCAGGGCATCATCGACATATCGTAGATACATAACCACACTGTCCACATTTTTAGTGATAATAGGGTTCTCTAGGGTTTACTCTGTTCTTTGTGATGACTGTGATGGGGTATATTATGGCGAAACTGGGAGGGCTTTTAAAATCAGGCTCCAGGAGCATGTTAGGGATATTCGTAATTTGAAGACCAACACTGGATTAAGTCAACATATGGTTTCCTTAAAACATAGGATAAAAGATTTGGAAGTGGTGAAAGTTGAAAGGGACCTAACTAAAAGAAAGATTTGTGAAGCTGTTCATATTGCCAGTAATCAGGATAAATGTGTCAATAACTACGATGGTGACCTGGGAGACGAATGGATTAGCGTAATTCGTAGAATGGTTCAGGACAATGTTCCCCCTAAAATTAGTTGGCAGTTTAAAAAATGCCCCGAATCTGACTTTGCAATTCCTACTGAATGGATTAAGGGATTCCAACGCAACACCATGTTTCTTCATGCATCAGAGCGTCCACTTTGTGAAATTACCCACCCACCCCTCACCGATGATGATGGTGACGTAGAGGGGGTTGCAACACTCAACCCAGCTGATCTACCAACCAGTGCCTGAGGAAGACTAGAAGGATCTAGTCGAAACGTTGTGCTGATGGTGAGTGTTTTGAGTTATCCACCGTTGTTTAAAACTTTTAGTCTGGTTTTACAGTCTTTTATATTTCTGACCGGTGGAAAGTTTTATGGACTTTGAATTTGTTAAATAATTTGTAATTGTATTTAAGTAAAATGTCTCTCAGGTAATTGTAATTTAGCCTAATTACTTTCTTTTTGTACTTTTCCCATCACTGTCTATGAAGTAGGCCTATACTTCTGTTTATCTGAGGAATTGGTTTACATGGTTACTGCAGATAAGCAAACTCTGCAGAATATCCGTAAAATGGCAGCGAAAATCAACACAAAAATGCTTTCAAACAATTTCTATTTACATTAGGAGGCCTACACATACAATTTTGTCATAGGTAATCCCACACATGATTATGAGTTTATCTATATAGTTCCATGAACGAATTATCTGATGAAACTGATATCTCGAGAAGGATTTATTAAGACTATTCCCTGAATAAAATGTAATGGTTATGTAAATAATATTAATTTTCTTACTTTGTTGACAATATTCTGGCAGCCGTAAGATCACAGCATACTAACTGAATGAACAATCCATGAATTGATTCAATGAATTAATCCGAGTTCCCAGTGCTGCCAATTGAGTATACCACAACATGGAGAGTGCTATCGTAATTCCTTACATCAAAACGCTATAAAAGCACACAAACTGGCCTGCACCAAATCTTTATTGTGTTTTTAATCAATGGACTTTTATATTATTTAAATTTCCAAACAAGTTATGTTACATAATATAGTGATTTTTCAATCTGTTCACTGGCAGCATGTGATATATTAATCACTGTATGTTGATGCCTTATGTTTCCTGTAATGAAACGCTATAAAAGCGCACAAACAGTTTAATGTTGCACAGAATCGATATTGTGTTTTTTTCAATGGACTTTTATATTATTTCAATTTCCAAACAAGTTATGTTATATAAAATAGTGATTTTTCAATCTGTTCACTGGCAGCATGTGATATATTAATCACTGTATGTTGATGCCTTATGTTTCCTGTAATGAGCTGATGTTTTATCAGATAAAATTGCTTCTTTGCGATCCGAGGAAGCATATTATAAGATAAATGATCTTGATTGTCTAAATCCACGGAATTGCTAAACGTTATTGGTCAACATCAAACACGGGGAATATGAATGAAATAGTCTTTAATAAACAACATACTAATACTAAAAGGTTTACTTCGACAGTATAATCTTTTCAGTATAGAAGTTTAATCCTTTTTAGTAACTATTTTTATCATTAATATTATTATAAATGCTAATATTAGGCCTAATTATTATTAATGCTAATATTAATGTTATTATGACAAAGAATGTTTTATACATCCTACATTGGAAACACAAAACTTTGTCCCTTTGAATAAGTTTTGCCTCATATTCCACAATCAGACATTTTCTATTATCTAGTATTATGCACACTTACATAATCTGCAAGTGCCTTGATACCACTTGGAAAGCGGTCAGGGTCAGGTTGAAGTCTGCCTTCACTGTCTCGCTCTGTTGCCAGCCAGCAATCATCAATAATGACATACTCATATCCAGCATCTGCATATCCTTCTGACACCATCAGCTCAGCTGTGCGACGGAAAAGATTTTCACTGTGAGAGAGAAAATTGTGGAACAATAACTTAAGATAATGCAC
Organism: Ectobius pallidus; assembly: GCA_964059195.1. NCBI lineage: Eukaryota > Metazoa > Arthropoda > Insecta > Blattodea > Ectobiidae > Ectobius > Ectobius pallidus. The sequence goes on from CAXKWD010000008.1 coordinate 104,205,736, forward strand.
ATATTATTTCATGTGAGTTATGTTATGAGCATCTATCCACATGCCTGATATAAAAATCTCGAACAAAGAAATCTTTTAGCAATGATGCACAAATGTTATATTTTTGCCATGGGTTACAAAGGCCTTCTCAAAACATCCAATAATTCAAAATTTAATTACAAACACTTTATTAATACAGGTATCACTGAATACCAGCAATTAAATAATTCACAATACTTATAGAAGAACTAAGAGATAGTTTTTTAATTACTAGCAGGTGTCCGCGGCTTCGCCCACGATAATTAATTAAAAAATTAAAAATTAAGAGTATAATAACTATTAAAGCATTATATTTATTAACACTTGCATGTGAATCATTCATAAACTAAACCATTAATAATTAATGAAACAGCTTAAATTCCGGCTTCAGAGTACATTCCACGATTAGAAAGCACCCCCTGGGAAAACGCTCTCAGATTCAATTATGCAGTTCCAAAGCTAACTGTGAACACATAATACGTATTGTTTCTTAACTGTTTGTTGACAGATGAATATGATGTGAATTTTATTTGATCAATTCAGTGTAATTTTCAGAAATTATATAATGTTTCAAGGGAAGGAATGAATTGTTTGGATTTTTATTATCAGCGATATTTCAAGAGTTAAACCATCAATATTTTACAGCTGGTGCCCGTGGCTTCGCCTGCCATTATTAATTGACTCCAGGATTTTTAAGAAATTGACACTGGTAGTTTATTAAAAATGTTTGTGGTTCAGAACTATGAAAATTGTAAGTAAAAATAAAATTATAATATTTGTTCAATGTGTTCATTTCACTTAGGCTTTATATAATAAAGAACGGTTTTCCTAATTTTGTACTCTTCATGAAAGTTTAGACTACAAGAAACGAACATCGCCGAATATACCCGATGTTTCACGAAGCGGGCGATCGAGTGAGCATGCTATTTAGGGCCGTTGAATTGTATAAGAGTAGATTAGGATATAGTTCATTATTGGAAGAGTGCAATCAGGTATTCCAAGGATTACTAGCCAGAATCATTGTAGCAACTCTACAAGATACCAACATGATGACACTGGCGAGCTGTACATTAAATAATGGCTTGAATTCTTGGTTAATTTTTAATAGTTCTTGGCTACCGAATTCTCACTTCTTGAATCTTGCATTGCGAGAAGTTCTTGGATCCTGCATCCATCCGAGAACTCTCTTATTTGATTAATCATTCAACTCTTTATATTATTTGAGAAAAGATTTTTTGATTCTTAAAATTATTCAATTCTGTTTGTAGAGCGTCAGGATTCCATCCACCCATCTACATATGTATATTATTAGGACATTAGCAGTACTTGTACGGGAGAAAGTAAAATAAAGCAACTGGTCAAGTACAAAAAATAAGTATGAGGGGGTAATATAATACTGTAGTATTGGGTCCCCAAACAAGCTGTTTGCGAGATTTATTATTGCGAATATGTGGTAATGAGCCGTCACTGATGTCCTCAGTTGTGGAATGGAATGCAGCCCTTCCCTATGGTTCTATTCAGCCCGCTCCTTAACTGTGATCTTATTCAGAGAGCCAAAGATCCTGGTTCAAATCCCAGCCATGGCATTGAATTTTTCAGTCTGACTTCACCTTTCCATCTTAGCCTACACATGGCCAGTGTGGAAGAATTATCATTCCCATATGTTATTTGAAGTTATGTATTATTTTAAGAACCAGTGACTGGTATTTAGACTTTGCTTCTTTGTTACAGTAAAAAACATGAGATCTCCATTGTGGTTGAGATGTTCACTATATAAATCAGTGTCATTTTTTATATAAAGTATACAGTGCATTGATGTTGTATTATGCTCCTTGAAGGGTTGTTCAATAACTAAAAAAATCAATACTCATCAATAGACTTCGGATTTTAGGTAAAAACCTATTTTAATCCTTAAGTGATATACGGACGGAAACTTGTATATGCATGTTTCATAAGTAACTATGCCTAAAACAGATATTTTGATAGGGCCTAAAACAGCCTATTTTTACGTTAGAGCCTAATATTCCCTTTTTTTGCTTGTTTTCCTTTAAAGTTCAAAATAAGTTACCTATTTGTTAAAAATTCTAGCATTATTTTCAGTTCGTAGGTGGTTAAATAGTAAGGAATGTTTCGTCTTCAGTAGAAAAATTCCTTGGAATTCCCAAGAAAATGTAGCGTTTTTCTCCAGACTCCCACATCCAGAAAAAAAAGTAGTTCTCTGAATCACTGAGGGATACAAGGGGTTGAATATGCTAGCGTGCGTAGCTCCTGGGCGCAGGGATTAGGTTTTCACTGTTATGGTAGTAATACAGGCCTATATAATTCTGTGTACCATAGGCGTATATCTGTGTTTTATCATGATTATTGATTAATGGTGACTTCAATAAATATAATATTCTGCATTGCAGTTGAGATATTTCATAAAATTGGTAACTTAACGAATTTATAAGAGGCTATTTTACGATTTTTAGAACCTATTTTTCAATTTTTAGAGCATATTTTAGGCACCTAAAACAGCACTTTTAGCGACCTAAAAGTCCGAAGTCTATTCATCAACCAGAGAATATAGTGTAGCCATTTGTAAGGTTTTTCAGTGTATGTGATCATGTTTGTAAAAAGTGAATGCAAAAATTGATTTCAATAATTAATTAATTTGAATGAATTAAATATATGAAATAAAATATAGCATGGAACAAAAGTACAGCATTTATGTTAACTGAAGAATATTTTCAGAACAACTTTAGAACAACAATCAGAAAAATACTATCTTTTCTACAACAAAATAAATTAAGACAAAAATTCAAGTTAACTGAAATTCGGCTGGTATAATATTACAGGGTTTTAGGGAAAGATATTCTACTACAAATACCTGATGCATTCATCTGGATAATTAACACAGTCCAAGATGCATCGAAATCTCTCCCAAGCCAGCCAGCCCATAGGTGGAGTTAGTGCTAATCCATTATCTAGTGCTGTAGCCGAAGCTAAAAGGCTAAGGGAAATTATCCACACACTCAGCATTTCTTATCATCTGAAACAAGATCACATTAATTATTTGACAGAGAAAAAAAGAAAGATTGTGGGAGATCATGAAGACAAATTGTCTCACAAACTGCACATTTACGGATTCATGTTTACCGAGACTGTTTTACTTCTATTATCGTGTACTTTCAACAGTGTCAGTTTGCGTTTTCATAGCATGCTATAGCATGGCAGCACTTACCGAGAAATTTCCACTGCCTTTCCTCCCTCCAAAAAAATTTCTTTATATCATAGAGGATAATATGCAGATCAACTCTGACAGTATAAAGACTTGCATTTGGGATGACATCTTCAAATCAAAGGAAGCAAAAATACCTTTATGCCATTGCTTAAGTTGTATCAAGTACACATTTATACATAACAATGCCAGTTTTGATGCAATATATGTATGCCACAAATTGCAAACAGGGTTCAGTTTTCAGCTAATAACACAGAAATATATAAAAATACTGTTGCCAGATTACATGGTATGTATCAAGTTGTTCTTTTGATTTGTGATCATACAACGGTATAATATTTATAAAAGGTAATTTCTGCATTGATGGCATACTGTAAGCAGGGAGCATGCACTAGGTACAGTCAGGTTACTTTTGACTAGATCTTGTACTTAAGAAGGAAGTCTTCAAATATTTTGGTATTACTGCTTTTAAATTTAGAATTGTAACCTAAATCTATTGTAGATAATATTTTAACCCCAGCACTTTGTGCTTTATTCTGTCTCAAGGACTCCGAAGGTTCATCAAACTCACTAGATGAAATGTCTTTAGGCAAGAATATTTAACATTTTATTATCCAATTTAACTGAATTTGTGACCTTCGGAATATGTTGCTGAAATAATTATAGTTCTCCTTTCTGGTTTTTGTTTCTTTCATTTTAAAAATATTAATAATATTTCTATTTCAGTCATGTAACATTAATAACACAATTATTATTATTATAAATACTATTTTATGCAGCATTAAAAACAGTTACTTAAAAAAAGTGATTTTGTAAAAATAATTTGAAACAAACATGAGTAAAATAAAATGTTTTGGCTTCAACAAACCCACTCTGGAGTTCTAAGGTTAAGATAATACTCCAATAATTCGTTTTAAAGGTATTCATAACAAATGAAAGAAATTATACATACATATTAACAACCATATGAGCTAAATCGTCCAAAATACTAAATTAAGCTGCTCTCATAACATGTTTTTTCACTGATCATGAATAAAAGCACTAAACTAACGGTAATACTGACATCTCTAGTCGACGTACTTAACTTAAAAGAGCACTGCAAACTCCGCCTAATATGGACCAAAAGGGTACCAAGATTCCAAAATACCGAGTTATGGGGAATAAGGGCTTAAAAATTAAACTGTTATTGTGAAAATTAAAAATGCGTTTAATGGCCCCCAAATATAACTCCACTAAAAATCACCATAAAACATGTTAATATGGGTAAAGTTACTCTTCTATGAAAAAAAAAGTGTAGTCAATAAGTTACAACAAAATAGTTTACACCCTTTTCTTGCAAAAAAAAAAGGTTTTATTCTCCCATCATAGTAATCTGAACTGCCAAATTATCGAGTACCAAGTTTGTGCATTCTGTCATAAAATTTCAAATTTGTCTATGGAAATAAACCACTTGTACAAGTCTTTCTAAAAGCACGAAGTGACACTTTGAGTTAATTAAAACATAAAAATGTAATGTACGAGGGGTATCTGCACTTTTTGTTTAATCTTTTATAGGTTGGCTGCACCACTTTGTGCTTGCACATGTCAACAAGTTGATCATTTGTCTCTGCTTGCGGTATGTTTGACCGTTATGACTCCCCTGGGTCTTGCACTGTTGCCCATTAAACATGGCTGCACCGCTCAGCGTTTGCACCAAAGAAGAAAAGCGAGCAGTGATTTTTTTTGTCGTCTGAAGGTGTACCATAAGCCAAAATCTATCAAAAGACTTTCCGCACAATATGGGGGCAATGTTTTATCATGGCAAAGTATGTGCGAATGGAATGAAAAGTTCAAAAATTGTCGAATAAGTGTGAAGGATACCCATCCACATCCACTAATGATGTTAACAATGAGCAAGTGCATATCATGATTCAGACAAACAGAAGAGTGACTCACTAAACTTGATAAAAATTATAAAAACACTTAATGCTCCACTTACATCAATGTGTAAAACAGGACTAGTTTCGGGAGTCCTCTCACATCTTCGGCTGTTGGTCAACTCCCGAAACCAGTCCTGTTTTACACATTGACATAAGTGGAGCATTAAGTCCTCTCCCATCTTCGGCTGTTGGTCAACTCCCGAAACTAGTCCTGTTTTACACATTGACATAAGTGGAGCATTAAGTGTTTTTATAACTTTTATCAAGTTCAGTGATTTAACATACTCCACTGTTTATATTACTTTGTGTTAATTTATTTTAGAAGAGTGACTGTCAATGAAGTGGCAAACTATATGCAAATTAGCCATGGTTCTGCATATGACAGACCAAGAACTGAAGAAAGCTACTCAGCTGAAAAACTTTTTTTCTGAGGGCATCAGGAAGCTTGTGCAACGATGGATGTGCATTGAGAAGCAAGGGAAAAATGTTGAAAAATGAGGTAATTGAAAGTTTTGTATTGTTGTTTCAATAAATTTAAAAAAGAGAGTACAGACATTTATTGACTTACCCTAGTACGTTGAAGAAATAACTTCACCTGATTATGGTTATGCAACCACAAAGATAGACAACACTGCAAAACATAATCTTAGTGATTTCTGGTCTGGCGATAAAATTTATTAGTCCTAAATGGATTCATAAGCCTATGTTAAACTCAAACTTGTGGACTTATTAGATTACACCAGGACTTTCTTCACAACAACCCATCTTTGCATTTTCCAGATAACCTATGTACTTACAAAAAACAAATCTCAAAATTATGACATAAAATGACTTCCTCAAAGGAAAATGTACGGTTCCAAGATTTAAGGTCCAAATCCACTGACAGTCACAATTTAACTCCAACAGATGTTACCAGTGTAAGACTTTACTGCTGCTGAAATTTTCTCATTATCATTATTTCATCCAACAAGGCAAGCTCTCCAAAAAATGTTAACAAAGACAAGCTTATTATTTCGGCTTGGGTACCGTCTGGTGCTGGCTTTCTGTGCTGAAGGTTGTGGATTCAATTCTGTCTCAAGTTGAAGGTACTTATGTGTGCATAAATGTGACAGGCTCATGTCTGTAGATTTACATGCATGTAACCAAACTTCTGTGAAACAAAATTCCGGCACAGAAAATATAATACAGAATCACTTTTTAATGGGACGAAAGTTTAAGGTACTTATGTGTGCATAAATGAGACAGGTTCATGTCTGTAGATTTACATGCATCTAACCAAACTTCTGCGAGACAAAATTCCAGCACAGAAAATATAATACAGAATCACCATGGAAGTGGATGGTTAAAGCAATAAATAAATAATTGAGTGCATATTGTACCAACCCACCAAGAAAATTAAGATACTCTGAAAGGGCCAGTCCGGGGCTGGTAAGAATTAAAATAATAACTGAAGAGTTTACTTTTATAAGGGTCTAAGTGCCAAAACCATGATTTTTCAGCTGGTAATTTTAAATGGATCTATGTACCCAGACCAATGCATTTCAGAAGGGTCCTAGGTCCAGAGAAAGCCATGTTAGTAGCAATAAATTCCAAGATATAGTGCTGTGGGCATATATCTTGTTTCTACACAATAATGATTTTGGCACTTAGACCCTTATAAAAGTAAACACTTCATTGTCATTTTGCAGTTACAGCTCTCAGTTTCTGTTATCATTGTGCACACTTCAGGACACTAGGCACTAACAATGGCAGTGGGAGCAAGGTTGTTTTGTCCCTATTGCTAGCATGTGCAAACCAAATGGTAGGTCCTGTCCATTCTTGGGATGTAGAATCACTGATACATTACTGTATTCACGCTTTAGTGATGACACTTCTGTTCATGATAATTTCAGCTAATCTTGAAAAGTAGGCTACGATTTATATCTTTTAATTAATAGTGACAAGTGTATTGCACCAGAAACATACTTACCAATAGGGTTTAACACTATAAACACACACTTCAATACTGCAATTAATTTGCTCCTAATTCACATTTATATCTGTCAAATTTTATCAGTAGACCCATGAAGTTTCACGTACATAAAAAAAAAGAGGTCAAGTGTTTGTTTTGGTATCTTATCTCCTAACAATGCTCAATTATTCTAAGCACAATTACACACTTGACAGATATACTTTAACAGCCCTTGAGTTCATTTTTGTTTAACTATCTTAGGCACACACAATAATTTACTTGCTCACTACAGAGATGTATTTCATTTATTTCTTTATGCACTGAAAATCTATTAAATACAGCTCTTCTGTGGTATCACTATTAGAAAGCTGTATTTTTTTGGGAGCTAACTTTCAAAACCTCATATCTGTAAGACATTCCTGCTGGAGAGATAGGCCTAACGGCTTATTCTGCAAACAATGATATAAATAAAATCAGGTCAGCTGATGTAACAAAGTGCCAATCACATTTGATAAATTCTTTCTAATATATTACTATAAATTAGGCACTAAATTGGGCTTTACTCCGGTACCGGTCAACCGATTTGGTCCAATATCAATAGGCTTCTTCCAATGGATGTTATAAATGCGTATACCAAGTTTTAAGAAAATCTGATTGAGGATGTTTGAATTATTGCGTCTACAGACACATGGATGGATGGATGGACTGACATTTTCCCGTCCCACACACAATCTCATAAAGTATCATTCTGGCACTTAATAACAACATTACAGTTTCATTCTATCTGTGAATATGATGTTTTCTAATGCTGCATTTGACACCAAAGTCATTAACAGTCTAGCTCTCCAGTACTTCCCTGTTCTTAAATCTTCATTTTGTAATGCGATGCAGTTGTCAAGATGGTGTTCATCCATATCCTCCTCCGTATTGTTGTGCAAGATGCATTTAGGAGATGTAAAAATGTTGATCCTATGCAGTGTTTTGCTAGGCAGTCATGTCCTGTTATTAGCCTGAATTGTGCGACTGCTGTTTTCCATGGCAGATGTGGTTTAGATTGGATTTTGCAACAGGAATTTCCATTTTTCGTTTTCTGCTTCTGCTTGGAGTCTAGTGTTGTTCATAACTTGAATTGCTTATTTTATATGACTTTTACTGAAGTGTACAACTGGGTTTAGAGGCTGATAATTCCTTTCTTCACCAGGAAATGTGCTGCTCCATTGCCACAGTGAGAGGGTAGGCATAGCCAATGGAGTGTAACAAGTATACTAGAATTGAGGAGGTGGGAAATAATGTTATAGCATTCTTTCGTATCAGAGGATCTTGACCAACAGACTGCTTGTACACCTGTCTAGAGTCTGGGAAGATAACTTTTTTCTGAAGTATGTCTTTCCTTTATCTGAAAATATGAATACAGTAGAGTCCCGAAAACTCGGCACTCAATAACCCGGCAGTTCGGATAACTTGGTCACACCCTGGCAGGGCAAAATGCAGAGTGCAGTGCAAAAAACAACAGGATATTATGCATTTCTTTAAAAAATGTAGCCAGTTTTTGCAAAGTTAGCTAGTTAATTTTCATTATAGATACCTTTATGCCTTATGCCTTATGTATTCTCAAGCAACCAATACATACAAATACTGTATTTTCTGAGGAAACACTCGTACTTATTCTTTTTTAAAACCTTTCCCACTAACTCGGCATTTTCACATACTCTGCCACCCTTCGGTCCACATTAGGCCGAGTTTTCGGGACTCTACTGTAATGACAAAAAAGGTCCACTCTCAGTTCAATCCTGGTTATTTTGAAGAGGATTCAATAATATTTTAAATAATAACGATAGCTAGTTATCAATCTAGGCTATTAAATAAGTTACCCACAATAAATTCACTTAAGAGATTTAGAAATGACTTCAAGAACACAATATAGCACATGGTTCTATAAAAATCGTATCACAAATGTTAGCCTGCATTGCCCCTTATAAAACTCACAAAAAATATATATACTGGATTAGATTATGAGCCATAATGTTATCACCTTGCCTGCTTATCACTGTATTGTACTGACGTACAATTAGATTGAAGGTGAAGCGGCAAAGCAAAGCAACACAATTTTGGGTTGCTGATGTAGACAAACTAACAAATGATGTACTTGATAAAGTTACAAGAGAGGCCTGGGAATCATCTGTTTCTGAAGCGGAAAAATTGCAAGAGAATCATTTTCAAGAAGAGGGATGACATTGTTCAAGTCATAGTTATAAATCACAGAGATAGTGAAATTAATAGTAACACCAGTGATCAATGAAGCAAAGAGGTCTAGCTATTTCTTTGCAGAGGCTTCTATGTATTTCTGTAACTCAATGTAATATAATTACTTTTATCCACAATAATTCAGTAATGAAATATAGTAAAACAGTGAATGTTTGTTCTGCGCTATGATTAGGTATCATCTCCCTTCTCTGTCTGCAGATTAGAGATGGGATATCTATATCAATATTATCTAAATATCGATATTTTGTTTTCAATATCCAATATTTTGACATCGATATTTCAGTTTGAATAATATCATGATATGATATTGCTCTTCGATAATATCGATTTACCCTGTTTGTTAACTATGTGTTGTTTCTTAGTGATCTAGGAACAAACTTATTATTTATCAATATTTTCTTACCAATATGATACTGTTATCAATAATAGTAACTGATATTCATATCAACATTTTGCTTCCAATAGCCCATCCCTACGCACACAGCAGACCTGTCAACAGCACGCATTTCTTAAGATTCTATTATCTAATTCCATGTTCATTACACAGCTCAGACTTATCTACACGCTACTGGGAAGCAAGACAGCTACTGGAAGAGCTCCAACAAGCTGGGCATTTGCAACCAACCAACCAACCATGTTCAGAATTGTTCTGTGTTTACTATAACAAAACCATTCAGTCAACTAGACTGACCTCGAGTTCAAAGATCAACTTAAGAACAAGGATAACATGAAATCAAATGGGTTTTAGGCAAGTTGACAGAATGTGAACTTGAAGTCGGCATGGCCACCTGACAGGTGGGTAATGGAAATAAAAGAATTAAAAATGTTAATAAAAGGGAAAGAGCGTGTTGAATAAAAGCAGACAGCAGTAGGAAGGCTGAAAAATATAAATTGGAAATGAAAGTGGCTTACAAATTTGAGAACGAGAATTTATGTAAAAGAGAATATTGAATAGCTATGGAGCTGTATAGGGGCCCGCATGTGTTCAATACATTCATCACTGTCTCCAAGAATTGCTAGATTTCTTTGCCCAAGATAGCGGGTTCAAATCCTGGCCCAGGTTGATGGCATTTATATCTGCAAAAATCTGACAGGAACTTATCTGTAGATTTACAGGCACGTAAAAGAACTCCAGCAGGACAAAATTCTGGCAACCATCGATGACCACAAGCCTAAGTTGCAGTAAATCCCCGTCATTAAATAACCATAAACCAAATTGTCACCATGAATCTCAGGTGGGGTGTTACCTGGGTGGTGCGTCTGAAGGTTACTGTTGAAGACTGGAACTCCAAAAGAATGCCCTCGGGCCCTATCTTTTGATTTTAATAGCTGAGATGATTAGGCCTATATAATGAATTTAATCACACCAACATCTCACATTTTATTCATGTTGATAAGGAATATACACAGTAATCTCTCAGAAATTTATGAGATTTGAATGCTGCATGAAGGGCAAAAGATTATAACATTGGGATTTCCAAGCTGAAATAAGCTATTTATTTCTTAATCATAAAACCTATATATTAAGATAAAACATTTGTGTCAAACATAAAAAAAAAAGCAGAGACAAGATAATATTCTGTTGCTGTAAGTGGCCTCTACTGATTGTGTAATGTGGTGTGACTTGAAGAAACAAACAAACAATAATTGTAGAATTTAAGTGAGGAAATAAAATGGTAATGTACATTTGATAAGTGATTGCCAAGAAAAAAGGCGCATAAGATAAAAAATTGAAACATTGCAAATATATGTACATACAGTATGTATACGGCCTACCAGAGATACTGAAAAAAGATATTCAAAGACAGGAAATTATTAATAATGAATAGAAATATAGTCTATAGGAAGTTGTGCAAAACAAATAATATGGCATTCTTCAGAAAAGAAGGGAAGATCCTCTTTGTAATTAAGAATAAATTATTAGCTAAAATTGAAGGAAGTAGTGCAGTAAGCTAATATTATCTGACTTTATTTATTGTGTTTTGTTTATTATTCTTTAGCCTAAGCGTTTTCTAAATTATATTTTATGTTGTAGTGGCTTTCTTCAGTACAGTGCACGCTGCTTATTGTGATCACTTTGGGATGCAGCTAATCTGATAATATTAACCAATTGATAACAATAGCTGAAAGAATTAAATGAAGGTTATTTATTCATGTATAAGAAAATACACTACAAAAACAGAATTAAAAGCTATTTATTTATGAGATAATATGTAACTGTGAATCACTGAACCACTCATAATAACAGTAATAGACTGCAAGCAACTATTTTTTCAAACCAGGAACAATGTTTCTAATTGTTTTTGTTTTCCTTTAGGAGTCCCTTAATCAATACTACATATAGTACTCAGTTATGAGTTGTGTGTGTTTTGGAGGTCTACTGATCTGTGGTGAACACCATGTAGCAAAACATCTAACACCAGTCTGTTCGTCTTTTAATTTTACATGAGCCATCACTGCATGTCAACTCTGTTATCTTCATAAATCAAAAGCTGCAGCTTAACTGAGGGGGTGAAACATGTTTTATTGCTTAAAAGAGAAAGTTCCAAAATGCCACCCCCTCAAACTGGTCATCATGTGAACAGGGAACACTACCAATACAACACAAATCAAAAGCTGCAGCTTAACTGAGGGGGTGAAACATGTTTTATTGCTTAAAAGAAAAAGTTCCGAAATGCCACCCCCTCAAACTGGTCATCATGTGAACAGGGAACACTACCAATACAACACAATACAGTTCAGTAAGAAACGAAACCTTAAAAATAAAATTTTAATGACGTACAGTAATTGGAAATAAAGCCGTAAAAAGGAAAATGTGATAACATAAACCGAATCTCTAATCACAATAAACAGAATTTTTGTCAATGTATCAGTATTAATCCGTATGGGACTTCATAAAAAATGATAACATTACCTGATTGATAACATTATCAGAGATTACATTAAGCGGCGTTCACTGTATTTCTCAAAAGGAAATAATTCTGTGGTAATGCAGCAATGTAACTGGGAGTTTTTGTAAAATAGGCTATATGAAATAGTGATGAAATAGGCTATATAAATAAGGCCTACCTGGTCTTTTTACTAAAACTTTATTTAAGATCTCCACTGAATGAACAATGAATAAAAATGTTTCCAATAATAGCAGTGGAAAGGCAGACTGCATATACCTTTGATAATGAGGAGTTATTGAAAGTATTTGCAGAACGGAAAGAAAGAAAAGAAATAAATTAAATATCCTGTACTATAAGAATATTACAGTGCACTGGAATGTGATACATGGCTGTGGGTTCCAAAATATATCCCTGTAAGCTACCCCAAAAATCCGCCGCCATGGGTGTATAGGTAGCATACTTGCCTTCTACCCTGGCGGTCCAGGTTCGATTCCCGGCTGGGTAGTGGGTTTTTCAGTAATGAAAAATCCCCGGATTCAGGACTGGACATCACCCAGGAAAATTATAGGCTATATTAAAAAAAGCCTTAAATTAAAGTGGTGACTGCTAGAATAGGGTATAGGGTATTCACAATAGATCTATTAAGATTGCAGTGTTGAGAAGCTGAAGGGCTTACACTACCCCTCATTAATCTAATCTAATCTAAGGTACCCCAAAAATCCTTAAACCACACCAGATAGTTAAAATGAGATTTAGTCAGTTAATGTTACGGGTAACAAAAGATAAGATATATCAAACAAAATTGACTTTTCATTAACTATTCAACTGCCAAATATTAATGATAAATCTGAGTGTCTTTAAGAAGTAGCAATTCATTTTCAGCATTAACAGATATAGAAAGATAATGATGAGATAAGAGATAAATTAATTCTGTGTATAAACATAAAGACTAGTAGCCTACAGCAAGGTACATAAGAAGAATTGTCTGTATATTGTCTGTATATAGCCCCTTAAGGTGAGCTTTGCTCGTTGGGGTTTTCTTGCAATAAATAAATAAATAAATAAATAAGAAGAGAAAACCTCTGAATCCAGAGTTTATAATGGGCGTGCTTTACTCTTGTTTGTTAACAAACTTATTGGTAGGCAATCAAGAACTAGAGAATTCAACACTGCAGCAACACTCTCCATCTTTTCCTGTCCATACTTTCTTTTCTTTGTCCCTACTTTTTGTTCAGATTTCATATCTCACCTGCCTAGTTTGTGTGTTCTATTCACTATATAGAAACTAGAAAGAAACCTGTGTTGAATGAAGCTGCACTTGCTGCAGCAATCACAACTTTGTTCCATGCAGATTTATTTCTAACTTGTACGACTAGGTAAGATGTGATGAGGGAAAGCTGACTGCACTATAGTCTGTCCGATCTAATCAGCAAACCATAAGGGTTGTCATATCAAAACCTACCCTCAAATGAAGAAAGAGATGAGAAAAAGAAAATTGTTTTCAATTATCGTAACTTAGGTACACATATGGTACTAAAAATCAACTGATTAATCCTACAGTTTTAAAATTTTCCCCACATGTCAAGAACATAATTTTTTTAGGAAATGAGCACAACAGAATTCGCACACAGCCAATTACACAAGCTTAATATGAAAAATTCCTGTATTTAATTTTTTATAAAAAAATAACACATGTGGTTCTACCCTTTTACTACATAAATTCAATATTTTATAATAAAATCCCACTCGTTTTGAAGATCTTTGTAGTTTACATTAGCAAACAAGATTTCATCTCTTTGCCTTAAGTAGTTTCTCACTAAATGGTATCAAGAGCTCAAAAAACAAAATTTATGGGAAAACGCAAAATAGACTCAATTTTTTAATCTATTTGAAATCTAATTATTTGGGCATTTGAACTTGATAAGGTCACAAAGTCATATTTTAGATGCAGAAAACTACACTGATTCCTCTTCCCAGTCCCCTCAAAATGTTACTGTACAATAACAGCAGAAACGTGGTCTCAAAATGTCTATTAGTGCGCCTCACAACACTGTACATTTTATACTTTTAGTGAGGTAGAGAATTAAGGATAATCATACGAGAGATACCATGGGTAGCTCAGTTGGGAGAGCATCGGCATGAAAGGCTGAAGGTCCTGGGTTCAAATCCCGGGGTTAGAGTAGTTTTCTCCTAAAATTTTCTCATGTAGTGTTAAAAAACAATGTTCTGTGGTTTCATGAATACACACTATATTTACACTACTTAATGTATTTAAAGTTAATTATGTTATGTTAATAACGTTAACTTATGTTAATGTATTAAATTCACTTCTTGTACAAGGGAAGGAAAGTTGCAGTAAAATTAATTTTTAACTAAACTGTTGAAATGACATACCTGGAGGGTAGCAATCAATGATTACGGCAAACTTCAATTATTAACGAAGGACTTGAGACTTTCTTATAACAAATCAACATCTGTTCCCAGAGCACAAATAATGGCAGGGATAACTTATCACGCAAGGATTCTGTAATAAAGAGATAACTCTGTTTCCCATAGAGTATTCTAGAATACACAGTTGCATTTCTTAAACTAGGATAAGGGTGATTAGCAGGGCCAGTTGAAGTATTATTGAGCCACCTGCAAACTCTGATTATATTGGCCTCTATGGTAGGGGCAAATAATTATTTCAGCAGAATACATAGGCCTATGCCATATATTAGAGGGCTAATTAAAAAAAATTATTTAAACAAAACTTGTGCACTTTCTTTCTTTGATGCCTGATAAATATTTCCTACCCATTTTGCACCTCAACTAAAGCTCCTGGTTAACTCCTTTTTGGTTCAGTTCATTTCAGTATAGAGATTCATCAGTTTGCATCAGTCACACATTCTATACTATTCTATTTGTTGCATATACCTGTTTTAAATTAGTCTGTGATTCTTTGCTTGACAAAATATAGGCACGCAGATTAAAATTATGTAATCCATTATCATTTGTATTAAATAAAAATAAGTAAATAAAATATTAGCAGAGATAGTAATAACTGGTATTATAAATTAGGTAAACAATAAAACATATTTGTAACACATGGAGGCTCTTGATGGGTATCAAGAACAAGGACCAATATCGAAGTACTGTATATAAAAAAAAACAATATCTCACAAGAATGCTATGGCATGACAGTACAAAATTTGTTTTTGTTGTAGTGTGGAATGAGTGTTTGTTTAATGTTATGTAGAAATAGGGGGAAAAAAAGTGGACCTACTAAAATATCTAAGTTGCCGATATGAGCCATGCGCATGCCTAGAATCCTCTAGGCAAGTGCCGTGGCTCATATCGGCAACTTAGATATTTTAGTAGGTCCACTTTTTTTCCCCCTACCTGTACAAAATACTTCTGTTCAGTATTGATTTGATGGGTGACCCCAATTAGTAGTTCCTCTGTTTGTTTTTGTTTTCTGTTATGTTCACAATGTCTTTGCGAAAGCATGTAAAGCCAGTACCTTGTCTTTAAGCATGTGTTTTTGAATTTCTTTTAGTTCTATGCTGGTGTATTTGCTATGTCAAATGAGTCTTAATGGGCTGCTGTGTCGTGTTTGTTTTTTATGTAACTGCAATTGATGAATTAAATTTTTTTGTTGTACAGTATTTACCTGTATCTATACAACTTACAGGCCCAAAACACCTTGGGTATTAAGAAAAGTGTCACTGGCAGATCAACAACTTTAAAAATCGTGTTTTTATACAAGGTCTGGAATGCTATTTATAACCTTCTGATACCAGCGCATGTTGCAAATGATGACATCAGCATAGCCC
The DNA here is from genome assembly GCA_964059195.1 of Ectobius pallidus. Taxonomy (NCBI): domain Eukaryota; kingdom Metazoa; phylum Arthropoda; class Insecta; order Blattodea; family Ectobiidae; genus Ectobius; species Ectobius pallidus. The sequence continues at coordinate 104,221,815 of CAXKWD010000008.1, forward strand.
AAACAGGCATTGTTAGTTTTGCTGAGTAAGTGATGATTTATCTTTTCTATCAAACTGTTATAATAATTATCACTTTCTTCTTCAAGATATCTGTATATTTCACATCTCATTTCATACTGCTAAGCAATTTCGGATTAATCTTTATGCTGTTGTATGTGTTCATTTTAATTTGGCTCACTTTAATTTACATTTTCACAACTAACTTTGCAACACTCGAAACTAGTATGTGCTTCCGATTCCGAAACTCCCTCATGCAGACTGCATTTTTTTTTCTCTCAAATAACAGTGTACAACAAATTTGAACTTTTTTCTATCCTTTATATGAAATATGTGATTCTATATAAACAAAAGATTCTTGAATTCATATATGAAAACCAAAACGGTCCATCACATACTGTTTTTGTAGGAGACACACTTCTCATAATTACATAAAAAGCAAAAAATGTGGATTTTTGGGAAAATGGTGCATGATTATCAAAACATAATTAAAGATTCGTTATTTTCCGGCAAAAATATACAAGAAACATATTTTCATGTAAAGGAGATTTTTCATGTTGTACAGTGACAACTGTGTGATTCTGTATAAACAAACCGTTCTTGATTCATATATCAAAACCAAAATGGTCCATCACGTACCGTTTTTATAGGAGACACAATTCTCATATTTATGTAAGAAGCAAAAATGTGGATTTTTGGAAAATGGTGCATGGTAAACAAAAAATAATTGTAAACAGATTCGTTGTTTTCAGTAAAAAATATTAAAAAAAACACATATCTTAATCTAAAGGATATTTTTCATGTTGTACAGTATAATCACTACCTTTTCTCCTTTTTAATGAGTGAGTCTGATTTTTTTCTATCCCCTTAAATTAGAGAAGGAACAGTATTCTTTTTTGAAACTTTGCGTACAAGTATTTTTGTTTTAAGAAGAGTGGATTTTAATGGACCTGATTGTTCACAATCGTATTCAGTAAAATGGACAGAGCATACATGTGAAAACTTTCTTTTACTGTGTCAGGTTCAAACTTGAATAAAGTTAGAATCAGTAGACTGTACATTTTCTAAACCACTCACAAACGTTTTGACAAACTGTAAATCAATTAAATATTTTATCTCTTATTTAAACACAATATTCCCAAAGATAAAACCATAGTCGAATTCTGTTGTGTGTATATACAGGGTGCGGCATTTAAAGTTTCCCATTTTCAAAACCGTGTAACACATTTATTTAACACTTAAATAAGCTACATTGAACATTTTTAAATGACTTACAGTCTTGGATTTGCAATTCCGGTCTTACTTTTTGAATATGATGTCCTTGAGATGCCCTCCATTAACTTCAACACATTGCTGCAATCTCCCTCGTACACTGGCCATTACGCATCGTGTGGTGTATTGCGTAACATGTGCAATTTCCTGCAAATCCACGCATAATCCACAAGCTGGCACTTCACAGTCCTAAGGTCATGGTGTGGTGCGCCATTGCAGCACAGGGTATTATTGGCCCTTATTTCTTTGAGAGGGATAATGGTGCTTCGGTTTCTGTCAACTCTGAACGTTACAATCACATGCTGCAAACTTTCTTCCTACCAGAATCGACACATCGTAATTTGGATATTGAGAGATTGTGGTTTGAACAGGATGGTGTTGTTGCACATACTGCACATCTTTCAATGGGCACCCTTCATGCTGGTTTCCCGGCCGAATTCTTTCCAAATTCTTTTCCTCCAAATCTCCCGACCTTACTGCAGCAGTTTTTTTTTCTGTGGGACTATCTGAAGTCTAAAGTTTTTGCTCATGCCCTCCCTGACATTAACAGTCTTAACAATGCAATTCAGCAAGAAAGTGCGAATGTTACGCAAGACACCGCACACCGCATAATGGCCAGTGTACGAGGGAGATTGCAGCAATGTGTTGAAGTTAATGGAGGGCATCTCAAGGAAATCATATTCAAAAAGTAAGTCCAGAATTGTAAATCCAAGACTGTAAGCCATTTAAAAATGTTCAATATAGCTTATTTCTTTGTTAAATAAATGTGTTGCACGGTTTTGAAAATGGGAAACTTTAAATGCCGCACCCTGTATATATATATATATATATATATATATATCTGTGTGTGTGTGAATTCATGTCATAATTATTGTTAGCCATTTCATGCATTATACATGCTTTAGTTTTTAGGAATGTATTATATGTTTGTAAATAACCATAACCTTATATTGTTAGCTATTTCATATACTGTAAATAGTCATGTTACTTTAGCATTTAAAAATGCATTATATTGCAAATAACCTCATATTAAGCATATTCTTTGCATTAAAAATAATACTAGGGTTTAATAATTAGGAATGTGTTATATTTTTATAAATAACTGTAAGCCTACATTGTTAGCTATTTCTTGTACTATTCATATACAGGGTTTGTCCTGAAAGTAATGTCGGTGAGTCAATTACAAGATATTTATTGATCCAATTGGTACAATTTATTAAAGATTTCAAAATAGGTTCCTCCTGTGTCGATACGTCGCTTCCAGCGAGATTTCCAGGTATCAAAGGCATCAAAGTAGGCCTTTTCCGGAATGTCTTTTAGAGTTTTGGTGCAAGCCTCTTTTGACTTGTCAACTGTCCCAAAATGATGCCATTTCATGGTCAATACCAAATTCTAAAGACAAGTGCTCAAAAGACTCAAACAAATGCATCCGGACAGACATTGCGGACAATACTACTATTGCATCCGGACAGACATTGCGGACAATGCTACTATTTGTACACAGACATTGCTACTATTTGTATTTGTATTTGTACACAAGTTTGTAAATGTAATTTAAATAAATAAACAAATAAATAAATTTTAAAAAAATATTTTAAAAAAAATTGGAAACTTCACCATGACAACGCCTTCTTTATGACCTGCTTCCAGGCCGATTCAAATGTGCCAACGGTTCCCCAGCCGCCCTAAAGTCCTAACGTGGCTCCCCCAACTTCTTCTTGTTCCCACGCTTAAAAACTCTCATGAAAGGACATCATTTTGGGACAGTTGACAAAGTCAAAGAGGCTTGCACCAAGGCTCCAAAGGACATTCCGGAAAAGGCCTACCGTGATGCCTTCGATGCCTGGAAATCTCGCTGGAAGCGATGTATTGACACAGGAGGAACTTATTTTGAAATCTGTAATAAATTGTACCAATCGGATCAATAAATATCTTGTAATTGACTCACTGACATAACTTTCCGGACAAACCCTTTATTACTTAAGAATTTAAGAATGTATTATAATATTTGTAAATAACTACAACCATATATTGTTAGCCTTCTCATGTACTGTAATTAATATCTATAAGTTATGCTTTAATATTATGTTTGTAAATAACTATAACCAGTGCTTTAGTTGGAAAATATTTTATGGGGGTACTCACCTTCCATAGAACGCATATCTATTGCGAATTTAATAGTGTTTGTCATTATTAACAAATACACTCTCGTGAATTGGACATTTAATAAGTATTTTAGGACAATATCGTTCCTGTACTGCCAGTACGACGTACCGGAGCACATATTTTTCCCGGTATGGTAGAAGGAAAATAATTTTATACCGGTACGCAGTACCGGTGCGTACCGGCCCAACTAAAGCACTGACTATAACCTTAATACTTATAATTTAAAAAAATAATAAAACCTCAATTTTGTAAAAAGAACACAGTGCCCTGTTTCTATGGTATAAAGTTTGAATTTCTCCTTTTTATGTGATAATTCCATTTGAATCTTGAAAAATTTACCATTACTGTAAGCTCACACATATCCATCACCTACTTTACATGGCTAAAAGTTAGTTAATAATTACATAGTTTTGCAAATAATCCTTTTCTTTACTTATTTACTATGTCTTAAAAGTACCAGTTTCGAGTTATTCTTTATGTATTTGTGCTACTCTAATTGGCTTCAGAACTGCAGACAACTCCAGAGCTGCCTGCTGTTAATCTGTCTGATCGCTTAGTATATTGGCTTTGTGATTCAAGTTTACATCATGCAACCTGCTTAGAAAACTTGAGAAGGATGCTTCGATTTGACCGATGCCATGAGCTGCCATCTCTCGTAGAAGACAACAACTACAACAACCATGTGATGCGAAGGACATGGCCAGCTCATTGTCTTTTGTTTGAGTGAATCTAGAATCTCAAAATGTTCACAGTAGCTGCTGGCAATAATATTTCCATTCAATCTCACACCATCTTAAAAATTATTTTTCACATGCAATAGTCCCATGAGTGAAATTTGAGATACCGATACTAACCACTACTACTCACAACCATCACCATTACCACTACCATGCTGTTTCTACAACTACCACTATTTCTGCTGCTACTATTGCTACCACAAGTAAATAATAACGATGTCATCCACTGGAAACTGCTGTGGCACACCACAAAAAATACATACCATATTTACTTGAATCTAATGCGCACCCCAATTTTGAAACTAAAAAAGAGTTTGTTGGCGAATGCAATTTGCATCAATGGTATGATATTTTATTTCATTTTAGTTATTTTGTTTTAAACAACAATGGATTTGTGAATGCCAATGAATAAAGGTCGGTATAATGGTTTAAGGAGGAGAGTGTGGGACAATACATATCACTATATGGAACCACACAGTCTTTCAATCATGCTTAGGGTTGAGCCTGAGTGTCAAAAAAATAGATCAACCCGCATTTGTGCATACCAGTCATAGGCCGATAAATGTAACAAAGTTGAGAATTACAACAGTACTTTGTTAAAGTTAATGCCCAACTATGAAATGGATTTAATTATTAGAATGTAATGCATACCCCACTTTTGAATGTTATAAATGGACAAAAAAGGTGCACACTAGATTCACACAAATATGGTATAATAGGAACAAAAGAATACTTCAGTGTATTTGTACGTATAATGTTACAAAAAATTACTTTTAGGATATGTGGGAATAAAAATAAAGTAACATCTTTTAAGTGTTGAGAAAGTGCATGCACAAGAAAATGCATAAAAAGAATTCATATATGTAGGATCAGTGATGGAAAGTAATTGAGTAAAAGTAATCATATTACATGTAACAAAATTCCTTTTTTGGTCCCATTACTTTTTGAAAAATGTAATTTCTACTTGTAATTTACTTCTGGGAATAAAATTTTAATCATTATATTTTAGTAATCGTTAGTAGTACCAGTAGTATCATTCTCGCTCGCTATATTGTCATCACTACTGTTTTTGCAACTAATATCCAAATTAGAGGTAATATTAACAAAAAGTTACTCAATGTGTCTGGTATTGACACGTTTTCTTGTTTGTTCATTAATAATTGGAGACTTGGTAACGTCCCAAGCAGCTTTACCACTGAATGGCCCAATAGTTAAAGGCCTTGTGCCAAAAACAAACAATAAACAAGGATATCATAATATTTAGGAAGTTTATACAGTGAAGCAATTATTATTTTTATATAATAAACAAGGAATTTTTAGGTACTGCCACTTTGTAAAGTAATTTTTAATTGTAATTAAGTAAAATGTCTATCAGGTAATTGTAATTCAGCCTAATTACTTTCTTTTTGTACTTTTCCCATCACTGTATAGGATTTGTTCGACCATAATATAATATCCTTATTATGCATGACGTAACAGTAGGCCTATCATAATAATATCCATAACGATACAGATTTCCATTATGACACAGGTGTATCAATTATTATCGATCATGGAAAGATCTTGAAACCTTGAGAGTAGCAGCTGAAATCTGTGTAATAAATAGCCTGTATTTAAAATAAAATCAATAATTCTGTTTGTGTACATTTTGTTATCGTACTATAAATTTAATTTCGTGTTGTCAAAAACCGTTAGTTTCAAGAGAATTATCAAAAGGATGCTTAGATTTGACTGATGCCATGAGCTGCCATCTCTTGTAGAAGACGACAACTATGTGATGCGTGACATGGCCAGCTCATTGTCTTTTGTTTGAGTGAATCTAAAATCTCAAAATGTAAACATTCAGACTAATTATGGTCAAACAAAAACAGTCATATGCAACTTGCCTATAATGGTGATCAAGATACTTGTATCAAAATTATGAAACTTGCGTTTCACATTTCACAAACACATTCTTACCTTAATCAATGCCGTTACAGGCTTCTTGCATAATGTACTATTTTACATTTTGATGAAATCTGGTGCAATACTAAAGATGGACAGTCCAAACTAGCTGTTGATTTATATTTCATGAGAAACTTGGGATTTAATACATGGTCTATCTAGCAACTACAAATGAATGGAAATGACTAGCTACAGTAACAAAACTGCTCTTACTGTTAAGCAGAAATCTCCTAACCCTAGGAAAAAAGCGAATAAGTCAGAAAACCAAAGTTTCAAGAGAGGCAAAAAACAATTTATTTCCACAGCATTCTTACAATATTTAGTTCATCCCACCCAGATAATTTTACATACTACCTTATACTAAGTAAAAATATCTGGATGGACTGAACTAAATATTGTAACAATGCTGTGGAAATAAGTTGTTTTTTGCCTCTCTTGAAACTTTGGTTTTCTGACTTATTCGCTTTTCCCCTATCACTCTAGAAATGTTACATTGATTATTATGAGCACAATGTAGCATTAGTAAGTATAAGGGCCTATACTACCACCTCTCAATAAATCCTCCCGTTACGTAACTTTCAGATAGCTTAACTGAAAGATATCTTGCACTACCACTGCTGAACTGCTTTCAGGAAGAGTGCAGTGAAATTTTGTAGCCTGGATAGTCGACTGGTGAATACCAAGGTGCGTTTCTTCTAGTTCAAGTAGCCTCCGCTAGGTGAGACAACTCGATCGTGGTGTACTTTTCTATTTGTAAGATCAAATTACATAAGAACATATCTTCTTAAGTACATTAATCACTTTGTGCTATTCTGTATCATTCAAAAGTCAGCCCAAAACTGCATTATTGTATATGTTAAACCTTCTGCCTGTGGTAGATAACGCAGCGGTGGGTGGTAGGCCAAGTCTCTCCAGGGATGTAGCGCCACGGAGTTTTTTTTAGTAGTTTTCTAAACCTTTCAGTATCAATTCTGAAATTCAGGTGGCTATGAAGCTCCAATGGGCAGCCTTTTATTTCCATCAAGTCTGACTATCTGGCAGTTGGTGGTTTATCGGCCATTCCATCTTCCTGATAGCTTAACTGAGAGTTGACTTTGGAGGTAAGTTCTCTAACTAGCATATAAATATTTTATCAAGAGATTGTAGTACAGGCCCTGTCTATCAAGGCACATGGATTCCCACTGCATGTTGGATTCACTTACTTCCTGACGAAGTACTCTCCTTCAACAAGTTATAATAGGCTATTTCATGTTCTGATGTGATGATAACAGAATGAAATGGATATTTAATTTCAAGCACTTGTTTTTAAAATTCAAATAACCCCTTCTACATGCAAGGTCTGAAATTACCTATTATGACAAGCACTAGCACTAATCATCATTAATATAAAAATTGTAAATTCCAAAACCACTAAACCCTACACTTACCTCAATTAATTCTATTTCTACTGTCTCCATAATTACTGAAACCAACATTTGTTTTCAAAATGCCAACATACATCCCATGACCTAAACCACACAAAAGAAAACCTAAAACGCTAATTCTACATGAAGGGGGTGAAGGAAAACACAAGCTATTTATAATGATCAGTAAAATGAAGGTAAGGATTTGCGTGAAGATTTAGGAATGATTTGTCCAAGGGTAGGTGAACAATTAGGTTAGGATTCCACTGTTATTTACTAAATTAAGAAACATAAAATTGGAGATGAATTTATATAAAATCATGGCTCTTTTTCACTTTGTGAAAGAAAATGTACAATGTTAAACATCAACTGAAAACTGCAATGTAAGTTTTCATATTCAAAACCAGATGGTCATACTTATTCTGAATTATTATACTTCATATTCAGTGAATTAAATTATTATGTTCATATACACTTATACTTCAAATTAAAATAATAAAAACAACAAAAATATGAAACTCGGCAACAAAGGTTTCCCATAACATCTAATTATTGTACAATTTACAATGTGATGAGGAAGTTTAATCTAGAAAAGAAGTGTTCATGTGTAAACTCATGGTTTGTTCAATATCTGTTTGAATTTAAAAATTGTTCAATATTTGTTTGAATTTAAAAATTAATCAATTATTTATGAAATATGTTGTATATGAAAATTTCTTCACTTGTGTGACCTTCTGGATTAATAGTTACCTCCAATAAACAACACACACTCTTACATAGGAATGTATTTCGAAGCAGTCATTTTAATTGTTGTTCTCAACAACTGCAGCATGCATCCATACTAAATTATAGATCTGTATTACATAAAAGCTCACAGCCACTTCAAATAATGTGGTAGGTAATAAATAGTAAAAACTGTCTGCTAAAAACTGTGCAATGGCTTAGGCAACTGTGTTACCTTTCATTTTTTATAAATAAAACTATATTCAGCATTAGAATCTTGCTTTATATTGTTTAATGTGCTAGCTGATGTTATAAAAAAAGAAAACAAACTTAGAACTGGATTAAAGTATCTACTATTTTTACTGGACTGTAATGAAACAAAATCCAAGCACCTGGGAATTTATGATGCTCGCACCTGCTAATAAAACAAATAAGAAAATGTTACATAGTGCAGAAAGTAATATTTTTATACTGACACTTGCCAGTACTTTTGTTCTTAACATTTTTTGTGGTTTTACACATTCAAACCTTTTTACTTTTCTCCCACACAAAAAATGTGTTACTGCATAAGTCGCTGAATAGCGATAGATTTTTAGATAGCACACATAATTTAAAACCTTTAGAAAATACACTAAAGTCAATCTGAAACAAATTCTAAGCAGGGAATGACTTTCCAATTTCTAGTCTGAAATCTTTTTGCTATGATCAAAACTTGGTTTTAGAAAACAATGAGTTCATAATAAGAGAGAGAGAGAGAGAGAAAAAAAATGTAGCCACTCTCATGAAGAAGAATCATAATATAAACTTATACTTTATTCTTCAAAAGTAAACAACTGGGTCACTGATATTTAAAAACAGAAAATGTTTTGCTCTTGTGAAAGAGAAAAAATATATACCATAATGCTGGCTGGAGAAATTCAGGTACTTCAATGTCATTTGTAAGAATAGAAATTCCTTGACAGAAAATGGGAAATAGATTATTTTATAATGAATACGTTTGTAAGGGAAAACCACTTGTGAGCTTCCTAAAATGGGTCATATAAATAACATTATTTATTAAAAGTAGGAATATAAAATTAACCAAGAATGTTCAATGTTGATCACAGGAATATTTTCCCCCCCTTTTATTTATAGCTGCAAAAGAATTAGTAAATAAACGTCTGAGAAAGCTTGAAGCAGGAAGACTGTTCTGTGAATAGTAAAGGGAAGGCAGGGGAGATTCTTTAATATCAAAAGAGTGAAAATCATTATGTTTGCAAACATAACATAGACTATCGAATAAGTTATCAGCTTAAATAATGCATTTACATGACCCATTAGTTGCCACAATCTATCTACTATTCCAAATGCCATCACCAGCACATTAACTAACTAAACAGAAAAAAAAAAGATCAACGCTTACTAAGGAAGTTAAAAGATTTATATTGCACTACGTACTAAGAAACAACACAAAACAAAAATTTAAGAAGGTATGATGATGCATTGACATCATTTACTCTTTTAATATGCATAGATGAAATCCATTTCATTAATATTTTGCTTCAGCAAGATTAAATTAAATGGTTTTCCAGAACAAAGCATGTCTTTGTCAGATTTATCACCAAAGAATTCTGTTTATCTGCATTTAGAATAGTGTATATTCTATAACAAAGAATAGACCTGATGTGGAAGATCATTCCTTATTTAAAGGGTTTGCAGGTAGCACATATTCAAACCACATATGAGGAACTGCAAACAATCTCACAGACACGAATACTATCACATACAATATGTTCTCACTGTAGTAAAAGACAACTAAAGTTTTGAAGTTGTCGTTCTCTACACAGTCTTCCAGGACACTGGAATAGAAATTTAAAATTTCTGAGTTTCAATATGTTCTAAAAAGCATTTGGCCTATATTGGAAGACTTGGTAAGGATCGTACTGTGACTGCTGAGGCACAAATTGTCGTTGAGGTCTTGATTGGATATCAGCTCGCAGGATCACCACACCTGTACAACATTAACAATTTTTTGTTACAGATTCAACACAGGTTGAAGACTACTCCTTCTACAGGAAATAAGGTTTGGGGGGGGGGGGGGGGGAACAAAACAAAACAAAACATAAATGTGATGGAAACAATTATTACTGGTTTGTTGAACTTGACTTCTTGTAGATAAATTTAAAACAGGAGCTACAAAATAATATATTAATCCTCAATAAAGAATTTCTCAATTTATGTCAATGAAAACATTATTAAAGTATGTTAATTTTCAACAAAAGATGATAAACCCTATCAGGTGCTTATAAAAGAAGAACAGAAAAAGAAAAGACAAAATAAGCATGAAGTTAAAAAGAGAAAAAGTAAATATGCAAAGATCTTGAAGAAAAAGCAAGTGAATTATTGTCAGCAAAATTATAGATATTTTCTTTATGTTGAAAGTTTTTTTTTCTTTCTTTCTTTCTTTCTTTCTTCCTTTCTTTTTTCTTTTCAGGAAGCGGGATTTCATAAGTTCTGTTAAAAGTTGGCAGGTTTTCTTATAAAATTATTTTCAAGATTCAAAACAAAATAGAGGTCTTAAAAGAAAATAAGAACAAGTACTAACTGGATAAAGATTTGAAAAAAATGAACCACCGGCACTTGAGGAATTTGTTTGCTAGAAACAAAAGAACATGGTGGAGAGATGTTGGTCAATTCAGTTATGTGAAACTGATGTGTATATAATTATTACGTTGTGGTATACGTAAAATTCCCTAAACAAAATAAAGCAGAATAACATGCAAAATATACAAGCAAAGCAAAATGTCTTGAGTTGCATGACTTTTCAAAAGAAAAATGTCTATTTGTGATCTCGATATTTATTCATTATGGTGAATTTATAGATGTTGATTGTGATCAAATAAATTTTAAGTTATTTGCATAAAGTAATATTTGTAGCACTGAACAATATCTGATAATACTTGTAAATTCATCTTTTAGTGTCTTGGATTGAAAGAAAGATTTGACCATTTGAAATAAACTTTTTAGGTCTAATTAAAAGAATGAGGAGTGGTCAACATGCGGTAAAAATTCCCCCCATCCAGAATGCTTGGAGGATGCAGGTTATGATATATCCGAGGGATGGATAAGAGAACATTCTAGAAACACTTTATTTATGTGTGTTACTAAAAAATCGATGGATGACAAGGAATCTTCTTCCCAGCAGGCAGTTTTTAACAGCGAGTCACCTGAGAAAGGTTCGAGGCTGAACCAAAATGTCATGCAATTACGTATTAAGTGTATCCATTGTAGATAAAGTGTATTACAATATATTTTTATTATTATTAAAACAAACTATGTTATAAAATAAATATTTTTTAAACGTGTTAAAGAGGAATGCCCAAACCTGGCACATTCAATTCACATACTAATACTTTGACTTGAACTACATAGTTTTACACCATCATAGGCAAATACAGTAATAAATCTACTCTCGTTCCAATGACTACTGAGATTTATTTTGATCTACTCCCAACACCTGTTTGCATGCACCACCAGAACTACACAAAAATAAGAATTTCTTAAACATAACACATTCCAAACATAATCCAGCAGCCATGTACCAATCCGATGATTTCATCCTCAATTACTATTTACTGTCAAAGCCTTAGTATTGACACTCCTTGCCTAGAGTGCCAGACCATTTTAAAAATGAAACTTAATTTTCCAGCAATATTATTATTAGTAACTAATTCATTATTATAGTAATGTATGCTTAACCTAAAGAAAATGCATGCAATTTTAAATTCTTACTCTTACAAGGATTCAAAAAGAACATTGCCTCATATGAATACAAAATATGTGCTCATAGTTTTTTCAAACTATATACCTATGGGATTATGTGCAAGATTTTCAAGGGTTATGATAACATATTCGGTAAAATAGTAAATACCCAATTATTACTGGAAATTTAAGAAAAATAAATTACCAAATGAACTTACTCAATCAGCGATGATGATAAATCATTATTTAATGGTAAAATAGTAAATACCCAATTATTACAGGAAATTTAAGAAAAAGAAATTACCAAATGAACTTACTCAATCAGTGATGATGATAAATCATTATTTAATCTTTTCATTGCTACTAATGTATTATTGCATCACCTCAGAAAAATATATAAAATTAGAGATATGTAAAATGTGAAGATTTTTATGCATGTGTTACAATTGTCATCCCTGGGAACCAATGGTTCTACTGTTATTTTCCTCATTGACTTCAAACTTACAGCATACTGCTACTTTTATTTCATGAGTAATTACATAAATATATATAAATAAATTCAGCTGTAAAATTAATTATTTAGATCATCATATGGCTTACTGTTGCATTTCGCAAAGAAGTTGATTTTTTTCATAAGCTGAACTACAAGTCAGTAAAATTATGGGTCATGGGTTATTAGAGCCAGGCTGATAAAAGAGATACGTAGATCTATTTGAAACAAAAAAGTTACCTCTGGTGAAAACTGTGATTTTCATAAATTTAGTGTATCAGATAATTATAACAAGAAGTAATCTAATTACCACATATGAATTAAAATTTCAGTTCGACAACTATAGCTAGAAAGTCCTGTGAAAGAAAACACGTAAAAACTTACTGAACTAAAGAAAATTCAAGATTATTACTGTGCATGAAATTCATAACTACCCAGTTCAGAATGACACTCACAAGAACAGTCAAAGAGAAAAAAGGTTTATAAAATAAAGTAGTTTTAGAATGATACATAAGGTAACCATATTTCTGGGAGTTGAAGCTGAAACCAAATGAATCACTTTGCATGATGAACTGAATAAAAGACACCAAATAACATGGTTTATACATGTGTAGTTCAGTGCTTACTTAGATAACTGAACACAGTTTTTAACACTCACCTCATTCCTTAATGCCCCCCACCCTTACTTCTGTGACAGATAAAATTTATCCAGGATATGTTTGCGTTCCGTTAAGAAATCATAGAATTCTGTACAACTGTATTTAAATTAACCGTCACCATCAGTGTTTCTTTCTCAATGTCTACTTTCAATTGAGTTTTCTCATGATGCATTTATACCACACAAATTCAACAATAGTACAAATAATTTTATTACCTCTATGGATGTGAAGTGGTGGAATATATTTTGCACCCAACACATATCAGTGCGAGCTTTTTCTCTCTGCTCTATTTCTCAATTTGCTGACATATAAGAAACTGCTACATATTAAAAAACACTTCGAACAAGATATTATCATTAATATTGCAGTTTTGTAAAAGAATCCTAACATTTTTGTAGATATCCCATGCAGTGCTGTTTGGGAAATGCGGAATTGGTTATGGTCTAGAAATGAATTAGGTAAAGTGAATTAACTACAGAACTAATCTTGATGTCCTACCTGTGCTCGAAAAAATTGAACAGAGCCAGTTATGATGGTTTGGGCACGTCCAAAGAATGGATGACACCAGAATGGCTAAGCAAGCTTTTGATGCCAGAATGCAAGGAGTAAGGCCGCGTGGAAAGCCCAGAAGAGCATGGGAAGAAGATGTAAAGGCAGCTGTGGAAGCTAGGGATGGAGAGTGGAGGAGCGCGAAGGGATTGGCCCGAGACAGAACTCGCTGGAGGACCCTCTGGAAAACCTCAACACCGCAAGGTAGAAGAGGATCGACTAAGTAAGTAAGTAAGAATTAACTACAGTATAAAGAAGCTATTAGCTATGCTATACGCCCTAGAACACTTACCCCGATGGAAAATGTAATATAAGGGTTAGCAAATCCAGCCAAGTAATACCAAGTTCAGCATAAATATTACAGAAGATCCCGAACTAAATTTATGACTGACATTGTTAGAAAAATAAAAATTGTATGTTGACACCTCAAATAACAGGGAGTTTTTTTTTTATCGTAAAAACTGGAACAATCAGGCATCCCAGCAAAACCGAAGGGAACAAAGGGACTTGACTCCAAAAATCGGAACTGTCCCAGCCAAATCAGGGCGTCTGGTCACTTTATGAAACATAAATCTAAGAAGTACAACGGAAAGCTATGGAAAAATGAGAACTATCCGCAAATATAAAAGAAATATGTCTGAGTATTTCAGAACCATTTTCAGAATAAAGTTTTTAACTAAATGAACTTCTACTAGTAATATAAAAACTACTTAACTTACCTGAAGGGTTAACTTTCACTTTTATTTTTGTTTGTGGTGTTAAAATTCCATAATTAACATCTTCATATAGATCCTAAAGAAAGAAAAACAAATAAGTTAATATGAATAACACAACTAATTTAGTTTCACAGTTTTCACAACTATTACTACTACTATTACCTTCCAGTTGAAGGCATCGTAATAAACTTCTTAAATTATAAAATTAATTTTAAGACAAATTAAAATCTTATCCATTAAATATTCATGATTCCAAAATTAAATTGATCCCAACTAGCTATCACGAAAAAGTAACCTAATAAATAATATTGTTTTGTAACATGAAAATGTTACAAAAATATGTTTTTAATTCTTTAGTGAACCTGTTGACAGTGAGATAGTTTTAAACAAACATGAACAGTGGATTCAGAGTCTTATGAATGGCTACAACTTTAAAAATATTCCTTTAAGAGAATGTGCAGTATTAAGACTGTGTCCACAAGCTACACTTTCTGCTGAAGTGAACTAGATAGTTAACTAAATAGCTGGAAGTGACATCAGAAGTCATAATCATAGCAATCAAGTTCTTACGAGGCAGCAATTGAAAATGCTTCCTGCATTGAAATCTTATAGAGGAGATCATGTCATAGCTTTTACAATATTATGCTTTTATTTCTTCCATGGATAACCTACAAAGAAGGCGGTGACTGAAGCATACACGTTCGGAAGGTCATAGTTACTAGTCACCAAGTTGTAGTCACTAGCACACAGGTAACGATTTCAGCTTTCACACGCTGCCTTAGTCTTCTAGAATACCTCATCAAGTTATCATACAATTGCAAATTTGTAAT
Organism: Ectobius pallidus; assembly: GCA_964059195.1. Taxonomy (NCBI): domain Eukaryota; kingdom Metazoa; phylum Arthropoda; class Insecta; order Blattodea; family Ectobiidae; genus Ectobius; species Ectobius pallidus. Next base: position 104,237,042 of record CAXKWD010000008.1, read on the forward strand.
AAACATCTTATAGTGACTAAATGATAATATTTCATATAACAAAACTCACAGATCAAGACTGGATTGAATGTACTGTAAGTTATTGCTTGTTACTTGTTCATTATTTGAATTTCATTTTTGTAGCTTGTCTAAAATTACTGGAAACAATTTTTCAACAAGTTTCTTTTAAAGCTTTACAACCTTTGGGTATACAGTAGGAACTGAATTGTACCTATGTGTGAGCTCAACCTGTGATTCACAGAAAGCCTCTGCCCTTAGGGGATTAACGAGGCTAATTTATTTATAAGCTGGATGAAAAATGCAATAACACAATAATATCTAACATTTGTTGCAAGAAGCACAATGAATTATAGGATATGGCACAATGAGTTAGGGAATAAAGCAGACTAGCATGAACTAAAATCCCTTTAAATTCAACTCCGCTATTGTTGTTCTTGGATTTATAGCTAACCATACCTCTAACTTTTAGAAAAATGAACAAATATGAAAAATAATTTACAAAAATGTCAAGTTGAAAAATGAATACCCATTCTTCGGGAGCTGATTAGTCTTGGTGTCAGCATACTAAGCTGATAACTTGAATTCAATACCTGCCCACAGCAATTTTTTTTCCATATAATATAATACAGGAAATAAGACTGAAAACCTGTCTATATCTAATACAAATAAACATTTCAGTTAAATTAAAGTCCTATAATAAAATATGTATCAGTTAGAAGCATTCTAACTACATGTGCAACCGAGCAAATATCTGAACAACATGGCTAGGATCTAGAGGAACAGGAACAAATTTTAATAAAATAAGCATTACTGTTATATTTATTCTTGATGCAATGTAGAAGCGTTAATATCTCTAGCTCAGTCACTAGGGGTCTACAAGAATGTTTAGAATAGGACTGGGTAAGTTCTTGGGGAGCAGAATACCAAATTGAAAACCTGGTCTGCAGAATATAATATAAGGGTAAATAAAAAAAGTAACAGCAAACTAATTTTTGCAAAGTACATATTTCCATTACAGATACAAACAAGATGTCTTTTTTCAAGATAAACACCCTCCTTCTTGATAAATGTCTCATACCGTTGCACCAACTTTTTATCCCTTCAGAAAAAAATGCTTTTTTTTTTGTTTGTGGCTGCAACCAGCAATGTACCACTTCTTTAACCTCAACATCACTTCAAAATCGTTCTTCAGGAGTCCGAACACATGGTAATCCAAGGAAGCAAGATCGGGGATCAATGGGCAATGCTAAAAGACCTGAAATCTCAATCTACGAATGATGTCAAAAGTGGTATGGGAGTGTGCGTTGTCGTGAAGGATAAGAATGCCTCTAGACAAAAATCCTCTGGGATGGCTCCGTATTTCTGGCTTTAGCTCATTCTCCAACATGGTGGTGTACACTGAACACTATTTACTCTTTCACCCCTTTGCTGATAGTGTTCCAAAAGTGGTCCATATCCCAGAAGTGGATATTAGTTTGCTGTTACTTTTTGAGTTGACCTAGTATAAATCTCTTTAATGAGATTAGACTTAAAACCTGTCATTAACTAATACCAGTGAGAGTGTCAGTCCGCCGGCGTGGTCTTGTGGTTAGCGTCGCTGACTACAGATCCGTCGGCCCGGGTTCGATTCCCGGTACCTCCTCGGATTTTTCTGAGGTAGGGAGGTCTGGTAGGGGTGCACTCAGCCTCGTGATTCCAATTGAGTAGCTACTTGATAGAGAAGTAGCGGCTCCGGTCAAGAAAACCACCAAAACGGCCGTGGGTGTCGACATGCTGACCACATGCCCCCCAATCCTGCCATCTGCCTATGGGAGATGACGCAGCGGTCGGGTGGTAGGCCAAGTCCCTCCAGGGATGTAGCGCCACGGAGTTTAGTTTAGTTTTAGTGAAAGTGTCAGTTAAATTAAAATCCCTATAATAAAATAAGCATCTGAGTTACAGGCATTCTCTCTACATTGTAGATATACATCCGAAATGAGGTGGCTAAGGGCCTAGAGGAATATTTAGAATGTAACTGGATGTACAGTAGTCTCGGTCTCAGTGTTGGATTCCCAACAAGGACATGTCCTCTACAGAATATAATACAAATCTCCTGAAGGAGATAGGCTGAAAACCTTTGTGTATAAAATTTCTTCTTATTTATTGTAAAGAAAATTGCCTATTTTCCTATTTATCAATAATAATTTTTGTTTTTAAGTTAAAACTACTGGCACTCAAAATCTCTTGTCAGTTGGTTGCCTAACATCAAAGTATAAAAAGTTACAATTAAATCATAACAATATTTTTGTATGATATAGAAATATGAAGAGGATATATACAATGTACTATGTAATAAGTAATCATACCAATGACATAAAAATAATATTTTTGAATCAATTAAATTGTACATACCTCGACACTGTAGCCACCGGGAAAATTTAGGCCAAGTTCTCTGAGTGTGACAGCGACATCTGAAGGTGTACCATCTGTGCGGCGATTAAGAAAGGCCACAGCATATGAGAAATAGTTTTGGTATATTGGAGTTATTGGCCTTGCCCATATTTCAATACCATTATGCTAGAAACAAGAATTCATTATTTGGTTATTTTAGAAGTGGAATGCAATGTTTTCTGAGTATAGGCACTTTCCACTGTGCTAGTTAAACTCTTTAAAGTCAATTTACATAGATAAAACAATGAAAAATCAGTTTCATTGTTTTATCTTTGTAACCTGACCTTGAAGGTTGATGATTTTGTGAAAAGTGCTATTCAAGCTAAGGTTCATCAATATGACAAAAGGAAATTAAGCATATAGTGAGAGAGGAAAATAAGATGTGGGATTTTGATTGTGTGTGCGACATTGTAGTCGACACATTAGTAATCAATTTAGGTGAAAGTTCGGATGCTGGTTCCAATATGGAAGTGGAGCCAATGTCAGATGATTTGGATTTGACAGTTATCCTATTGCTGGAGAACTCTTGATTAATGTAAGTAGGCCTAATTATTTCACAGTAATATGCCTTCTGTATATAACAGTATTCATGTAGCACTTATTTTCAGCTTGAACAATGAAATAGGCAAACAAATGTATGTGACAGCTGAAAGCCCTTGTGGATAGATTATTGTGGTTGGAGACATGGCCTATTAAAAATTTTTCGTTGGCCAACAGATGGAGATGACTGACATAACACATGACCAATTAAATACCGTTAAGGGCAGAACGATACAAATGCAATGTTTATATGCACTTGCATTCTCAAAATGAATGATGATAACAATCTTCATTTTTCTCAAAAAAATCTTTCGCTATCCCCTTCATGTTACATCATGACCCCCTTGGGATCAGGATCCAAGTATGAGAAACGATCTACACCATTAACAGCACAGAATTAATATTACTAGTGTACAGTTTTGGAATGATGCTCCATTCATCCCTGAGAGGAACAAATCACTTAAGAACCACTATGTTGCACGCTTTTTTTTACTGCTACTGAGGTATAAATGTGTCACCTGAAAAAATGAGTAAAAGCAGAGATATAAGATCAGTAATGATTGTCATTCAGGGAAACCAGCTGTTCCACTGAGATTTTCCTTCTTAATTTCAAACTTAGAGCTCCCTGTTTGTAACGGGATTACTTCCTTATTATCAGTGTATAAATTCAGCTCTGAAAAGATTTAAGGGTCAAGCCATGGTATTTATTTTATTATGGAAGGAAGAAATCCTATTGTATAAAAAACACCTAATACCAATACCTGCTGTGGTTCGCATCAATCTGGGACTTAAGGACTCAAAGAAGAAAAAAAAAATTGTTGCATTAAGGAATGTTTCATTCCTTCCGTAATGCAACAATTATTATTTCTATCATACCTCTATCGTATTTTGCATAATGATTAAGGACACTGAAGACAAGGTTTACAAAAATGTTTCTAAAAAGAAAAGATTTAACTTTTAGAAATAATCAATCATAAAAAAATGTGTCACATTCTTATTGTTGTTATGTTGAAAATGTCATAGCCAGACAATGCTCATATTTTCTTTTAGTAGTCACTGAGATTGTGCTAAGGCTCATGGAAGAGGAATGTGATGATTTTGATGATTTTCTGAAAAAAATTTTAGAAGCAGAGGAAGAACAACCTCAAGCTTGTTATTAAAAAAAATCAAGTCTTATATGATAAGCACTTAATTTTGCTCAGTATAGATAATGAATTCTCAAACCATACAAACTGATGAATTCAATGACATTTTAAAAACATATCGGAGATAATAACTACTGCTTTGCTCCAATTTTGTATTTGTATTTGTATATGTAATACATTTGATTTGTATTTTATTTAAAAAAGACCTAAGCTATATTTTTATTTTTCTAAATTCTTGGTTATAAATTCGTGTATCACCAAACAGTTAGAATTTTCAAAAATCCACATTTCATCTTTTACCCACGCAAAAAAAAAAAAGAGTTTTCCAAAACATGCTACAGAAAGGCAAAGTAAATTTGTAGTACTTCTTTCCTTAACATATGAACATGTTAAGCTGATGAATTCTTTACCTTATATATCCTACGACCCTGATAACCCAGAGGATCTTGGTCCACAGCTATAATTTTCTTGTTTTGTAGTATAGCCTTGTATTCAGGTCTTATTGACCTCAAATCCACAGACATTAGCAGGGGTGCAGCAAGAATAGCCCACAGTGCCATCTGTGTTTTACTCTGCTCATAACTCAATCCAAAGTTTCCAATGATTAACTGTGAACAGAAAAAACATACCACTTTTATTCATATAATTCATTAATTAACTTAGCCATACTCTTCAGCTAGAATTACCTCCTAAACAATGTAGTACAGTGCAGAATCCAATCGAGAAAATTGGAAGGATTGTAGAACAGATTCAAAACATTTTGAGTGAAGGAACGTATGGTCAATACGCTCAAAATGCAATGGAACAGCAAAAAATGTGTCAAGGATCAGCGCTCTACTGAACTAGATGCCAACTGATGTGGTGAAATCGGATGTGCAATCGACTGGTAAATTTTCTTATAATATTATGATAATACCTTTACTTTCCACATGTTTACAGTCAGTCATGCTGTATACAAATATGCGTACTGTTATCAGTTGTGTTAGTTTTCCTCCAGAAAGGCTAATTTTACCAAAACAGAAAAAAGTATACAATTTTCAAAATACTGTTCAGTGAATATAGAAAATTCATTTTCCCTGCAAGATAATTTCAATGCAATGGAACTAGTGAAGAGAAATCATACTCTATATTCCTTCAAATGATTTATTAGTAAATTACTGTTATGTCAGAAAAGCATTACAGCTCAGTAATTATTCTGTGCAGACCATAATTATGCTCCTTATCTCAAAATATTTGTCCAATTCCCCTTTACAATCCCTCCAATTTTTTTGGTTGAATTCTGGGGCATTCTGTATACTGAAGGGACATGCATCATACAGATTGCGACTTCCCCAGCTAGAAATCCTCTTATATTCCACCAACAATAACCATTCTTAAAATCCTATTTCACACACACTGATACTATTTACTAGGGATGGGTCCTCGATATTTCCGATACCTTGATACTCTCGATACTTGCATGGTATCGCCATCGTGCGATACTTCAGAAAACTCACTCGGTACTTTTTCGATACTTTGGTAATTCTGCAATTTAAGGAAATGCGGTATCTCTTTCTGCTTTTAGTAGTCTACTAAATATAGTAAATACTTCTATTTCTCCTTGAAATGGTGAAAACCACTCTGTGACTTTTGTCTAGTCATAAATAAAGACTTTCCGACTTTTGAAATAAAACAGAAGAGATTCTTAATTGTTTCATTTCCTGTCAGACGTTTCAATAACAACCAACAAGCAAGCAAGTAAGCTGTCCAAACCCCATTGTACTCGTACGTTGCTCTGTTGCGGAGATTAAGTTACTGCTTATTCTGCAAACCTTAAAACAGTTTGTTCATTGTTCTGCTCTGTGATCTGAGTAGAACGTCACATGATTATTTTATCCATTCATAAGCAATGTATTTTGGTATGCTTTAAAACAAGTCTGCATGCCGGCTTTCAGTTGATATCTCTACGTGACAGAAGACTGTGTGTATTGTGGTACGATAACATAATTTTTTTTTTAGTCAATATGAGTGAAGTGTGGAACTATTCATTAAATATGCACACTTAATTTAGTTGGTATTACACAGTTCTCTCAACCTTTAATTTTTAATGTACCTATTTATTGAAACTGGAAATGATGACGGTATCGAGTATCGAGGGAAAAATCATGTATCGGTATGTAGTATCGAGAAAATCTGGTATCGACCCATCCCTACTATTTACATAGATGTTATAATACAAACCATGTCAGGATCATTCCAGTGTCCTGGACCAGCATTCGGGACAATGACATCTTGATTATTTCCATAGTAGTCAATAATACTTTCCAGACTAGCCCATGAATCCTGGATATCATCAAAATTACGCCACAAATTGCAGTGTTCAATAATTGATGTATAATTTGGCTGCAACAAAATAATAAACAAATTTTTAAAAGTGTATTAGTGATTTTATTAATGAATATGCATGCAGTATCATAAACAATTAAAATTTCATTTAGAGTTGTAAAAATAAACTTCTTGTTAATTTAAAAATGATTTCATGAAACCACAATCACATCATTGGTCAAGTTGGTGAAGTTATTCATTTCTATAAAATGAACACTTCCTGAGCTTCAAAAAGATAATAAATACTTTATAACAGTAACTGCGTAATACGCATGGCTTTCGTAACTGATTACAATAAAAATAATTTATTTCCGGAATTGATTTCTATTAATACAAAATTGAAATGTTATTGCAATGTAATGGACAAATTACTATACCTGAACAAGCTAAGAAGGAAACCTGAAGTAAACGAAAACCAGTATGTCTGTCTCACTCTTAAGTCATACAAGTAATGTGCTAGAGTGAGCCAGATGTACTTGTTTCTGTTTACTTAGGGTTCCCTTCATAAAACGGCCAGACTTTAGATGGAAGGTCATACTGACATCTCATTTAACTATACTATATGGAATTTTCAAAATTAGAATTCTGTATATAGTCTGCTTATATGAAAGAGAATTAAATTATTTTGAATAATTAGCATGTTGATTTTTGATAATCTGTTGTAACTATTTTTGGCAGTAAAAGGAGGAAAACAGCACTAAATATGCAATATAATATTGTAACAGTTATGTAACACCTGTTAAATTATTTTTGAACTGTAAGACGAATACTGCATTCTAACGGCTTCTTCACACTACATGACTGAACATAAGCGAAGGCATTTAGAGACATTTCTCCAATGCAGAGCCCTTTCTGGTCGTATTGTCTTTGGAATTTTACAAAAAAGTGCAAAACAAACATTAACTTTCATTCACTTGCAGTGACCACAACCAAGAACAAAACAAGTGCAATGCAAATTATTTTCTCCACTTTCTGCAATTCTTAGGAAGCGGTTGCTTATATTTGTGGCTTAAGACAATAGGTATCCCCATGGCTTGCACTGATACACATATTATATCATGTTTTTAGACAGTATTTTTTCATGTTCATCATATAGGGTAGTCTGAAGAATATAATTTTTTCTCTCTACCATTCTAGTTATGGTTGAGCAAAGTTCAGTAAAGTGATGATGAGAAAAAAGAACTTTTAAAATTATTGCTTTAAAAGGAAGCAAATTCATCAGATAAGAAAAAGCAACACCATTGAACTTGTGTGTTTTTTTTTACCAATAAGAAATATTCTGGTTTTTAAGGTTATGATTTTTAACATGAGTAAGTTTATATGAATATGTTATTTCACAGAAAAAAAATCATGAAACAATAAAACATTAAATAATTAGTTATGTTTTGATGCTGAAGAGCTTAATAAAATGAAATGTATAATTAAACCACGCTGCCTAGGTCTTTGAAGACTTTTATGTTATCCTCAGGGCACTTTGCTGTGCTAATGTAGATTCATCAATGATTAAATAAATGGTGCAAAAATACGTTGCACAAACTTTCTCGCATATACGTGTTAAAGGCTAGCACAGAAAAAATTAAATTAAAGAGACAATTAAATTTTACTTACTACATTTTCATAAAACTAACAAGTATCTAGAACGGAAAGCATCAGGGTCGATCTTTATGTTCAATGCTATTTACCGTGAAATAATAATAATAATAATAATAATAATAATAATATTAATTATAATATTAACAACAACAATAATAATAATAATAATAATAATAATAATAATAATAATAATAATCAATGACAGTAAAACTGCATATTATTAGTACTACTACTACTACGGGAAAATTCAAATATAAGTCGCACCTTGGGTCCCACCCAACCTATCTTCACCGATGCAGTTTCTTTTATACCACGATCTAGCGAATTCTTCTGTCCTAGTATTATGAAGAAACTCGTGATTGGACGTTGGAGGTGTGACGTCTTACTGCTAGACGAGAGGTGGCAGGCTGACAAACCTTGCGGGAGATATAATATGCCACATTTTCGAAACCTACAAACAGTCTATCGTACATTATTCGAAAATGCAAGGGCGCTTCGCTACGGCTGCCGCCTCCGCTTCGCGCACTTAACTATGTGGTTAGTGTTATGCATTATTTAGCTATTTGCAACAGTATACAAGGGCAGTTGGTCACTCTGCTTCGCTCAGAAACAAAATACATCACACAGTCTGTGCAAATGTGAATATCGAATGGGGAGGCTTAAGGGGCGACTTATATTTGAATTTCGCCACCACTATACTACTACTTAGGTTATATTGCACGCTTTAACTGCATGTAGGTCATATCACGTGTTTAGTATGTTTGCGTGAAACATTAGTCTATATCAGCGTTTCTTAACCTTTTTGAACCCGAGGACCTCTAAAATGTCTAAAAACTTTACGGACCCCTAATTTTACATCCCATTTTTTAAAGTAGGCTATATGTAGGCCTATATTCTTAATATTTGGGGTATTAAATTATAGGTCGTTATAACGAAATACATTTGTTTTTAATCCGACGGAAACACAGTTATTGATTTGGAATGAAACTATTGACAGTAAAATTATATTTTGAACAGACTTTAATAGGCCTATGTATTACCAATTTGATAATATAATTAGGAATTATGTTATTACCCACTTTTAATGAGACGGTTGAGCTTATCGCCTCTTGCAGAGTCCCTGGATTTTGGCTCAATATTAGTCAAATTTAGTCAAGATCAGCAGATACATTAAGTCGGTTTCTGTATTATGATTTTAGTTAAACGAGCGATGAAAATCCCTTCTCACAAAGATAGGTTGTTGAAAACTGCATGGCGCCTCTAAAAACAAATTCCGACAAAGTCTTATTTTTTAGGGTTTTGAATGAAAGAGGGAACCATAGACGTCAGTGCATCAGGGGTTTGAAACTGTGGTCCGTAACTGCAAAAGTAAGGAAAATTGCAATATGACCTGTATTTTCGAAGATTTTAAAAACTTGGACATCTAGTGTCCATTTTATGTGAAAAATTTCTACTTCTTTACTTCCCACTTGCTTTATGATATTTTTAAATTAATTATGTCTGCGGACCATCTGCACCGTATTCTCGGACCACCAGTGGTCCGCGGACCATAGGTTGAAAAACGCTGGTCTATATTAACAACTCATTCGCGTCATGTTTCTATTGTTTAGTGATGTCTTCTTATGTGATATTCAGTTTAAACGATTATAATATCCAGTGACATAGCGGCGATGAGTTATGGAAAATAAGCAAGTCCTACAAACCCGGCGTTTGCCTTTGCGAACGACAGAACCATGAAAAACCCAAGTCAATTTGGGCGGCCACGAGATTTGATTTGAACTCAGGACCTCTTCCCTGTTAGCCCATAGGCCTACCACCTCGCTGTAATTGGTTTTAGTGTGTTAATTGCGACTGAGCTAAACTGATTGCATTTCACAACAATAAGTACATTAGGCCTATAGTTTTCTTGTTACTAGGGGCAACAAAATGTCATTCATATTTTAATTGAAATTTATGTTCTGAAATTCGCATTTAAGCTGTCCTTATTTCGTTGTTATCTTGATATCTATTAAATGTACAAAGAAATGTATTAAACAAAAAATGTTCATTTTAAATTTTTCTACAACTTTACTGTGATAGGTTTTCATGTATCGCCTACTGTAATGGATATAATCTAGAAAAATTGAAAATGGATACGAGTAAAGTACCCCTTAAGTCATTTTTGCAGAAATACGGATATAGCCATTTTATTTGTCATAGATAAGAGTTTCCAATTTTAAATTTTAATTAAAATCGTTAGAGCCATTTTTTAAAAAATCAAAATTTTTAAAAAAGTTTTCATGAAAAGTCCCCTTAATATTTCAGTTGTAAAACTAAATTTCTGGGCGGTTCGACAAAATTTTGAAAAAGTCCTTAATTCAAAAAATGAAGTAAATACAATGAACCGTTTACCCGCTGTGCTTGTCCACGGACAGACGGACAGACGGACAGACGGACAGACGGACAGACGGACAGACGGACAGACGGACAGACGGACAGACGGACAGACGTCATTCCAAAATTATTTTTTTCGGTTTCTAGGCTTCATGAAACGTGCTCTCCCGGTGTTATCTCGACTTCGATTTTTTGTCACGATCACAATACTTTCTCTATACTACGTATATGCGAGAAAGTAAAATTAAAATGGCATTGTCTTGTAATCTTGTCACATTGGTAAAATAATTAAAATCTTCAAAAAACCGTATTAAAAACTAGCACTAACACATTTTTCCTGTTCAACTTCCTGCTTCTTCTTGAGTCTTCTCCGTTGTGTATTCTGGGAAGACTATAAAAGAAGTAGGAAGTTGAAAAGAAAGAAGAAAAAACAAGTTTTTAGTAAAATTTGTTGAAGATTTTAATTATTTTATCAATATGACAAGTTTACAAATCAATGCCATTTTAATTTTTAATTATTAATGAATCTATGCCAGTACAGTAAGATGCCCTAAAGATGACATAACAGTTTCGAAAGGCCTAGGCAGCATAAAGTAAAGGTTGCTGAGCTGATGGTTTAAATTATAGATTTAATTTTATTGATTGAGCTCAACAGTGCTTTATAAGGTATTTTAACATGCTGAAGAGCTTACCGACATTCCAGAATAAATCTGATAGACAGGCCAACTGCATGAGTAGATCATTGGTCGACCAGTTCTATTTAAATGGAAACCAAACTCAGGATACCCTGTAACAACATATTAATATGTATCAGGTATAAACAGATGGCATAGATAGAAATGTGGGTGTAGCCCAAGAGAAAGTGGTTTGGCAAGGAATATGTGGGCAGATGTGACCTTAACTATTTTGCCAGTTCATTATCCATGTCAATATGAATATGAATCAATTTTTATTTCATGTTGATCATAAACATTTTAAAAAGTCAACTGATAAGACTTGAATACATCCATTTGTTACCACATAGTGAAATTTGTACAGTTACAAAAATATTTTACAGATGGTTTGAAGTATTAATGACATAAGTGTAATTGGAAAATTATGTTTATCTGACGGGCCAACCAAAAGAGAGGGCCTGCTAAAAAAAAACTGATCCATCACCCAGCCAATCCGCTGCAAACGACAGTGTGAATCTGAATAGCCAGCCAGCTATAAATACACACTGAAGTATAAGAGTTTCATCAGATGTCAACAGGACCTATTTGAGTAAACTTCGTCTAAGACTTTGCCGCAATGATGTCAAACATTTATGAGTAATAAAGAATTTTGAATTGCCATAAAATTTGTTTCCATTGTCCCGTGGAATTTTTGTTTCTTCCAAAGACCACATTTTGTAATCATAGATGACTGCAGGGATGATTTTCAAGTTTTTAGATATAATCCAAGAAGACCACAATTTATTGTTCACAGTGTATAATAGAACCATTATTATTCATTTCATCTTATTTGTATATGTTAGTATAGGGTACTCAAGAAAATATTTGGACCTAAGAGAGATGAAAATGGGGACTGGAGAAAACTGTATAATGATGAGCTTCATAATTTATACTCTTCACCGAATATAACAAGGATAATTAAATCACATAGGATGGAATGGGCTGGATATGTGTGCACATGGGACAGGAAAGACATATCTCAAAAACATTTACTGGGAGAATCGAAGGGAAAAGACCATTTGGAAGACCTCGACATGGTGGGAGGGCAATATTACAATATATTTAAAGGAAGTAGGATTTGCAAGGGATGGTTGGATGGATTTAGCACAGAATAGGGTTGAACAGCAGGCTCATGTAAGTGTGGAAATGAATTTCTGGGTTCCATAAAATAGATAATATTCCCTTATCTTGCTTAGGAACTGTCTACTGCCATTGATAAGTAAGTAAGTAATGTTGAAATGAAGGTACTCAAATGTTATGACACTCGTAAGTATTGTTGTTAAGAGCTCCAAGGTGAGTTTTAAGCTTGTGCCTTAAAAACAATAAGATTTTTATAGTGTTAAAGAGCAAACTGTTAAGATATGTTTTATCAAAAATGCTATATTTGAATTATGTTGATAAGATTATGGTTTCAGTTTTATTAAACTTCCTTTCATTACATATGTTTAACTGAACAATAGAAAATGGCAAAAAGCCACACATTTAAAGTTTTGAATAACAATTATTGTAGAAACGGTGTTTCTAAGATATTAGTTTTCTATTGGTACTTGGCTTAGAACAATGAAATCAAATTACAATGGGATATAAAGAAATTGTTTCCTCTTTTTTGCAAAGCCAGATTAACAATTTACTATACATGCTAGACTTTGACAAAGCATGCTATTATCTACGAGTGCAGCATTTCCCAAGCTTTTTGATGCCGCAGACCCCCTGTAGCAACTGTCCAATCTCTGCGGCCCCCATTGAAATTGAACATAATTTATAACTATATTATACACATAAAAATGATGTGATAAACTATAATCTTACAACACTAAATGTGTCATTTATGATACTGCCATACTGTTAGAAATGGAGATATTCAGAAAAGTACAATCATACCTGTTAAGACTAATAATATGAATACAGCCTCACCTAATGTGATAGCTGATGCTGTTTTTCAGATGTCCACTTCTGTACATTTGGATCGAAACTGGATAATTTCAGCCATAGATCTGGCTCTACACTAAGTCTGTTCCTGTATTTGTTTTTCATATATATACGAGTTGAGAAAATGTTGTCTCGCATAGATATGCAGTGGCAAATGACAACAGATGTCATTTCTTGTTTTGGAAATATTCTACTGGTTTATTAACTGATTCACTTGTTTTGCTCCAAGATGGCACTTCATTTTTGACAGTTTCATAGATACATTCGACAACACTTCGCAAGAAAGAACACAATGTGGTCTGTCTTTGCAGTCTTTATTCAGAATGAAAAATCCTACTTGTAAATAGGGTATCTGTGAGATTTTTTCTGTGACGGAACTTTATCTGCAATATTAATATTTTGAAAAAACATTTAATCCACTCGGATTATCGTCTGCTTTGTATTTCAACAATCCATACTTTAACTGCCGATCTACATCTAAAACCGAAAGTGAACAAATTGAAAATAGGAATTTAAGAATAAGAATTTATTTCCATCGTTATCCTCTTTCTTATTTCTTCTGGGATACCTTTCTTATAATTAAAATTTGCTCCTATATATGTGAATATTTTTACTTTTTCAAAATTATACTCTCCAAACTTTATTTTCTCTGTTGTATTACATTCAATTCCAATCATGGAAACAATCATTAACAGTCATGGGTGTTTGCTGCTTACACGATCCCAATCCTCTATCTGCCTATAATAGGTCATGCAGATGGTAAGCTTAGACCCTTCAGGGAGTTAGTTTTTATAGTTTTATTATATTCATTTGTTGTCATTTTCTTAGATTTTGTTTTCTCTTAATTTATAATCAATCCAAGTTTTCTCCCCATTTCTTGACTGGAAATATAATTTCTCTAAGGGATGTTATATTTCTTACAATCAGAACTATGTTTTCTATGCATTCACACACTTCTTAAGATTTGTAAAATATATTTCCTTTCAATTTTAGTTCTTTTAAAATTTTATCTAAAGAAAAGAAAATTCTAGAGCGGATAATATTGAATAGGTAAAACATACATGAAGAAGCTCAAATAGCATTTGTTTTTCATGTTTAAAAATAAATCAAGTTTATTTCTCTAGTTAATCTTTTCACTGCTACTGACTTATAAATGCCTCACATCAGAAAGCTGTATAAAAGCAATTATCAATAGAGTAATGCTTCACATGTTAGGGCTATTATTTACGAAAACAGCTATTCTATTGAAAATTTTCTCATCAAACTTAAACTTGAGACTACTGATGAATTTTACTCGATTGCTTACATCAATATATAAATTCATCTTTGGAAGAATTAAATAAACTTCTCTATAGGAGAGTCTTGTCTACCTTGTTACGGTAACACAAATATTTAAATCACCCAGTGCTCTGAAGTTTTTAAAGTATGATCACCTTCAGAAAACCTGTCAGGCTGCTTTAAGTAAAGATCACGTACCCAGAGAAGTTAGTAACAATACACACCCAGGCATTTTATCATAAGAGCAGCAATATTTTAAAACAAACTCACTGAGTCAAAGGTCAGTATGACACATCAGGAAGTGTGAAGGTTTTGGTCTGATAATCATCCAGTGTGTCACTTTAGTGAGGAGTCACACTCCAAAGCTTTACTTTATTATCACTTATAAAAAGTTTTCCCTTAAAGAAACTGAACTAATGAGAGTGCAAACCTGTTTGTTATCTTGGTCAAGTCATTTAGTCATTTTCGTACAGGTGCTAACTGATGTGATGAAAAAAGTACTTAATACCCAGTTGACAAGTAGTACAACACACAAGAGGAGAACCAAGGCGTGTCTATAGCAGGACAAGTTATACAAGATTACAAAAAAAAATTCTGCATCCTGTTACTTTCAGACAGATTGATTTCCTCATACAAGTCCTTGGAATTTATAATTTCAACACCATTAAAGTATATGCCACAGAGTAACTGAACACTTCAGGAGTACCTCATAATTTTGTACTTGGATTACCTGAACAGAAGGTAGACTACTTTAGGTACAGGAAGTATTGTTTTCACCCTAAAAATGGATATTGTGCTTCAGCATTAATACACTTTTGAAGTCCCCATGGTTCAGAAATAGTTTAATAAGAAACATGTCTCTATTATATTAAATTTTGGTATCTGACATTGATGCCTATGACTTTCCATATCTATATTAATAAAAGGAAGTGTCTGTCCTCCGTCTGTCTGTCCGCGATGCCCAGCGAAATCTACTCAACGCAGAGATCTGAAATTTTAAACATAGATGGACTAAAGGGTCGGAAAGTGCACCTCGAAGCCGGAATTTTTATTTTAGCTTTCCTTCGAGAGTTATGAGTGAAAAACGGGCAGAAAACGTGTATTTTTTTGCGTTTTCGAAGCATGAGTTTTCAGTAAAACAAATCAATTACACTAGGCTTTGGCTATTTTTGTCATACCTTCGACATAAAAGCATCGCGATCTCTTGAATGTTGTAGCTCACGCTGGTCGATTCATTTGTTTTTAATGTCAAGGCACGCAAACATAATATGAAATTTTCAACCTACACCGAAGAGGATTATTATTATTATTATTATTATTATTTAATGTCAAGGCACGCAAACATAATATGAAATTTTCAACCTACACCGAAGAGGATTATTATTATTATTATTATAGGGATAATCAATATTAGCCTAAATATGGTCAAACGTTGTTCGATTTGGAAGCAGCTCACTATACAGGGGTTTTTCTGGGCCAAGGAACTCGAATCTGAGGTCGCTTTTACCAGGTGACGCTATCTAATCGTGATATGTAGTCCACATGATTTAGGTGTTAATATAATGATTTAACTGTTATGCTCTTAATTTTTAATTTTTGAAATAATTATCGCGGGCGAAGCCGCGGGCACATGCTATAATTTTTAATTTTTGAAATAATTATCGCGGGCGAAACCGCGGGCACATGCTATCTTAAAATAATAAAAGGACGTGTTTGTCTGTATGTCCACGATGCCCAGCGAAATCTACTGAACGTAGAGATCTGAAATTTTAAACGTAGGTGGGCTGAAAGGTGGGCGAATGCGCATCGAAGCCGGATTTTTAATTTTAGCTTTCGTTCGCGAGTTGTGAGTGAAAAACTGGCAGAAAACGTGATTTTAGCGCTGTCGAAGCATCAGATTTCAGTAATACATTTCAATGTCAATTCAATTGCAGTTGGCTTTGGCTATTTTTGTCATACCATGGTAATAAAAGCATCGCGATCGCTAGAATGTTGTAAGCCCACGCTGGTCGATCATTTGTTTAGAATGTCAAGGCCCGTAGACATACGAAATTTTCAACCTACACAGAAGAGGGATAATCAACATAGACCTAAATATGGTTAAACATTGTTCGATTTGGACGAAACTCACTATACAGGGATTTTCTGGGCCAAGGAACTCGAATCTGAGATCGCTTTTACCAGGCGACGCTATCTAATCGTGACATATAGTCCACGTGATTTAGGTGTTAATAAATATAATGATTTAACTATTATGCTCTAACTTTATGCTCTTTTTTTATCGCGGGCGAAGCCGCGGGCACATGCTAGTTCTTTATAACCACTTCTCATGGTTTTTTCCCCCTAAAAAATACTCCAGAATTGTCTTCTATTCATACATAATGCTTTTGATAATGTGAGAGCATTTGTTAGAAATCAGTCATTCACACTATTCTATTTTGGTAGCATGCACTATCTCTTTTGTCTTTGAAAAATTAACACTTTCTTTTTACTTCATGTTTTTTTGCACCAGATGGTAACTGATTTTGAGGAAGGAGGAAACTTTTCATAACCAAACATTAAAAATGTAAATGTATGGAATTTTAATAATAGGATCATCATCATTATAGAAGACTAAGTTTAGTCTGTAATTAATTTTGAAAACAGTGTACTCACATAAGTAATTCACATTAAGTGGGTACCGGTAAGTATTACATAATAAAATATGAATTACAGATGCTAGGCCTGTGTTGATGCAGTGAGGGGGTAATGACAGAATGTCAATGTCTAATAATGAGGTCTGAGTTGCTATAGGTATTAATTGTTTAATAATAAATTCTACGTAACCAATTCAATAAAATTGTGAATGGTTTGTACCAACAATAAAACCTCTTACAAATGAGAACAGTTTTGCCAAAACTCAACACGTGCCAAAACATAAATTGTTCAGGAGAAGGTTTCTTTAGTTTGCATAAACATATAGAAGATAGAAACCTTGCATAGTGAGGCTTCAAAATTAATTGGTTATGTTGGCTTTTCTTATGTTCTTTTTTCACAATCTTAAAGATCTCATTTCAAACCACCTAAAACTGTGGAGATGTTGAGTTTTGTCAAAATGGTCCTCAATTGTGGTATACCAAAAAATTAATAAACGGAACAATAAGTAATCCTCATAACAAAACAAACAATACAAAACAAAGACAAGGCAAGCTTGATGATATCGTTAACTTTTTCACTGCTACTGATGTACAAATGGCTCACATAAAGAACTGTATAAAAGCAGTAATAGTTTATGTAAAATGTGAGGATTTTTATCCAGGTGTAAGCATTATCATTCATAGAGACCAGCTGTTCCACTAAAATTTTCCTCATTCATCTGAAACTTAGAGCCAGTGATGACTGCTTATATAAACACAAATTCAGCTATGAAAGGGTTGAGAGAGAAATATCCAAAAAAATTTCTATTCTTTCTACAGCTTAAATCATGCTAATCATACTGATTTGTAGTGGTAGCCTACTAAAACACATTTATGTCATTGGCAGATTTTAGAGCCTAGAGTCTTGAAGCTACCAGAATTCAAAAGCTCATTATTATCACAAAGCTACTAATGTTAGTAGATGGTATTGCATTAAGCCATGAACTAGCTTCTTTTTCTTGGACAGTACGAATGTGAGCTTCATCTGTAGCTGAACCATAAGATGAAACCGGTGATTTATGTTTTATGACTGATGGTAATAAATACCAGATGCATTATTCTTTAGGGACACTGAGAATCGCATTGACATGATCAAAATATTGCCTGCTCTCAGCTGACTAAAGACATAAATCAGACTATTTGTATTTTCTCTGCTTTATTAATTGGACGGCTCAATGCCAGAAGTGACTCCATCAAGAAAAGTGATAATATTTGTGTGTATTGACCAGCAAAACTTATTCTATCTGCCAAAAACTAACTGACTCAACTGTGTTTGTAGCAGATGCAGTTATGGCTGTTAGTCATATTTAGCATAGATAGAATAAGATCTTTGCTGGTCAATATACAAATATTAACACTTCCCTTGATGGCCCTTAGTCACCTCTGGCACTGAGCTATCCAATTTGCATTTAAGTTATATTAGATGCATTTTGTGCTCTTGAAATTTCATTAAATTTCAAAAGTATGTAATGTTAACCTTACCTCTATCCATATCTCTTGGATGAGAATAGCAGCCATCCAGTTTGACATAGTCAACATCCCAACTGGCAAATGTTTGGGCATCAGTCTCCAGATATCCAAGAATTCCTGGATATCCCGCACAAGTATAGTTGCCATAGTCCTCATATATTCCAAACTTCAATCCTTTTGAATGTATCTGAAATCCAAATGAAATGCTATAATATTTTAACAAAAAGAAACAAGGATGTGAAAAGAAATGTTATTAGAAGTTTAATGTACACTCGGTCAAAATGAAACTGGCCACTGGCTTGAGCATTACTGATTACTGAGCATTTAATATGTCTATCCACAGTTCTTATATATTTTGTTTTAATAAAATGCTACAACCGTTATTACAATGAGAAATATAAATGACTGCTCCCGAAAGACCTTAGTTTTTGGAAAATCAATGGCCAGTTTCATTTTGACCAAATGTACGAAACGTTAGACTTAAAGATGTATTTATGTACAAACTTCTAAAAGTTTGTATTTGGAGAAACATTTTTATGAAACTACCCTTTACATCTTAGAAATTAAAAGTAAATTCTAGGGAGCACAGTGAGAACACAACGAAATTAATAATCCAAAATGTAACTAATACATGCACAGTTCTTCCACAACAGGCCTGCACAGACGGACAGAAAGAAAGACATCATTCTGAAAGCACTTTTTTGGCTTGTATGCTGTTCATAACACTTTCTCATGCTCAAGAATGCAACACCAAATAGATGTATGTACCTGCAGGCAGTAATTCATTATATTGCACTTTACTTATCACAAGTTTGCGAGCAACCTTGGAAGTACTGCGGGATATTGCTGATCATCTGACACATATATAAGCGAAGTCATTTTTTCAAGGGTGCATATAATTTATCACATGAAAAACTGCAGAATAGCCAGAGACAGAACGACATGTGCAGCAGCATTAATGCAAATAAATCCAACATCAAGCCAAAAGGAAAGGGATACAACAAACTCTAGAGCATATCTGTAGCAAGATTGAGATCGGAAATATACACACTAAACTTCACTTAAAAGGTATATTTACCCAGGATGATCATTTCAATGGGTATTCCCGCCATCATCAGCTGATTCCGACTGGCCCTCTGGCGGCGGATGAATGAACTTGTCGATCATTCATCCGCCGCCAGAGGGCCAGTTGGAATCAGCTGATGATGGCGGGAATACCCGTTGAAATGATCATCCTGGGTAAATATACCTTTTAAGTGAAGTTTAGTGTGTATATTTCCGATCTCAATCTTGCTACAGATTTCAACACTTCACTGTAAATTTCCATCTAATATTTATATTGATGTCTAGAGCATATGCTATTCAGTGGCGTAGCGTACTATAAATAATTAGGGAAGCTGATTGCATACATATGGAAAAGCAAAGACTAGATTAAAATCCTTTCCTTAATTTTTGAAGGTCAGCTCTATTCTACTGTTTCTCCCGATAAATAATTCTATGACGTCATCTTCGAATGTGTGTCTGCTCCTCAATCCATTCAGCAGAGCCTTCTCTATGTTTAACAATGCGAGTGCCGCTAATCTTTTCTTAGTTTGAGAATTTCTCAGGTAATTTTTAATCTTTTTTAACGCACTTGTTGTACTTGTAGCTGGAATTGTTAAGATTAGACTGCACAGTTTGTATGTTTGAGGAAAAACTGCTCTTAAGTCGAGGGTCCGGATATATTCATGAACATCATAAACAGTTTCCTTCGCCATATCAGATTCACAATAAACAACAGAAAGTTCACTCCTCAATACAGCAATGTCGAAATGCATTCCATAATTTTCTTGTAAGCATTCTAGTGTATATTCTGGAAACTGAGCTTGAAAAATCTGAAACTGCTTACTGTCAAGGAGACTTAAAAATTTCAGCTGGGGACCTCTGCAAACCTGGTTGAAATATTCAGAGATACCACATCAATTACTTCGTAAAAAAAGTATTTTGTATGAAGATTTCTTATCTTCACCAGGAATTGAATCTATGCGAATTCTTTTAGACTTTTGGGAGCAATCCTGTTCAAACGAAAATACTTCCATTTTTTCCCAGACAGAATCAAAATTCTCACGAAGTTTCTGCAAATGACGTTTAAAGTGTTCAATCTTTCGCATACAGAAAGAAATATCATTTAGTTTTGTCTGAGGTACTTTGAATAGTGAATCAGAAAATGGAAATATTAAGGAAAATATTTCTAGAAGAAATTGAAATCGAATCCCTTTGTAGTCGTCAGCAGACCTTGGGCAGAAACAATGGTTTCTGAATCCTATTCACTCTTATTTTCAACAATGCCGTCAAACAGCTGTTCAATATGGGATCTGTTTTAATGAATCATTTCTACTAAACGAGCAAACGCAGGAAACATTATGTATAGACGTTCATTTAGGGCAATACTTCGATCGAATGCAGACTAAATTTCTTTGTTAATATGTCTTCAATTACACAATAACAAGAATCACTGCTGTCACCCATGATGATAAAGAGAACCGCCCACACCGCACCTTGCCACAACACCACATGCGGACCTACCCTAACGCATGCTGCGCTAATGCGGTGGAATACAACACTGCAACCGCTTCCAAATCTACCAATTTTAGTGGCGGGAAAACTACAAAGCTTGCATTTCCGTACAGCCTAGAAGACTGCTGTTCAAAAGCAGCTTCCTAACTTGGGCTGCCGCATCAAACTGTGCAATAAGACTGCTGCATCTCATGTTGTCTCATTTACGGAACACATGATCAGATGAAAAGAATGTACTTCATCTACGAATTCAATGTCTTGCATTTACAGACTATTACACGATAAACATTAATTTAATTTTTGCCTACAATCTTGGGGAAGCACTGCTTCCCTAGCTTCTTAAGTAGCTACGCCCCTGATACTATTGTTGAATCAGTAACTTTGGCAACTTAGTCATGGTTACCATTGCAGCCGTGCTGTAGCGCTCACTTCTTTTCCTTTGCAGTGCTAATGTCTGGTCCCATCTCTCGAAAATCATGGGATAGATAAGGAGCATAACACTAAAAACAGCTACTTTAATGCAAATGATGCACATAATCATTTTCGTTATTTTGTTTGGCATAAATTTATCCAGATTTCAAAATAGTGGAAAATAATGATTTTCTCCTATTTTAAACTGGAAAAATATTTAAGGGATATGCATACCCCCAGAAGAAAGCATTGCTTCTAATACACTTCAGTAGTCATTAAAACTTAAAATACATGTAGCCTACTGAGGAACACCATTTTGACAAAAACCAAAAATAACTGAAAAAGTGAAAGTGAAAAAGTGAAGTGTCTTCACCTTATAATTCATTTTTATAAACAAGCTAAACCAACAGTGGAATTATTGGTAAAACTCAACCCACTCTATGCTTCTCTTAACTTTCTCATGCTTAAGAATGCACCATCTAATAGAAGTATGTACCTGCAGGCAGTAATTTCATTATATCACACTTTCTTTATTTATCACTGGATGTGCAAAGAATGGTAACCTGCTATTATCATACTAGGCGTGATGAAAAAAGAACATGGCTATATCTTAATGCTAATATATGTGCAAAGCAAGTCCTATTGCTCAAAAGCTTTCTTCATTTGAAAACAACACTGCTGCATACAATAGCATGTCACTTGAATATAAATTACCAAGCAAGTGTTTTAATGTAGTGACCCATTGTGTTTTGTACCAAATTACAACACACAGAAGGACAACTTCAAGAAATAGTGTATAATGTACTGACTTCTTTACAGACAAGATAGTTCAGTGAAATACGGTAGGCCTATATGGAGTTATGCAAACTCAGAACAATAGCCTCATTATTTTTTGGTAGGAAGGTTAAGAATGTGTATGGAGTAGAGATGAGATTTGATACTGGATTTAAAAAAAAAATTAAAATTGTAGTGCTGAAGGTAAGCTATGCATCGAGCAATATTGAAATTATTGCCCTTTTTTCCTACTAGAAGGTGGTCTAAGTCACTGGCACAATATTTGAAAAGACAAAAGAGATGGCAGCACACAGTCCAGTACACTTGTAATTGCAATTATGACATGCAGAAAATTAAGCTTTTTAAATCTATTTCTGAGTTAAGCTCCAGATTGATTCATTAAGCGGGGCTTACAGAAGAACAAAGATCTAGTTTTTTTAAAAAAGATTAAAATCGTCCAGCATCAGCAGAGCTATACCAGCAGTAGCCCCAAAAAAGTGATATCTTGACAATCGCACACTCACATATAAATAAATTAAAAAAAAAAAAAAAAAAAAGTTACCATCTCGGCCACCTCACTCAGTGTAACAGTCTAGTTTGATAAACATATGTGAAGGAAAAGTGTTATTTGTCAAAGCTAAATGTATTGCAACTTCCAAAGCCATTTATGAACAGCAATATGTTATGAGAACTGATTTTCTAATATATTACCATAAAATATGCACTAAATTGGGCTTTACTCCGGCACCGGTCAACCGATTTGGTCCAATATCAACAGGTTTCTTCCCATGAACGTTATAGATGTATATGCCAAGTTTCATGAAAATCTGATAAAGCATATCTGAGTTATCACACATACAGACACACGTATTGACATTTTCCCGACCCCCACACAATCTTATAAAGTACCATTCTGGCACTTAATAATTCTTTATTTAATCTAGCAGAGTTAAGGCTTTAAGGTAGTTGTACACCTTTAGGTAAGAAAATTTTATTTTTCAATATCAGGAGTCTCAATTTTTTTTTGTATATTATGTTATACAGCTACATGTTAAGATATTTTGCAAGAAAAAAGTTTTGTATTTGTTTACAATTTGTTTATAAAAATATTTTGTTGTAAATTTTGACTAAAAATTCAAAACATGATTACTCAAAACTATTTCAGATACATACACCAATGTTTCACTGTTTTGTAGACAAAATAATTATTTACTGCCTTTTTTTTTTTTTTATTAGTTAAAGAGGTTTATGCCAACTGTGACATGATTGTTATATTGTTTAATATAAATTGTATTAATTGTATTAAAATTCTATAACACAACAGAATATTCGTACATCAGAAATTATTCAATGTCAAGCACTAGAGAAGATTTCAAGCTTCAAAATGACACCAAAATCATCTTGACATGTTAATTTATAGAAGAATTATGATTTTCAAAAATTGAATACCTTGCGATTTACTACTTATGGGAAATTTAAGTTGAAAGTTGCTATTTGCTAAAAACCTCCTGTATCATATCTTTATAAAAAAGCCTGTATCTCAGAAACTAACAATCAGAAATAAAAAATTGATACATAAAATTAAAGAGAAAAGAATTGTCTATCCATCTAAGCTATTTTTAACAAATGCCATTTTTCAGATTTCAGGGGTGTACAACTACCTTAAGGCCTTCTCTTACAGTCAGCCAGAGACAGAGAAGAAATGAACAAATGAATACACTAATTAATGTACAATTACTTAGGCCTATTCAAAAGTTAAATAAAATTGAACTATTTTAACAAAATGTGTAACACTGAGAGAAGAAGTAGTTAAATAAAATTAAACTATTTTACCAAAATGTGTAACACTGAGAGAAGAAGTAACTTAACTTTAGGCCTACAATATACAAGAAACAATAAAAAGTAAATATTTTATACCTAAAAATTAGCTTTTTTCAATAGATATTTGTTTAGCCTAGTTTTAAATGCTGACAGCATACTACAGACCCTGATGCTGGAGGGTAGAAGATTCCACGACTGTGCAGAAGTTACAGTATATGATCAAGAATAGATGGATGTTCTATGGATATGTGATGTAAGAAACAGTCATGCTTCCATTAGCAAGAGGATAGCATGTTCTATCAGTGCCAATAACATCATGCAATGTATAGTAACACAAAGTGTAATGACTCTCTGCTTGTGTAAATATCACAGTTAATAAACACAACTTTCACTTGACACTCTAAATTAACAGAAACAAGATGTGTTAAGAATGTGATATACTGCTTAAAGGTATTTTAATACAGTTCTAAAACCTCAAGAATATATAAGATGGAAGATGTTTTTGTACATCAACAGTGGAAACCTGGTCACAAAAATCACTAATTAGTGTGCCTCAAAATACTGCATATGACGTGAATTGTCTTTCAGTGAGGTAGACCATTAAGGGTAATCAGTCATAGGAGAGAGGTTCCATCTATTACTGTGAAGCAAACTCTGGCTAGCTAAGTTGGTAGAGCAGCAGTATGGAAAACTGAAGGTCGGGTTCGAATCCCAGTGTCAGATTCCTGTAATATTCCCATGATCAAAATGAGTCTAAATTAAACCTACAGCTAAGTCAGGGTTAGGGAAACTTATATCAGATAGGTTTGCCATTAAAAGTGACTTGAAGGAAGGAGATGCATTTTCGCCTTTACTTTTTAATTTTGCTTTGGAATATGCCATTAGGAAAGTTCAGGAAAATAAGATAAGAATAGAATTAAATGGAAATCATCCGATTGTACCTTATACAGATGATGATTGCCTGCTGGGCAATGACAAACACAACTGAGAGAAATGAAGTCTTTTTGATGCCTGCAGGAATGTTGGATTGGAAATTAATACTGATACAGAAAAAACAAAGTATATGGTCATAAAACATCAAAATAATGCGCTACAAAATATTAGAATAACTGGTGAAACATTTGAACAAGTAAAAAAATTCATATAACTGGGAGCAATAAATGAAGATACAAACAATATTAAGGCAGAAGTTAAGTGTCAACTAAAATAAATAAAGTCGTAAACTTTTATCTTCTCGTCTTCTGTCCAGAAATTTAAAAATAAAAATATACGACAAGACAATTATCCTGCCAGTTGTACTATAATACAAGTGAGACTTGGTCCCTTACTATTCAAACCTAAGAGAGACGAAAACAGGGACTGAAGAAAATAATAAGGGTAATTAAATCATGGAGGATGAAATGGACTGGACATGTTGTGGACATGGGGAAAGAAAGACCACTTTGAAACCTAGACATAGGTGGGAGGAGAACATTAGAATAGATTTAAGGGACGTAGGATTTGCGAGGGATGGTTGGATGGAGTTAGCACAGAATAAGGTTGAATGTAAGAGTGACAATCAGTGGCGTATTCTGGTTTGAAGACCCGGGCTACCACTGTTCCTTGTAGTACACAATATATATTCAAATGACATGCTTTGAAAGATCCTTGTTTATCACAGTTTTTTAACATAAATAGACAAATTATAATCTTAATTGGACAGTTGAACATTTTAAAAATTCAAAACTCCATACTCCTAGGATGTATACATATTCATGGGCTTGCATAATAACAAGAAATTACTTCTACTCGCAAAGGAAACTGATCAGCTAGAAGGCAGGAGCAGAAAGCACATTTCACTGAAGACTAAACCTCAAGAGCTAGCGGCAGCCTGCGGTACTGTCATGTCAAAAAATTGTGTCATTTCAAGAGCAATGTGCACATCTGCCTGCAGATGGCTTTGGCAGGAAGTGAAGAATGGATAAAAGTAAATCAAATTTTATTTGAAATGTTGATTATTTGTTTGCATACTGTGTGTTAAAACTCTAATAGGATTTTATTTACTTTGTATACACTTTTCTTGGGCTACTGCTGGTAGCCAGAAAGTATGCCCTGGTGGCAATGAACCTCCATGTTCCATAAAATAGATAATACAGTTTGGACATCTGGTTAATCAGGATGGATTTTTGTATTGAACTATCAATAAATTTTGAATTTTAATCACAAAGATGTTTTGTTTTGTTAATCTTACATAAGTTCATTCGTACAGTACATTAAGTTGTAGGAAAATTTATTATTATGAAAGAAAAAAAATTGATTTTTATAGTTTTACCTATCTAAAACTTATATTACAGTACAGTACGGGGATTTTAAGGCAAATCCCTTTTAATCCAGAATGTTGATGATCTGGACAGGATCCGGTCCCATCTAGTCTGGATTAACGAAACTCTACTATATTCCTTTAGCTAGCTTAGTGACTGTCTATTGCCGTTGAGTGAGTAAGTATATCAGACAGCTTTGGGTAGATTCTCTTCATTTTTATTTTCACTATATTGCTTATTTTAAAAAGTTTCATTTCCAGAAATTAATTGATAAACATATAATTTACAAATAGGATGTGCTATTAATACGTTAGCTCAATGTTATTATGTACTATATTTTAACTTGAAACACGCTTCTTAGGTTCTTTTAACATAACTATGCAGAAGGGTCCTCTGAAAAAACCGTTAGCCTTTCCACTGCTATTGATGTATATATGCATCACTGCGAAAATGGCATAAAAGCAGAGTTATAGAATTAATAGCTTAATAATTTATGTTAAAATATGAGGAATTTTATCCACGTGTTAGGATTGCCATTCATGAAAAACAGCTAGTCCATTAAAATATTTATCATTGACTTCAAATTTATAAACTAGCTCATATCACTTGATGAATGCTTATTAATATAAATTCAGCTCTGAAAGGGTTAGTATGGAAGCTCCTTTTTCCATTGTGTTAAGTACATTAATATGACAATTGATATCCATATGGTGCCAGTGTACAATTAATAACTAGAACCCGGATTCTAAGCAAAATGCATGTTTATATAAGTATAAATAAGTATGTGTGTGTAAATAAATACTTATAAACATCCCCTCAATGGAAAAAGAAATACACAGATTTAAGCAGAAATGTTATATCTCATAAAACACTCCTTGACAAGCAATTTTAACTATATTTGATAGTGGTTTTTTGTTATTCTGAGAGAAAAACTATTTTGCTAGCTTATTTTTTTATTTATAATTAAAATAACATATTTTACTCAAAACTCATACATAAAATTGCTTATTTCACTTCTAGACATCATTATCATCAATTTCCTTTCTTAAGTAGTCTAATAGTAAAGTAAATTCAGTGGAATACACAAAGAAGAAATGCTATGTTATAAATATAGAAGGGGAAGCCCCAGAGATGCTGTTTGTTATAACTATGGGAGAGACCCAGTATTCCTTACCGAGCTGCTTCTGCAATTAAGAACGTGAATCAGGTATCACCGGTCTTGAGGGTGGTCAATTCCTGATTTTTAAAGCAAAATACGCTTTCTGTGGATTTAAAAAAAAAAATTAAAAAAAAAAAGCTTTCGGGTGGAGAAATAGATAATGAAGAAGAATTCATGGAAGAAGAAGTGCATTGTTTTACACATGCACCTGTGACGTCCTGCAATATTGAAAGAGCATTTTCACTTCAGAATTGTTTTTCACTGGCAGATGCAGGAATTTCTCACAAGAAAATCTGTGGATTACTACAGCTATGAAAAAGTAAGATTTCTAGGAAACCAATAATTTATTTGATTTTAATTAAGTGGAGGGAAAGGAAATAGACATTAAATCCATGTCTGGGATATTAATACAAGTAAGAATCAGCTTGACATTCTCTTCATGTAAATTGGTTGTAAAAACGAAGAGAATGTTCTTACCACATCACACCGCATCCCCAAAGGATACATAACCCAAATAAAATCTGATTAATGTACTCTCGTAACATTCTTTACTTTAAGCATGGCCAATGCATTTTTATCACTTCACATTCTGATACAGAACAATAGGACATATTGCAAAGAGCACACATTCAAAGAGCATGGCTTATAATTACCCTTCAGATAATTTTTTTTCTAAAAAAAAATGTTTAAAATCAAAGCTTTAGCTCTTAGTATAAGCAACCCATGTGCATAATTTTAAAAAAAATCCTAAGAGCCGTTCTTAAGAAAATCACGTAAAACTTGGTCACATCTTCAGAAATACAAAATTTTGTTTTCATACAATTTTCCGTTCTGTAGCTAGGCTGTTCACAGACATCCACACAGACACACGTTTCTGAAAATAGTATTTTTGGATTCAGGGGACCTCAAAACATGTGTGCTAAAAACTCAACTTCGAATTTGGGGGTCAAAAACAATACTTCCCCTACCTATAGTACCTATGGTACACGCAGAGGAAATAAAAAATTACACAGTGATACCTCTTTTATATGTTTTTAAAGGGGACAACAGAAATAGTGCGAAGATGAGAATAATTGAGCCCGGATTAAACAAAAAATTAAGTAACTTATATAGAAAATCCCATGAAAACATACTGAAACTACTGAAACATTTGAAAAAAATCAAGTTTTATACAAATACTAAATACATTTGAAAAAGTTATTCATGTTCTCCATGAAAAAGGATTCATGTAAAGCTTTCTATCGAATTAATGTTGCATGTAACACATGCCTTCAAATTTATACATGCAACACAAATTTAATACAAATCTAAATCTGAAGTCCCTGGCTCTCTCTTTGCTTTCTCAGTACATAATAACTAACATTTCTAGTTTTAATACAGTTTAATAACAAATATCAAATTTATGTTTATTAAGACGTTTTTACTCTTTCCATACAAGTAAACAAATAAATTTCCCTGTGAATGAAAACTGCACAACTGAGATAGTTTTACATTTAAAATCAAAAGAGAATTCAAAATGTAAGTATAAGTCCAAAAACCGCACAAATATGAAACATATAATTGAAATGTTACTATAATTGAAGATTAAATGACTATTTCACAGAATAAAAAATAAGTTTGATGAAATCTGGTGTCTGTCTGAAAACAAAGTCAGGTAAATAATACCATTTGGCAGGTACCCAGCACCTGAACTTGATTTGAAAAAGAATCTGAAATCAGGTCACGACAAATGAAGTCACTTTCTTATGCAATCATTATCAAGGTTAGTTTAATTTTATTCCCGTTTTATAAATAAATGCTTATAAACATTCTGCCCAAGTGAAAGGAAGTGAAAGTTCAAACAATGTCATTCAAACATGAAAATGTCACACCAATTGCAGAACTGAACAGAGCCAATGACATTTAATAAAATGATTAGTTTATGGTTAGCTTCTGGCAGAGCTTATTAATAGACAATATTTTAACATCACAGTACTAAACACATCAACAAAAATTAAATACGGGAAACAGAATCACTTGCAATGCTGAAGTAATGTAGTTGGACAATCTGTTAGTGTGTGACAAACTTTGAGTATGGTATTACAATACTGTTATGTTTAAAACATGGAAAAGTTTGTTATCGTCGGAAATCAATAGCCATAATTAATAATCTATGAACAACAAAGTTTAAAATTTTTGAGCCAGAGGCATAATTTTTTTATAGAATGCTCAGAATTTTAAGCTGTAGTTGAATCCACTCAAATCAGAAAATTAATTTTTTCGACTGATGGTCGGGTTTCCCTGGCAGGGAATATAGAGTTGTTATCTTGTGTCCATTTTCAATTTATCTTGGGTAGAGGACAAGTGAAAATAATTATTTGAGAGACAAAATATAGTTTGTACAGAGATCATGTAACATACCACAAGCATAGGAAGCAAAAAAGCACAAAGATACAACTAAAAGCAAATTATATTTTACAGACAACCAAAGAGTTATACTAATTAAAATAAGCTTACAGCAAGTGCATCAACTTTTCTAGATTATGATAGTCTTTCAATATATGGAAATTTTTGGAGTAATGTTGAAGCCTGAATTAAAATACAGTATAACTAACTGTAATCCAGATTTCAAGTGAGCCTGGTATGAAAGTTGATCCTGAAAATGAACAAGAGGTCCTTAGCATTGTTACTAGACAATGTGTTATGGTCACATTTCCTAATAACATAAACAAAAAGTCCTTTCAAGGTCTTGTTATGCTTGACTCCACACAGTAATAATATTGCAATAGTATCAAGTTTTTCCCCATTATCAATCTTATTCTCAGTTGTAGCAAATGCATATTTATGTTACAAAATGACAATTACTGAAGTCTATCTCACTACAGTTATATTGTGCCACAGTAGTTAAAAAGTGTACCAGATCTACTGCCTAGTTGTAAATGCGAACCAATGAATGTAACAACAGCATGGCAAATGAGAAATCTTCAAAACTTCCTTACGATCACCAGATTATCCATAAAAAATTTCAAGATGAATCACTCAGAGATTGAATCTCACTTACTCTAGCACTACACCACGCGTGCCAGCAATAATCCTCATACGAGACTAAGATAGGAATTTCCTATACATGCACATATATACCAGATCCCATTTATTTCACAAGCGAGTGTAATATAACATATGGCTACTCACATAGTCTGAAAGATCACGGAGTCCAAATGGGAATCTTATTCTATCAGGTACTAGTTGACCAGAGTAACTTCTTTCTTTTTCAAGCCAACAGTCATCAATATTGATATATTCATAACCCACAGCTGCATACCCTTCTGACACAACCAGATCTGTCATAGTTCGAAACAGACGATCACTAAAACACAAAGGAGAGCAGCATTATAAAACACTGTACACTCATGTTAACAACTAAACCCTTTCCAATTAAAGAATTAACTAGATGTAAGCCAAGACATATAATATGATGGGTTCCTGATTGGCCATTAGACACCTGTAATGCTCTTGTTTGTTGTCTTCTTCCTAACAACAATCTAGTTCCTTGCAAAATATAAAAATAAGTAATGTATTTGAAATGTGACTAAAATAAGTGAGTTTCCTAAGTTTATAGTAACTATGTGCATAAAACTTAAGCAATATACTTTTATTATTAGTATATGCTCTTGTTCTGTAACATTTCCCTGTAATGATTCTTAGCACTCAATAAATTCATTCATTCTATTGATGAGCACTGTTTTCTATTGTTGATGTGTTATGGCTCCTGTTAATTATAGCCTAAGTGATGTTCAATTTTGATGATTATGATATACTGGGTCTAGTCAAATTAGCCAGCCTTGGGATTTAAACCCACAACCTCTGAATGCAAGTCCAAGATCCTACATCTCTGCTACTTTGTTCTATAACTATCGTTACTAGTTATTACTTATTGGGGGGAAAAAATTATCCCTGCTTGCACCCCAGGAAATAAACAAAAGCTGTTGCCTACGACTAGAATGAAACCTATCATAATATTTATCTTTAATATTTACTCATTGGCTTCATTAATAAATGTAAATACAAAATATATAAATTCTTGTACCCACAAAATATCTTTGTTATCTGTGTATTCTAACAAACATACAGATTGACCTTCAAAGTTCAAAAAATGATAAATTAGCCTACATGATAATTATTAAAACAACAACATATACTTGTTATCACAGAATGATGGTCATGAGAGACGGAAACAGTGGAAAGCACTGATAACAAAGAAGGAAGTTCAAGCATGCGTCCCATTCACATCAAACAATGTTTTGAAAATCAGCTGACTTTATATGGTCAAACTAATAGAACAAAGTTGTAAATAAAATGGAGCTGGAATAATTTTGACAACACTTTTTGATAATGTGAGCACTTTTTAATACCTTGGTTGCATACCTACAAACAGATACGAGATAATGAAAATTAAAGGTATATTGAAATCATTGATTCTAAGCTCCAAACAATCTACTGCCTTTGAAGACTGCCATTTACAAGTGTAAATTCAAATCATGGACATGAATTTTGATCTTAAATACTTTAGCAGAGGAATAGGTTCACAGAATCAACACTAGAAGGGCCAACTAGTCATTTGACCGGTTAGGACTTCGTAATTGTTTTGTAAATTCTTTTTCTCTTTGTCCAAAAAACTTCATTCCTCGTGATTTTTGTTGAATTATTTCACTTAATGTTCCCTGAAAATTTCAGGTTCAAAATATTATTAGTTATGGAAATATTCAACACTCTTTTCTAGAAGAACCAACAGAGATCATTTTGACCAGTCAGCACTCTCTTATTTGTCTGCTCCATTAAAGTACATATATTGATTCATTTATACTGCCTAACAATATAAGTAATAAATTTTAACCTTAAGACAGTGTTATTGAATATTGATTGCAAGTCATCGATATTATATTATGGAAAACCACCAGCAATCCCTATAAATATTCCAGCTGCAGTGTTAAGGAAATATAAAGGAACACTTGTCAGAGTAGAAGAGTGTTATAACCGGAATTAGACACCACATTCATTCTCAAGTCTTCAATTACAATCACCAAGCCTGTAATAGGATATTACTTAAAATTGTTCAATTTTACTACAAGGAAATTGGCTAAAAGTGCTTGCCAGTCAAAACGACCAGTGCTGTTCCTACTTATGTTAGTATTCCGAAGGGTCCCGAGCGACCCCTGGTGATCCTGTAAGGGGATATTCTCAGTGGATTTGTTACCGGGGTGCGCCAGTCCCCTACCTACTTAAACCTAAGAACACACACACACCCAGTCCTGAACCATGGAAAGGAATTTTTCACTACTGAAAAATCCCCAACCCGGCTGGGACAGACTCCCCACAGTGGTGGACGCTGTTCCTACTAGGTTGTTTGAAATTCCTGGTCCTCCTACTGTTAAACAATCAAATGCTTAAAAAAAAAAAAAAAAACTTACCCAAAAAGACAAACTGAAAGATCAAAGGAGAAAATTGTTATAAAACAAGATTCAATTTTTAAATCATTCATCACATAATTGCAATATTTGTGTTAGGTACTAAATGAAGCTGACTATGTGTTGAGGTTATCAAAGACAACAGCATATCCTCACATATGTTTTCTGTTGTCCTTAGTTTAAAGTAACATAAAAACCCTTGTATTTTACAGAATTTTAAAGGGACAGTAGACATCTAAATGTAATTATTAGTTTTCTTAGTGCCTTTTTGTATATAGAATTTACCAAAGACTGAGAGTAGAAAATAAAAACTACAGAGAAACTTTGGTATCTAAAGCAGAATGATGTCAAATCACTCATATGATGTCAATGATGTCATTAAATCAATGATGTCAAATGAGGTCAAATCACTCATAATGAGATTGAAAAAAGTTCAGAGAATTTAGAGGAAGACTGCTTTCATTGGGCCATTGAACTTTCTCTAAATTATTCTGAATAAACAATTCCAATGTTCTAAGTTGTCGAAACAATATTATCCAAACAATATTATAAGAGATCCGATATATAGATTAGATAATTTGACACACTCTTATACAATCCTACATAGTCATATACAAAATCCTTACATACATATATATGCCCATATACAATGTATTCAAAAAAGTTTTCTAAAATCCTGTATCATATATATTTCTGAAATGAGGATTTTAAATTACACAAAAACTGAATCATTATGTATGAATCAAACTGCATTTGTAGAAATTTTATTTTAATTAATGTATTGATTACCCAACCTTCACATTTTAGGGGCAGAAACATTGAAAGACACAATAAAATTATTTTTCGTTACAAAAGTATAACATGGACAACAAAGCATGACTATCTATATCAGGCTGATTTCTACACTAGATAATTACTGTTCTCCACGTCCATGTACAACTGACCGGCTATAAGCCTATCAAAGTTGATGCACTAAAATCATTGCTGCTTATTCCTTATGTTACCAAGCATAACAAAATATATACTATAAAAACCTGGTTTGGCCAGAGTATATCCATTAAAAAATTAAAAAATATATATCAAATAGTAGTAATAATAATAATAATAATAATAATAATAATAATAATAATAATAATAATAATAAAATAATAACAATGTAAATCAGATCAATGGTTTTCAAGTTATAAGCGAACTAACAAATGGACAGATGGACGGAGTGTTTATAATATACAGAGATTAGAACAAGTTACCTTAAATTCCTTCTTTCTGAATATTTTGATTTTATGGAGAAAAGAATCCTTAAGAAGATTTAATCCTTCAATTTTGGCTTTACAACCATTTAGCAAACCCATGTATTATTTAAATCTGTAATGCAATATGCTGCAGTGTTCTGGCTGCTGATAATAAAGCATGAGAGTTACATAATGAGTCAAGAACCGGCAGTGAAAAACTCCCACTGAAATGTAGTAAGTGATCTGGTATGTCGATGGACTGCAAAGTGAAAGTTTAAACAAGATCACTACTACAACCTGTAAATTATCTGTTTTAACTTGGTAATGAAAACCTGTCATGGTGTCAAGAGAAAGTAAAAGTACCATCTCTCTTCCTTCCTTTTTCTCAATGAAAGGAAAAGTTGTCCTATAGGATGCTCAAAAAATCACATATTAAGATAAAACTGTGAGATTCTTTGTTTTAAATAACACAGGTCAAACTTCGCAAGTTTATGTAAATGTAAGGTATGTGCTTGCACCTACATGGTGAAACATGTGTCGTATGACCAGGCTTGCAATGTTTGTACAGCAAACAGTTATTGGGTGAAAGTGTCATGTGATGACAACAAGAATGTGCTCAGGTATAATCGGGTGGAGACAAAAATGAATAGGTTTCATAATATTTTTATAAAGAAAACATGATAAAATAAATATTATTTTATAATTTACACATAAATGACAAAAGCAATGTTTATGTACACTTTTTTTTTTTTGGTCATAGGCATATAGAATGCAGTGCTCTGTTTATGCTGGGAATGACAGTCCTTATACAGTGACTTCTTGATAGGTACCAGTCTCGCTAACTTGAGTCTTTAATCCTGTACAAAAATTGCAAGCCTGATGACTACATTGTGTCTGCCTAACTTCAGAAACTACACACTTAACTCAGGAAAACTCACGAAGAATTCCTGGTGGGAAAATTAAGGTCTTGCACATTTCTTCATTCAATCCCAGATGTAAATATATACATCATTGGTGTAAATGCAGTAAATCTTTGCTATTCACATTTCAAATATCCTAATTTTCATCATGCCTAGTTAACTAGGGTTGCCATATGTCTGGTTTTTCCTGCACGTGTCCTCTTTCTTAGGGTTATAATTTCTGACCGGGTGGAAATTTTAATGTCAGAAAAATGTTTGGGTTTTCTGAGTGGATGTCATTATCAAGCTATAAATTCTACAACGTTTCTATTGTCTTCTGTTTTGAAGTTAACATGAGATCTGCAAGGAGTAGATATGTAACCACAACTTCCACTTCTGGTGGTTTGTGTTCACATTGGGCTTTAACAAATTCTGATGATATCGATGAAGACATTTTTGAAAATAATTCTTGAAGAATGAAATCCACGAAAATAAAGCACAATGTGATGCAGTCAAATAACTTTCTGTACACTCGACATGGAAAATATAATTTTCTCGCTTCACATTCTGATGTAGAATAAGTGGTCATATTGTAGGGACAGCTTAAAGCTTTGCCAATGAGTATGCTACATCAGAAGTCGGTAAAAAAATCCTATCCACCGATACATTTTTCATAGCTGTAGGCTTTGTATTAGTTGAGAAATAGGGATGTTTATCAGAGGCCCTAAGCATCTAAGAGAAGACAAAATGGGATGGAACATTTTTAGTCCTACGCACACAGTATATTATGTCCCAGGTTTTTGGGAAGGAAAGTATGAAAGTGATATTGAATTTCTTTTTTATTTCAGCCCCGAAACGGCTGTATGGTAATATGAGAGTGAGAAATAAAATTTTCTGTCAAGACAATACAATCTTTTGTAACTGGAATTTCTTTTTCTTCTTATTTCAACCACTCCCAGGCATGGTGTGTATAAGCAACGGAATGCAACATTCGACATCCTCTATGAGCCATAAAAAGTTATATCTAGCGTTTTCTGAGGGAATAGTTTGAGTGTGATATGTCGTTTTTTCTCATTTCAAATTCTATATACATATTATATAAGGACCTAGAGTTTCAAAATCGAAAGTCTCCATAAATTAATTTCAAATTACAAAATACAAAACCCGGGCGATGTCGGGCCATTTAAGCTAGTATTAATATATATTATAAGTGACCATTCGTTACTCTGTATTACTAGTAAACTTTGGATCACTTTTTGGCATTTATCTCTTAATTTCACTTCTTTTATACACTAAAATCCCTTATTTCCATTTTCAAGAGTTGACAACCCATAAAAAAGTATTGAATTAAATATTAATTTTTTTCTCTTCAATGGAGAGTGCATACTGCTGATTACCGGTATTACATGTTCTGATATTTTTAAGTGCTTAACAATATAAAAGTAAATTATATCTCAAAAGAATTAATTTGAAATAAAAAATAATAAATTCGCATCACCAAAATTTCAGACTCCAGATGATTTATCCATATTTTGGTATCCTATGTAGGATAAGCTACAACAAATCGTCTCCTGAGTATTGGAGTGTACCATGTCCATCAAGGTAGAGTTTGAAAAAACAAAGGAAGAAGCTACGAATACTGAGACTTGTAGTTAACTTGACACAAGTTAATTATGATCTTCTTTAGTCTTCAATCCTTGAATTGGTTTGCAGCAATTCTCCATTCTGATCTTCTTTCTGCCTCCCTTTTTATTTCTTCATACTTTTACAGTTCATGTCCTCCTTAATTTGTTCCATGTACTGTAGCCTTGCTCTTCCTTTGCTATTCTTATAGCCTGTGCATTTAGATGTGAGCACTTGCATGCGCCGCAGACATAGGGCGGGACGGAAGGGGAGTATATTGCTAGTATGAATTACGTGATGACTGATTCCACTGCGCATTGTGTTTACAGTGCTCACGTCTAAATGCACGGACAGTACCTTCAATTGTGCCTTCCATAATTTTCCAAATATTTTGGTGCCTTAGTAGGCTACATACCCTATGAGTTTTAATATTTTTTTATTTGGTTCCAAATTTCTTTCTCTACTTTTGCTCTCTCATAAATTTTTTACTGATAATTTTATCGATCCTGCTAATTTTAGCATTTTTTTTGTAGCACCATGTTTCACATGCTTCTATACTACTTCCTTCTGATTTCAGGATTGACAAAGTTTCATATCTACATAACATTATGCTCCATACGTAAGTTTTCATCAAATTTTTCCTAAATTATATTATTGGATGTGAATAATTTATTCTTCTTACTGAAGGCAAGTTTTGCTTGATGTATTATATTAATAATTTCTTTTTTACTTCTTCTTTTACTTTTTTCTTTACGTCTTTTTACATTGTTATGTAGAACTTAACAGCCAAGCACGAAATTAACACGACTAGTGCTAGTGAGTTTCGTTATTCATGTGAGCCTTTTAAGTTCTTATAATGGTCAAACATTGGACAATGTTTTATGTTATTTTGAATCATGAATCTTAGAAGGAAAATAAATTTCAGTTCACTGGTGATTAGAATAGTAATCAAAAAACCTTTTGGGAATTTCGTATGTACCAAAATTCAGGATCGTCTGGTTGACAACAATTTATCTGAAACAGATCACTACCTAGACACATTGTAAAGAAATGTAGGCCTATATCTCTTGAAGTTATATAAAAGGCAAATAAACTGATTTTGAAAAATCCTTCTCTATGATAAGGAATTACAAACTTTGTATGAATGGGGAAAATTGAGGTCGTAAGCACTGTTTTTGAGCTAAACCAAATATTGTGTTGACTTATGTTTGTGTTTAGACCCAGGGACCAAATGGAACCTGGGGTCACTTACAGGGAGGCACTGACATCACATAAGATGGCAATTGTTAAGGATAAGTACCCTGAGGCTAAACTCTTGGAAGAGGAAGTCAAACTTATTTTGGGGGAGATTCTGAGGGCGGTGGACGGGATCGCTGAAGGCGCACCAGCTCCGCGGCTCAGAACTTTCACTCTCCAAGAAGGCGCTATGATATATTACTGTGATGATGAATTTAGTGCCAACTGGGTAAGGACCACACTCAATGAGAAGAATCTTGGGGACGGTCTGATACTTAAGGTTATTGAGGCCAGGGACTTGCCCAGACCTGTCAAGGTGGCCTTCAGGACTCGGGATGTCATGACCGAGGACGCGAATGTGCTGCTGAGACGGTTGAAGGTTCTCAACAAAGGCCTCAATACAGAGCACTGGAAGGTGCTAAACAGACAGGCTGACTCCACGGGACAGAGGCTTATTCTCCTTGTGGACCAGGATTCAGCTAAAGCCATCAAGGATGCCAACATGGGGGCATATACGGGACTAGACTGGGGTCTTTTTAAGATCCTGGCTGATCCAAACAAGAGCAAAGGAGCAGAAGGCGACAAGGGGGACAAGGCAACTGAGGGAGCCGAGGCCACGGGGACCGCACCGGAGGCCATGGAGACTCAGGGAGCTGGTTCCAATTAAGGTAAGAAATCATTCTCTTTCCCTTTCTGTATTTCTTTTTGCTATGGAGGAACTGTCACTAATACAGATAAATCTACACCACAGCAAGGCTGCATCTGCTGCCTTATGCAGGAAACTAGCAGTAGAAAATATTGATATAGCTCTAATTCAGGAACCTTGGGTTTACAAGGGTCAGATAAGAGGACTTAACTGTGCCAGTGGCACAATCTTCAGTTCAGGTAGTACAGGGGATACAAGAACCTGCATCTACATGAAAAAATGGGTTAAGGCTATCCCTATTATACGATTTTGTTCCAGGGATGTAACGACCATTGAAATGACCATGAGGGTACAGGGAGACAGCAGGCCACTCTTGTTGGCCTCTGCATACCTACCCTATGAAGAAGAGGATCCGCTATCTGCCATCATGAAGGACCTCATTCACTATGCAATGACATCAGGAAAGGAGCTCATACTCGGATGTGATGCCAATGCACACCACACTATTTGGGGGAGCACAGGCATCAACAGAAGAGGAGAGCTACTTTCAGAATACCTGGTAAGTACTAACCTAGATATTCTGAACAGAGGCAATGAACCTACCTTTGTTATATCAACCAGGAAGGAAGTCATTGACATTACACTTGGAACCACTCTCATCGGGAGGTTGGTAAACAATTGGCATGTATCATCTGACATATCTGTGTCAGATCATAGATATATTAAGTTTAAGATAGGGTCGCAGGGCTTTGAACCAGTGACATATAGAAACCCTAAAGACACTAATTGGCCTTCATACCAAAAAGACCTTTTAGGACTTACACAGGGCATATCAAAGAACATTCGTTCGGTGGTAGATTTGGAGCTGGCTGTTGACCAGCTGCAACAGGCCATTCTCCTATCTTACACTACAAACTGCAAAGCTAAGGTTGCTTCCACATCAAGGAATGTACCTTGGTGGTCTAAGGAGCTTAGCGAACTTAGACACAGCTGCAGGAGACTCTTCAACCTGGCTAAAGTAACGGGGGATTGGGATAGATATAAGACCGAACTTACCCGATACAATTTTCAAATAAGGAAGGCTAAAAGAACTTCATGGAGGGAGTACTGCGGGAGCATTGAACATGTTTCCAGTAGTGCTAGACTCGTGAAGGCTCTAGCTAAAGGTAACACGCATCAGCTAGGTACCATAAAACTAGCTGATGGCGGGTATACAATGACTGGAAAAGAAACTCTAAGAGCAATGTATGAGGTTCATTTTCCAGGGTCACGGGAGATTGAGGAACTGCACTGCGGACAGGGGCAACCAAACCTGGAGTCAAATATCAAGACAGACAGGGAGGATTGGCAACTGACGCGGGCAATATTCAATCAAACCGGAATCAAATGGGCCATCAGCTCATTTGAACCTTATAAATCAGCAGGGCCAGATGGACTGATACCCGTTTTACTACAGCAAGGGATTGACTCAATAGCATCCCTGCTATGCTACATATTTAGAGCCAGTCTAGCTTTTGGGCACATACCCACGGCCTGGAAGCAGGTAAGAGTGGCCTATATACCTAAGCCTGGGCGTCCCAATTACTTTGACGCCAAGGCCTACCGACCAATTTGCCTATCATCTTTTCTGCTGAAGGCAATGGAGAAACTTGTCGATGGGTACATTAGGGAATGCGTGCTGAGGGATTATCCTCTTCACAAGTACCAATGTGCTTACCAACCAGGCAGATCTACTGAAACTGCTCTTCACTATGTTGTAACCAACCTGGAGAAGGCACTTTATGATAAGGAGATTGCTCTAGGAGCTTTTCTGGACATTGAGGGCGCTTTTGATAGAACCTCTGTCAAGGCCATCATCCATTCGGCGAAGGAACATGGTATTCCAAGCACTGTTCTTCGGTGGATACAATGCATGCTGGAGGACAGGAGCAATATATCGACGATATGCGGAGAGACCATTCATGTCCTCACATCAAGGGGATGTCCTCAGGGAGGCGTTCTATCGCCCCTGTTGTGGAACCTTGTTGTGGATGGCCTGATTAGGGATCTCAACAGTAGTGGCTATTTCACGGTGGGCTACGCTGATGACATAGCAATTATAATCAAAGGGAAATTCCCCGGCACGGTTTCCGATGTGCTACAAGTGGCACTAGGAAAAGTAGAAAGCTGGTGCAACAGATGTGAACTGTCTGTGAATCCAAGCAAAATGAAAATTGTACCATTTACCAGACGCCGGGATCTGGGGAACTTAAGGGAACCCAGACTCGGGGGGCGGGTAGTGCAATTCTGCAATGAGGTTAAATACCTTGGAGTTATTCTAGACAAGGGACTAACCTGGAAAAAGCAAGCAGATGCATGTATCGACAAGGCTTATAGGGCCTTTTGGACATGCAGGACAATGCTTGGCAAAAAGTGGGGATTAAGACCTAAGCTGGTATACTGGATTTATATCACAATGGTCAGACCCATTATTACCTATGCTGCTTTTGTTTGGTGGCCTAGGACTCTACTGAAGTCATGCAAGGATCAGCTCTCCAAGCTACAGAGACTGGCCTGCATTGGCATAACAGGGGCTTTTAGGACTACTCCTACAGCTGCCATGGAAGTCCTATTGGACCTGCCCCCTCTTCATATCTGGGTAGAAGCGGAGGCGCGAGCGGGTCTTTATAGACTTCGGTGTAATGGCATTGAAAAGTTGGAACTACAATGCTTCGGTCACATGCAATTCTCTAGGGACAAAGGTCTGGACCATTTTATGACTATGGGATCAGACAAATTGATACCTAAGAAAGCAAGTGAAAGGAAATTCACTATAGCATATCCAGAACGTAGTGAATGGGACAAAGGAATTGAAACCAGGATTCAAAGTGGACCTACATGGTACACTGACGGATCCAAAACTAAAGAAGGCACTGGGGCAGGACTGTATGGTTGTGGTAAAGAGCTTTCATACAGCCTTGGCTTGCATGCGACTGTGTTTCAAGCAGAAGTCTATGCCATCATGGCAAGTGCATGGGAAAGTATTAGCAAGGGCTACATGCATACACACATTACTATACTTTCTGACAGCCAAGCAGCCTTAAAGGCTCTTGAGGCAAAGGAAATAAGGTCTAAACTAGTCCTCGAGTGCAGGGAGTCCCTAATGACACTGGCTGAACACAATGCAGTTAAACTGATGTGGGTGCCAGGACATAGGGGTTTCCATGGCAATGAGAGGGCTGACGATTTGGCCAAAAAGGGGGCAGCTCTGCCCTTTGTGGGACCTGAGCCCTGCCTGGGACTGCCCTATGGTTCTATCCGAGGAGCGGTTCGGGAGTGGGCTAACAGGAAACACAACAAACATTGGGTAGCTGTGACAGGTCACAGACACTCTAAGATGACTATCAAAGAAGTCATCAAAGGCAGGACCAGAGAACTGCTTAAGATGGATAGATTCCTACTCAGCTGGGTTGTGGGATTTATGACTGGACACTGTCGGCTGCTGGGACACCTTCATAAGGTTGGCATAGCAGACGACTCGATGTGCAGGAGATGTCGAAAAGATGAAGAATCTGCTCTTCATCTTCTGTGTGATTGTGAAATACTTGCGGCCATTAGGGCCAAGCATTTCAACTACTGGTTCATGCCAGCGGAAGAACTGTCCAAGGTCTCAATCAAGAAGCTGGCACTCTTTATCAAAGAGTCTGGCCTTCTAAGGGACTAAAGCTAGGGGCGCACAATAGATCAGTAATGGTCGCGGTGCATAGGGCAATAATGCCCACCCTTTCTCAAAATAAAAAAAAAAAAATATGTTTGTGTTTTGTCAAAAACTTGAAACTCCTGGTATCCATCTTATGGACCAAAATTTTATTGCTGAAATGTAGTTATTTATGTATTTTGAACTGTAAATGATCAATAGATACACAATAATAGTAGTAGTAGGGATAATAGTATTTCTACTGCTTAAAATTAAGGAAATAGATAATTTTTTATTTGTAAAGAACAGAAGACAATGACAGTATCATCTGCTATACCCTCAATAATCGTTGTAATGAGTAACTTATTTTTCTTTACCCTTAAAGGGCTCAGCCCGTAAAATGGAACTTTACATAGACAGAGAGAGTTCCGTTAAACAACATTTACGATTCAGAATAACATAAAATATAGCCCACTACTTTGATATCAAGAGGTGGAAAATTGGTTTTGCAGTATATGCAGTACATACTGTACATACATAAGCTAAGGGTTCAAAATACATATCTTATTTTTTATAAAAAGTGGTTGGTGCACTCATATTTAACTTACGATTTCTACTGTCATTATGTCTAATTTTTTCATTCAATAATATTAAGATTACGAATATTTTCTCCTTTACTACAAACATCAATACTGCTAGGTTATTAATTATAATGACCTATTGTAGATTATATTCTACCAACAAATTCCTATTTTTGACCTTAGAAAGCAAGAGTCTAAGAACATAAGAGTTCATACCATAATACATGGCAATCTTTATAAATGTTGTCTATAAACACTACTACAAGAACAGTTACCTCTGCAAATTATAGTAACTTGAAAACTTGAATCATTTTTAAAACATTTTAAACCGTAGTTAGCGTTAACACCTGTCCCGAATTTGGCGGGACATCCCGCATTCGAAGAACATTTTCAGTGTCCCGAATTATGCCTAAGAGGGACGCATTATATATATTTTTTATTATTTTGCTAGCCTTTTCTTTTCTAATGTTAGTGTTACTTTTACATAGTCTATTCAGTTTTGGCTTTGTAACGAATATATACCATCTTTCTCTTATTAATAAATTGTTCCATGTACAAATTTAGGTATGAAGATCAGCGATATGCATATATTCCATAAGTGTTCCACCTTAGCCT
The DNA here is from genome assembly GCA_964059195.1 of Ectobius pallidus. Classification (NCBI taxonomy): domain Eukaryota; kingdom Metazoa; phylum Arthropoda; class Insecta; order Blattodea; family Ectobiidae; genus Ectobius; species Ectobius pallidus. Next base: position 104,280,525 of record CAXKWD010000008.1, read on the forward strand.
TACAAAAAGGTAGCAACCCTAACTGTAGTAGGCTATGTAGAGATGCTAAAAATATGTGATTTACAGACTTGTTGTGCATGCTGTTCTACTGCTGATAACACCTGCCACAATACATGACTCAGTGAGAATAGTAAATTGTGCAACAAGCCAATCATTTATTAAGATACGAGTATGTTTATGAAACAAGCAATGCGAGTTTCATAATTTTCATAAAAGTATATTAATTACCATTATAGGCAAGTTGCATACAACTGTTTTTGTTTGACATAATTAGTCTAATTTAAATTTTAAGATTTTATATTCACTCAAAGAACCGGCTACACTTCAGCATACTGATCTTCACACCAGCTGCATCAAATGAAATTATCAGCAGGTTCTAAGCGTAAAATCGAAAACAATTTAAGCAAATTAGATAGTTTCTACGAATGTCAATTCTAACATATGGATAAAAATCCTCACATTTTATGTAGGCTTAAACATTATACTGTTAAACTTATAGCTCTGGTTTTATACAGTTTTCTTAAAGTGATGCAAATATGTGTCAGAAGCAGTGAAAAGGTTAATATATCTATTGTTCTACAATCTATTATTTCTGTAAGGTTGGAGTATGTATCAATTCACTTACCTCACTATTTATACTGAGATTGTTCAGAATATAAACTCAACGGCAAAGAGACAAATGTTTTAATAGCTAGATTAATAATTAATTATAACCAATGGGGTTTAATATGGTATTGTTTTGTGAAACATATGAGTGCAGCTTTCAAGTAAACTATATTGGCTTGCCTTTTGGGGCACTCGCAAAAAGTTTGCCCATCACGGTTTTAGTATATCGCATTAATGTTTGGCCATCACTACTTTAGTATATTAAAAAAAAATCTAGGCTGTGCATTTAGCATGAATACATACAGATAGAAATTACAGACTGTAACATGATTATACTGAAAGTGTACAAATTTCCACAACCAGATTTTCTAGATTTGCTAATCTAAAAGCTCTCTTTAAATTCCTTTCTCACGCTAAGTGAAGAATAAAGCAGGAAGAAAAAACAAAGATCAAGATTGATAATGTGACAATAGCTCTATTACTGATACTGTCAGCAACATCTAGTATTTTGCTACAATTTATTTACCTTTCTCTCGTAAGACAATTCATGCTACCACTATTTTACACAAGAATGAAATGAAAGTAGATGTAGATCTTTTCCCACATACCTTATACAATTGTCAGGATCATTCTTGCAATCCGTGTTACATCGAAAACGTTCCCATGAGAGCCAGCCCATGGGTGGAGTGCGGGCCAGCCCATTCTCCAATGTTTGTACCACTGATGAACATATTATCACCACCACTAGCACACACAACACACATTTCACTCCACGATAATCCATAACTGAGCCAGACAATCCGTGCTATCTGTAACAAAGTATGTGGTGGTTTTCAGTTCTTCGCACTTGTTTCGCACACATGTACCTATAAACATTGAAGTTCACATTAGTGGTTCCCAACTCTAGCTTTTCTAAGTTAGTAATATAAATAACAAAGGACACCTGCACCTTGTAACAAAAAATAAATTACAATAAAATGAGATTCGTGGTAGTTTTTTTTATTTTTAACAAAATATGTGATCTATTACGAAGTACAATGTATGAGGGATACTATTATTTCAGAATTGGTTTTTTGGTGAAATAAAATGGCTAATTTTAGTTTTACCTTCCTTCTGTTCCATGGTATTTTGTGAAATAAATTATTTTATACTAGGCCTACGGTACTTTTGACAGTAAATATGGTCAAATGTAATTCCTATCGCAGTGATTTCAGTGATAATCAGTATCATTAAAAATATGGTTATAGCTCAATATTATTATTGAACAATAAATCTACTGACATAATTCTTTGCAAATATAAAAAAGGTCACCTGGCCTGACTATCCACACACATATAAAAAAAAAAAAAAAATAATAATAATAATAATAATAATAAATAAATAAATAAACTAGCCTACAAAATTAAATCTGTATTTGTAGTTGTAGAGTATATTGGATATAGGCCTATTGGATAAACTCAAGATTTATACAATATTTAAAAGCGAATTGTTTGAGAAAGAGCATACCAGTATCAGTTTTAATGGATTAACTCAAAATAGGCCTACTAAAATTTTACAATATTTAAACATGAGATGGCTAATTTAGAATCTTTTAAGTTATAACTAGCATATTATTGATATGATGATTTAGTAAATGCTCCGCGATAAACGCAGGGAGGAAAAAACTACATTATGAAATTTGCACATATTTCGGCGACACTTTTTTTAAATAAAGAACCATTATTAGGGCCATGATCTCCTGTTCTTGTCATGACAGTTGCATACGCGGTAAAATCACTTGCAGTGCATAGGAGAGCGCTGAATGCTCTAAAGGACACCGTTTTGCTAGCTAGTGCGTGTAGACATATAAATTTATAGGTTCCTCCTAGAAAAAATTTTAAACTCCAGCACTGGATTTAAGTAAGATAATAAGATAGTTTCTTTGTTCAAATATATATGGACCTATCAAGCTCTGTTTTACTTCAAATTTCAATTATACAACAAACATACAGCCCTCTGAGATATGATAATTAAAGTTCATTTCAAATACTGTTCCTGAGCCTCACAAAGACTGTGGATTTAATATGTTTAATGAATATTTTTTATAACAACAATGAGTTCAAATCACCGGCATGTTCCTGAAGTGCTCATCTCCTATTTCCTACTTCCTCATTATGATCACAAAAAAATAAACAATACAAATCATAGGTTATATGACAGCAAAAATCCTGACAAGACTAATATATTAAATACCTAATTAAATAATAAAGCACAAGTCATTTCCCACTATTTGAAATAGGTATGAGAGCAAGAAGGTTGGGAACCACTACTTCCAGTAAACACACAAGCACAAAAACAATTAATTCACTCCTATACAGCTCTTGCAAGCTGTCTGAGGAGACTACTGCCTGGTCTCTCTAAGCAAAGTCTCAGCTAGCTTACCTCCTACGTCCCCCTCCACTTGTAGCACTTTCACCCAATGCCCCACATTCAAAATGACTTGAGGCATCTACAATGGTATTACCTGGCAGGGGAATATTCTTCCCATGGTCATTAGCCACGGTATGCACAAATTTTTACATCCATTATCAAACACAGTGCTTCTGTTATATGTCTCAACTAGGAAGACAATCTAAGAAGATTAAGATGTAACAGTATGATATAATTGTATGGGGTCGAATCTTGGTGGATATATATATGGCATTTACGAATAGGGTGGCCAGACGTCCGGCTTTTGGCCGGACTGTAAGGCTTTTTGCTAAGCAGTCCTCCATCCGGCGCGGCTTTATGCCGGACGTTGATTTGTCCCCCTTTTCGAGACTCTGATGAATCGGTAAAGCATATTAATAAAATTTGTATTTTCCCGTATGTTCCTGCCAATCCTAAGGTTTGCACGCTTGTCGATACTATTATTTGTTTAGTTGGTGCAGCGGAAAATTTCTGAATCTATTCCTAAGGTTGGCACGCTTGTCCATACGATGAAAGCGTACTATCATTTATTTTATATAAATGCAGTTATTAAGTAAAATTTGTCAGGGTTATACCATGTAATATCTGCTGTCCAGCCGTCCATGCCCGAAGTTTTATACTATGCTAGATTACCGAAGAAGTGTGTCCTCCTTTCTGACAATTTAGAAATGGCCACCCTATTTACGAATGAAATGCAGTCAGAGTATGTTTTTTTCTGGATGCTTCTGTTTCTCCTGCTATGTTATCATTCCACCATTGTTCCATTCATCGTAATACAACTACTGGTTGCAATACCAGAATATTAATTCGCAGGATCACAATATCTGTGCTAAGACTAGATAAAAAAAGCCATGCGAGTTTAATTTAGTTTAATTTGACTATATACACTTTTATGCTTCACTTAGGCCTAACCTTATTTTGGTAAGACTCGTTTCAAGGAGCTTCCTTCTCATTTTCAAGTAGGCTGCAATGTCAACTCAATGTCCTTGAAATGTGTCATACCAAAATAAAGGGTAAGTGAAGCATAAAAGTGTGTAGGCTATACCAGTAGTCACCTCATAAACGGTAGTAAATTGAATTTATTATAGCTGCTTCACTGTGTAAGTTCCACAAAAACTTTAGTGAGTGTTTGATAGTGATATTTCATCAACTAAAAAGGCAACAGGATTTTTTCAGAACACAAGTTATATACCATAGTGTGACAAGTTAAACAAGTTGCGCGGTAGCACAAGCAGAAGGGAGACTGGCGCATAGTGTTGTTATTTTTCCGGAAAAATATTTTTTGGAAAAATTTCCGGGAAAATTTCTGGAAAAATTGGAAAAATAAGGAAAAATTGGAAAAATAAGGAAAAATTGGAAAAATAAGGAAAAATTGGAATAAATAAATAAATAAATAAAACACCACCAATAATAGAAAAAGATATAAAAGTATATTTTCACTGAATATAAATTTTCACTGATTAAATGCAATAATTATTATCGGTGAATTACTACCAAGCTAACTTTAGATATGCAAATTCGATACTGAGGCATTCAGAGGATGGCTAGAAGATAACAGAATAAAAACATACGATATTTACCCAAAAGCCAAAACTGAGGATGGAATGTAAGTTAAAATATCATTTACACAATTCCAATAAGTTGACATCATGTAAATGCCTAGAACTGGAAAGAGTACATGAAATAAAGTATTTAGGTCTAACAGTTGGCAGTAAATTAAAATGGAAAAAACACATTAATATATTACTAAAGAAGTTAAGTTTGATATACCGTAATTAACTAGTTCACGTCTACAAGCTGAGCTCACAGTCAGCTAACTGTGAGAAATGTTATTTATAATGTCATATTGTAGGCCTAATGTTACATGTTGTTACACTGTTATATTATATACTTATAGTTATGGACGTAAGGTAAATAGCTCAGCTTGGTATGCACTTTTTTCTTCATCTAAAGTTCTTCTGAATAACTAGAAGTGTCATGGACAGAGTATTCACTTTGTTCTGTGTCACTTGAATCGCTTCCAGACTCAGTTTCTTCTTCTTCTTCTTCTTCAGCACCAGGTGCCCCACACAACACTTTTTTCAGATGCCCTGGTTTGTCATAAGTTACATTACTTTTTTCATTTTGATGTTTTAAATTTGTTTCTGTTGCCTGACTTGTCTCACTTGGCCCACTTGGTTGTAGCGTCTCCCTCCACGCTGGCTTTATTGACGTTTGTTGCTTAATAAGTTTAAGATTATGTGCTATGAACACAAGATCGCCTGCTCTTTTATTGGTCAATCTGTTTCTTTTAGCTGTATGAATATTTCCATATGTGCTAAAGCTGCGTTCTGTTGCAGCACTTGTTGCGGGTAAGGACAGGATTGATGCAGCAATACTAGACAGGGCTGAGGAAGAGCAAATTCCTTTCCACCATACCCTTGGGACAATTTTTCCAACACACTTCCATACAAATGGTTTTGCCCATAGCCCTTCCTTTGTTTGATAATGAGCCAAGTCAGCTAACACATCAGAACTGGCGTGTCCAGTGTGTTCAGATAACATATCTATGTACTCAGAGGCTTCTCAAATAAGCAATTTGGCTGGGGCTTGGACACATACACACACTTAAAAAAAGCACTTAATCATATTTTTCCTATTTTTCCATATTTTTCCGTTGAAAATTTTCCAACTCACATCACTACTGGCGCAGAACCCTCTTTTCCCTGCTTAGCTATCCCATCACTAGGCCACGCCAGCAATGAAGTCTTGCAGTCGGGCATATTCGCTCGTCGACCGGGTGTTTGGTCTGTTTCTTGGAGTAGAGGGGAGGAGTGGAAGTAAAGCCAAAGGCGTGGTCGATTTGCAACCTGAATATTCACACGCTTCTTATTTAACTTGTCGCACTATAAGTCTCTCTCCAATGAATTTTGATGAACAACTTGATCTATTTCAAAACAATAATAAATGTGTGAATACAGCTCAAAGTATGCAACATTGTGTGGGCTACACATAATTATATAACTGTTTTGACATTTAACACACACTCTGTTTTATTTAAATGAAGTTGTGTGATTTTGCAACCAACTATCCTACATCTGCAGAACATAAATATTGTGATGTTAAAGGCAACTTATTACTTGGCATGTTGCCTTAATTGGACAGGGCTGATAAATGTGGTGTAAGCACCTGAATTTTGCATCATGAGTAAAATGCAGGTTTGACTAGTTACCAATCTGCAAGATGAGAAGATTCATCTGGTAGATATATCTGCTTTAGAGTGTTTGAGGATGTAACACTCATAATTTTCCAAATCTGTGCCTATATGAGATGGTTTGGAAGGGGGACTGGACTTTGTTTGAGGCTTTTGAAGTGTTCTGTTATCGTATTTTGAAATTTCAGCCAGTTTTTTGTTCATTATGGGAGTACACTGTAGTACAGTTAATTGAGGCATTGCACTGCAACAAGATGATCAAGAGTTCAACCCCTGATGAGGTTATTAGGATTTTCTAATTGGCCTATATCTTCTAGTGGCAATATGATTCTGTGATCAAATCAGCTTCTAGCAGAAATGAGTATTAGGGACAATCCTAGAGGTGGGTAAAATAAAAAATGAGGCTGGCATCTTACCATCCCTTTTCCACTTTATAGTTTGAGGAGTAGGGCTTTTAACAACTTAGCAGTTTGGTATATAGTGACCAGCCGTGTACTCCTGCTGCCTTGTACCCCCAGAGAATTTGAGTGACAGTACACTTGCAGCCACCCATTTGCTCAGAGGTCTGCGTTGATCTAGTCAGTTCCGGATACAATAAATGGTGGGGGGGGGGGAACATGTCACTAGCTGGAACTAAACCCTGGCTTCCAGGCTGTGACTAATCATATTAGTGATCAGGCCACACAGGCAGTGTTACCAGTATGAAAAGATAGACTATATCTTAAAAAATAAAAATGAAAAAAAATTAAAAAACCTAAGAAAATCCGTTTAAATTAAGTAAGCACATAAATGATACATCAATGGTTGGTTGGTTATAAGGCTAATAAACAACATGGGGAAATACTGCAACTTATGTCTGTGACCTCACTAGAGCACTAGAAATTTGTCTTGCAGGAGTTCTTTTACATGCCTGTAAATCCATCGACATGGGCCTGTCACATTTATGAAAAACATAAATGCCACGTACCTGGGCCAGGACCAAACCTCAACCTCGAGCACAGGAAGACCGCTTTATTCACTGCACTACCACGGCCAATTGATGTATGAAGTAATCAGGATATACAGATGAATGTTTTTACCGGTATCTATTGACACATTATATACCTTCCCTTGGGCATTTAGAAGCAAACAATGAAAAACTTCGCATTGTGAACTTATCACGAATGCTTGCCAAGAATAGCTAATAAATTGTTAACTTTTCTTTAACATTCACGAACAGTTTAAACAAGAACATGGATTAGGAAAAAGTGAAGTTTTATTTTACATCATTAAAGAAACTGACATGTGTATTGTTCTGTGGACTCTCAATGCAGGCATATTGCAGTCATGAAGTTGTTATCAGTGATTACTAAGAACAGCTGCTATTGTTGGCTTTTTATCACGGTCAGGGTTTGGTAAACCAGATAGATTGTGTGTCCCTGATGAATACTTTTAACATTAATGGCCTATTGCTGGCAAGCTGGCTAAAAATTGTCATGCAATGGAGACTTTATAGTCATTAGTATGTAAGTATGTGACCTAAGAATGATATAAATTAAAAAGATGTAGGTTATGACATAAAATGAGACGATAAATGGACCTATAAATAGAGAACTTATGACATCCCAGAATTCAACAGGTTAAAGGTTAATGTAGTTGGTTAATATTTTTAGCCAGTGGCAATATGGTGGCTACCTGCGTGGTCTTGTTGTTAGCATTACTGGCTACAGAATCCCCCAGTATCTCCTTGGATTGTGAATGGAGTGCACTCAGCCTCTTGATTCAAACCGAGAGCTTCTTGATTAAGAAGTAGTGGCTCCGGTCATGGAAACTATGATTAATGGCTGTGGGTGTCAGCATGGTGACCACATGCCCCCAAATCCTGCCATCTGCCTATGGTAGATGATGCAGACACCAGATGGTAGGCCTAACTAGTCAGACCTTCAGGGAGGTAGTATCACAGATTAGTTTCACTAAGGTCCAGAGATTGGCTCCAAGAGGAACAATATCAGATTCCGATGTATTTATATGTATTTAGTTAGACTTTGTACAATCACTACCTGTTCCGGTACCATGAGTCTGATTACAAATAATTTGTAAGTATATTTGATGCCATGTATGTATTATTGAATTAGAATAAGTACTGTTACTGGGTATGCTGTGGCATGGCTGGTTGAGGCACTGCGCTTCAAACTGGAAGGTCATGGGGTTAAAACCCGATGAAGTCGTTGAAAGTTTTTCAATTGACCTAATGCTTCTGGTGGCATTAAGTTCCTGGTTTGACAGCCTCTAATAGATATGAGTACCAGTACCAAGAGGTTAAGGTGGCTGCTGCATAAGGCTCACAATCTTACCACCTTCTTCATGCAGTGGCGTTCCTAGGGTGGGGCGGTCCGCCCCGGGCCCCACTTACTATGGGGGCCCCCATTGATGACCCATCCTAATATAAATATTAATGTTCCACCTGATTTTGTAAAACAAGGCAGTGAATTTTTCCAAAGCAAACAAGGGCCTTTTGATTAAACACAGAAATCAGGAGAAAAGTTGTTTTTAACTATTTATGTTTCACTTTAAACTTGTGAAAGAAGTTTTTCAAAACTGTTAATTAATCAGAAATTATTTGCGCTCAACAATGAGCCAAATCAGACTAAATGGACTAGCAATGGCTATGAAAATAAACTTTCATGAGACAATTAGATAATTTTCTAACGTAAAAGTTATAAAAAGACAATTTTAAACATGACTATTACATTGCCTATTCTGAATTAATATAATACATATTTTGCTAATTTATTATCTAACTCTCCGAATAAATTAAAACTGTTGTTTGTCACCTTAAAATTTCGTTAACTTTGTCATATTTAAACTTAACCTTTTTCCATTTCATTACTTTGTATTTATGCACACATTTGTATTTTGCTAATCGGTTAACGTAATATTATTGTACTAATGCCTGTTTGTATTTAATAAATAACTATATTATATACTGCACAAGTTCGCTCCCTTATTCTGTCTATTATTTTTTCGTATAGATTAGCCCATGGAGACGAACTGAAAGACAAAAAAGATAGCCATAGAAAAAGTTAAAAATAGCCGTGTTGGTAGCTTTTGCTGAGGGGAGGGGGTCTCAGAAATAAATCCGCCCCGGGCCCCAAGTGGTCTAGTTACGCCACTGCCTTCATGTGCTGAATGTATAAAAATCTTGGAGCCTTAAAATTCTGGAACCCCATGGACCTTCACAGTGTAAACAAAGGGACAGTTTTTAAAGTCGAACTCATTTTGTGTTAATGAAGAATACAAAAATTGATATTAGGCCTGTGCGAGTACTCACAGACACATTATCAAACAACGAAGAAGTGACATTAAAAGAACAGCACGGTCTATAACATGAGGCAGAAGAATGTGCCATGGCATGTGCCATTGCTTTGATTTTTTGCTGCTGCCAACCATTCATACCTTGTACATAGGTTAGTTACCTTGACACAATTGCACCATTTCTAGCAGGACAGATCAACAGTTATGTGTAACACGTCAAGTATCTGCCAGACCCTGACCAGTGAGAGGAATTCTTCTCTCCAACCTTCCCACATTCCAAGCTAAAATATAACTGTACCGGTACATTATAAAATTAATTATCATGCATCATGGTCAGTGTTTTTGAAGTGAAACTTCTTCAGCCCCGGTAGGGGTAGATCCAGAGCTTGTGTCACACTAAAAATCGTCACAAAATTAGTGTCACACTCAAAATCGTCACGAAATTAGTGAGGTGTGACGGAACGGACTGCACAGAAAACAATCAACTCAATGATTAGGCTTATCCAAAATTTAAAAAAGACAAAAATTCAAAATTTAAAAATCGAAAATTAAAAAATCTAAAAATCCAAAATTTAAAAATCGAAAATTAAAAAATCTAAAAATCCAAAATTTAAAAATCGAAAATTAAAAACTCCCAAAAATAAAAAATTTAAAAAATTAAAAGATGAAACATTAAAAAAATCCAAAATCCAAAATTTAAAAAGTTCAAAAACCGAGTATTAAAAAGTCCAACAATCCAACATTGAAAACTCAAAAAATCCAAAATTGAAAATAATAAAAAAATAAAAAGAAGTTTCACTTCTGTCGCATGGCATTCCACGCACACTTTTTTTTCCCCCCTGAGGGTACGCAAAGCCCCTTAAATATTTTTCAAGTTTCATGTAGGAGAAAATCAATATTTTCCACAATTTTGAAAACTGGAGAAATTTGTGCCAAACAAAATAATAAAAATGATAATTATGAATTGTTTGCAATAAAGTAGCTGTTACAGTGTGTCCAACTGAAAAGTTTTAAAATAAAGGACAGACACACCGAGTGAAAAGGGGGGTGTGGGCGAAGCTAAATACAACACATACTAATATACCGTTAATAACAATATGGTACAGTTTGGAGTTTGTTTTTATCACTGCTTTCATTTGTAGCAACTGAAAACGGAACTTGAATACGAGTCTGAACAATCTGAAAACCTGCATAGTTCTTTGGAGGAAAAGTTCAGCTTAAATTCAAGTTTTTTAATGTATTATCTATTATCTATTTCAAAATGGCTTCCTCTTCACCCTTCATAGCCATTCCGTTCCTCCCAGAGTTTTAATTCTTTAGTCTACAAGTTTAATTTCTACATTTATAATTGATCGTAACTTACACATTATACAATAACATAAGAATGCAAAACTCTGCATGTTTTCAGCTTAAATCTGAGTTTAGACACTTAAAAAAAAGAAAAAGCTTGTTTTTTTAATGGCCTCTTGATAGCTTATTTGTATATAATTTGAATAAAAAAAGGACAACACTAAAAAAAAAGGACAATTAAAGCACTTGTTTAATAGTCCCCATTTTAAAGGACAGTCCTTAAAAAAAAAGACTGTTGGACATACTGCTGTTATTAGTGTTAGGATATGTTCGTTATCTATCCCTTGATTTTCAAGAGGTGTGGCCTGACATTAGCACTGCAATCAGGAAAACAAGCGAGCGCTACAGCACCGCTGCACAACGATTACCATGACTACGTTGCCGATGTTACTCCTTCAAAAATAGCATATGTTCAAGAGTTTGTTGTATCCCTTTCCTCTTGGCTTGATATTGCATTTTTTGCATTAAAGATGCTGCACATGTCGTTGTGTCAATGGCTATTCTGCATTTGTTTTTCATATGAGTTAAATTATATGTTCCCTTGTGAAAATGACTGCTTATTAAGATATATGTCAGATGATCAGCAATATCCCGCAGTTAGTTCCGAGGTTGGTTGCAAACCTGTCAGCCTAAAACTTAAAAAAATAGAGGTAGGCCTATAGCTACTATTCACTTTAAATTTAGAGTCTTCTAGTGAAAGGGTGGAGTATCGTAGACTAATACACACAATTAATTCTGTTTTCCACTCAACTTCACTAATATAAGTAATGACTTACACATAATGCATTTCACATATATAGTTAAGTTAATATAAGACTGGTCCCCATCAACAGATCCAACATAAAAACACTACTAAAATCTGGACAAATGGACAAAATTCCCCCAAAGAAAAACTCTGGCATTTATGAATTAAAATGCAAACACTGCAGCAAACTTTATATTGGAAAAACTAAGAGAAATTTAAATATAAGACATAAGGAACACTTAAGAAATATAAAGTATAAACAAACAGATAAATCGGCAGTTGCATATCACTTTTGGACCACGGAACATGAATTTGAAGATGACATTAAATTATTAAAATCTGTAACGAAACCGATAGAACTAACGGTCTGGGAAAAAATTTTCATTCAAAGGAACAGGAATAACTTGGTTAATTTTGATATCCCAAAGGAAAACGACCTCATCACTACACTGATACGTCCAACAGAGACATCTACCGGTCTTCCAGCAAACTCGGCAGTTGACCTCATCTGATGATGCAGCTAAGAAGCTGTGAAATGCATTATGTGTAAGTCATTACTTATATTAGTGAAGTTGAGTGGAAAACAGAATTAATCGTGTGTATTTGATTACTTCACTGTGAATCCCAGTTACAATATTAGTTTATTATCGTAGACTAAGTTGCAGCTTACGGGTAGAATTGATGTGTACGAACTGAATCCACCTCCGAGGACTTAAATTCGTATAACCTTATGCATATTGTGTGATTCTACTTTCATTCTAAATAGCCTATCTGGTAAAGTGTGGCAATGTTCCGTCAAGTCAAAAGCGAGAATAGGCTACTCCTTAAATCTTTTTTTGAAAAAAAAAAAAAAAAAAAAGCACTTATCATGGTATTAGATTAAATGTAGGATATGTAGGGCCTACTGAACTTCTTAGCACATAAGTAGATAGGCTACAGGAAAACGGTTAAAAAATTGTAAGAATAAATGCAACTATCCTTTAAAATTACAATGATCATTGGGTATGAGAGACAGAGCAAGGAAGTCAACAAAATCACACTATGGTATACGTCAAAACTAAATATACTGAAACCTACAGAATTCTGTAGTCTAGTTCATATGTACCGGTATCTGCAGTGGAAAAGGTCCAAGGGTGCCATTAAACGAAATAGGCTAATGAATAAGCATGGGTGAGTGAAACTAACTTCTACGTAGTTTAACAATACCCGTGTAAGGTAGACCTCAGAGCAGAGGCACTAAACTGACAGCAAAGTAAATGTTCTAAAAACTTTAAATTTAATTGGACATGTTGAAAATATCCCTTAGATTAAATATCTAAAAGATGCCTCATTTATGTTCTCTTTTCAGTAGTCTGCGACAAGAAGATCACTGCTTATAGTGCATGAGAATGAAAGGCTATCGTGAAGGGGTGAGTTGATGATCTGGGCAGTACCCACAGAAGCCCCTAACTGAATTTATCTACAAAAGCGGAAACGTGTTGGGTGTGAAAGCCACCATATTTAGCCACAGTACATTTATGACCATATAAAAAAAAATCAGGCTATTGGACGCCAGAGCTCAACTATTGAAAAGGGTGTTAAATACGGTACATTTTTTCTTTATCTCAAGGGTGTGCCAGGGCACCTTTGCACAGGGAGTGCACCAGGAAAAAATCCCGGTATCACATAGGGCCAGACAATTTCTGAAAAACTCAATGATGCTACATCCCTGGAGGGACTAGGCCTACCTTCCAATTGCTGCATCCCTACCAAAGGCAGATGGCAAGATTGGGGGACATGTGGTCAGTAGGCCTATGCCAACACCCATGACCGTTATTTAAAGATTCTGTGACCAGAGCTGCTACTTCTCAATCAAGCAGCTTCTCAGTTTGTATCACGAGGCTGAATGCACCCCATTCCAGACCTCTCTTCCACAGAAAAATCTGAGGTGGTACCAGGGATCGAACTTGGGCCTGTGGATCAGTCCCTGACAACATCCCCATATATTTTAATCATCAGTGTAGTGCCATGTAGGGCTTAGTCTTACATGATATCTATTGACGGTTATCCAGCAGTTTGTTGAACAGAAGATAGGCGAGCGAAGTTTCTATCCAAGTAGAAACTTAGATAACTTAATTGTATAGTCAGTATAGGTAAATTTTTATTTTGTATGATTCCTATATTCCCTGTTTTTGTAATACACCCTAGTTTTAATTCAAACTGAAAAGTAAATTTTATGAAGAATTTCAGGTTATGCACCAGAATTGTCTCTGACATTTATTGAAAACGGTGTTGAAAGAAATAATAGGCTAGGGTATTGGTGAACCGGTAGGTAAAGCTGTCAGGAATATGTCCATAACATTCAGTGCATTAAATTGACATTATATAGCGAACATATTCTCTAAGATTATGAGTGGCATTTGTATGACAAGAAGTATGTTTACTTTTGCATTGAGAAATTCAGGTCCCAATGTGACTTGAACTGGAAAAAAAATACAACATGCAAAGGGTTGAAACACTTTTAAGAGCAATTTATCATTTTTATGTAACAAAGGATGCCGGTAGTTATGCTGTCATAAAAACTGAACATGTGTCACTGTATCTGCAATTCTCCGATAACACAATTTCAACTACATAACCTGTTTCCCCCTAACATTACACATGTTTTACGGTGCAACGTTGGGTTGTGTCAACATGCAGTTCATTTTACCTTGAAAGATCTGCTCTCGTTTCACTTCCACAGTTCTAGCCGGCTTCCGTTTAGAGAAGGTAAAAGTTGACTTTAGAAGAACGAGGCCAGCGATCACTGTGCCCACTGATTATAATATTCTGTTCATCACTACACAACTGACATTCGTTTGGTCAATATACTTCGCCCTCCTGTCAGGTGTCTGGAGTGATACGCCCTCCTCTGGTACTCCACGAGTAAATCTTATATTGATTTGAAACACATTACACCGTTGAAAGATCACTCATTATAATCAAACAAATAGAGCTCCATTATCCCACTAATGAATCATCTATTTTATTTAATGTTTTACTTAATTCCGTATTAGAGTGTACGTCGACCTCCACGACCATGTGTTTCATGAGACTGACACGAAGCAACATGCGTCTGCGCCGGCGCACCTGCGCAGAACTCTAGTCCATCTTTAAATGTCAGCACGTGGCAAAGGTTCTTTCTAACAATACATGTGCTCATTGCCGAAAATTATGAATAAATTAATAAATTAGGCCTACTAGCAAATTTGTGCCGGCAACATCGGGGGGAAACAAACCATAACAATCATTAATCTGTATCAATCAAATGATTAATTCACGTGAAACAATGGGATTAAAACATTTAATTCTTATTTATTTATTTTTATTTATTTCAAATACGATACAGCCCCATGTACTTAGTATCATACACACGGTGTGCAATATTCGTGTTCATGGTGTACAGTGGCGGACGCAGAGGGGGGATTGGGGGGATATATCCCCCCCCCCCCCGAAATTTGAAAAAAAGGCTATATATGCACTCCAAGTGGCCAGTTTTATAAATTAATTATATATGTAAGTTAATTAATTTTTTGTAGTATTCTTCCTACCTATACAAACCCCCCCCCCGAAAAATTCTGCTTCCGCCACTGATGGTGTAGACCTATGTGTCGCAAGCTTATTGTAAATTCAGTGTTTTTTTTTTTTTTTTTTTTTACAAAATGCCCAGTCTTTGAACAAAATGCTGGGAAATTATTAATGAAACACCTATTCTCATTCTGCAATTGGACTGTTTACCCTTCAGACATAAAAGAAGACGGAATGAGGTCAGATTGTAAAAAAAAAATATATATATGTTAGGTCTATTTAAAACGTTAGCTCTGTAATTTGACTGTATAATAAAATCAGTGATGTGAATGAGGCGTGAGAAGAACTATTTCAAAGCAATTTGTAGAATGGATTATTCATTAGCAATTTGCCAGCATTTTGTATAAAAAAAAAACCTGGGCATTTTGTAATAAGACTGAATTAACAGTTTGCCTGCGGCATATACACCATCTTTTTCGTACTGTAGGCAATATAAAGAGAGGCCCGGATTATATCAATATATTTCTCGGACCTAGAGTTATATTCATTGCGACTATTTAGCATTTTATCGAGTAGTTACATTCGCATGTAGTAAATAATTAAAACCACAAAAAATGAATAAAACACAAAGCTATTTGAGTCATTGTAAGCAAGAATGCGAGATACGATGGCGAGTCAAGCGATATACAAGGTCAATAATATAGACTCTGCGGTTTTCTAGCGATGGTCGCGCTGTATGCGGTTATTATCAACACTTTTCATCATGGAAATCAGCTGGGATACAAAAAACAATAATAATATGCAATAGATTTACCATCAACATCCCCTACGGATGTACATAATGGCACAATAGGCGTACACACTTCACATAGGGTTACCAAAATTTGGTTTGACCGGAGGTTTAGGCTTAATTGCTTGGCACTCCGGGGGTAAGGGTGGGCACAAAAAAAAAGACCTACAATCTATTATGAGTTTTTCTTCAGCAACGTGCCATTGCATTTTCTCCGCATTTCAAGTGTCCCATTATTGCCAACTGTTTTGGGGCTGTTCAGTTCTCAAAACCTTGTTCAAAACAGTTTATCTTTAGCCACCATTTTAGACCCGTTGCTATGAACGTCGGGAAATCTTTGATCCAAAGTAACAACATGCAGACTGGCGTAGCCAGCTGGCTCAAAGTCTTCTGATTTCATGAACTACAAGACGCTGCGAGAACTTGAAATTATATATTAAATTAAACGTAAATAAGGAATTTATTAAAAAAAAAAAAGAGTTCCCTAGCGAAATCAATAAATGTTAAATGTATATTCTGGGCTACTGTACATGAGCATGGACTTGGCTTTCAGGACCGTCTGGAAGTTTTACAAATTATACTGATCTGTCCCATCATAACTGCCTCCGCAGAAAGGACTTTTTCTGTATTTAGACGAATAAAAGCTTACACCAGGACAACCATGTCAAGCACAAGGCTCTGTAATCTATCAACTTAACTCTATCCATTGAGAGGGAGAAATGTTGGGATTTGTTAATGGGCCCATCGTCAGTAATTGACAGATTCGCTGCTAAGAAATTTCGACGGCTCCAGTTCACCTTATGAAGCTTGCACGGTTGGCATAATTTTTCATGTCATAAGGCTTCTAAGAATGAGAGTTCACGGCAGCGGCGTTGTCAGGATATGGGACAGATACTTTCTACCTCGTAATATCTGAGGCCACTCAAAATAATCTGGCTACGCCACTGCATGCAAAAAGCCTTCAAAGAATCATCAAAGACGGTTTGTTTTTCAACTTCTTGAAATAAAGGGCGGCCATTTTCTTTGCTCAAAGCAATTTGAAAAGAATAAGAAAAAAAACTTAGATAGGGAAATACCATTTACCATTCGCGTCCAACACTTTTCAGAGTAAGGAAATCAGTTACGTTTTCCTCTTTATCTTTCGTTTTAACACTATATTAATGACTAGAGCAACAGCTAAATCTGTGATTTCAAAAGAATTGTTCTTCCATGTCATTAACATAACTTGAGTCAAAGAGGTGTAAGCTTTTGACGCTTGAACACTGCCAGGTTGTTCGCACACCATACATACTTATGTATTAGTAGGCAATATTTTTCTCAGGGCACCTTGCTGTGCTGGCGTAGATGATCTGCAAGTAAATGTTAACAGAATAGTGCCAAGTCGCGGAGTGATTAATCACACAAAACTACATAACCCATTAAAAAGCACACAGAAAACTGGGCATTTCAATTTTTACGTACTTTTGTTTATAGTGGATTTGTAGAGCATCACATCGCGATCAAAAAGTGACTTGACGTTTACTGTGGGGTCTTTTTAGCCGATTAGGCCTACCAGCCGTTTTAACGAAACTTCTGTTTTCCCATTTCAATTATTTTCTCAAAAAGTTGAAAATATTTTTCGATAAAATGTTTACCACAGGTAGGTGTTACAGATCGCTAGAATTTCACCCCAATAGACCTCTTGTGATACATACAAGCCAGCCAATAATAAAATGTTGAAAAATCGCGATTTTTAGATTTTCGATTATCTTGCAAGAAGTTACGAACCGATTTTTATCGTTTTCGACGCATTTTCTTCGTATCTGTAAGCTGTATCTCGTTATATATTTATTTTTCCTCATATTTTCTTTTTTATATCTTAAAAAAACACTTTTTATACCTATTTGCATTTTTTCACTACTAGGCCTGTACTTCTGAGTTTTTCCCGGACTACTATACCGTAGGCCTACTGCCACCTCTTGGTGCAGTGATGGAGAAACGTTATGGGGAAACCTCTATGGGATTGAGCCAAATTATAGAAAAACTTCACAGGGTGAACGAAAGAGTTTGAGGTGCTGAAATGGTGCAATTTTCCAAACTATTTTGTGTTTATTTGCCCCTTATAATGAAGAAGTAAGTTATAAGATGAGTGGAACTGCGACTGTACTTCTGATAGGTTTTCATAGTCCGGTTGCAACTGAAAGGAGATGAACCCAGGAGTGAAATCAAAAGTCTGTCAGTCTGTCAATCTTTTTCGAAGCATCAAAGAAGAAAACACTTGCACACGCACATATTAAGATGAAATCATGATCATAACTTTCTGGACACGAGAAATCAAAATTGGAAACTTGATTTGGTTAAAGATTTGTAGAATTCAAGTTTTGAGTCGTTAAGAAACAATAATTTTAGAGTTACTTTGCAACTCAACTATTCTGAACTGAATGTCCGGTTTTGCTGTTTCCAGTCCACAGCAAATGAATAATGAAAATAGCTAACGCTTTTTCAATTCTAAAAGTCTTTAAGTTATGGAATGATTATTCTTTCACAGTGGCCGTGTGTAGGCTAAGATGGAAAGGTGAAGTCAGATTGAAAAATGCAATGCTATAGCCGGGATTCGAACCAGGTTCTTCGTCTCTCCGTGCCGCTGCTCTTACCAACTGAGCTACCGTGGCAACATGCCGGTACAACATTAAATTCTCCAATTGTGCATGCGAATAGATTAAAATTCACGATGAAGTCATGCAATAGAACGAAAAGCAATCGAGTAACTTAAAATCTTCTCTGGCCCGTATCTGGCCCGCGGGCTGTACTTTGCTTATCATTCACTGAGTTAGCTTGTCAGTGCGGAGAACTTGGGACGCAGCTACAATATTTACCCAGAAAAATAAACGAGGTCAATCGTCCACTGTCACTTTCTTTGGAATTCACGAAACGCGGAGCTTCATGTGCGACATCCTACCTACACCGTTCAATCCTCTACCATTCACTTCGCCTTGAGACAGTTCTCATTCCCTACTAAAAAAATTAATACATATAACACATGGTAATATGCCTCTTAACGTTCGGCATCGAAATTCATGCATAGTCTTTTATAGGTTCGATTTTTTTAAAGCCTTAATTTCGAAATTTACATTGAAATTTTGGCGATAGAAATGATGTGGCATAACAAGATAATGTGGCATAACGATGAAATGTTTACTTATTTCCAAAAAATGCCCTGAAGTGGAAAAGTGGTGCCCAGCTAGACAATCCGTCTCGTTAAAATACAGCAATAGGCCTAACCCTTAGAAATACTAAAAATTTAAATAAATTCCAATAGATTCCTAGAATAGTAAATCGTACGCCTACATTATTAGGCGACAAACCCCAGAAATCCACAATAGGCTATTATGATTTTATACAATAACTCTTCCTATTTATATGTAGATTATTGTATACAATGTTGGAAATTGATTAAAAACAAAAAACAAAAACAAAAGGAATCAAATCATCTATAATAGTTCCATATCCATTTCTTCATTAATCCGAAATAATAAAAACTGTTTACCTGCTAAACATTTTTCTATTACTATTATCATTATTATTAATTCTTTTTTTATTAACATTATTATTGTTATAATAATAACAATAATAATGGTTGTTATTGATGTTATTATTCTGATAATCATTATCTTTATATTTATAGGTACGCCAGGGAGCAGTCGGTTGAGGCATTGGGCTATAAACCAGAAGGTCGCGGGTTTGATCCCCGATGAGGTTGTTCGGAATTTCAATTGACCTAATTCTTCTGGTGGCACTTTGGTCGACTCAGCATCTAATAGAAATAAATACCAAGAGTTATCTTAGGGATAAAGGCGGCCGGTGCCTAATAGGCCTACCTTCATGTTCCGAATATCTAACAAATCTGGGCGCCTCAACCTTCTGGAACCTAGGAGCCTCCATGGCCTATACAGAGATGCCTTTACTTTACTTTACTTTTTATTACGTTATGACGGGTTTTGCCTTAGAATATCATATACTGTAGTCACTTTAGGGAGATCACAGTATGCAATAAAAAATAAAACCACACAAATGAGTCACAATACTCACTGTTACTTTCTTTGAATATAGGCTGCCGTTATACATCGTCCCATAATCATGGAAAACCCTTTATTTCGGGCAATAATCCTGAAGAATTTCTTAATTTAATTATGTACCGATATGGCTTTGGATGCAGCAAAGTATATCGGAAAATAAATTAATGAAAAAGTTTAAAAATTATTTAAAATCACGCTACAGGCTACAGGCCAAATCACTCTTCTAATTATTGGAGTCCGTCTCTATTGTATAAATTGTGAGTGTGTATGTGTCTTGCGAATATAAGGGTTAAACTTAACGCAATTAGTACTCACAGAAGTCAGAGTCAATGCCGGACAAAGGTAGCCAATTTGTCGCATTCATTCTGTTCATTAACCTCTGTAAAATATATTTTATGTACTGTTCATGTAATGTTCTAAAAACATATTTTATGTATTTTCACTACACTGTGTTATAAAGCTATTAAATATAGATAATACCCCACTTCAGCATTTCTACTTAATATAAAGAAAATAATGTGCTAAAAACACCTAACTAGTTTAAAAATAAGGTGTCTCTTCGACACATGCTTCTTACATATGACGTAGTAGTATCATAAAGATATCCATTAAAGTACAGAATTTCATCATAACACTGTTATGATGTCGATTAATATCGAACACGGAATCATCTTGAAGCCTCGAAAGGAGCAAAATGAACTGTGTAATAAACAACGTGTATTTAAAATAAAGCCAATTCCGTTCGTGTTAATTGTAATATTACATTAAATTGAGTACATTTCTTGTTTTAAAATCCCTTTTAATTAATTTTAATTAATATTAGAGTTAATTTTAATTAATATTAGAGTTAATTTTAATATTACATTAAATTGAGTACATTTCTTGTTTTAAAATCCCTTGGTTTGAGATAAACGCCAAGAGAAGCTTAGAGTTCCCCGCATGCCATCAGCTGCTATCTATCGAAGAATATGAGAACGACGAGAACTTACCAACAGCTGATCGCCGAGGTCAGCCGCTCGTTGAAAGTAAATTTTCAAAACTTTAACATTTAAATATGGATGTCATTATGGGCTCCTTGCATAATGTACTATTTCGAGTGTGTTACGCAATGTTTTTCTTTCTTGGCGCATTATAGTTATTATTGCGCATACATGTTTATGTGGCTTATAGCACACACACATTTGATACCTTCATTTTAAGGCCACGAAGCGGATCGTGACCAGAATTAAGAAGTCGCGACATCTGTTTACTAAATCCGTTATGTATGTAAGGAGTTAACACCATCTCCTCATGGACCGCAGATGGAGGATTTAGAAACATAAACACAGTGAGTGGGTAAAAAGGTCACAAAGTTTTGATTCATTTTTCTTTATCAAAATAATTTCACTTCGTACAAACCTGAACTCCATTATATTACATTTAAATTATTTTTCTCGAATAAAACTAAGAAAGAATCTGTGGTTATCAGCTTCAGGACGCGATCCACCTAAGGGTCACGGTTATAAACAAAACAGTTAATACTGTAGTACACTGTGCAACGAGCCTATAATGACAATTACTATAGCCAACGCGTGTTCCAATTACCCGTCAAAATAATGCGCTGCAAAATATTAGAATAGCCGGTAAATCATTCGAACAAGTGGAAAAATTCAAATATCTGGGAGCAATAAAAAATTACAGACACAAATAACACTAAACTCAAATAAGGAAATGCTTGTTTTTATGCAGTTCAGAAACTCTTATCTTCCCGTCTTCTGTCCAGAAATCTAAAACTTAAAAAATTGCCGGTTGTATTATATGGCCGCTTATTCTTCGGAAAGAAGGGTACTTAGGAAAATATTTGGGCTTATGAGAGATGAAAATGGGGACTGGAGAAAACTGCATAACGACGAGTTTCATAACCTGTACTCTTCACCGGATATAGTAAGAGTAATTAAATCACGGAGGATGAAATGGGCTGGACATGTTGCGGGCATGGGGAAGGAAAGATATCTCAAAATTGTTGACTGGGAGACCCGAAGGGAATTAAGATTTGCGAGGGATGGTTGGATGGAGTTAACACAGAATAGGGTTGAATGGCGGGCTCCGGTAAGAGCGGCAATTAACCTCCGGGTTTCATAAAATAGATAATATTCCTTTAGCTTGCTAAGGAATTGTCTATTGCCATTGAGCAAGTGTTTCAATTATCATTATATGCAAGTTGTATACGACTGTTTGTTCGACCATAACTAAATATTTAAATTTTTAGTTTTAACTCAATTTGTCGGCTGACCTCGGCGATCAGATGTAGTAAGCTCTCGTCGTTCTCATCTTTTGCGATAGATTGCAGCTGATGGCGTGTGGGGAAATCTCTTGTTTTAACCCCAAAGCAAGGGACTTTAAAACACGAAATGCACTCAATTTAGTATACTATTAAAATTATCACGAACATAATTGATTTATTTTAAATACAGATTGTTTATTATGCAGTTTGACTTGTTACTCTCAAAGCTTCAAGAACGTTCCGTGTTCGATGTTAATCGATACCACAACAGTGTTATAGATATATATTATATTTCGTATTATATATCATAATATATTTGATTAGGACAGTGCTAAGGTGAAATAGGTAGGTTATAAATCCTGAGAACGATGACCGGTATAAAGGTATCTTTAAATGTAGGATGTATCCATAAAAAATATTGCCTTCCACTTAATTATTTTACATCACATCAAATAGGCCTATTCATTTAGGAATTTTTACTCTGCTATTTTGCAAGCATTGCTTAAAAGTTAAAATACATTTACTTATCCCAATTAAAGACTTATAGCTTTATCTTGCACACGTAAGCTTTATTCCACATAGAGGGTAATAATATCTCAATGAACCTTATTTTATTGAATAATAAAGAAAAACTATTTTGTAATAATATTTAATACAACATAAATCATAAATTTTACTTGTATTTGTATTATTTTCTAATACGTTTCTACAATATATACTGCGACTGCCCTGTTTAAAATTGTTTCCTGTTCAAGTTAATATTCGTGTTCTTCTCACGAGCATTTTTTTTTTGTGTCTTTCGGACTCGGTTTTTGTAATAATATCCATGCATGTTTTCTAGATGTAATTATTCACATTCATCACTTAAAATATGAAATGAATTTATAATACTTGTTAGCCTTGAAATAAATTAATTTAATAGACAATCTGTAGTCTCTTCCAAAGAAATTGTACGTTTTTGTAATGACAAAGAGCTTATTAAAGCTCTATATGATCTTTCATTTACTCAGCTTCCCTCCCCTCCCACAACTGGGAACCGTCTCATGTAGTCCCATCATAAATACAATCAAATATTCACATTCCTGATAAGAATTAAGTGCTGATTACAGTAGAGTCCCGAAAACTCGGCCTAATGTGGACCGAAGGGTGGCCGAGTGTGTGAAAATGCTGGGTTATCGGGAAAGGTTTTAAAAAAGAATAAGTACGAGTGTTTCCTCAGAAAATACAGTACTTGTATATATTGGTTGCTTGAGAATACATAGATAGATAGATAGATATTTTATTCCAAAAGACCAAGTGGTCATAGGAAAGTCAATTACAATAATATACAGTAACAATATAACTTAAAACCAATTTACATTATAAAACTCTCGTACACTATACAGAGGGTTAGCCAATAATGTAGTATGAACTGCCTTCTTAAACTGTCCAATAGGCAAGTTCCTAAGATGCAAAGGAATAATATTAAAAAATTTCTTAGAAATATAATCAAAATTCTTAAGGCATAAAGGCATAAGGCATAAAGCTATCTATAATGAAAATTAACTAGTCGACTTTGCAAAAACTGGCTACTTTTTAAAAAAAAGAAATGCGTAATATCCTGTTGTTTTTCGCACTGCACTCTGCTTTTTGCCCTGACAAGGTGTGGCCGAGTTATCCGGACTGCCGGGTTATCGAGTGCCGAGTTTTCGGGACTCTACTGCATTAATTTTTCCCTAATTGAATGTTTTACATTTAAAATATTAGATGGTGACCACGGACAAAAAAGTGTAACAATTGGAGAAGTAAACTACTTGTTTAATCAAACCCTGAAAACAATAGAAATGGGATTCAAACGAAGTATTTATGCACGGCATTTGGTATTAAAATGGGCTTACACCTTATCACCATGTTGTGCTGAACGACATCAGAGGCACAACTTCGAGAAAACTTACCAATACTGTCATATAAGCCTTTGCGCAATAATGAAGTATGCCTAGGATGTTTAAAGAGTTTACTAATCTGCATAAGAAGCATTCATTTTATATTAATAACAGACTCCATTAGTCTCTGCAGGAGATTAAAATGTTGTTTGAAGGCAAAGAGAGGTATTAAGCTTGAATAAAGTATTACGAGTAAAAAGTATTGCTTCAAGCTTTCTCTTCCGCTCGTGGTAAAGACATAGTTTACGGCAAGCGTGAAAGGTTACACTGTGGTTTGAAACCTTGGTTCCTTAATTCCCTACATTTTTGGTAGTTCACGAAAACATGGGCTTGTGTACTAAAAATATATTTGGTACGCTTGTTTCAGTCACATTTGAAGCAAATTTATAGCATGACGTTTAGATGGTATGTGTATCATAAGTAGGGTTCGGATGTTTATGACATGTCATATTTTTATTCTGACCTCCATTCTCACCGCAAACACAAATTAAACATGGATTGCAGATTTCTTATCCTAACCGAACCGTTTTTATTTTGCATATAAAGTCATATTTTGATCATTTTCATGGTCTTGGTCATATTTCGGTCATATCTGTAATTTAACGTCATATTTCGGTTATAAATTCGGTAAAATTATGCAGTATGTGCATTACATTTTCGGCTTAATTTATTTTTTTCGAAAAAGAGTCACAAATATTTTGTTTATACTGTACTGAAATGTGAAGGGACAGTAACAAGTAATAGCACAATTACCTCTTCCTCCTTGTTGTTAACAACTTCCAATAGAAAAGTTATAAAAATATTTTCAGTTCACATCTGTAAACATTAACAGATTAGAAGTTCACCTGTAAAATTGGTAAAAAGTGGTTATCTGATCGCATTAATGTGATGTAATAATTTAGTGTCATTAAACGTTTTAAATTGGAGCATTTACAAAATGAGGTCATATTTAGGATTTTTGGGTCATATTTAGTCATTTTTAAGGTAATATTTTCAGTCATATTTTCCACTTTTTAGGCCATAAACTTCCGAACCCTAATCATAAATTTTATAAAAATGAGGAATGATCTATTAAATGCATGCCCAGTGATTAAGTTACATAAAATACGGTAGGCCACTGTCACATTCTTTTTAGTTCAATTTTATTTATACAGATTTTAAATCATAAATGATATCACATGTGTTACGTTCTGATAGAATACCAGCAAACCATGTACCTTTTGATATGCGACTGCTTTCTATTGTTAAGTGTTATGGCTTCTGCTAATTTCAGTTGACTTTCAATTTTCTCGACGATGATTATGATAGGCCTGCAGGATGAAATGTCGGCGATGAAGAAAATACTCAATTCGGCATTTGCCTTTAGCACTGGGGAAACCATGAAAAACCGAAGTCAAAGTGGCCGGGATTTTAACCCGAGACCTCCCGAATGTGAGTTGAAGACTATATCGTTTGGGTTACTTCACTTGATTATTTATTATTTACTTTTTGCAAAACATATTTCCTTTCAAATTGAATTTTTGAAATTTTCGCAGGAAATACGAATGGATTATGGAAATATAAAAGTTTGTGGAAATATTATTTCAAGTATATCCTATAGGCCTATAGTGATGGGAAGTAATTGAGTAAAAGTAATCAGATTACAAAAACAATTCATTTTTTGGTCCCATTTACTTGTAATCATTACTTTTTGAAAAATGTAATTTATACGTCTTGTAATTTACTTCTGGAAATCAAATTGTAATCGTTACATTTTAGTAATCATCAGTAGTAGTATCATTCTCACTTGTTACACCGTCATCATTAGAGGTACTATTAACAAAAAGTTACTCAATGTGTATGGAATATTGGTGTTGATGTTTTGTTTGTTCAATAATAATTTGAGACTTGTTAACGTCCCAAGCATCTTTATCACTGAATGGGCCAAAGAGTTTATGGCCTTGGGCCGAAAACAAACAAAAATCAAGGAATTTTTAGGTATTGCCATTTTGTAAAGTAATTGTAATTGTAATTTATTAATTACATTTTGAAAAAGTAATTTGTAATTGTAATTAAGTAAAATGTCTCTCACGTAATTGTAATTTAGCCCAATTACTTTCTTTTTGTACTTTTCCCATCACTGCCTATGTATCCAGATTCAAAACTTTAGGTCAGAGGTAGCTAACTGCTTGCAGTAATGGCGATACTGATATATTACATGGTGGGTTAGTTTTGCCGGAATTGCGCGGTTAATCTTCTTCTGCTTCTTCTTCTTTCTTTCTCGTAGTTTATTCTCTCCCTTTTTTAGGATTTAAGCGACCCAAGCCGCCCGGGCCTTACAGGGCCGCGACCTGTCGGGAGAGGGATTATCTTTGGATCACATACATACTTTTTTGACCAGACAAGGACATGGAGGGCCTCCCCGGATGAGGGCCACCTCCGAGACAACACGAACACGATGATATCTGGGGGCCTAAAGTTACCCGACATTTGTCTCAAAGGTGAGGAAAAACCCCAGAAAAAACCCCGCCTAGGTAACTTGTCCCGACCAGGAATCGAACCCGGGCCCGCTGCGTGAGAGGAACGCATCCCCTGAGCCACAGCGGTGGACGCGGGGTTAATAATTTCGTAAATATACCTACATACTTATACATCAAAGAAAGACGGCAGAATTAATTTCAAATTGCATGGAGATCGTTAGATGTGATGTTGTGAAGTAGAAGAAAATAATTATTGTACAAGAGAAATATCGAAGTACATCCTTTTCATATGCACATTACATGAAACATGGGGAGACTGTGGCATTACTCTGGTAAACGCTATTCAAATCTTTCCTTTTAGTATCTAGCATACATAAAGAATAGCACTCCGACAGATGAGATATGAAGTTTTAAAAAAGTGTCGAAAGGGTGTATTAAATATTCATGTACTACTCCATGTTTGTAGCTGGTGACTTTTTCACAAGCGCTCTATCGACATGTTGCATTGGCCCGGACACAGGGGAAGAAGTACCGGTACGTTAGTCTATTTCGATTTCTTCATAATTAACATGCAGCTAATAAATGACCGTAACCTTACCCAGAACTCACCGCGAAAACAAGTAAAAGATTAGGAACTTTCTCTTAATTTTAAGCTATATAATATAACTAGCTGAAAAGGCCCGGCGTCGCCCGGGCTTTGTATTTTGTAATTTGAAATTAACTTATGGAGGACTTTCGATGTTGAAACTCTAGGTCCTGATATAATAATGTATGTAGAATTCGAAATGAGGAAGAACAACATATGGCACTCAGACTATTCCCTCAGAAAACGCTAGATATAGCTTTTTATGGTTCATAGAGGATGTCGAATGCTGCATTCCGTTGCTGCATTCCTGGGAGGGGTTGAAATAAGAAGAAACATAAATTACGTAAGATTGTATTGACTTGACGGAAAATTTTATTTCTTATTCTCATGTTAAACCGTTTCGGGCCTGAAATAAAATAGAAATGCAGTATCACTTTCATACTTTCCTCCCCTAAAACCCGGGACATAATATACTGCGAGTATAGGACTCAAAATGTTCCATCCCATGCTTAGGGCCTATGATAAATCTCAACTAATACAAAGCCTACAGCTATGGATAACTGACTATTTACCGACTTCTGATATAGCATACTCACACACTTAAGTTGTTCCTGCAATACGACCTCTTATTCTACATCAAAATGTGAAGTGAGAAAATATTTCTTATGTCGAGGGTAGAGAAAGTTATGTGACTGCATCACACTGTGCTTTATTTTCGTGTAATTCATTTTTCAGTAATTATTTTCGCCAATATATTACATGGAATCATAATTCGTTAAAGTCCAGCATTAGGCTATATAGTTGCCAAGGCCCTATGTAATCACAGTAAACAATTCACTGTTGCCATGTGAACTGAACAACATTTCATTTTTTTCAGTAGAATATTCACAGAAATTATATAATTTTCAAGGGAAGGACTGATTTGTTTCAATTTTAATGTTGACCGCTATACTTTCCGGGCTTAACTGGGTATGTGTGCAAAATTCCGTGTAAATTGGTAAAGAAATGTAGATTTGTATAAGGAACAAACATACATACATACATACATACATACATACATACATACATACATACATACATACATACATACCCACAAACACACATTCGACTTTATATAATAGATATAAGCTATTCGTAATTATATAATATTCAGGCTTAGTTTATGTTATAATGTAGGCAGTGACGTAGGCAGAAAATAATATCGGGGAGGGTCGAAAGGGCTCACCTCCGGAAAATTTTTAAAAATTGAACTAATGAAAATTACATTTTACGCTAATTTAGCACTGAAAAATTAGTTAGCGAATTTGTTTACTATACGCTAAGACATGCCAACTTAAACAAGAAATCGTTACCTTAGTTATAACACTTATTACTATTTATAAATAAAGTTAAATAACACATGGAATAGTGGAAATAATAGGTCCACATTTACAAGTTCAGTATTTTGTTATTAAATAAGTTTAATTAAATATTTGACAAAATAGAGCTTAAATAAGTTGAATAGAACTTTAAGTTTTGATTTCGGGGGAGGGCCGGACCCCCGCCAGTGATGTTTGGAAAAACAGGTACACCATTAGGCCTAAAGGCTCGTTGGCTGATTGAGTCAAAAAATTCAAGTCGCAGCCGCACATGAATAGGCCTATAGGATGCTACCTTGTTGGCAAGAAAAAATCACCTCGATGTAACAAAAATTATTAACGAAACGTATTTTAATGACTACATTAAGCATATGCACAGAGCGATTTGGGCCAGAATTAGCCTAGTCTTGACAACTGCTTTCGAGTCAGCTGAGTTATATTAGACAGTGTACACGTTCCTTGCGAATTTTTACACTACAAATATTAGTTGGTTTCTCTAATCACGATGGTTTTCGTATGGAATACCAGGGCGAAGGTTTGAGCACAACCACTGTTAACGAGTTAATTGAGCAGACACAACTCAAGACCAAACAACTCTGGGATACGGAAAACCGTAGAAACTTTCTGGATTTTTTGTTTGTTTTCTTCGCCCATAACAATACTGAATCACTATTATGGGTGCATATGTTGTGTTTAACTATGAAATTAGATTTCGAGTTTTCAGCAAACTCTAAGTTCAAAATACCAGCTTCAGAAACTGACTATTGCTGAGAAGAGAAGAGACAGCAAATTTATATATGTTTGTAATCTATAAATAACGCACAAATACTTAGTTACAGTGCATCTACGTATTACTTTTATTATTGACTAATGCTGAATAACTTTCGGCAAACATTTTTATATGTTTAATAGTTGGTATATAGACATTGGTTTTAATGATTTACAGTTATCGATCAACCTACCAATAATTATTAGGCCTATACATAACGTATAACATCAGTACATTTTAAAGAATTATATTTTAAAATAGATTTTCAGCAGTTGTTATTTCAATGTGTAAATGTATGCAGTGTACAGTGTTTTTAGCGTAACATTATTATTTTATATCGTATGACTATATATGAATATATGAATGAATGGGAAATCATTAAATCTGTAGATTAAAAACAAAATGTAAAGTAAACGTTACATATATTGAACTTGTGGACTGAATTTATTTATTTTTGTGGTTTAGGTGGACAATTTTATTCACATTAAATAACACTTACCACAAAAGGAAAAATGAAATTTATCAATGCTTTCAGAAACTAAGTCTGTGTGTGAACCATTTAGCTCGTAAACGATAGAACGTATAAAATTTTAATATCAAAATACAGTTAGCTTCTTTCTGGCATGTGCCTAAAAGCACGGCTGCAGTTTTTCTGTTTCTAAAGGATTTGAAAACTTTACCTGGAGAGAAATTTCATATTTTATTCGTAAGGAGACGATTGTTGGTAGGGTTCTAGTACAGTGACAAAAGGAAGTAATGTGAGTTTTGTTCAGTTAAAGCAGCTTAGTTTTGTGCACCAGTCTCGCAAAAGAGATTTCTACGCAATTCTATTAACAGAGAAACTTTTCGCGTAACGTACGATGAAATTAATTTTAAAATTAAATATAGAATATCTTGGATAAAATTCCCAACTATAAATTCCCGAAATTAATATGGAGAAAATTTATGGACGGGTGTGTGCACTCTGACGTCATCAGTGAGTCAGTTAATAATATGTAGATTTAAATTGCACGTTGCAGTCGAAGGGGTAGTTGAGTTATTGTAGGAAAGTATTTATGTATTCAGGGAGCGAACACTGAGACCAGGCCGCAGCAATAAAAGCAAACGAAATTCAGAAGAAACAGGTGCTGCTGCAACCCGGCTAGTGCTAGTCACAAATTACCCCAGCCCCGGCAAGATTCCATTTGCCAAAACGAACTTACATTCAACAGGAAACTAGACTACTATTTATTATCTTTCATAATTTCTCATAAGGTTACAATCCTTGCTTTAATCGTGTATATAATTTTTGCTTTTATAAATTTTACCGGGTGTTTGGAAACAACTTCTAACAATGTTAAAATACTCTAGCATGGGCGTCCAAATGTATTTTTATTCGAACATTCTATAATACGCTTATTACATATGACCTAACGGTATCATAATTATATCCACTACGATACAGATACACAGGTGTGGTATCGATTACTACGGAATACGGAATGACCTTGAAACCTTGAGAGCAGAAAATGAAACTGCGCAATAAACAACCTGTATTTAAAATAAAATCAATTCGGTTCGTGTTACTTTTAATATTACACTTCACTTAGTTTATTTCGCATGTTTTTAACTTGCGTTGTTTGGCCTCAAAGCTCAAGAGAAGCCCTGTAGCCTGCATGCCTTGTAACTGCCATCTATCGGAAAAGACAAGAACTACTAATAGCTGTTGTCCAAGAGTCGCTTGCTTAATCAATTACGGGGTATTCTAAGAAACCCAGAGCCCAAACATTTAATTATGTTCGAACAAAAACAGCCGGATGAAACTAGCGTATACTGATAATTAAAACACTCGAATGAAAATTATGAACGAGCGTAGTGAGTTTCATAAAACACACTCATGTCTTAATAAATGCCATTGTAGGCTCGTTGCATAATGTTGTACTAAATTAGCACCGAATCACTTAGCGATGGTTGCTTAGGCTCATCACGTCGGCTCTTATATCTAGAATCGCCAACTGTAACTAAACATAGGAAGTCTTCATCGTGCGAGTTTTACATTTAAATGTTACAGTTTTCATCTGTTGGAAGCTCTGCTCTAAAACATATGTAGTTCCAACCATAGCCTAAGTGAAATTCGAGAATATTCAAATCGTTTGACATTTACTGCTATTTTATTAAATAGTCATTGGCCATTAGTCATTAACTTAATATTCTAGTAATCTAACCATCTTTTGCATAATTCAAATTAATTGATTTGAGTTATTATTCATTTACATATTGGTATATAATTAAAAATAAAATATGCAAGGGTATGAGAAAAGAAAAGGCTTATATTAGTATCCTGTAGAATTACAGGAATAGCCTCAGCCCTCAGTAAATCAGGCGGCAAGAGTTTTACACTTTGTATAAAATATACTGTATCTGGAATACGTGATTTAATCCTATCTCCAACACGATCTAAGTCTATTTTTGCTTCGGCTGAATAAACCTGGTATAACATTGATCGTGGCCAGTCTTATATCCTGAGTTTTCCTCGTGAAGAATATCAGCTCAGCGGTGGTTTTCGACTCCAGAATTGGTTTTGTATCCCATAATCCCGAAACATATTTCACGGGATTCCCCTTCTCTTTCGAATTCCTCTCTGATACACGTAAGTTTTCACATGCGTTGAAGATAGAAGAACTTTACTAACAGTTGACAGATATCGTAGGATAATAAAATATACAGACCAGACTTTCAAGAAAAGAATTAATTATATATCTATATAAACTTTTGTTTACATAGGGAGGAACTGGAAAAAGCCCCTATGCACTTTCGGTCATGGTTGGCTCATTTCACTATCCCTAGTTGATATGAGAGTACCCTACGATGTCATGTAATATGTCAAGACCATCCTAAAGCCCCTCTCCACATCCTCCAATGGGCAATATTACCGAGAGTTGTATAACGGCTTTGGGAATCGCATCCAGCTCTTTCTGCTACACGAAGTCTCATCTGTGGTTGCCAGCCAAAGGATTGTTGGAATGAACTTAGAACTTCTAAGAATGAGATGAAGAGGAAGGAGAGAGGAAGAGAGTGAAGATTGTTTATGGAACAAGATTTTGAAACTGGAGATCCCTTTAAAAACCTAATAATCCCGACTTTTATCTTCCATAAATTCAGATCCACTCTCACCGCGATTCGAACTGAGTTTCCTGGTTTAAAAAAAGGGGGGGAATGCACGCTGGCACGAGCAGCCGATACCGCAAGTGATATTGAATATATCTATACAGAATGTTTTCATGCCGTAAAAGCTTTAAGTTTAAGGGATGATGTAAAAGTATCAATTTAAGATAAAACCCCATCCCAGAAACTCCTCATTTAAAATTAAAAGCCACAATCGTTGTTCGTAGTTTGCAGGGCACATGGAAATAGCAGAACCTCACCAACACGTAGCCGCACATGTCAAGGGATTGGGGGAAAGTAAACTTTAATAAGTCACTATAAACGGCACGTTTTGTGCATTTTCACATGTTTAGTACAAGAGTTTGGATTCAACATACAGCACATTTTGCAGTATTATTTCTCATGAACATCATAACAGCACTCTCCGAGAAAATTGGCAAGAAAGAGGAGGTCTTGTTTCGTGGCCAGCTCGTTCGCCCGATTTGACTCCAATTTTCTCTTGTGGTGTTGTTATCCATTTGATTTATTTCTCTTGTTGGGTAAGGTAAAAAGACTTATCTAATAGGTACCTGTAGAAAATGAAGATAACCTGTGACTGGTTAGAGAGGATCCTGAGATATTAGACAAGATGCAACGTGGGTTAGTGTGAAGATAGTGTCTGCATCGAAGCGGGGAACGCCAATTTGAGCAACTTAAATTGCTGTATTCGCAGCCTGAAGGAATTGAATTTACTAGATAGGATAGTTGATGTTTATTAAGTATTGAGTTCCCACCAGGTATACGATCGTGTTCTATTCAGACTATTCTACTCATACGCCGCGTGTTTGATATTGACCAATAAGGTATAGCAATTCCTCGGTTATAGACCAATCACGGCTGTTTATCTTGCAATATTCTTGGAGGAATCGCGAGAATGGTGTGATTAAACAGTCTGCTCGTTACTGGAGACGCAAGTATCAGTGTACAGTGATTAACAGTCAGATGCTGCCACTAAGCGGCACGAAAACAGATTATTTTATACAACATAACTTGTTTGGAAATTGAAATAATAGAAATGTACATTGATTAAGAACATAATTTCTTTTTTGCTTTTATTCTGTTCTGCTGTTAGCTTACCTGAATGAAGTTAATTATGTCTTATATGCACCATTGGTAGCACTGATTACACCATGGTAGCTCGAATCGATTCATGGATGGTCGATTCACAGTATGCCGTGATCTCACAACTGTTGGTTTTTATACATCAAAACACGAAAGTAATTATTATTTATATAATCCGTTACATTTTATTCATGGAATAGTCTTAATAAATCCAACTAGAGTTGACGAGTTGCATCAGATAAATTCGCTCCTGCTGAGCAGTCGCGAATCTATCGATAAACTCGTCAACTCTCGTGGGATTACCTATGATAAAACCTCATTCACTACATGTAATAGTAGCCTATTGTCTCAATCTAAAAATATTATTCAATAATTCAAATTAAATATATTTGTTTAATTATTTATTATTATTCCATAAATATTAATTATAAATGCACCTCGTGACTTGTGTACCTTTGGATAAATTCCCTCGCAACTTCATCGCTCGTGAATTTATCGGAGATTTTCAAGTCATGCATTGGATTACCTATGATAAATACAGAAGCTTTGCATACAATGAGAAACTGTAGTTGATGTATGTGTACATCTGGACAGGTGAAAATGTGGACAACTACCTGTCACGATTTAATTACTTTTCGCGGGAGAGAAGGGAGGGGATCGGCCTCTCATCATAGGGAATGTAATTGCATGTAATTGGGAGATATTATAAATTGCGTGTTTGTCCTTCGCTTTATATCCGCCTCTGGCTTTTTTCACCTTCGCGTACATTTGCATGTGTCTCTTCCTGATGACGTTTTCTTTTTTCCTTTCTTAGATCTCCGAGTGTAATGATTTAGCTTTCTATATTTGTCATGTGAAACGTCATCTTCTACAAAATATACATTAAACAGTCTACACTTTGCTCTTTCCAGTAATTTTAACATTTTGCTGTCACTGTTTCTGCAATATTTTTCTGCTTCAACATATACAATGCCCAACTTCTAAAAATGGAGGAAGAGATAACTTTTCTCGCTAAGGAACCGTATCGGACCCTAATACCAAATACTCTCAATAATTATTGAGAGTATTTGCTAATACTATATTGAGAGAATAGTCAACAGTAGCCAACCGGGGAAAAATAAAACAATGACAATGCTTTGGTGTTATTTCACGGTTATTGTAAACTACATCCTTAATTAGTGCTAAAAATGATCTGACTATTATAACAATGATTTATTGAAAGAACTCTTTTAATCCTGATAATAGCATCTGAATAATTTCTTCGCGGTTTATCTTCAAAGGTGACTTCTCACTTACTTATTGGTTTCAGCTGCTTTTATTTTTCTCGTGCCCGTAAAATAGAAATGAAATATTGTATTTACAATGAAAACATTCTTTTCCGATGGCAGCATCGGCCTCTGAAGGCTGGAAAACGACAAACCTCTCGCCTGGCTGCAAATTCGAAAATAATTCTATATGATACGTCAGAAAAACTCAAGTCATACTTCTATTTACCAAGTTCATATTAGTCATACACAAACTTTTTTTTTAAGATCTGAAACTGTTCATATAGATGCTCGGTAACCTGGACGACTCTATTATCGAAACATTGCCATTTGAAAGGGCAATCGATGGCAGTAAGGCACGCTTCAAGGAAATCACACCTAAAGTCACAATATTTCGATAATAGATTCGTCCATATTACTGAGCATCTGAGTAGGTCTAAAAATTACTGTGATTCCATAAGGCTAAAAAAAAGTGTTTCAAGAATCAAATTTTCTTCTGTTAAATAAAATATGTACAGATTCGTTGGGAGTGATGTTTCGTCACCATGTGACAGAGACAGACAAAACCTTCTAGTCAGTACTAACAAATGCCGCAAGTTATGGATCTAACAATTACGGGAAGTCGTTTTCTAACCTATCCATTCATCCTTCACAATCTCTATGCTTCCACACCGTGAAATTAGCTCGTATAGTCGTTCGTTAAGCAGTGACTATATAAGATATAATAAACATGCCAGCTATGTTTCCTCTCATTTTAATCTGTAAAAACAGATGGTCTCGTTAATGAGTGAAACACAATAGGCAGCTTTGCGGTAAGGGAATGTACAGTTAAAATTTCACTCTCCATAAACTTAATAAAAAGATCGTTTCAGTGAGGAAGGAGAGAAAGGACTTTTTATCCCGGAAGCATTTGTAATAAATCTTTTTCTTATGAACAGTAACCTATTTTAAGAGGGGACATACAGGTTTGGGTGAAATTCTACAATTACCGGTACATACTATTTTCACAATTAACTAACTGTTAAAGTTATGGGCTAATATTGTTACAAAATGCCAGCCAGGTTTCGTGCACTAAATTGCCGTTTCCGTGATAATTTCTACAAATGGCAATATTTTTTTGTGAATATTTTTAAAAATATATTTGTAAACATCATTTATGAACAACACCATCTACAATATTTGGAATAGCTACAATTTAAACATTAAACAAATAAATACATTTTTAACATTTTCTTTTACCTTAAAATATTTAAAAAAAACTATTTATGTTAAATAAATGATTGTAGACAGGTGTTGTTCGTATGATATTAACAAAGGGACAGAAAAAAAGTCTCTTAGAAATGTTGAGGTAGCTGTAACGGTTAGATTAATTTTGAAAACAGTATGCAATATTGTAGAAGTAGTAAAAAAAGGAACACATTGAATTATGAGGTTGTAGAGCAATACTTTGCTGAAAAAAAATATGTATTTAACCTATTTCTCAACTATGAATTTCACCCAAACCAATATCCCCCCATAGGGTTACATACACCTTCAAACTTATACACCTGCTGATAACACTTGATATTAATATAAATTCAGCTCTGAAAGGGTTGAAGTAAATTTGAATTCATTCATTCATTCATAGTGTTCTGCCCAAGGGCAGGTCTTTCACTGCAAACTAAGCATTCTCCACTCTTTCCTGCTCTCAGCCTTCCTTTTTGTATCGGCATACAATCCATTTATTTTAATGTTATCTATCATCTGATATCTTCTTCTGCCTCGAACCTTCTTTCCATTTATCATTCCTTCTAAAGCATCCTTCAGCAGACAATTTCTTCTTAGCCAATGTCCCAGCCAATTTCTTTTCCTCTTCTTTAGGAGCTCCAACAATGTTCTTCTTTCTCCCACTAGCATAAAATAAAATTTTCTGTTTAAAATATTGATATATTTTTCGTCTTCAGCACAGTTCTATCTTTCCTACTTCTAAGGTAATGGTTAGGTGGTACATGTCATCTTTTGTTAATTTCTTGAATCCACTATCGGAAATGAAGTTCATTAATCAATAATCAATAGACTAGTCTAGTTAATGCTTCCTTAATTTTATATAATGCTTTATCAATATCGCTTTGGAAGTTCCAAATGCCGGATTGGATTTAACATCTATCCCAAACCTTCCCTCTCTATAGTCTGTATATGTTTATTTTGTTACGAGGAAGGCCTATATCATGCTGATCTTACAACAGGAAGTTCATCT
The DNA here is from genome assembly GCA_964059195.1 of Ectobius pallidus. Taxonomy (NCBI): domain Eukaryota; kingdom Metazoa; phylum Arthropoda; class Insecta; order Blattodea; family Ectobiidae; genus Ectobius; species Ectobius pallidus. The sequence continues at coordinate 104,317,655 of CAXKWD010000008.1, forward strand.
ATGTCTTGTTTTAATGTACGACGTCTGATTCAAATATGTGTTTCCTCCCACCTCGGGCACTCTAGTGCAAGCAAGATCTTTGGAAGAGAAAGTAAAATAGGTTAAAAATATCCAGAAAGTGCCCTATCCAACTAATTTGTAATATGTATTGCTAAAATGTTATTTCTCTTGAACACAGGTTTTCTTGAAAAGGCAAGTACAAAGTTCATAAATTTATGGTAGAAAGTGCAGAGTTTCCTAAAAAAAAACATCAAGTGTTTCAACTTTTTCCAGCTTTCCACAGTGCCCGAATAGCGAATGCGCCATCTGCAAGTTGTAAAAATAATATGCTTCTTTTTTGAAATTTCAAGTAAGAAATGATGTGACGCGTAAGACGAAAAGAGAACAAATAAACAGAAGTACACATCGTTGCCTGAAATGGAATATTTCAAATTCAAACATCTAAATATCTTTCCATTTCGCAGAATGTTCCCTCTTAAAGGATAAAAAGAACAAACACATACATACCGAAGTAAAGGGAAGAACGTACGCTTGCTGTAGATGTAAACAGAGTTATTTTGTGTTGTAATTGTGTTACGCTCTGATTATTTTCGACATTGCGAATAAAATTACACGCTCTTGAGTCACAATAATGTTATCAATGGAGTGATGAGTTGAGTGCGTTATTTCTACTTTCATTCATGTCGGCTTCACTTAGCGATTTAACGCTAGTTCCTTCTCTTAATGTAACTATTAAATACAATTAATAGTTCACACTGTTAACCATCACTATCTCTTTTTTTAACATACAATAATTTGTTCCGCTGTGCTCAAATTGTACATCTGGTTGAAGTGTAATATTAGAATGTCTAGTAAGTAGGCCCGTCATTTGAACTATTTTATTCACAAATACCGAGAAATTGAGGGAACAATAGAGAGAGGAGAAGAGATAGAAAGTGAGGATGAAAGAGTTAGATGATGAGACACATCCATATTTTTCTAGAGTCATTTTGTTGGGTGTAGAGCACACAAAAATATTCTAGTAAAGACTCGAAAACTACCTTGCCTTTTAAATTCCTCCTAGATGCAGCCCTATAAGTGATATATGACTTACATATATATTTTTTTAGTTCATCAAGTCTGCTAGTAATAAAATAGTATTATTCAAGATGTAGCTGAAACGAGTTCTATTTATTTACTCAGTGCTTTAGTTTGGGGAGGGGGGACGCCTTTGGACGGCATCCTCTAAGATATACGAATTTGTGTTAAAAAAATAAATGTTACTACATTTCTTGGCCTACCACCCGAGCGCTGCGTCATCTGCCATAGGCCGACACCCACGGCCGTTAATGGTGGTTTCCGTGACCGGAGCCGCTACTTCTCTATCAAGCAGCTCCTCAGTTTGTATCACGAGACTGAGTGCACCCCGGTTCAGACCCTCTACCTCAGAAAAATCCGAGGAGGTACCGGGGATCGAATCCGGACCTACGGATCCGTAGCCAACGACGCTAACCATGAGACCATGCAGGCCCAAGTCCCTTCAGGGATGTAGCACCATGGAGAATTTACTTTACTACATTTCTATATAATTTACGAAAACTATTTTGCCGGAACGTTCTTATAAACTACACATTTATATCAAAATACCCTTCAAATGTTTGCCGAAGATTCTTATGTCAAAATATCCTTCAAATGTTCATTCTCTACAGTACCCTTCTTGTCGGAAGCTATCATAGTAAAGTACTGTGGAAGTCAAGGTAAAGTGATCCCTGTAGGACTACAGGCCGTAGGAGCCCTTGGGTACTAGGAGGTTGAGATTTTGAGACATACGGCACATGAATGTGGTAAGGCTGTCAGCATTAAGCACCGAGCGTCTTAACCCCAGGATTGCTCATGGTAACTCATTTCTATTAGAGGCTGAGTTGATTCCAGGGCCTTAGTGACAAGGATTAGGCCAACTGAAACATCCCAACGATCTCATCGGGGATCGAACCCGCATCCTTCCGGTTTGCAGCGCAGTGTCTCAATTAACTGAGGCATGGCGAACCCCCTAAAGCACTGTATTTTATTAATATTTAGTAAGTTTACAGTTTCGAATTTCAAGGCCCAAAATGAACTTGCTGGAATTTTGATTTTTTTATTCTGAAAAGAAAAGACGTTACATTTTACAAACAAATGCACTACTTTTAATTAAAATATTGTAAATTATAACCGGGTTATGACTGGATGCCTCTTTTTCTCTAGAAGGTCCTAAACTAATAATAATAATAATAATAATAAGTTAATAATAATAACAATTTATTTTACCTGGCAGAGTTAAGGCCGTAAGGCCATATCTTTCGCTCAACTAGAAGAAGGGAAAAAATACAAACAACTTACAAAATAATTGATTATACAATAAGTGATCTTATAAGTAATATCACACAAAAGAAATACGATAAGTTTTAAGAAACAATAATTATTTACAGAAATAGACACCTTAGTAATAATTCTTACAATGTAATTACAAGGATACAAGAATATAGGTCAAGGATATTTAATATTACTACAGGGGTTGAACAAAAAAAAATTGACGCGGATAAGGGATTGTTGGAGATGAAGATGATGGTGATGATGATGATGATAATAATAATAATAATAGTAATAATAATAATAATAGTAATAATAATAATAATAGTAATAATAATAATAATAATAATAATAATAATAATAATAATAATAATAATAATACGTAGTAACATGATTAGGCCTACACAGATGACGTAAAATTAGGAATGCAACAAACTAAAACAGACGTTAGTTCTTTATAAAAGTTACAGCTCACTTACTTCATATAACAAAATCGTATATCCAAGTTCTTTATTTTTATCTGGCTACAACGTACGTTATAACACACATGTGGATAAAAGCACAGACCAATTTGCGCACGCCCAGATCAGTTAGTTTCTGCCCCATTCAGTTTAAAAGCGAGGAGGAGTAACAGCCTACTGAGATTCATGGTACGCAAGTCACCTGAATATAAATGAACCGCAAACATAGCCCTGGTGGTGTATTGCCGGAAAATTGCTTTGGAGCCCGCATCCATATTACACAGCTGAGCCAACTCATTTCAAACCCACTCCTTCCCTTTGTAACATTGACCTAGCCATTCCCAATATTTACAAGCTTCAAGAAAAATGTTATACCAAGGGATTCCGCCAACCTGCAATATAAATCATAGGTTTCATTCTCCTATAAAAATATAAAGAATATGAGGCTGAACTACAGAAAGATCCAGTGAAGTACGTAAAAGATTCTTTGGAAAGTCGAAGGTAAAAGAAGCACTTTTAACGGTAGATGATATTAATTTAAAGAGAAAATTAAGCCACTGAGTGGTGTAAAATTATAACAGGAACCAACTTTGATTGCTTCACATAGAAAATACTCTTTTAGTTAAAAATACTTTATATCAGCGATTCTCAGCCTTTTTGATCCCGAGGACCTCTAAAATGTCTAAAAAAAAAATTTACGGACTTCTAATTTTACATCCCATTTTTAAAAGAAGACCTATATTCTTAATATTTGGGGTATTAATTATAGATCATTATAACGAAATATGTGGAAAATTTTTATTTCTTTACTTTTCACTTGGGGGTACGCCGTAGCGTAGTGGTTGAGGCGCTGCGCTACAAACCGGAAGGTCGCGGGTTCGATTCCCGATGAGGTCGTTGGAGTTTTTCAATTGACCTAATCCTTCTGGTGGCACTATGGCCCTGGGGTCGACTCAGCCTCCAACAGAAATGAGTACCAGGAGCAATCCTGGGGGTAAAGACGGCCGGTGCGTAAGGCTGACAACCTTACCACCTTCATGTGCCGAATGTCTAAAAATCTGGGAGCCTCAACCTCCTGGAACCCTTTGGGCCTCCATGGCCTGTAATAGGGAACACTTTACTTTACTTTACTTTTACTTTCCACTTACTTTATGATATTTTTTAATTATGTCTGTGAACCATCTGCACCATCTGCACTGGTGGTCCTCGGACCATAGGTTGAGAAACGCTGCTTTATATGATTATTAAACAGACTGAGCTTGGTACAAATTAAAAAAAAAATCACTAGGTCTTTTTAAATGTTAATATTCTCAAGGTGTGTGCAAAAATCATCATACTTGGTGCGTGAAAAGCGTTGTCCTTAAGTTGGCAGCCCTGTACCAGAAAAAAAAACAGCTGTCTGTGCGCTTCAATCCGGATGGCTCCTAGGTGAGTAATTCATTACAATAAATCTGACATATATTATTATTTCGCAAATTAGTAATAGCAGGAGGGATTTCAAATTATTTTGCAAAGTTGGTCAAGAATTTAGGAATAGGGCCACTGGCTCCTGTCATAAGCCCAATCACTCTGGCTGAAACGATGTTGTATTTAGATTTAAAGTAGTCTTCATTGGGCTGAAAATTGCGCATTTTTCAGGATGCACACTTTGCGGTTGATCGGTATCTAACTCAAAACGAATCGTGCTATCTAGTATCAACGTAGTCTGTGTACTACGATATTCTATAGCTATAACGTCTACACGCCTATTGCTTCCACCAGATGATGACATGCGGGTTACCTGTTCATAAACTTCGTATTTAAAGATAGATATATAAGCTTTCATGAACCACAGATTATTGTCTCTGTTGGACATTACATGAGAATATTATAGGAGAAAAATTCCTCCGACACTGGGACTTGAACCCAGGACCTTTGGCTATTCGCGCCAATGCTCTATGACTGTCATAGGAGAGAGGTTCCATCTGGCGCTGTGAATTGAACTCCGGCTTAGCTCAGTTGGTAGAGCATTGGCGCGAATAGCCAAAAGGTCCTGGGTTCAAGTCCCAGTGTCGGAGGAATTTTTCTCCTGTGGTTCATGAATGTTTATATATCTATCTTGAATGTTAACTGTACAGTAACAGTGGGAGCCCGGTCACAAAAATCACAACTTAGGGTGCCTCACAGTACTGCATATGACATAACTTGTCTGTCTGAGAGGTAGACCATTAGGACAATCAGTCATAGGAGAGAGGTTCCATCCGGCGCTGAGAATTGAAATCCGGCTTAGCTCAGTTGGTAGAACATTGGCGCGAATAGCCAAAGGTCCTGGGTTCAAGTCCCAGTGTCGGAGGAATTTTTCTCCTGCAATATTCTTATTCTTCGTATTTCAGATTGGCAAAGGGTTTGGCAAGTTTCGATCTTATCCTGTAGTGTCGTGCATTTCTAAGCAGTTCTCCATGACAGGGACCAAGAACGTGTACAAGGGTTTCAGTCTCGCTGCAATGTCTGCACCGGTTTCCGTCTAGATTCTGTTTGATTTCATGAGAAACACTTTGAAGGTCTTGCATCTAATGAAAGTGAACTGACATTTGGTATTGTACACATTAATAACATGCTGCAGACAAAAAGCGAGTTGTCTAACATTTACAATCATGGACTAAACACCTTAATTATATCCACTGAGAAAAAATGTATTGTTTAAACTCCGTTTGTGTGACAGGATGTGACGCTCATGGTGCAGAAAAACACCTAGGTTGGAAAACCCTTCACTTGAGAAAGATTTACGTAACACTGTAAATGATTTATTATTACACAGTAGCAGCTCTAGCAAGGAAAACATAAATACCCTCAAATCCAAGTCTACTAATTTTAATTTTGAAAATTTTGAACTAAAGATTCAAGTCACTGGTATTCTCACCGTTTTAAATAATAACATTTTGCTATTCATTACTTTGTCTTCGCCATGTTTGATAATCGATTGCATCTTCATCAATATCTTGGTAATATATTGTACCTTAGTTAATTACTAGGGCAATGCATTTGATGATTTTGCATCTTTTTTGTGACGGTTAAAAGATAGCTCGAATATATATTTAAATGTGTATCAGGAAATAATTGATTAAATAAGGGCAATTTGGTTTTGATTTTTTTTTTTTTGCTTTATTTTGCATTTTTCGTCATTTTCAAGAGATAGGTTATTTTGGGCAATTTTAGGGTCATTTTCGGAATTTTTAGGTCATGTTTTAGTGGAGGTAGAGAGGAGCTTTTCATTGTACACATGTTAAATGGCAAATATTTGCTAGGGGAAATTTGATGGGCATGCCAGTTCAGAAAAAAAATTCTTTTTCGCAAAGTGTGTTCAAGTAGGATTCACTTATTTAATTCTTTAGTAACAAAATAAGTTTTTATTTTATTTTTGTATAACGCACTGTCATCCATTAAACTGTTTTTAGCAATACATTACTTTAAAAACTAATAAGTAATAATGGTAGATTTATTGATCATTTTTAAAAAAAATCTGTGTTATTTTTTTCAGTGTTTTAGGTCATGAAAACATTTTTTATTTTGCATTTTTCACTATTTTATGGTCATTAAATGCCTTGCCCTATTAATTACAGTACCAAATGTTACACTTTAATGTTATCTAATTTTACTCGTTACTTCTTATGTTACTGCGTTAAACTGTTTTACATTATACTGTACTTATGCATGACGAAATTAATAATGTTTATATTATAGACTTAACGTAACATTTCGTTACCAATTGCTTTGTCCTCAGTGATTCTTTTATAACCAAGCTAGATCCCTGGTATAACTTATTCCGTTGCATTTCCTCTTCAGTATTTCATTTGCATTACTTTATGTGTGTTATTTTTCTTTCAAATATTCATTTGAAATGAAAAGGCATATTATGGAGTAACAAGTCGTATTAAGAACTTCTTATTACGGATTTCTATTTTTTTGCACCTTTCATTCGCTATTAATAAAAATATTTACTGTAATAACCGAATAACACAATTAACAATAAGCAACGAGAAACATATTGCATGTAACTATTTTTTATACATTTTATGCACATCTTTAATGTTTAAATGTAAAAAAGCACAATATTTACGTTCGTCAATCATGCATTTTGCTTACTGGCAAAGAAAAAAGCTGAATATCTGTATAGAAGGAAACTCTGAAGAAAATGTATGCCACCAGTAAATAATACATAGGTTATAACTTATAAGTAGGGATGGGTCCTCGATACTTTTGATACCTCGATACTCTCGATACTTGCAAGGTATCGGCATCGAACGATACTTCAGAAAACTCACTAGATACTTTTTCGATACTTTTGTAATTTTGCAATTAAGTGAGAATGCTAGTATTTTTTTAACAAAAACTTGTAAGTGGACTGTTTAAAAAACTAATTTTAGTTTTATTGTAGAGTTTAAAAATAATTATAGGCTACTGATGATCTTAAATTTTGTCTCATTAAATATGCAGACTTAATTAATTTAGTTGGTATTACACAGTTCTCTCTAATTTTAATTTTTAATGTACCTATTTATTGAAACTGGAAATGTTGAAGGTATCAAGTATCGAGGAAAAAATCATGTATCGGTATCGAGAAAATCTGGTATCGACCCATCCCTAGTTACGTATCAAACTTTAGACCTTTGTTCTTCCTCAAGCCCTGCTTAATTAATTGATCTAAAGGTTAACTTGGATATAGATTACAAAAATAACATATTTTCTGAATATCATAATATTGCAATTATCACTGATTAAACAAAAGCATTCTGGTACTTTGTTACATCAGATTTTATTTATTTAGGTTTCTTTCAAGGTTGTAAACATAAACATTAATCATTTGTAATAAGACAGTCAAATGAAAACATTAGAGGGCTCTTAAGTTCAAAATAGACGAGAAAATTTTCAATGAAATTTCCTTGAATGACAAACTTGACACTTAAATGAAAATCCTCATGTTTCACTTAAAACGTAACTCCATTAATCAGATATTTCCTCTTTTACAGTTCTTGAGGCGTCCCACTTATACTGTACGTCAGTAGCAATGAACAGGTTAAAGTTTGTATTTCTTCAGTCTTGCGAATTCCCCCCCCCCCAAAAGTTAATGAAGAACTGCTGGGAAATTTGGCTTTAAGGCTTATTTCTTATTCTACCAGTATCTTACTAGAAGTACAACGTTTACATAGAGTTTCAGATTCCAATATTGTGCAAAAAGAATCATACTATTCAAATTTGCGTCCTCAATTCTTTAAACATCAGGAATGACTAGGGCCTAAAATTGGCTCGGGAAGTATTGCAAACATGGGCGCCCATACCCGGGGGCAAGGGGGGGCCACGGCCCCCCTCTAGCTCTCAGGGAACGGAAAAAAAAGTATATTAATAATTATAGTCAGGTGTTTTTCTTTTAAGACAATTATTTGAAAGTCAGTAGAGACATAAAAAGTTTCCAGAAACTTTACAAATCGACAGCATAAAAGCAGAATCCACGGTGGATTAGGAAAGGCGGTTCCAGGGGGTCCGGACCCCTAAAAATCAAAAGCTAAAATTCTATTTTTGTTTTAAAAAATTATTTATTAAATCAAACAAGTTTTGTTGGTGTATCAAATATGATTATAGCTGTTATTTTGTTTTCATAACATAATGAGTAGGCTTTTATTTCCATTGTTCCATGTGTTATTTAACTTTTCTTATAAATAGTAATGAGTATTATAACTTAGGTAACGGTTTCTTGTTTAAGTTCGCATATCTTAGAATATAGTGAACAAATTTGCTAACTAGTTTTTCAGTGCTAAAATAGCATAAAATGTATCATTAGTTCAATATTTAACAATTTTCTAGGGCTGGACCACCAACTTAAATAGGCCTAACAAATTCTTGTTTATGTTGGCATATCTTAGAGTAAGGTAAAACAATTTACAAACTAGTTTTTCAATGCTAAAATAGCGTAAAATGTGATTTTCATTAGTTCAATATTTAAAAATTTTCCGGGGTTGAGCCCCTGACCCCCCCCCTTTCTTGAGGGGTATTCCATACCTCCAACCCCCCCATCACTTTCGAACCCTCCCCGAAGTTATTTTCTGGCTTTCTCATTTTTGCACATATGTTATTAACATTATGTTACAAAGTGACCCAAAAAGCTAAAGCGACAAAAAATTAATTAATAATTTAAAAAATTGGCCCCTCCCTAGAAAATATCATATGGGCGCCCTTGATTGCAAACAGCACATAACAACAATATTGATCATAACAATGATGATGATAATAATAATAATAATGACGATAATAATTATAATAAAAGTGAATGTACATAGGAGTATATTTACTACGGTCCATTCACGCTTATCCTGATCAATTGAAGTAAATATAAGAAACCCTTGTATAGGCTATTATAAAAATGAATTTTTATTTTTATTTTTTGTACGTTTTTTTCTTGAGAACCACTCCCACTCTGATATTTATATTGTTTTTGTGCAATTTTTAGGTTTTAAGCATTACGCTAGGTACAGTAACATAGGGAATTTACAGTGTAGAATTTACTGAAGTAAGCCAAGAAATTCGACCGTAAAGAGCTTTCTTCGGTATCGCTACCTAAATCCGTGAAAGATATATATTAGGGGAATATGTAAAAAAAACATGTTTTGGTACTGAGAAGAAGAGGAGGAAGAAGCTATTTTAGTATTGGTGAGAATGTTTTTGGTACTTTGTTATATGTCTGTGAAGAAATGGAAGAAGATATTTTGCTATTGGTCAGAATGTTTTTGGTACTTTGTGATACATCTAGGAAAAAGAGGAAGAAGAAGCTATTTTACTATTAGTAAGAAATTTTTGTTCTATTGGCATTACTATGACCTATAGAAGAGGAAGAATATATTTTACTATTGGCATTACTATGGTGTCTAGTTAAAGGTTTGAGGTGGTGCATATTATATATTGGTGTTGAGGTGTTGATCGGTCAGTGAATTGTAACATACCGCCCAAACCATCCGGGTCATACCGGCCTTATATAGCAAATTTCAACAACCAATCACAGTTCATCTTACTTCAACCAATCAAACTGCTTTAAACTGCTACTGCTTTCAGCCAATCACAGAGAAGGTTTCATTTCCGTTTTGATAACCAATCAAATCTTTCCTTCTAAACTTATTATATGACATCATGATTATTATATCAGTATTTTGTATTTATATTTTAATACAATTAACTATCAAAATATAATTTAATACTATATAAAAAACAAAGCGAATGAATTATTTCAGGCAATCACTACTATTAACTATTGCAATCCAAAACCATAACAGAAATAAGCTAACCCCAGTTTGGGCTTGACATGGTTGGTACCCTGATTCAAGTATCATAATTTAATAAATTCTAATTTAAACATCTCTATATACAGGAGTTAAAGCGTACTTCTTGAAAATTAATCTCAAATTCTCATTTAATCAGAAATGGATATTCAAATTATATAATTAAACCACAAGGCTTACGAACCTTCAACTATAGCATAAGATGTGTGTACTTCTGTATTACATTTAAAATGTCCTATCATTTTGCATTAGCAAGGATAAGTTAAATTTATTCACAGATTAATTTTCAACGTGCAGAAAAAATTTAATGTAAAATATTCAAACGTATAGGCCTAGTGCTAATGAAGTATAAAGTTATAAAAATGTAGCACGTTTAAAATATTGTAGGCCTAATATTCATTGTATATTCCATATTTTGTATTTAGAGGTTAATTTAGTAACTTTAAATTTTGATAATAAACGTTCTTGTATAATAACAAACACTGAACTGTGTAAGCAAATAAAACTAACAAACTAGCTAACAAAGCTGTATTATACTTTAAAAAAATGTTGCCTGAAGGAAAGTTAATATGAAACTACCAGAATGTTAATTTAACAGTTTGAATCAGATCCCACACAAACTATAATGTAGGCTACATTGTACTCAACCTGTACTAGACTCATAACATAACCTCAAGCATGGCTGGTATTCCACATCATGTTTTCCGAAATTAAACGTTTAAGGATGGATAGGAATAGTATATACGAAACAAACATGATTACAGATTAACGAAGCACAGATTAGCTGGTTTTGGAAAGAGTCTGGGATAAAACTAACTTATACTATAAACTTCCCAATATATATAAAACCATTACCTTATAGAAAGGTCATATTGATGAGTTCCTTAACGAACAGTAAATAGAGCACAAGACTGTAATGTAAATTATTATTTTAAATACGAACACTACATTCAATAAAAAGTTATAATATCTTATATTTTTATTGTCAGATATACTGTAAGCTATTCTTTCTACTACAACTGCTTTTAACAATGAAAGTTGTATATTATACTGTATTTAAGAAATTTGTTAACTCTGTTTGTAGTAGTGAAACATAGGTACTTTGTAAATATAACTATATTTAAGTTTCTGTACACTCAGAATTATTGTAATTGTGGCTTCTTATATGTAATTTAAATTACGCGTCCAATATCAGTCTTGTATTGATTTACGGACAAAATAAATCTAAATCTGAACTAGCCTAAATAAAATAAGGCATAATGTGGGTTGCTCTCGTTAAAAACCAAACCTATCTAAATCACTTCGCTCATTTATATTGGAAAGTTTCCGGTTCCTTTACAAGATGAAAGCTCGTGTTTCCACTCAAGGACAAAATACAGTAAATCTAATTTGAACCAAAAACACTAAAAAAACAGGGTCTGAGACTCGGAATTCTAAGAAGAACAAAGTACTAACCACTATTGAACTACTTGTGAAGCGTTTGTTCGAAATACCTAGCATAATAGTGATTACAAACCATAACATCTAAAAAATATAACACATATTGTAATCACTAATCAGAAATTACCTTCAACTCCAGCTTAGAGGCACGGATTCGATCCACCATGTGCAACTACCAATTTACAACTGATAGAAATGCGCCACTTTAACGGAAAAACGCGCCCTAACACCGATTGACGTCAACGTGACATCAACTAAAAGCAGTTGAGGTGTTTGTAGGCTTTAGTGCATTAGTGTCCCATGTGCCATCGACATCATAATCGTCACTTAACTCGCGCAACCCGACGATAAAATGCCGGGTGCTAGTGATATCGTGGTCTATGATGATACTTCATCTCGTAAGTAATCTCAAATGACCTCCCAGAAATATGATATATTGTAGATGTAGATACATTGTTTTGTGAACTTGTATAGGCCTATTTGAAAGAATTTATCAAATGCAAATCAGTTATCTTGACATACTGTTTTACACTGTTCATATACTGCTTTTGAAGTTGCAATACAGTTACCCACAACATATTCCTAAACATATGGTTATGAAATTAATCAGATGTTTGTTTATTTCGTCGATCAAGTTGAAATGAGTAGCCTACTACATTAATACTGTTATATACACAAGTTATATTAGGGTGAAATAATTAGGCCTATATACATTAAGCGGAGTTCTTTGCTAGTGTATTCTGTGAAATGTTGACATATTTTAAGAAATTCTTATATCAGTTTGAATTAAGGTTACGTATAGGGATGGGCTCTCGATACTCTCGATACTTGCATGGTATCGGCATCGAACGATACTTCAGAGAACTCGCTCGATACTTTTTCGATACTTTTGTAATTCTGCAATTAAGTGAGAATGCTAAGTATTTTTTAACAAAAACTTGTAAGTGGACTGTTTAAAAAACTAATTTTAGTTTCATTGTAGAGTTTAAAAATAATTATAGGCTACTGATTATCTTAAATTTTGTCTCATTAAATATGCAGACTTAATTAGTTTAGTTGGTATTACACAATTCTCTCAAATTTTAATTTTTAATGTACCTATTTATTGAAACTGGAAATGTTGAAGGTATCGAGGAAAAAATCATGTATCGGTATCGAGTATAGAGTATCGAGAAAATCTGGTATCGACCCATCCCTACTTATAAGCATATTTGAGGGGCTCACAAAATGGTAGTACAAGTGACAACAGCTGAGAATTTTATGTTTTGTGGTGAAAGTTCTGTAAATTGTGCGAAGAGCTGAAGATGAAAGGTTGTTTTTAGTTTTACTATTTAAAGTTTTATTTTCTTCAACTTAAAAGTTAAAAAAAAACTTTCTTTCCTAGGCCTTTCCTAGGCCTTTCCTAGGCCTATTCACACAACTGAGGGTAACATAAAATCAAATTTTAATCTACTGTCAATGGTACCACATTTTTCTGGACCTTTGATTTATATTCATTATTACAAGAATAATTAATTCTTGTAAAAACATCAAGATGTTTTGTCTGCACGGATGCTCGTCTTTTCATTAGTGTGACCAGTCAGGTTTAAGTTAGTCGTTCGCTTAAGCGAAATACACCGTGTCCCTTCAGTTTGGAAACACTTTTCTTAATTTATTACATAAAACCTACAAATGATACATACATAGGGTAGTTGACGCTATTGTCGGACGGCTCCAATTGTTGACACTTATGACACTTTTGCATTTAACCCAGAAACTATATATATACATATATATATATAAAACCACTAGAAATTAAGGGATAAAAGCTAGACTCAGTGCACTTTTCCAATCCCACACGAAACTCGCTGCATGGCGTGATATTGGATCACGAATAGAGAAGCCGTCATATTATGAGAAGAACGACCATGCTTTCAAAATAAAGAGTAGAACACAGATAACGGATGTAGGTAAATATTAATTTCTTAATAGGAGTATAAATGAATGGAATCATTTACCCACTTCACTCTTCGATGGCCATCCTCTCACACAGCAGAAATTTAAAGATAATATTAATAAATGTACTTGGGGTAGTGAATAATTTGTGTTTCTGTTTATACATTATTACTTTTGTATATTATTGTGTTTCTGTTTATGTATTCTGTGTTGCTGTTTATGTATAATTACTCTGTTATTGCTTATGTATTAAGATTGTAATACACTACCTCCAGGCTACAGCCTAATTGCAGTAAATAAGTAAATAAATAAATATACACATATCCAAACGTAATATTTTTGGGTGATATTAATAATCAGCTTTAGAAATTCGCCATTATATAGAAGGAATTCAAATTTTACGTATGTAAATAAACTACTGTGATTAGTTCTCCTGTAGACACACCTGAGGAGGTGCTGAATAGAGCGATCTTAGGCCTCCAGATCAGGAGTCAGCGATGAAAATCACCAGGCTAAATGGCGAGGCTCGAGATCATCAACATTTGGTTTAAAATGTTAGACTGTATTAAATCTTTGAATTTAGGTGAAGGTCGAATTATGTATATTTTTTCTCTAATAGCAGTGATGATCATTTTCAGCTGAGCCATACAAAGTACGAACGGTTCTCACAATTATAACGGTAACGATTTAAAGACATGCCGAGAACGCTTCCAAGAGCGATGTTACAAGGACGAATTAGCATAGGCTGTTTACATAATTATTCTCCATCAGCTGAACCTAACATCTGAAGGCAGGCTTGAAAATTGAGCTTTCCTTTCCCAGATCACCGTTTGTTGCTGTAAAAAGTTTACGGGAAAGACAACTTATCTCTTGATTTAGACTGGGCATTTGGAAACTAGGGCAGTTCTAGGTACAACTAGTGAAAAAGTATATTTCTATGTACAGCGAAAGAGAAACTGACGTGTCTTACGCATTATATATATTTACTAATGAGATTATTGAGGTGGAAATTTTACCTTTCATCCAAGCAATATTTTTGCAAACAAATCTATGCAACATAATATTAAAATACAGTGGACAAGGGGAATTAGAACAAAATCGAACTATCCAAATTTCGAATTAACCAAAACTGTGATTTTTTAAACGAAAATGGCGTAAAAATGTTAAAATAAACTCATTGCAATAAATAATAATTATTGTATAGTGAATCTTACCTTAATGACTGCCATCCTGTTTTTAGGATGTTAAATGAAACCATTTTTTTCCACACTAAAACTGTAACCCTAAATTTAATAAAGGAACTGGTGTATGCTCTACGCTTTGACATTTTCAAACACCACACTTGGAGGATAGAATGAACACTAAAATTTTCCCAGAAGTGTTGAATCCCTCCAAGACTGTAGCGGAAGGGGTGAACTTCGCGTTCCATTGAACATCTATTCAGCAGGAGGAACATAACGGTGGTTAAAAATACACTTTAGTACGGTACCTGCTGGCTGCTAGCGACTAGGGTTCTTCAGCGAAATAGAGAATTCTTGTGGAATTCCTGGAGGCAATGAACTCTTGGAATCCTACTACATTAACGTGAGACAAATTTTGACTTCAATTTATCCAAATTAAGCTTAAAAAATTCGAATTAATTGGAATTTTTTAACATACATTTATATAGGAATTTCAAGGGGAATGAGTATTTATTCGAATTATACAATTTGTCGAATTATCCAACGTCGAAATATCCAAATTCGACTGTAAATACTTTGTTAGAATTCCTGAATGCCTCAATACATAGAATCCAATGACAATGAAGCATATTGATCGTTTAGAAAATATACAAAATAGATTTTGGAATATATGTATTTTAAACGTTTATCGAAATCCTAAGTTTATATCATACTCTAGAACAGTTTTTCAAGACTAAATGACCTCAATTTAGTATAATATTACAATTAACACGAACAGAATTTATTTTATTTTATATAAAGGCTGTTTATTACTCAGATTCATTTACTACAATCAAGGTTTCAAAATCTTTTCGTGTTCCTTAACAATCGATCCTCACCTATGATGATATGAAAGTGTGTATCTAAATGGATATCATTATGAAACTTTTTATTGCTGTTGCTTCTAAAAATATTAATTTCGACAATGGCGTTACTCAAACGTGGCTTTAAATTTAAGATCTGATAAGTTTTTTTCCATTTGCAAATGCTACCATATTAGTATAATTAAATGCTATTTAAATTAAACTTATGCAAGGTTTCGGTGTAGTATAATATTCTGTGAATAAACCACATTAATATAAAATAATGTATTTTGATTGATTTGTCCCCTTAAGGGTGGAAGGCGGGTTGGGACGACCCTAAGCACTTCGGCCTTGCGGCCCATTGTACCAACCTCCGGGAATGGAATGATGTGCAAGCCCAACGGCCCCTCGACAACAGACCCCACCGCGAGCCCCGACGGAACTCCCCTACATCCAACAGATACCACTACCATGCCAGGTGTGCCACTACCTCGGTACCTCTTACAGAGCCCCCAGGTTGGCAGCACACCAGCCAGCAACTTCAGGACCACAAGCCACGGGGAGGACGGGAGAGGCCCACAGCAGGTGCTGGGGGCGAGGGTAAACCGGAAACCGGGAAAGGAAACGGGATGATTATGAGGGGGAGGTTTTGAAGATGAAATGGAGAGTGTTGGCGGAATGAGAGGGGGAAACGGGAGGATCCCCGAGAAAAACCTCCAAAGGTCACGGCTTCGTCCACCACGAATGACACGCCCGCCAGGCCCGGGGATTGAACCCGGGACCGCTAGCATGCCAGGCCCACGCGCTAAGCATGAGCCACCGTGACGGCTAAAATAATGTATTTAAGAGTGGAAGACGTTTATAATGTCCTTGTAACATAACCTTTACTCCGCACACCGCACAAAAATTATGAATAATGCATAGTGCCATAGAAGTCAAGTTGTTCCATATACTATTTAAAATGACAGCTATTGTATTACATATCTGACAGAGACAAAGTATAATATTCATCTTGTTCATGTATCAAAGAATTCGTATTGAACAATCGCATGTTCGAAGGAAACATGCCACTTAAGTGCTTTTAACGCTAGGACTGATTAAATTATCTCGCAAGAATGTGAACACAGAAGCAAAGTGACCGTTTTGAAATTTAAGCCTTATATATTTATACTAGCTTAAAAGACGCGGCGTCGCCCGGGTTTTGTATTTTGTAATTCGTAATTAACTTAAAGAAGGACTTTCGATTTTAAAATTCTAGGTCCTTTTATAGGTATTTAGAATTTGAAATGAGGAAGAATGACTTATCACACTCAGAAAACGCTTGATACAGCTTTTTACGGCTAATAGAGGATGTAGAATTTTGAATCCCATCGCTTGTACACAGCAAGCCTGATAGGGGTTCAAATAAGAAGAAACAGTAATCCCGGTAACATAAAATTGTATTGTTTTTGCGGAATATTTTATTTCTCACTCTAATGTTACCATAAAACCGATTTGGGGATGAAATTAAACAGACATGCAATATTACTTTCATACATCCCTCCCCAAAAACATGCGATAAAATAATGTACGTATAACCATACCTCGTACTGTTTTCTTTATGTCCAGGGTAGAGAAAGTTATGTGACTGCATTATTTTCGTGGATTTCATAATTTAATATTTATTTATAACATGAAATATTGATAGATTTTCTAAAAAGTTCCACTTCAATTATTTCCAAACCCATCTGAGAAACAACTGGAAACAATATGTTGCCATGCCAACTGTGATTTTGATTTCATAATTATGTGTAAAAAGGGATTAAGTATACTCAAAAACATTTGATTTTTGGCATTTAAAATCAAAATTTTTCAAAATCCTTTCTTAGTTAGCACCTACATTATGAAACGAAGGTACTGTCAAAATTCCAAGTCTCTACCTGTTATAGTTTAGGCTGTACGTTGATTCTCTGTCAGTCAGTCAGTCAGTCAGTCAGTCAGCCAGTCATTCAGTCAGTCAGAACAAAGCCTGTTAGAGATATTTATTCTTTTTGTTCAAACAAATAGTTTTCCTTTTAGACGATATTTAATTGCCTTATGGCCGGTTTCTATAAACTCGCGAATTACCTATGGATAATTATCCAATGGACAGAATTTACACAAGAATAACTTTTACAAACTCAAATAATTTAAAGGTAACAGTCACATACACACACACTTGTGGCGAGTTTCTAGATAAATGTAGTCTGGGTAAATATGAAAATGACAGAAAAAATGTTCCTACAAACTCGGGCTAGATCTTTCCAAGGGTAAATCGTCGGGTTAATTTATCCTTTCATGGATGGCTGGATAAAATTTAACCTCTCATGGGATCAATAATAATTTAAACAATGAGAATCAAAGCATTCTGAATTAAATTAACTGTACAACTCCAAGGCCTTCCTCATTATATCATTGTGGGTGAAATGGAACTAATTTGTCCATGGATAATTTATCCATAGGTAATTCACAAGTTTGTAGAAACCGGGCATAAATTATTCAAGAAGACAGTGAAACCTCGATAAAGTTTATCAAATGAAATGGGAGTTCATTTGTATGAATAAATTGAAGTGCCATCTACCAAGGAAGTAAAAATGTGAACATAGATGATGAAGTTGTTTAGTGGCAAATAAATAATTTAAAAATTTTCATAAAAGATTAGCTAGAAAATTAGAGTTAAATGGAGTCAGTTACGTCACTATAACATGACATTTAATTTTTTTTTTCCATTCAGTTTTTTTTAGTGGACATTATTATTTATTATTATTACAAAATTTTCTATTTATTACAAATTACAAAAATACAAATTATTACAAAATTGTTAAAAATACAAATATAAATAATATAAACTCAATTAGCACAATTTCAAAAGAGTATTATTTGCCCCGCATGAGCATAGCTCGTGTTCGGAGTCAGTTCAGTCATACTAAAATTATATTATGAACATTATATAAAAAACATAGATATTATAGTTTTAGGCAAAAAAAATAAGATTGCTCATATGAAATAAATACATGAATAAAGATACGAAAAAATAAATTACAATAATATAACAGAGATACAAACAAAATACCTCATGTTAAAGTTTAAAAATTTATAGTTGAGAATGAATAATGGAAAAAAGCGAGTAAGAGTACCATTACAGTTGCATTATATGTTTTAATAGGAGCTTTATGTAGGCTATTTATACGTACATATATAATTTATTTTCAATTCTTCAGGTGAGGAAAAAAAATTATGTCAATTGATCGTTTTATTTTTAGAGTTAGTTTTTACGTCGTTCTAGTGGATCTTTAACTTAGTGTACATAGGATGAAAAACCCTGGATGTAACTAGGTTGAAATTACTACTGCACTTCTGTACATGAGCAATGCAACGAGGAATGTGACACTACATTGAACTTGTAATGCTGAATTAATGATGATGTGATATGCCATATTACATCTGTTACTGACAATGATGTTTACTTAAGATGATGTAACAGTAACCGATAATGCTTTATCATTATATTGACTTGACCACTCTGAGAGCTATAAAATGGTTTAATTGAAGATTGTCTATTTGCTAACAATAACAACCAAACGATATAAAATATGGTAATAAATGACAATTCTACAGTAATTATTTGTTTGAAATGAATTCTTCACGTTTTATATAATATTATTTATGAATTATGATCAATTTCAAAATTATTACAAATAAAATCAGGTAAACTGATGTAACAAAGTGCCAGTATGTTTCTGTTTAATCAGTTATGATTGCAATTATATGTAGAATACAAAAAAAGTCAAATTGGCCGGTTTCGGGACTTGAACAATGGAACTCCAGAATGTGAGGACAAGACGTTACCCCTTGGACGTTACCATCTCGGCCACCTGAGTCAGTTCAACGGTCTAGTTGAATAAGCGCATGCAAAGCAATAGTGTTATTTGACATAGCTAACTGTATTTTAATTTCCAAAGCCTTATAAGATCACAGTAAAACAATAGGCTATGTTGTCATGATAACTGATTTGCATTTCATAAATTCTTTCGAATACGTATATTACCATAAAATAGGCACTAAATTGAGCATTACTCCGAAACAGGTCAACCGATTTTATCCATTATCAATAGACGTCTTCCCATGGACATTATAAAGGTGTATACCAAGTTTCATAAAATCCGGTAAAGCGTATTTGAGCTACCGCGTCTTTAAAATAGACACTAAATTGGGTTTTACTCCTATACCGGTCTACTGATTTGGTCCAATATCAGTAGATGTCTTCCCATGTACATTATAAATGGGTATACAAAGTTTCAGGAAAATCCAATAAAGCATATTTGAGTTATTGCGACTTCTTATATATTAACATAAAAGGCACTAAATTGGGCATTATTACGGTAGTGGCCGAATATCAATAGATGTCTTCCCATGGACATTATAAATGCGTATACGAAGTTTCATAAAAATCCGATTATTGCGCCTTTAAAATATACACTAAATTGGCTTTTACTCCGGTACCGGTCAACAGATTAGGTTCAAATCAATAGGGCACTTCTCATGGATGTCATAAATGCGTATACCAAGTTTCATGGAAATCCGATACAGCGTATTTGAGTTATGGCGCCTTTCTAATATAATCTATTAAAATAGGCACTAAATTGGGCATTACTCCGGTACCGGTGAACCGATTTGGTTCAATATCAATAGGGTTCTTCCCATGGACATTATAAATGTGTTTTCCAAGTTTCATGAAAATTCGAAAAAGCGTATTTGAGTTATGGCGCGTACAGACACACGGACGGACGGACGGACAGACAGACAGACAGACAGACGGACGGACGGACCGACAAGACAGACAGACGGACAGACATTTTTTCGTCCCCCCACTCAATCTCATAAAGTATCATACTGGCACTTAATAATTAAGGAAAAAATACAACCTGCTTGCTGAGCAACATTAAGATTTTTATTAAAACCATAGAAACAGATTCGGCGAAAGTCATGGAACTGAATGGAAGGCAAATTGATGTAACGGATGCCCTAAAAAGTCATGTATAAACTCCTATACTGGTGAGCTAGCTTGCTGTGCAGTCTTGAAGTTCTGCTTTTATAACTGGATAATTCAGAAGAAATATTCACGGCTCTGTGCTTAAGAGTATGGAGCCACGAGCGTTCTTCACTGAACTATTCACAATGTGAACTAGTTTTAATTTACATTTTAATTGATGTTGCAGATATTCAGACGAAGACGAAGATTTCATCAATGTCAGTACTGAAACAGCGTCCGGGCGAAAGTCATGAACCCTAAGGATTTCCGGAGATGGGTCCATGGCGGAGAAAGCGACGCAATAGATCAGAAGCCCAGTATAACTTGAATACTGGTGAGTTACATCACTCTGGAATGTTTATGTTCCTCCCTTTAACAGCATAGCTGAAATAAAAATTCATGCTCTTGTGCTGAAGAGCCACAGATTGTGAAGAGCATGGTATCTTTATCTTTCTCCAGTGAACTATTCAGATTGTGAACTGTTTTTATTTTCGTTTTTATATATGTTACAGTTACCTGCCGAAGATGAAGGTTTGAACTAAAAGTACCGAAGCAGCGTCCTAGCGAAGGCCATGGACCCTGAAGATTTCTGGAGATGGGTCCATGGCGGAAAAAGCGGCGCTGCAGTAGGGAAGCCCCATATAAACATAAATACTGGTGAGTTGCATCGCTCTGGAGTCTTAATGTTCCTCATTTGTAACTGAATAGTTCAGACGAGAGATTCATGGCCTTATGCTGAAGAGTATGGTGTCGTGATCTTTCTCCAGTGAACTATTCAGATTGTGAACTGGTTTTAATTTAACTTTTCATATGTTGCAATTATCAGCCGAAGAGGGAGACTTCATCCGTCAGTACCGAAACAGCGTCTCCGAGAAGGTCATGGACCCTGAAGATTTCCGGAGGTGGGTCCATGGCGAGGAAGATAAGGCGACGCTGGACTAGGGAAGCTCCTCAGTACCGAAACGGCGTCGCCGAGGTCATGGACCCTGAAGATTTCCGGAAATGGGTCCATGGCGAGGAAATTAAAGAGACGCTGGATTAGGGAAGCCCCTCATAAACTTCTACACTTGTGAGTTCCATCGTTCTGGAGTCCATATGTTCTTCTTTTATATCTGAATAGTTCAGACGAGAGATTCTTGGCCTTAAGCTGAAGAGTATGGTGTCGTGATCTTTCTCCAGTGAACTATTCAGATTGTGAACTGGTTTTAATTTAACTTTTTATATGTTGCAGTTATCAGCTGAAGAGGGAGACTTCATCCGTCAGTACCGAAACAGCGTCGCCGAGAAGGTCATGGACCCTGAAGATTTCCGGAGGTGGGTCCATGGCGAGGAAGATAAGGCGACGCCGGACTAGGGAAGCTCCTCAGTACCGAAACGGCGTCGCCGAGGTCATGGACCCTGAAGATTTCCGGAAATGGGTCCATGGCGAGGAAGTTAAAGAGACGCTGGATTAGGGAAGCACCGCATATAAATCTTTACTTGTGAGTTCCATCGCTCTGGAGTCCATATGTTCTTCTTTTATATCTGAATAGTTCAATTGAGAAATTCTTGGCCTTATGCTGAAGTGTATGGTGTCGTGTTCTTTCTCCAGTGGTTTTAAGTGAACTGGTTTGAATTTAACTTTTTATATGTTGCAGTTAACCGAAGAGGGAGACTTCATCCGTCAGTATCGAAACAGTGTCGCCGAGAAAGTCATGGACCCTGAAGATTTCCGGAGGTGGGTCCATGGCGAGGAAGATAAAGCGACGCTGGACTAGGGAAGCTCCTCAGTACCGAAACGGCGTCGCCGAGGTCATGGACCCTGAATATTTCCGGAGATGGGTCCATGGCGAGGAAGATAAGGCGACGCTGGACTAGGGAAGCTCCTCAGTACCGAAACGGCGTCGCCGAGGTCATGGACCCTGAAGTTATCCGGAGGTGGGTCCATGGCGAGAAAGATAAAAGGGACGCTGTTGTAGGGAAGCACCGCATAACTTCAATACTGGTGAGTTGCATCGCTCTTGAGTTTTCATGTTCCACTTTTATTCTGAATTGTTCAGGTGAGAGAATCATGGCGTCGAACTGAAGAGTAAGGTGTCGTGATCTTTCTCCACTGGACTATTGAGAATGTGAATAGTATTAATTTCATTTTTATATCATATTACTAAGGACTGTATTTTTTGGTAACAACGATTTGAGCGAACTTAATCAAAGCAGCTTACTTTAACAAAATTTAACTAAGCTTAAAATAACCCCACTAAACCAATTAAATTAACGAAATATCGCTACATTTTTCATTTCAAAATTTGATTTAAACTGTAAAATGTGTTGTTTTATCTTTGAACACTGAAACTATCATTTAATTTAATTGCTAAATAATTTTGACTCTACTTTTTAAACGCTACATTTGATTATTAATACAGGCCTAATAAATGGATTAGTTTTTCTAATGTCAAATATAGTAAGCCGCCTAGTGTATGAAATAATTTATTTCGCGGAATGTGCATCAAAATAGAAGAAAGTTAATCCCGAAATCAGCCGTTTTATTTCACCAAAAAATTAGACTTATAGCTATATGGTATTGTGTACTTACATGTTTTATTGCTGCTTTGTGGTAGTTGTTTACATCGTCCTACAGTGCCATCAATAACTCTCTGCGCAGCTCTGCTTATGCTCAACATACAAGGGTGATGCGAGTCCGTTTTCTATTGCTAATATATTTATGAAGTCTAATAATTTCAACTGATATTGAATCTCAACGAATATGATACAGAGTGAAATCGTGATGAGCAGGCCTTAAAACTTAGTGCCCGAACCCACAGAGGGAATTGATTCCGGTTACCAACAACCTGAGTATAGGGGGTGGAGAGTGATTGCGTAGGCTGATAAGACAGTCGTTGATAGTAGTACCGAGAAGTGAATTCGCTCGTAATACGGTGCCTCTCAAATTGGTCAACAGTGTACCTTGTCATTGTGCGTGTTTAAATTTATAATACGTGTTCGGCATGCCGAAAGTAAAGTGTTCTAAAACGCAAACATATTTTGAAACATTTGGGAGGGACTATTATACACAAACAGGAGAAAGTATCGTTTTGCATGCTTGTAATGTGAGTTTAGATAATGAGAAGTTATTTTGTGGTCTTCCTATATCTGTATTGCGGTTTGTTTACTATCACGTGAACTAGCATATGGTAGCTAGGGCATACGCCGAGCAAAGTCTGTACAGTACGGTTGCTTTTAACATATTCGATCGGGCACTAAGTTTTAAAGCCTGGTGATGAGTCATGGTAAGAAAACGAGTTCACCGGTAAAGATGTTAAAAATCTTCTGTAAATAGGTTACTTAATTAGAATGTTTTACGTATTTTTCGGTTTTTTGCATACCGGATCCAACTGTCAGATGTGAAATCGACTCCAGTTAGACAGGAGAAAAAAATTATATATGAACCAACAATACCCTAGGTACCTTAAAAAAAATGTAAAGTCACCAGTAAGTTGCGTCGCCTGGAGTCTTAATATTCCTCATTTGCAACTGAATAGTTCAGACGAGAGATTCATGGCCTTATGGCCTTATGTTGTGTTCTTTCTCCAGTGAACTATCCAGATTATGATCTGATTTTAATTTAATTTAATTTATATTGCAGATATCCGCCGAAACTGAAGTATTAAAACATCCAGAATGCGAGAAAGACTCATACTGATCTGCTTGCTGCCTTGCTTCAAAATATTCGACTGGTCCGGCAGAAGTACACAACAGCATCCACCCAGGCCTACGTTCAGTACAACCTCATTAAATAACCAGAGACCAACCACCAACCAGTCTATCCACTATCAAAACACACGTGGATATATTATTTTCATAATCATTCCAGTGATGATGAGCATTTTTGTTGTTATTTCGAAAGTAACTCTTGAATGCGCGAGACTAAATTTCTCATGCTAATCATAAATTCGTGCCAAATGCCAAAGAAAAACAGTACAGAAATTTTTGAGCAACCACCTATATAATACAACTTAAGCTAGACCTTTCTTTTATAATTACACTTTAAGTGTCATTGAATTGTTTACCTTAATTATGTAACCTGGTCATGTAATTTTATGTTGGAAAAAGGAAAGTTTTCGATATTCTTTGTCTTAAAAAACAATCTGTGTTAAGCAGAAGGATGAAAAATAAAACAATGATTACACTCACATTTATTTATTACTGGTTTAAAAGGCCCGGCGTCGCCCAGTTTTTGTATTTTGTATATAATTCGAAATTAACTTATGAAGAACTGTCGATTTTCAAACGCCAAACCTAACATGCCTATAAAACACTACTCTGTCAGGATAAAGTTCACGAAATTAAAGTTTACTTTTTGAAAGCAGCATAGTACCAGTCAACATCCTCTTCATCAACAGACTTCATCCATATACGCCAAACCGGGATGACAATTAAAAATGGGAACTTTTTATCCAACCACTGTAGTGTCATACGATTTCATAAATTGGTGCATTTTATCATAGGTAATCCCACGAGAGTTGACGAGTTTATCGATAGATTCGCGACTGCGCAGCAGGAGCGAATTTATCTGATGCAACTCGTCAACTCGAGTTGGATTTATTAAGACTATTCCATGAATAAAATGTAACGGATAATATAAATAATAATTACTTTCGTGCTTCGTTGTATAAAAACAAAACTAAAAGTTGTGAGATCACGGCATGCTGTGACTCAACCATCCATGAATCGATTCGAGCTTCCTTGGTGTAATCAGTGCTACCAAATGAGCATATAAGACATAGTTAACTTCATTCAGGTAAGCTAACAGCAGAACAGAATAAAAACACACGAACTGGCTTGCACCGAATCGAAATTGTGTTCTTAATCAATGTACATTTCTATTATTTCAATTTCTAAACAAGTTATGTTGTATAAAATAATCTGTTTTCGTGCCGCGTAGTGGCAGCATCTGACTGTTAATCACTGCACACTGATACTTGCGTCTCCAGTAACGAGCAGACGGTTTTATCACGATAAAACACCATCCTCGCGATTCCACAAGAATATTGCAAGATAAACGGCCGTGATTGGTCTATATCTGAGAAATTGCTAAACGTTATTGGTCAATATCAAACACTCGGTGTATGAGTTGAATAGTCATGTTAAACCAGTATTGCAGGGTAGTCGGCTATATCAAAGGCACCGTTAAAGGTATTTGGACAGACAATGAAAGAACATAATAACATAACATAGGAATAAATAATAAATAATTCAAAATCGCTCTCATGCATACTGATAGCTGAAGTTAAATATATAAATCTATTTTTATTCAGCACAGGGCTTTTTCAGTCTATCTCTTTCGTGAAAGTAGTTGTCATTACATGACGGGGGCAATAATTGTACAGATAATTCTTATCAATGATTTCATTGACAGGCTGTACAATAAGTTTAGGCATTCCGATATCTTGTAACATACGAGACTGAACCTAACATCAAATAATACAGGCTATTTCCTTAGGAAATGAATAAGATGAGAAATAGCCAATCCTCAATGGGGAAAGAGAGAAAGAAAAAAAGAGAGCAACCGTCTGCTCGTTGATTATGATTATACAAAAAATAAAGAAAATCCGTTAAACTGATGTAACAAAGTGCCAGTATGTTTTTTCTTTAATCAGCTATGATTGCAATTATGATATGTAGAATACAAAAAAAAAAAGTCAAATAGGTCGATTTCGGGATTTGAACCATGGAACTCCAGAATGTGAGGCCAAGACGTTACCATCTCGGCCACCTGGGTCAGTTTAACAATCCAGTTGGATAAGCGCATGTAAAGCAATAGTGTTATTTGTCATAGCTAACTGTATTTTAATTTCGAAAGCCTGATAAGATCACAGTAAAACAATAGGCTATGTTGTCATGATAAGTGATTTACATTTCATAAATTCTTTCGAAAACCTATATTACCATAAAATAGGCACTAAATTGAGCATTACTCCGAAACAGGTCAACCGATTTTATCCATTATCAATAGACGTCTTCCCATTGACATTATAAATGTGTATACCAAGTTTCATAAAAATCCGGTAAAACGTATTTGAGTTACCGCGTCTTTAAAACAGACATTAAATTGGGTTTTAATCCGGTACCGGTCTACCGATTTGGTCCAATATCAGTAGAGGTCTTCCCATGTACATTATAAATGGGTATAGAAAGTTTCAGGAAAATACAATAAAGCATATTTGAGTTATCGCGACATCTTATATATTAACATAGAAGGCACTAAATTGGGCATTATTCAGGTACTGGCC
Source organism: Ectobius pallidus (assembly GCA_964059195.1). NCBI lineage: Eukaryota > Metazoa > Arthropoda > Insecta > Blattodea > Ectobiidae > Ectobius > Ectobius pallidus. The sequence continues at coordinate 104,344,465 of CAXKWD010000008.1, forward strand.
AACCGATTTGGTCGAATATCAATAGACATCTTCCCATGGACATTATAAATGCGTATACGAAGTTTCATAAGAATCCGATAAAGCGTATTTGAGTTATTGCGCCTTTAAAATAGACACTAAATTGGGGTTTACTCCGGTACCGGTCAACAGATTAGGTTCAAATTCCATAGGGTACTTCAAATGGACGTCATAAATGCGTACGGTATACCAAGTTTCATGGAAATCCGATACAGCGTATTTGAGCTTTGTCGCCTTTCTAATGTAATAGGCTATATTAAAATAGGCACTAATTTGGGCATTACTCCGGTACCGGTGAACCGATTTGGTTCAATATCAATAGGGTTCTTCCCATGGACATTATAAATGTGTATTCCAAGTTTCATGAAAATCCGAAAAAGCTTATTTGAGTTACGGCGCGTAGAGACACACGGACAGACAGACAGACAGACAGTCAGTCAGACAGACAGACATTTTTCGTCCCCCACACAATCTCACTAAGTACCAAACTGGCACTTAATAATGAAACAACTATGAACTTAAGGGTAAAAACCTGACAGATAATATGAAAATCAAAATTCTAAAGTAAAAGTGTTTAAAAAGGTGTTAAAAAGAAATCATTTTCATACATTGAACTTAAACTCTAATTTACACATGTATATTTTTTATTATTTGTACTTGTATTTTTTGTAACTTACTGTAAAATAATGATTTGTCAATTGTGATGTAATTGTAAATTTTAATTTGTATAATAAATTAATAAATAGGTTGCAAATCAAATAAACAATTAAAGTCTATAAAATTCCACAAATAGATTGTATATAAGTAATACAAATAGAGATAATAAAAATTGGCATTCAATAGTAATATTAAGACTTCACATTGAAAAATCAGACAAATCCAGGGGAGAAGTTATCAATCCAGGATTTACAAAAATATAGGTTTAAAAGAAGGGAATAAAAACACTGCAAATATCTAAAAATGTGGTTTACTAAACTCTATTAAAAATATTAGCTGTGCGCTGAAAACGAACCGAAAATAAGGAGACACCATTGGGGAAAGGCAATAGAAAGAAGAGCTCTTGCGTTTATGTAATATTTGATACTAATGATGGTAGAAAACATAGGCTTTATATTTTCTTTATTTTAAATTGTTATGGAAAAACTTATGATGACAATGAATTTAAATTTGCTAAAAATTGTGTTTAATGTATTATTCTGACAATGCAAGAAAGCAGGCAAAACTACAATGGTTACAGAATCCGAATGACTCTACTGTCGAAAATCTCAACAAAGCTAATCGTGAAACTTCTAGAGCCATTGGAACAAAGAAAAGACAAAGCAAATGAATTAGAGGAAATAATTTTATAATTAAATTAGTAAAAAACATCAATACCTTAGGAAGTATTTAACATATTCCGTCATTACTAGTATATGGGCGCTTTTATAGTACAGTATTTATGGTAAAAAGTAATGCTATTAAAAATGTAAAAATAATTAGTTGATCATTCACCTTAAAATATATTTAAAGAACGAAAATGAAGAATTAAATACAGTATTCACATTATCACATTACAACAAATCATTTAGGAATGTTTAACATTAGTCTTCCGTTATGTCAACTGTCATGTTTTTTTTTTCTTTCTTTTTTTTCTGGAATTCGGGGATGAGCTACTTTACAGGTTGGTGTGCCCGACCGTGAACACAGCAACATGTTTTACGTCACGATGTCCAATGCATGCAATATGGAGTATGTCACTAAGTCAGTGTTAGTGGGGAACAACCAAATATGGCCACGTCTAGATGTCTTTATTAATACACTGTACCAATTCAAAACATACCATTATCTTTGCGTTTTTGTATAATATAAAGCCAATTTTGATCTATTCATCACAGCAGGAGTCCACCGCTGTGGTGTAGGGGATGCGTTCGCTCTCCACAAGCAGCAGGCCGGGATTCGAATTCATGGTCGGGACAAGTTACTTAGTTGGGGTTTTTCCACACCTGTGAGACGACTGTCGGGAAACTCGGAAGTCTCCAGACATCATCTGACCGTCATTATCACCTTTATCTCATCCGCGCCTTGTAGTAACTTGGAACAGACCTTCACAGATCTCACATTGAAGTTTTCCTCTGTACGCAACTCGCATGTTCAGAAGTGAGCATGTAGACCTATCAACTGCATCACTCTATTTCCAGAGCAATTTAACTATTTTACGTCAACAGGTTTACTTCTTCTTTCGAGGTATTTGGATCAACATTAGAAGGACAAAAAGGAAATTGGCAAGAAATAAACCCTTCGCACGGCTATCTCCTAAACAACATACAAACATTCCATACATACATTACATTCATGCAAACATAATACAAACATACAAACATGCATACATTAGATACATACATACTTACATTATATACATACATACATACATACATTACAAACATACATACATACATACTAGTGAAAGACTAGAATTATAAACACAAAACATAAGATTAAAAGGTGGACAGTGGCCAGCAACAAATTACGAACTAGTCAAACATTATTTCCAAGACTTTACGAAGTTTTTAAACAAAATAGATTTTGAAAAGTTATAATTTATTGTAGGATAAATGTAATTGTAATTAGTTAAATCATTGCATGTAGTGTTACTTAATGTAATGGAACATGCAGTTTAGTAATAAATAAAAAAATAAATACATAGGCTGGCTACATACATACATATATACATACATACATACAATAAGGACAAGTTGTAATAAAAATAATATATTTGTCTTCATTATTTCATTATAGTTTAGCGTTTAGAAACAGCCCTTCCATCAAAAAAATATTCTGTCATTTTTTTCCTTTCTTTTAAGCCATGAAAAAGCAGAAGGCCTAGCATTCATGACATTTCGGGATACTCATAAAATTAAAAAAACTCATCTACAGCCAGAAATATGATTATTCAGTGCCATTTTGTAAAGGTTGAAATTGAAGAATAACTTTACTACATGCATAACTCTGAGTCAGAGAATGAGCGCTTACAAATTTCAGGCAAATTAAATTGTCCAGTTTGTTTCTTTGCTTCTGTAACAACGGCGCATACTTTGTTCAAGCAATTACCTTGCTCTCAGATTTTAATTCTCTTCCTTATATCGTTCATAAACATTTATTCTTACATTTCTATTCTGTGCATATGGATGCCACTTTTAGGCACGTCTGCTCGTGTCCCACTTAGATATCGTACGTTTCATCAAATTCGTGATTAAACTATCAAGTGAAACTATTGCTAAGAAAATCACGAACCATTCTAACACTTGGCGCTTCCTACATACTGTACAGTCTTGGCATAGAATATTAAAATTAGTATTTCCTATAGCATTACCAGAGCAGTGATTTTATATGTAAATATATGCTTGTTTTATCATATGCCACACGCTGGGATAAGATTTTAAACTTTTTGAAAAAAAAATTCATCTTTAAACATTATAAAATGCTTGTGTTACAAAGAATCTATCCACTAATTTGACGTGCTGTTATGCCCCTCGAAACGGTTGTTTCCTCAAACCATTTCTAAAGATTTGCACAAATTGTGGAGCCCCAGCTCTGAACTCTGCACACTTTAATAAAGAAGATAAGCCTAAAATATTTTGTTTAATCCTGAAACACTAATTCAGCCACTGTTTTATGCTAAACAATGTAAATATAATGTATATTTAGACTAAATATCCTGCGCAGGTTGTAAAAAAATATCTAAAATTTAAATTAAAAAAAAAAGTAAGAAGAAAGGAGAAAGAGGCAGGCTAAGAATAGGTAAAATTTAAACAAGAAAGGAAGGACTACCAAACAAATCTGGATTGTTTAAATGTGAACTGTAAGAAAATGGGCATGTTTACTTGACTAGTTACATACTTTCAAGCCTATTTTCTCATTAGGCCTACAGTTATTTAATTTTTCGTTAGTAAAATGACTACTCTTTGTGTGAATGTTTTCAACTATCATGAATTTTTCTGTGGTTTCTTACACAAGTACGTATCATAATTTTATTTAAATGTCATAGTTCAATAAAAATAAATATGAATGAAAATTGTTAAAAAATCGTGTTTTAATTCCTTTGTAATAAATAATTGAAAAATTGAAAAATAGCTAAAAAAAACTCAAAAGCAAATTTGGTCAATTATAGCATGAAACTGATCAATACAATATTTCAAACACCTAAGGACACTTGTAGGGAGAGTAGAAGGTTTTTAAAATAAAATTAAGCAGCATGTAAATGTGAAAAAAAATCCCAATTCATACCTCATTGAAAAAAATTGGTTTATACTTTATAATTTATACGGAGTCTATCTATATTCAGCTAGTCTACTACAGAAGTTTTGCGGGGAACAGCTTGAATGGTTTGAAAAACTCTAATTCCACCTCCGTTTATATTCTCACAAAATTATGCGGGTAACTCCATGTTGATATGAAAAAGTGAAATTTATTTTTTCAGTCTGCGGAAAATAATTACTATATTTGACTTAAGAAGACTTAATTAGGTTTTGTTCAGTAGTATAATATTTTATTGTTTTAAACCTACTGCCATAATGACTACGGCAAATGTTTTATTGTATATTGCTTCATAATTTTAGAAAAGCTGATTGTGAATTGGTATTAACGAACTGATCAATTAATTGCATCTAAAACATTTCTTAGTCTAGGTTTGAATTTTTACCCATATGGCTATTGTTTTTATGTGCTGGTAATATTATCTTGAAAAGTTTTAAGATTCATTTTAAGGTGAGATCACCGCCAGTATTTTCGATCGTCATCCACTTGAATGAAAAGCTTGCCATGGAAACCTGGTTTTCGTGGTGTGAGAAAGCAATTTTATGATTATATGTTCATAGTGCAAAGCCAATCCTTCATTCCTTTGTGTGATGCTCGTACATTACATATTCGCAAAATGTGCTTGGTTGTCTCCATCATGGTGGATAATGGTTCTATCCTAAGATTAATATTTATTTTATATTCCATTTTTTCAGAGAAAATTGTACTACAAAAAAATTTTACACTCAACGTAATATGCATTTGTTGTTTAACAAAATAAAATATTTAGGGCAATAAAATTCTTATCATAAAGTAGCAAAAACGAAGGACAATAATGGGTGCATGGGGAACTTCAGCAGTCACTAATAACGAATTCGACAGCAGAACCATCGAACAATTAACTATGCACTAAGCTAAGCCATGTCTTTGTCTCCGTATTAGCTGTAACACCCTAAAGAAGCCTATACTGCCTACATCATAGCTTATTTTCATATGTTGCAAGAGTTTATAAATATGAAAACGTACGCACAATGTTATTTTTCATTTTAAGAGGTGAATTTAGGCTCCAAGGTTACTGGATAATTAAAAACAGATTAAGTAATCTTCATAAATTAAAGGCATAATAATACAACAGCGCTGATTGCCAACACTTGTTGAAATCCAAAAGGTCAGGACCTTACATAATTCCCATCGAGATAAAAGAAACGTGTTCCTTCAGGCATGGTGACCTTACACCATGGAGATGCTACTGGATTTTTTCTGCATACAATTCATTAATTTATTCTGTATCGAAGGTAGGATTATGCCATTGTAAAAGTATTTTCAATGAGGTCAAAAATTTGTGCAGCAGATTTTGCATTCTATAACAGTTACATTTGAGTTACTCAAATGTTCATTGTTACTAATTCAAGATATATAGCTTTAGATTTTTTTTAAATAAATTTCGAAAATTTGTCAGAGGTACTATTTTTACAAGCAATAAGAGCGTAAACCACATCTAGAATTTTGCATAATCGACCATCCTGGACATAGTTCGGCAGTTAAGCATTTAAAATATTTTCAAATAAAAATATGCATTATCCAGCCGGTTGTATTATATGGATGTGAGACATGGCCGCTTACTAGTCGGAAAGAACATAATCTTAGAGTGTTCGAAAACAGCGCGCTTAGGAAAATATTTGGGCCTAAGAGAGACGAAAATGGGGATTGGAGAAAACTGCATAACGACGAGCTTCATGACCTGTACTCTTCACCGGATATAGTACGTATAGTAAGGAGGATGAAATGGGTTGGACATGTTGCGCGCATGGTGAAGATAGATATATCTCAAAATTATTGACTGGGAGACCCTAAGGGAAAATACCACTTGGAAGACCTAGACGTAGGTGGGAGGATAATATTAGGATTTAAGAGAAGCAGGACATGAGAGAGATGGTTGGACGGAGTTAGCACAGAATAGGGTTGAATGGCGGGCTCAGGTAAGCGCGGCAATGAACTTTCGGATTCCATAAAATAGATAATATTCCTTTAGCTTGATTAGGAATTCTCTATTGCCATTGAGTATGTAAGTAAGGTTCACCTGGGCCCTAGGTAGTAGTTTTCTTTTGTTTGTTATTTAATGTCCACATTTTTTAAGAAGAAGTAGGTATAGGTTACATCTATGCAGTGCATAATATAATTATATTAACTGCAGCTAGTTCATATAAGCTTAGAGTCAGTGATGAAAAAAAATTTATAAACACAGCTTTTATTAACTTAGTTGAGTTTTTTTTTTTTTTTTTTTTTTTTTTTTTTTTTTTTTTTGCTAGGTAGATTGTGAACTAGGTTGATCTTCATCCAAGGTTAGGGTTTCCCCCTCATAACAAGCTTTTCCAAGAAGCGATTTAATTAAAATTGTCTTTACACAGCATGCGAATTCTGTTGCTAATTAAAACATGTTACCCGAGTTGTAACTAGGCAAGACAAGAAGCGCTAAGCGCTATGAACATTATCTTACAAAATTCAAGTTATTGAAAAAGCCAAGCAAGTAATATCATACATAAGAAGTAATTTCCATTCACGCGTGTGCAAGCTTCCAGGGTTCATATTATTATACCTATTATATTTATAATACAGTAATTTAATATTGTTATTGTTGACATTGATTCATTACAATGCAGGAGAGAGGGCGTGTACGGTTTAAAGGCGTTTCAACATTTGAAGGGTATTCAGCAGAGTATTTACCTTTCATTAACAATAGGCTACTTATTTGGAAATCGGTGTTAAAGAGAAGTAAACTACAATCCAGCATTAATATTTGTGAGTGGAGAAGGCCCGAAAAAACCACATGCCACACCAGTATTGGCCGGCCTTGGGATTAGAAACGAGGTAATTCAAATGTGAGCATTAATGGACTTCATTATTTGCCAACGAGGGGTTCATATCAGCTAAAATTTAAAAAATCCACTTTATACACCCGTTAATATAATAGAATTTAAACTTAACCTAAGAAGTCTAGGCCTGGGAGAGAATATATAATATATATATATATATATATATATATATATATACATATTGACTACTCGTGCTTGTCATTCCTCTCTAACACATAATGTTTAATATAATATACAGTATTATGTTTTGCTTTTGATTTATGGTATTTACTATTTGCCTTGTTTTGTGTGTATTTGTGTATGCCACGTGTGTGTGTGTGTATCTTGTATGTAGCGTCGCTTTGCCCTGAATTTTTTGTTTTCTAATTTCCAGTGATCTCTGTTTTCTATTTGCTGAGCTGGGCTGAGCCCGAGCACGAGCTTTTGCTCATTCATTTTCAAGAGTTTTAACAGGGGATGTCTTAAAATTTTACTACTTTAATTGTGGAGTTGTGATTTGTTACTTTTTTGTATTTGGACTGTATATCTTTTAATTCAGATATATGTATAGATGTGTACCCAATTTGCACTTTATTGTATTTATTTCTTAAGTTTTAATCGACACAGAGTAAGTTATAGTACTCCTACATTGCAATACTCTTGAAAACATTATTAAATTTCACCTGCAGGTCAGTGTATAATAAAACTTAAGTTTCTTCAAGTTAACTTGGTTTCAGATACACTTTATTTCATGACTTTAAGATGTAGTTGTATGTATAAAAGATTATTTTATTCTCTCCTAGGCCTAGCCTTCTTAGGTTGAACTTAAATTCTTTATATTAACGGGGATATAAGGTGGGTTTTTTCACATTTTAGGTGATCCCTACAGTTCAGCCTGTGACTTTTTGCTAATAATAATAGAATAACAATATCCTAATAGTACTATTGTCGGCCGCGGTGATCTAGAGGTAGCGTGCCCGCCTCTAGATCCGCAGGGCGCGGGATCAAACCCGGCCGCGGTCGATGGATTTTTCAGGACGTAAAACTCCTGGGCACGGAGTCCTCCGGGAGGGACTTTAAGCTGGGGGTCCCGTGTCGTAGATTTACGGCACGTAAAAGAACTCCAAGCCTAAATTAGAGCCTCTGGACAAAATTTCTCGGCCCTTTCACGTCCAAGAAATACTTAGGGGGGTTGCGAGGCGATGGGCTTACCACCTGTCCCTCTACCCTCTCTCGGAAAATAAGCATATCAAAATTAGTATAGGTAATGAAACCTCCGCTTGGAGGCCCCTTCGCCCCACCTGGGGATCATAGGGTACCAGATACAGATACAGAATAGTACTATTACTGTTGTTATTATCATCAACTCTATCACTATGCCTTTTTAGAAAATATTCTTATTTCTGAGTCAATAGGAGTGGTTGTTCTGAGGCTTACCACATGTAATATGAGGGAGCTGCGTTCAGCCTGTCACTATGATAAATGTAGTTCATAATTATGAAATTATAATGAAGGAAGTTCTACAATAATTCACATAGAGGAAGCTTTCCTCCTGTTACTTCATGTGCTGCTATAGACTCATGAATGATCAGGAAGTTTTAACCAGAATGGTGACACAGATAAACTGCACAGCTTTAACTTTTGTTAATTACGTTCAAAATTTGCAATAATTACTTAATACGTTACATTATGTAACACCTTGCAAGTCCTTACTAGTCATGATGACTATTCCATGATCCATCCTTGCACTTTATATTATTCTGTGACCAAAGACATCTTTCTTGAGAAACTAGCTATCCTGTTAAGGCATGTGAATTTAGTTACACTTATTTGCAGCGTAGATACGGTGTAACAAAGGAAAGCCCTTCGCCTTAGTTTAAGTCATTTTCTGATCGACCTTACTATAATGCGCATATTACTTGTGACATAACAGTATGTTAATTAAACCCCTTTCGACACTTTTTCATTTCGACATCTGCGTATTATCGATTATTATCGAACACGGAACAATCTTGAGACCTTGAGGGAAGCAGCTGAAATCTGCGTAATAAATAGACTGTATGTAAAATAAAATCAATTCTGTTCGCGTTGATTTTAATATCATACTAAAATGAATGAATTAATGAATTCTATTAATCAAAATCCGTTGGTTTCATGAAAATGACGAAAAGGAAGCTTCGGTTTGACCAACGACATGAGCTGCCATCTGTCACAGAAGACACGAACTACAACCAGCTGATGCTAAGATCATGGCGCACTGAAGCATGACTGTTTGTTTCAGTGAATCTAAAATCTCAAAATTGTAAGTTTAGACTAATTATTATCGTACAAAAAGAAGTTATAGGCAACTTGCCTATAATTGTAATTAAGATACTCATATGAAGGGAAAAAAACTATATTTCAGCGAAAAGTACCACAGATCTATCATAATAATATAGATTAAACAAACATTAATAAATCAGAATGAAATGGCTTATAATGAGGGTGAAAAATATTGCTGTACTTGTACAAATCTGGAGGAATGGTACATGTTATTCGAAAGTGATAATTATGATTGACTGATTTCAAATACATTCTTACATTTTATTTTCTAAGATTTGAAGAGTGACGTCCTGGGGGCCCAAATCCTTCCAAAAATATGAGATTTTTTAAAAAGTACAAGAAAATACCAATCTTTTGTGTCACTCAGGAAGGAAAGATGTCAGTAATCTACGGGCAATCAGTTTAGGACCCTCCCAGAAACTAATTTCTAAACGCACACTTGCCGTGTGTGTTTGTGTGAACTGTGAACAGAGTACTAAATTGAGCTCGTCTCAGAATCACCATATTTTTCTCACTTGTTTTGGTAGGCCTATTTTCATTTTATGTACTTAAGTGAGTTTAATAGGATTATATGACATTCCTTCTAAAGTCTAAGTGACTCTTCAAAGCTGTCTGCTGTCATGGAATGTAAACAAGAAAGTTCATATATATTCTATGTTTTACTAATTTGAATTTGATTGGTATTTTTTTTATAAATCCATCTTGAACTTTTGAACTCTTAAGATAAATGCCCACATGACTGCGTCATTTGTAAATTTATCGGTAATTTTGTAAGTACTTGTTAGATGACTCATGGTGATTACAGAAACCAGCGTTTGTATTTTCAGCTTCGCAAATTCTTGGCAACAGAAACCACTGAGAATAACATTGCTTGTATAATGCTGTATAAAGCAGAATTGCTGAGAAAGATTCAATTAGGAATCTCAAGAGACGTATGAGATTGTCAGTTTGTACTCATAATGCAATTACTGTGTTAAATGTGAGAGGTATTTTAGGAAAGAGTTGTAAAGTCGACTATGTCCTTCGCAAAGTGCATTACACCGCCATGGACTTCTTTGTTCATCTGAACCCTATTTGTCCTTTAGTTATCCACCCAAGTTTTATGACGTGAAGAGCCTCCTCTTGACCGATCCCTCTTACTTAACATGACCATAACTCCTCTTAAGAGAGGTGATGTCATCCATGATTGTAGGGTTGCTTTAGCCTTCACACTGAAGAGCTATGGGCGATATCGTGGTTTATAGAAATATTTAAATTTTAAGTAAATAATGACTCAAGGGTCGTATTTGAATTTGAAATTATTTGATATTATAATAATAGTGTTATTTATTCTAGATCCGGGAGCACTGAAAGCAAAAACGTGAAGAAGTTCGAGTACCGAGTAAAGTAAGGTCAAGGTGATATTTTGCAAATTTTTAAGAACAGAAAACCCACTAGTTTGGAAAGTCACTGGCCAGAATACTTTTGTCTCAAAGAAATTGATAGTTTCTAAGCAGTCTCACATTCTCCCTATTCCAATGGTACGAAGTTCCCCTTGAAGTACTGGTTTTGTTCTGAGAGACCCCATAAAATATTATTAATGTAGGCCACTGATACTATTAATTATGGGTTGATGGAAGAACAATACAGTGCAACTTCAGTTATCCGGACTAATTGAGACTGAGGTGGTTCGGTTTTTTGAATACGTACAAAGTAACACATTAAAATTTGGGAAAAATTTATTCTAATTAGAAAAGAATAACAATACAGTTGCTTCATTGATATAAAAATAGCCTCTGATTTTTTCTTATAGCAATATTTGGATGTCATTTTTTATATTCTATATGTTGTGGTTAAGCTGTTTTGTCATGTGCTGTGGTTTTTGGTATTGGTTTTTTCTTTTGAGTTACAGTACTTCAAATGTATATATATGTAGTCTTTTGCTATAAGAAATAACGAGAATATAAATTGAAATATTACCAAACTTGATGGTTTTAAAATGACTTATTATCTCGTAAGTTTTTCTTAAAAATTCGGAAAATTGTCATAACGAACAGAATTCGACATTTGGACAGATCGATTGTTGGAAAGCACTCAAGGCTTAGTTAGCTTAGTTCAGAATTCTAAAGTAAAATATATGGTTTCCTAGTTGTATCAAATTAATAATAATTTAAAGAAAATTAAATTGCATAGTTAATAATGCATTAATAAATAATTAATAAAAAAGTAAACAAAATGATAACGCAAATCAGTAGCTAATAACAAACTGCATTCCTTTTATTTAAGAATCTTTACGACAAACTCTCCAGTTCCGTAATTAAAAAAAAAGCAGTAAGTTTACAAAAATCACTTCACATCTATATCTACACGCAGATTCATAGAATCTATAATAATTGATCATTATATTTATCGCTCGCAGAGCATGTGACTTTATTAAGAACGTTTCTAAACTGAATGCAATCATAACAAGGAAATTGGCTTTTTTCTGTGGGATGCAGTTCAATTGAATTATGAGGCATGCCTATCTGAGCGCCAGGAGGCGAAGTTAATAAATCATTACCATCTCCATCGGTTCCAGAAACGTTTTGAATTGTTAAAAATAAATCATTCGCTGTATCTTCTTCACTAGTATTTTAAATAGAGTGAAAGTTTCTTAAGGCAATCTCTCCTCCCATATATCTATTAGGGATGAGTTTCAACACTTACCACAAGCAATTCTTGTTTTAAATTATAGCGCACTGAAGTGGTTCCATACATGATTCACCCATAGGCGTAACCAGGCCGACCAAATGGGGGGGGTTATAACATCCGCGGGTCTGGGGGATTGGAATACCCCCCAGGGAGAGGGGGGTCCTCCCCCGGAAAATTTTAAAAATTAAGATGCAAAATAACGAGTTTTAAGCTTCCGGGGTCTCCCCCGGAAAATTTTAAAAATGAAGATGCAAAATAACGAGTTTTAAGCTTCCGGGGGCCCACCCCCGGAAAATTTTAAAAATTAAGACGCAAAATAACGAGTTTTAAGCTTCCCACGCTTTATACTTGTATTAAGTAATTTATGGGCAGACTTAAAAAATTATACAATTTTGCTTTTTTTAATCAATGGGGGGGGGTTCAAACCCCCAACCCCCCCCCTCGGTACGCCTATGGATTCACCTATGAACGTTCTCCCCCTCTCATGCTACTTCTCAACTGCTTCTAATCCTAATGGAATTAACACATAGGAGCAAATCGGCTTCTCGACAGTCTTGGAAGTCTCGATATCCAACCCTACCCCGTACTCTTCTACCAGCATCCCTCGAATTTAGATGTTGCATAGAGGCAACTCAAGAATGTGAAAATAATATTTCACAAAGAGAAGAAAAGATTTTTGCACCAGAAATGCCATTGCCAACTTGAATAACCTATTCTGCGAATGGGACCGTGTTTGGAAACTGCAGTTGATCTATGTGAGAAAATTTTCTCACATCTTGAGGGTGTTGAAAGAGGATCAGTGGGTGTGATCAAGAACAACGCCTGTTCCGTGACTGGCGCAAGAGCGAATACCGTAACAACAAAACCTTTCGCTCAACTCAACTCACTGAAAACCGCCGTCAATGTTTCATGAAGGTCGCGCCATTGCCATTACACAGGGATCTACAAAGTAACTCAGTATAATATTCAATCCTTTTCCACTAAACTTACTATAAAACGCTCTGCACTGTATCGTAGGAAAGAACCAGGTAGTATTTTCCGTATTTTTCGGACCATAAGACGCGCTTTTTTACCTTGAAAAAAAAAGTTTTGAATATTGGGTGCTTCTAATGGTCCGAAGTAAACTAAAAAAATTAAATTTCGGTCATTATTGCCTGTAATAAAGAAGGTGATGTAAGGATAAATTAGTTGCAAATTTTGGCACAGACTGTATATCAGTACATTTGTAACAATTGGTAAAATGTGGGTAGCTGGAAGCCAGGTATACAATGTGAAAAGAAAAGAATGTTGGGTTCTTTCATACAAAAGGAGTTGTCTCTGTGGGGTGGTCTAAATGAAGGCGATGGATGACCTCTAGACAGCATGACATTGAGCACTGAAAGCAATTTGCACTGAATTCATTGTAGAAAGACATGATTTGTGTATGCAATGAAGTAGGCCTATATTATTTCTGCTAAAATGTCGTTTAGAATCACATTTTTTGCCTTAAATTTCATTTTAAAATCAAGGTGCGTCTTATGGTCCGGAGCGTCTTATAGTCCTAAAAATACGGTAATAGGAGGGGATTTATCTTGTCGGGGTCTGTGCTTGTCGCCGGAATGCCAGAATTTTGTCTCACAGGAGCTCATTTACATATCTGTAAATCTACAGACACGGGACTGTTATATTCATAAACACTTAAGTTCATCTACATGAGCTGGGATCGAACCCGCGACATTGGACACAGAAAGTCAGTGCCATATGGATGGTGCCACTCAACCAGACAGGTTTATCTTTGATCCGGGGAGCGACTAATGGTATTTTAATCTGCATTATTTCCCTTCATTCCGAAAACACTTTTTTACGGTTTCTGAGCATCGTGAAAAACGTGATACCGGTGTTCTCGATTTAAATATTATCACTATCTCTACGTAATATGGGAGAAAATAGTAACGTATATGACAGCTCAAGAACTAGACAATATTATCATGTAAGTTATCCTACATGAAACGCCGTACCACGACTTAACAAACCTACGATCTTTGACAGCACTGGCTTCATTGTCAGCAACTTTACCTTCCTAAATCCACAATGCTGTAAAAGTTATGCGTTTATTCAGATTTTCCTCCGATTTTCCTCTGAATGACTGTAGTTTTTCAATTTGTTTTGTGCCCGCCTCTGTTCGCGAATTTATTACCAATGATCACAAATTAAGAATATCTACTGCTTATTTTCTGCTGGATCTATTCTAATTTTGCAAAAAATATGACATAATTTAGGATTAAAGATGCTTCAGAGGGAGGGATGAAAACAGCTTCTTCGCACTATGGCCATGTATATTCCTATTATACTGACCCCGGATTACTTAAGAAATTAAATTATAATGTGACGTCCACTGAAGACATAAAAAAAACCTCTTCCACATCCTCCACTTGGTGGGTATTTCCAAGTTTCTCCAAGCGGGCTGGCCGTCCTTCAACTTCTAGGTCACGGACCGAGTCCAACGTACCGTCAAAATTCTGATCAGCGACTTAGGATCTTATTGAGGAAGGGGTAGTGTGGTATTCGCATGCAGCCCTGCCAGCGAAATGAGTACCACCTATGGTTGCCAACCAGGCAATTGAAAAAATGGGAACGTAGACAAACAAGGATTACCGATGAAATAAATTTCGAGAAACAAGAGAACCCTCATAAAAGCCCCCAAAAATACCTACTTGGTTGGCTGTGGTCCTCACTCATATTCGAACTCAGTTCCCAGGTCTCAGTTATTCCGCGGGTTAGCATGAATACGCCAGGACGAGTATAATACAATTAACTACAGGACTACCTTTTTAAAATTTCATAAGTTTATGATTTCATTAACATGATATATATAAGGTTTGTTCGCAAAGCGAATCCGTGACCGCTTGAGAATTTGTTGTACTGCGCATGTCCGGTCTGTAACTTACCCGTGATTTGCACTTTGCGAACGGTTACAAGAATTTGGAATCGATAGTTTCTGGGTTTAATCGATATGATATGCAAATAAAATATATATTTCCCTTTGACATGTTATAAATGCAATATACATCGACAATATAATCTATATTTTGGGAAACTTTTAATTATCTTCCATTATTCATACACATAAGTAGCCTATGTTTATAAATCTGGCGCAATGTTATAGGAGGGAGAAGTCAGGCGCGTGGAAATAGGTTACTGCGCATGTCTCTGATAACAATTCATGCTAGAGCCTGCAAACTTTTCTTATAGTACAGAAACTGTCCGTGAGAGCTTTGCGAACAGAAGATTGAAATCAGAATCACGGATTCTCGCTTTGCGAACGAGTGTGGAGAAAGAGCGCATGCGCGAACGATATGTTCCTGGTTTCTGACTGCTTTGCGAACAAACCTATAACTAAGATCTCAGACCTACTTCTTACCAAAAGCCTATAGGCCTAATCTCAAAGTGAATTTGACAACTATGAGCATATTTACAAGCGTTCAGACAAACCTTCGAAAAAAATAATTAAAATAAGTTAATAGGTAAGTTAAAAGAGTCGAAAAGTTTGGATACCATGGATATGGATACCAAGAGTGGAGCCTACATTTGAGTGAACGATTGGACGATCGTAAAAGCGACATTTATTTATTTATTTATTTATTTATTTATTTAACCTGGCGGAGTTAAGGCCATAAGGCCTTCTCAGCCAGGGCAAAAACATGAAATACATAATGATAACAATAATAATGATTAAAAATAAATTAAAAAAGAACTGATATACATGAATACAAGAAACAAACATTAAATACAAAGAAAAAATTAGAACATAGACCTATATACTTGAATAATTAAGATACATTAAGCTACATTAAATGATAAAAAATAAATTTATTGTTACAAATATGATTTAGTTATATAAAAGCATTAAGTGATAGAAACTGAAATTAACATTGGACATGAAAAAGATTATTAAGTACTACGTATATGTGCTGTTAACTGCGATCTGAAGGTTGACAGTGACCGGCAGTCCTTGATGTGCGATGGTAAAGAATTCCACATTCGGATGACTGAAGTAGTAAACGATGATGAGTAAAGAGATGTATGATGTTTAGGTATTGCGAGAATATGATATTGCCTGGACATTGTCAATAGCATAACAATAGGCTATACAGAGTAAGTGATCATCTGATAAAAACGCAGCTCAGTTTTCAGTCATATAATAAGACATTAGTATAAATAAATAAAATGTACAGATCCCCCTACTTTTAACTAATTTTTTAAGTAATTCAAATGGAATTAGCTTTATTTTGATCAATATTCGTAATGAAAAGCAGGCCTGTCACGTTCCGTACGGTTTAATATTAAATAAAGAGGGGAATCGTTCTTTTCTTTCCAATTTTGAATAAATTACTGATAAATTTCATTTCCGTGGAGGATTGTAATATAACACTAATTTTTTTTTATCCATCATATATTCTCTATTAAATATTTACAAATTCCTGGACAACAATAAACTATGTACAATATTATTTTATACAACAGTGAAACTTTTAATTTACATTTACACCATAATGTAACATTTTACAGTCTCAGATAAAAATAATGTAATTATATTTAAAATGTAAATGCATGTAGAAGTTAGATATAATGTCACTGAATCGATATGTGTCAAACGTTTATTGTGTTGTAAACGTAATTATAAAAAAAATTACCATTGTGTACAATAATAATTGACGGAGCGAAGTGAGGCCTTTTTTAACTGGACCGTTCGGTATTTCTTCTGTTTAGCTGTAAACTTGTTTGTTATGCAGTTACCACCAAACGCGTGGTCGATTTTCTTCTAATTTGGAATGAATGTTTCTTGAAGTGATTAAAAATGACGTGAGTGTAAAGATTTTTTCTTTTTTATTCCATTTCAATGGTTTTAATGATACCGTTTCATATAATGTTCAAGTTCTTTCAACAATTCTAGCCGAATGGTTCACACTCTCGACTACATTTTCTAGAATTTTGTTGCAGTACATTCTTGACTTACCTTTAATGGTTTACCGCATTTCGTCTGCTTGTCCGTAAATTTTTTTATTATGCAGTCACAACCAAACGCGTTTCAATTTTCTTTCAATTTGGCGTGAATATTTGAGATTAGAAATAAAAGTACGCGTAAAGATTTTTATATTTTTAAATTCCGTTTCACAATGAAGAGCAGGTCATAATAGGCATAATGATGATGACCATGATCATAATGATGATGATGATAATAATAATAATTTATTTAGAATAAGAATAAATTTTAATATTTAATAACAGAGTATAAGATGGGCAAAAAAAATATAGGCCCATTATTATAAGGAAATAAAACTAAAGCAAGTTGCGCATCATAGTTCTTATCTTTGTCCATCTCATGCGATGGACTCAGGAGGTCAACCAGACTGTTGCCCTTGCCTTAGGCTCAGACTAGTGGACCTTAAGAATCTTCCCACATCTTAATGAAGAGACCTGTACAAGTGCAACGACAGTGAACCTTAAGAGCAGAGATAAAAACAAAGAAATACTACGATATTGAACTATGACCATAAGGTCCACTTTAAAAAGAACTGCTGTTTCATAATGTTTTATTTGTTCTGTATTTCCCATGTCGGAAGTATAAAAATACAACACCCTAGATTATTCTCCTAACCTTCTCTTAAATACCGAGGATATATACTTGCTATATATATAAGATTCATACATGTAGTCTTGGTTAGTGTCTCAGAGGTTTAGCTACGGTTGTATAATTAATATTTCCGGAGGAAACCTACTTGTGTTTGAAGAATGAAGTGTGTTTGCGTGCTTGCTTTGTGCTTGTTATCGGGAATAGTAATTATCAATGCGAAACCTTTGAAAGATGCAGGTAAAAACTTGTATAATTCAGTGAAGTGATCTGTTTAGATATAAGTGAAATTTCCATCTCTGATTCTTTGTTGGTGAAAGATGTGAAGCGAAGATAAAATTACGCATCTGATATAGAAGGATTCTCCTTTGAAAGATAACCGTCAAGTCTTCAAACATATCGGATTAATTTTCTCCTGAACAACTGCTTTAATTTAGTGCTACTTACGGCAATAGAAAATTCGATATCGTATAACACTTCTTTCTTTAGGGTACTAGTTTTGTTAGACAAAGGATATACTGTAGGTTACCGTTAATATAAAAAAGTTTTTCTAAGAAAAACGTTTAGAAAAAGGGAACTTAGGCTAATTGTATTATTTTTGTTTTTAGTTTATCATTTGAAGTTTATCAACCTAGGTCTGTTGACGTCAATATTATTTGAAAATGAAAAGAATATTAACCATTTCACTGTTACTGACGTATAAATGCGTCGCCTAGAAAGTATAAAAATAAGATATTAAGAATAGGAGCACAGCAGAGGAATTTTATGTTTCTGTTACAATTTTCATTTATTTAAAACAGTTATTGCAGAGAAATTTTCCCCAATGTTTTCATAGTGTTCTCTGATCATTTCAGTTGATAAATGTCTTATTACCAGTACATAAATTTAACTCTCAAAGGGATGAAGTATAGGCTACAATACTCCAAATAATTACAAAGTAAAAGTTCAGTGTTCCCCATGACAGGCTTGGAGGCCCCGGAGTACTGGGTTCCGGATATTAAAACAGTCGGCACATTAAGAAGGTATGTCGTCAACCTTACCTTAGAGCAGATTCAGCTCCTGGAAGATAGTGCTACCAGATGGATTAAGCGAATTGGAAATCCTCAATGATCTCAATGGGAATTGAACCTACGTCCATACGCAGTGGCGGACGCAGAATTTTTTTCGAGGGGGATTTGAATAGGTAGAAAGAATACTAAAAAAATTAATTAACTTACAAATATAATTAGCTTACAAACTGGCCACTTAAAGTGCATATGTAGCCGTTTTTCAAATTTCGGGGGGGGGGGATATATCCCCCCTATCCCCCTCTGCGTCCGCCACTGTCCATACGGTATTTAATGCTGAGTCTCAGTCAACTGTATCAAGGTGTATCCCACAGATTTTAAAATACAAAGTGCGTTTAAGAAATGTGTTCGCAAAGAATAAAATAATAAAAAGTGGGAAGGAGATTTACTAAGTCACTTTCAAAGCATAGTCGTATCAAAACATTTTAATATTCGATATTTGCTATTTATGTTCTGCAAGCTGAATAAGATTTCAAAGCCGTGAAGTCTAAAAGAAATCAATATGATATCATTCCTTTTTATTATGTACTGCCTGTGCATTTAGATGTGAACACTGTAAACACAATGCGCAGTGGTATCAGTCTCACGTGATCCATACTAGCAACACACTCCCCTTCCGTCCCGCCCTATCTCTGCGGCGCATGCAAGTGTTCACGTCTAAATGCACATGCAGTACATTTAGCAAGTTAATGTAATTCGGTCAAGGAAAACAAAAATTATAATGTAATGAACAAATTTTCAGTTATACCCCATTAAATATATTTGCAATACTATTTGCAAAACATGTACAGATATCTCACTACAGGTAATCCCACGAGATATTACGAATTTATTGAGCAAATTTATCTGTTGAAACTCGTAATCTCGAGTAGGATTTATTAAGATTATTCCATGAATAAAATGTAACGGATTTTGTAAATAATTATTTTCTTACTTTGTTGACAATATTCTGTCACCCGTAAGATCACGACATACAAAATGAATGAACAGTCCATGAATCCATTCGATGAATCGATCCGCGTTCCCAATGCTACCAATAATGCGTACCACAACATGGATAGCGTCGTCGTAATTGCTTACATTAAAACGCTATAAAAGCAAAAGAACTTGCTTGTACGAATCGAAATGGGCTTTTTAATCAATGCACATTTATATTATTTCAATTTCCAAACAAGTTATGACGTATTAATCACGGAACGTTGATACCTTACGTGTCCAGTAACGAGCTAACGTTTTATCAGATAAAATTGCATCCTTGTGTTTATAGCAAGGATAAGTTATTATGAGATAAACGATCGTAATTAGTCTATAACTTATCCGAGGAATTGCTGAACGCTATCGGGCAATATCAAACATGCGGCGAATAAATGGAATAGTCTTATATAAATAAAATGTTCAAATAGTTTTGCCTAGCATTATATGCTACATTTACATTATAAAGGCCTAAGTCAATGGTAAAAAGTAGTGTACTTAGGATTCGAAGTCAATTCAATAAAAACTAAAATTAATACACTCGCAACGGTTTAGGTGCAAATATGCAGAAGTTTCAAGGGATGAGAATGGCATAACAATTAATGCCTAAATGCATTCGCGGAACTAAATAAGCATACAAAGAAGAAGGATCATAATTTTTTACTGTGCAAACTTTTATTGTACTATTATGTTTCTTTGACGCCGTTACTTAATTTTAGTCTGCATTATATTGATTTTGTACCCTAAATACACAGTTTTTAACTATTGACTATATTCTACATAAATTATAATGTATACTAGCATGTAAGGTTAAGTAAAACTATTTGATCATCTTATTTATATAAGATAATACTCGTAGAGGGCATAAAGTTGTGAACCGAAATATATATCAATACTATTATAATATACCTTATATTAGCGTCCATATTATTTGGGATCCATACATGAATTAGACGGAACATCAAATAAAGAAATACAGAAAAGTTATAGGAATGGTAAATTCGATATTGTGGAATAAAAATATAATTAACAAAACTAAAACAATAATTTTTTTAACAATTTTCCAAAGTATAGTATAATATGGGGCAGAGACATGGACAGTAAATCCACACCATAACAGAAAACTAATTGCTACAGAAATGGATTTTTGGAGAAGAGCTGCAAGAAAATCAAGAATAGAAAGAATTCGAAATTCAGAAATAAGGAAGATAATGAAAGCAGAGGAAACAATTTTAACAACAATAGACAAAAAAATACTAAATTGGTATGCACATCTACAAAGAATGCCAGAGAATAGGATCCCAAAAGCTATAATGAATTGGCAACCAGAGGGGAGAAGGAAAAAGGGAAGACCTGCTAGAAAATGGGATCATTGCGTTCGAGACTCCTTACAAAATTTTCAGTTAAACCCAGAAGACGCAATGGACAGGGATAAGTGGTAGGCCTACCATGCAACACATTGAACATTCTTTGGAAATATGTTAATTTTATTAAAATATGTAAAAATTTGGGTTAATTGTAATTTGAAATTTGGTTAGAGATTAATGAACTTTTATACAAATGTTATTGCAATAGAGTTGTTGTGTTGGTGGAGTTTAACCTCAGAAATGAGGAAATCACTCAATAAATAATAATAATAATAATAATAATAATAATAATAATAATAATATAAACTTTGATTTGGAATTTAGTATTTGATTGTTAATAAATTTTATTCATATCTGCTATATCGTTAATAGGTAAAAATAAAAATTAAGCAAACTGTCAATGAATTTAAATTGCATTAATTAGTATTGTAACTAAAACCCTAGCATACCGAAAGGTGAAATAAGGTTAATTAAATTTGGAGATTCAATAATAATAATAATAATAATAATAATAATAATAATAATAATAATAATAATAATAATAATAATAAAAATAATAATTTGTAGGCTGAAGAAGATTTCCACTGTAGAAATCCCAATATTTTCTCCATGTTCTAAGTTTGGCATTTTCAGTTTATGCTTCAAAGTCACCTCCTGCGGTCTCTGGAGGACACACTAATTAGTTCGCTGGTATCACATTAAAGGATTACGTCTGTATTGTAAGCTATAATTGAGATACACGTGTTTCACACAACATTTTTCCATTGTGTGCAGAAATCCTTAGAGAGAAGAGATCTCCCACTTTGCTGGAGCTCTTGGCGCTGAAGAAGGGTCATCATCACGGCCATTACGAAGGTGGCTGCAAGCGCTGTGGAGGTCACTACGGTGGTGGAGATTATGGCCACTATGGTGGAGGTGGAAGTATTTCGCAGGTAAAATAATTATGCTTCCAAATAGGATATTTCAATTCCTCTTCCTCTTCATTCTCCTCTTCTCCTCCCACTTTCTTCCTTCTCATCACCCTCCTACTCCTCCTCCTCCTCCTTCTCCTCTTCCTCTTCCTCTTCCTCGCCTTTCCTTTTCCTTGAAGAGTTTGCATCAATAGACCAGGGCATTGGTTCTCAACCATTTTCAGCTGGCGACCCACCTTTCCTTATCGGAATACCTCCAGGGTCCATCAGTCCATGGTAAGGTAAAAACCCTTATTTGTATCGTATCCCTTCCTTATATATATATATGACTGTGTGAATCATCTGGGAGGGATGTAGTGGTTTTTGTTGTCTGCCCCAGATGCCAAAAATCAAGAACCAAGAAAACAATCAAAACAAAATTTGATTAGTTTCGATTTTTCTGATCTTTTCTGATGGTTTATTCGATGATTTCTGATAGTTTTAGGATCGAGTCGCGACCCACCTGTTGGGAACCGCTGGACTTGGGTATATTCTCAAATTTATACATATTCTAGGAATTATTAATTTTATTTCTCTCGCTCCATTTTATAGTTGAAAACTTGTTCTTGTAGGTATCATGGTGATACAAAATACTTATTTGAGAAATGTACACCCCGTTTTTCTTCATCCCCACAGTCCCAGTCTTCTGCGGGAGCCGTTGCTGGAGGATACGGAGGCCACGGAGGATCTGGGAGCCAGAGTTTTGCAGGCAGTCAGAGCCAGTCAGCTAGCTTCGGGTTCGGACCCTTCTCAGCCAGCTTCTCACAGAGTCAAGCCCAAGCTGGAGCTGGGGGCAGAGGAGGCGGCGGCTACGGCTATGGGGATTACTTCTGATAATCTATGATATCTGTTGGGTTCTTACATGAATCAGAAAGTTGTTTCACTTGTCGTATGACATAGCTCTGAATGAGTTTGTGATATCCTGAATGCGAACATAAGCAAAATGTGACACTAACATGCTCTGCCCTGAAAATGAATCGTATTATTTTTCTTACTGGAGCAGCACAGAAAACTATAGACATAAACTCGGAGGTTTGCTTACAAAAAATTAGAACGATTTTACGTAACATGTTTCGTATAAAAATGGCATGCAATTATATTAATTTATCTGTCATGAAAAGTCCCTTACAGTTGATAGAAATGTTTTCTAATGAATTGTTAACGCACGATTTTCGTAAGTATTGAATTATAGTAAATACGAAATTTCTTATAATAAGGTACCGGGAGTGGTATAGAGTATAAACGAATGAGAGTTTTAAAAAGTGCAGTCCAGCTAATAGAAAGTCGTCAAATCCTTCATACGGCTCGCTGGGAAGATGCCTAACTTAAAAAAAAAACACAAAATGTGCTTATTGCCGATTCACTGATCGGATTTGATCATAGATTGCCTAAAATTGCATCCTTTGTGGACTGATTGATGCATAAGCTACGGTAATGAGAAAAACGCAATTATACTGCGAGGCAAGCCTTGGAGTAAACTTAGGTGTAGTGACCGCGACAGGAAAATAAAGAACAAAAGACAATACTGTCGTAAGTAAACATTACTTACATACTGAATACTCCTTTCCAGAATTTCATTCTAGATAATACTCTATAATTTTCGCCCAAAAGACAAATGCGCACAGATCTTAAACCTTGTTTATTATTACACTAGCAGGCCCGCGTCTTTGCTTGCGATTATTTACGCAACTGCTAGATCTTTTATTTAAATAATGTATTTAACAGAAAAATAATTAAAAGCTATAGGCCTATATATTAACACTAACATCGTTTTTACATAATAGGCTATGCAGGAATTAGATTATTCTATTCTTAATTACATTGTTTTACGTAATAAATATAAATTATCAAATGAACAAAACGAATCTTGTGCTTCCATACGGGCATACAGATTCGAAATGAAAAGAATAAAACGTAAAACAGATTCATGAACATTTCCCAAATCGTGCAGTAACATTTGTAACGATTGATAATATTAGAAAGCTAAAAACCCAGCTTCCAGGTGCATTTTATGATTAAAGTGCGCCGTCCAGGGAAAAAAAACGACTTCAGATTAGAGTTCCCTAGCCCCCCCCCCCCCCAAAAAAAAACTCCTCATAGTGAGTTTAATCCAAATCATTCAATGTTTTCCCATTTAGCCATGCATTCATGATCCCCTTCTGGCCACCTGTATTAAAAAATCAGATCTCTGAGAGTCGTAGGGAAGATAGCAACCGAGCAAGACAATCTTCAATTAATTTCATAATTATTGAATAGTCTTGTTAATAAGTAGCGTTCAAACAAGAGTTCAAACATTATATTAGACAAAGTTAGCTCCTACTTTATACACCAAAGATTCCGACCTATTGGACCTATTGTGGACCTATTGTGGCGAACACAAATCAAGAGCAAATAAACTCTGATCTGCAATTGCTTCTGTGAATGAATAACTACCCAAAACCACTCACATTGATTAGCCACGGGATTTGAAATCGCAACTGCCAAATTGTGAATCTTCAAATCAAGATAATTAAACTCCAATCCAGCATTTGCTTCCTATGAATGAGGAAATCCAACTCAGGTTGGTCGCCAAGGGACTGAATCCTTGACTGCCCGAATAAGAGTCTACCGTCTCTAGGGTCATTACGAGTAGGGTTATTCTGAAATCTCCCAACCTTCTGTGGACTAAAATGGGAAGACTAATGAACCAAGATATTTACACTATTTTTAAAAGTGTGATGTGAATTAATTTTAAATAAAGCCAAATGCCGATTTACATTATTTGATGTCCTCATCCCAACTTCAATGCAACGTTTCTCGAAAAACTATGTATTCAAAAACACTTGTCGATTTGTATTTCTTGCAGTTTATACGAGTATTTTGTTTACAACCTATGGATTAGCTTTTTAAAGTAAATACAGAAGAGTTTTAATTCCAGAAAATAGATTTGTGTATAGTGAGATTATAATTTATGTGTACATGCTCAGTCAATAATTAAAAGTTATAAATAAGTCTGTGTGTTTTCTGTGTCATTGATTCTTTTACATAATGTAGGCGTAGTGGGTGATTAGTTGAGTGCAGTTTACCTAATTTTCATCGTGTATGTCCTTTTCTTTTTCACTTACTCTCTCTATTTTTAGGACCTAAAAATCCTGGGCATGTAGTTCTATGGGAGAAATTATAAACCACTTTAAAGAATTACACTTTAAAGAATTGCAAGCCTAAATTAGAGCCCTTGGACAAAATTGGCCTTGTCTTTCCACTCCAAGTAATAGCGCAAATGTTTGTACTGTATCTATATAGGCATACCTATACATGTCCTGATTTCTATTTCCTTTAGGAATCAATTTATGAGCGAACGGACTTAGTAACAATTTCAAAGAGCAAAACATATGAATATTTCAATTTACACTCATGATGCGTGTGTGTGTGGAAAACTTGTCATTTTTTAATGAATAAAATGTATACATTGAAAATTGTATTTTATTTAGCAGCGCGTAATGTAATCGACTAGGTTTTTACGCACTGATTTTTTAAACATACACTTTGCGCAATAATAATGGTCCGTTCCAATAAATTTGTCCATCGAACTCAAGCTGTGTTCTGTCCCAGGAATTTAGAAGATCAGAAGAGTTCCGTCCCTGCAACCCATGTAACAAAAGGATATTCCGATCATGAGGCTCATTGATTGGTACGATCATAATATGAAGAGAATGGCGAGGGATAAGAAACGATTTTAAGAATGTGCCTATAAGTGTGGAAATTGTAGGACGTTCAAATAAGCGCATTCCAAATTGTTACATAATTTTTTTAAATGTAATATAGGTGTTAAGGGTTTCAGACCATACACAGTATTTTATACTGAATCGACATGTTTGAATTTGTTTTTAGAAAGAGTCCTCCGGAAGGGACTTTAAGCTGGGGGGGGGGGGGGAGTCGTAGATTTTATGGTACGTAAAAGAAATCAAAGCCTAAATTAGAGCCACTAGTTAAACTTTCCCGTTCCTTTCACGTCCAAGTAATAAGTTACTTGATTTCCTGAGAGGGGTTGTGAGGGGATGGGCTTACCACCTGTCCCTCTGTCCTCTCACGGAAAATAAGCGTAACAAAAGTTAGACTAGGTACTGAAACCTCTAATTTGAAGCCCCGCCATAGGAGTTACAGGAAAATCAGATCAGATCAGATATTTTCATGTGGAAAATGATGTTATGCTGCATTCTGTATACAATGCTTATATCATACTATATATAGATTTTGCTACAGTAATTCTGTAAAATCAGGGTAAACGTTTTAGCTTTCTCTGCCCGTACCATAGGTATAGAGAAAATACTGTGTTAGACCCCCCAAATTAGAAGTTGAGGTTTTTAACATAAACGTTTTGAAGTCTTCTGAATCGAAAAATACTATTTTCGGAAACATGTCTGTGAGTGTGTCTGTGAACAGCCTAGCTCCAAAACGGAAAATTGTATGGAAACAAAATGTTGTATTTGGATTAGGTGCCGTGACACAAGGATTGGTGACGACTTTATTTATTTTTAAGGGGAAGAAATTGAAGAAAATTTAGTTTTTTACGATTTTCTCGAAAACGGATCTAACAATTTTGTTTAAACTTTGTACATGGAGTGCTAATGCTAAGAGCTAAAACTTTTATTTCAAAATTTTTTCCAAAAAAATTCTTTGAATGATAGTTATAAGCCACATAATGTTTGTAGAAACTCAAGTCTTGCCTGGTGAACAATAAAGTTTTGCATAAGATTCAAACAACTTATTACTAGAGACCGGATTTTAAAGGGAATTCCTTTTTTAATATTTCATCACAAAACGTGATAAAATTGTACAGGACATTACTGAGTACGTTTCAACTGCAAATGACCTGGTTTTAATGTCCCTTTTTTTCCTTTTTTAGGCTCATCTCCCTTTTTTTAGAAACTTTCCTTTTCCAGTACCTTTTTTGCTAATTTATTTTGAAAAATTCGTAAATTACCCAGTATTTGGTAATATGAAAACATTAAAAATGGTTTTCACTGATTCACCATTGAAAAAATAATTCCTCCCAGCAGAATAGAGCGTTACAAGGAAATCACAGGCTTGCCATTGCCTAAGTTTCCCATTATAACAAGGTAGGGAACATGGATTTCTTGTGCTATTTTCCTCTGTGAGAATTTCAACAAGATCAAAAAATTTCTTCAGTCTTTAGATGTTACAGAATCAGCAGCAATAGAGCAAGCAAAGGCTTTACATAAAACAAACACGTATCTCTCTGTTGAATTTTTACACTCTCTTACTTTCATATCCCTTTTTCCCCCACTTTTTTTTGCAATAATTTTCCCTTTTTTCCCCACCTTTTTTTGGCAATAATTTTTCCTTTTTTCCCCCACCTTTTTTGGCAATAATTTTCCCTTTTTTCGTCCTTTTTTGGGTGAAAATTTTCCCTTTAAAATCCGGTCTCTACTTATTACATGCTCTCTGCAATGTGGCTCTTATTCTATATAAGAATGTGAAGTGAGAAAGATGTATTAGCCATACTTAGAGTAAAGAAAATTACGTGAGTTCAATAATCAGATGTGATACGATGTGGTAACAACATTTCTCTTCATTTTTACAACCAATTTGCATGAAGAGCATGTCATACATACTCGTACTATATAATATTAAAAGGCAAACTTTTATTTGGGCAGACGAAGCTATGTGAGCTTCACATAAGTTTTTTTTATAAGGACGGAAAGCACCACTGCCCTTAATATCTAATAAAGAATTAAACCATCTCTCAATAAAATCCTGATGAATCTCTACCAGGAAACTGAACGGAACTAGTAGGCTATATTTATAGAATTGCTGTTCTTCTCCTTCTTATTGTGCCAGTTCTTGTAAATGTAAAAAAAAGCTCATTTAATCTTTAAGGTGTGTGTCCTCTGAAGAAAGAAGTGGAAGCAGTAATGCATATGCTGATGCTTAGGATGTGACGTAGTTGAGGTAAAGTTTGTTTGATGCTTGGTAAATGTTTAAAGTTTTGCAACGGCGTCGTATGTTGAGAGAGCTTAATGCGAACCCCTGAGAGTAATTTTACGTGTGAGCGGTGACCTCTTAGATATAACAGGTCACCCACTGTCTCAAGCTTGCACGAATCCACGTCAATGTTTTATATAACAGAATGAAATGCGTCGAACTGAATGAATCGTAATGCTGTGGTTACTACCTCATTAGTTTCATTTAGGTTTCAGTCGTGGGAAAGTGTAAACATTCACGAGAGAATTGTAGAAATATGTCCCTTTCTTTTTTGTTTGTTTATTTGTTTATGTATGAATTATGTGCATGATGGTTACGGGTATAATTATCTTTGGTAATGTAACCAGAACTTTTGAAATTATCGATAACGACAATTAATTTAAAATGACTCAAGAATAAAATAATATGTAAAATAATTTAAAATATTTATTTTTATAGGTAGTATTGTGTAAGGTGTTTCTTACGCCTATTTATGGTTCTATTTAATGAGACTGGCAGTATTTATTTAGTATTAAAATAGCTAGGCCTAATTATTTACAGAAATGGTAAATTTGCTTACTAAAATGGTAAAACGTTTGCACACTGTGGCATTTAAACTGAATTTTTAAATGATTTCCTGTTGGAATTTTCATATAAACTGGGTACCATTTTGAAGCAGACTTTTCTGAAAAAAAAAAAAAACATTTTCGACGTGACTTATAACTTAAGTTATATTCACCGTATTAAACAGAAATGTTAAATCCACAAGTTCTTATGGTATGTTTTTTTTTCATAATTTGGGAAATGATGTAGAAAATTTGCTTCCGTATTTTCTAAGTGTTCTCTGCATAAACTTACTCAGTCGTAATTGCTTATGAAGACAAAGAACAGCTCTAGTTTTGCAATATTGTGATGTCGATCGGCACAATATATTTAAATGAGGCGTGGAAAGGATAACGCAGATGCTTTCGAGTACGCAATTCTGCCATGCCTTTACATTTTTTATGATCATTCAGATGGTTATAAAATATAAAGTGAAAAATATAGGAAACTGTTCCGTCTGGCATTCGTGTCTGGCCGGATTTGAGGCATCAGCTGGTTTCGCGAGGTCATTCGCCGTGTTGCTATGGCAACAGGCTTGTGACTTCGCTTATTTTGTTTTCTTGTTGTGTCTTCAATATAATTTTAAATATGTTTACTTATCTGTTTGTTCTTTCTCCCATCAATTCTCATAAGAAATGACATTTGACTGTCGCATCTTTCATTTTTTGGATAGTCATGTTATAATCTCCAACCCAAAGTTTCAGTCTGATTATTTTTTAGTATATTTTATTCATAATTTTGTGTTTTTAAAGAAACAATTCAGTTTTGAAGTAATGCTATTAATTCTCTTATTTATGTTTTAGTATTTTAATGTAACTTAATTGATTTATTTCCAAGATTAATTATTTATTGTTTTTCTTGGCCAATGGGATTCTTGCTTTACGTCACATGTCGTGACGTCTGTCATTCTTGCTATTCATTCTTATTCTCTCGTTCGAAGCTTTCGCCAGGCTAGTTTTCGATTCAGAATTCTGAATCTAGTTATTATTGTCGAGCTGGGAATTTGAAGTTTCCCAGCCCTAGTTATTGCAGAGACGCAATTTAATACGTTCTTCAAAGTAATTTATTTGTGATTCAATTACAAATGTGTGAAGCCAAGTTTTTTACTTCCCTGATCAAACCGTATGGACTTGAATGCGTAACTCATTAAGTAAAAGGATTTACTGTAAGTACTGCTGTGAAGTGAATATTTCAGAGTGCTTAATTTTAGTTGCAGTGTCGAAGCAACATTTAAAGGTTCTTATTCTCGGTCGAAGCAGCAAGTCGACCTTAAAATAATTTGCTGAAAGTGTGCATTCACTTCAAGAATAGTGCAATTCTTTCTCAGTCGTCCGAGCAAGCGCGACTATAAAAATTGCTCTGCTCTGGTCCTCCGAGCTATTCATCAGTCTTATAAGGCAAGCATGCCTATTTTCCAGAAGGAGCTTACTAAGTCGTCTCCCCTTGACTTCATCAACATTTCATCTTCTTCGGCACCGCTAGGAAGAGGAATTTATTTGTAAAGCAAGATACAAAATTCCATCTTGTATTTAAAAGGGTCTGCTTATCATTTTGTCCATTGTGCTCTTTGTATCTTTCAAGGGGCTCAATAAATATGTTTTAAATTTGACTTAGTGTAGCATCCTTCAAACCGGAGAGGTTTCCCCGTGTCCCTATTTCGCCTGCGAGCTACCGTGGGAGCGGGAACATCTCTTTGTGGTTCCTCCGGGCCTAGATATGACCCAGAGGCCTATGGTTGAAGATGCATTGATAGTTAGTGACCTATAATTAACGTAAAGTAACTATTCAATACACAGTTTGAATTTGTCTTGGTCACTTATTTCAGAGACCTCAGTGATTAGCCACAATTCTAGTCATTCTTATATATCAATCTTGTTCTCCCGGTATAGTTTGCCGCCGGTGTGAGACGCTACCATCAGTAGCCATCAGTAATAAGTAGTTTAAAGTCAGTTGCTATAAGTATCTGTGGTTCTCCTCCGCATTGCGTTTGAGGGAGGTCTCTGACAGATTTCAATTAAGTTTTTTGTACTTTCTTGTAAAGTGTAAACATTTACATTTGTGTACTTACACCTGTACAGCTACACACTATTTCTTTGTCTACTCGTATGCTCCTATGCGGGCAACTCACTCCATTCTTATAAGCAAACTTTAATTTCTTATTGTTGCACCGGCTCTAGGCGGGCAACCTATTTAATTCAGACATTGTAGAATCAAGTCACTATTTGTATAAGCAAGTCACTATGTCGAGTCCAGACGGTTTGACGGCTCTTAAAGCCAAGCGAGTTCCCATTAAGGCCCAGATTTCGCGGCAGGTTAATGTCATTAGTAATTTAGCTATTGAGGATGTCACATATCCTGAACTCAAAAGGTATGAGTCTAAGTTAGACGAACTTGCAGCTAAGTTCGACCTTGTGCAGACTGAAATCGACGGTGTGGATTATTCTGATGCTGAAGAAGCCTATAGGGCAGAAGTCGACGCCGTCATTTCCAGAGGCAACTCTCAGTTGTGTAAATTTCTTCAGGCCTTATCTGACAAGGAGGCCCTGGCCCAGGCCGAAGCTAAGAGAGCGGAGGTCCTGGCCCAGCAGGCCCTTGCAGAAAGGCAGGCTCAGGCCCAGCTGGCTTTAGCCGAAAGGGAAGCTGAGGCTAAGAGAGCCGAAGCCCAGGCCCAGCTTGCCCTGGCCCGTGAGGAAGCCGAAGCTAAGAGAGCGGAGGCCCTGGCCCAGCAGGCACTTGCAGAAAGGCAGGCTCAGGCCCAGCTCGCCCTGGCCCGTGAGGAAGCCGAAGCTAAGAGAGCGGAGGCCCAGGCCCAGCTCGCCCTGGCCCGTGAGGAAGCTGAGGCTAAGAGAGCCGAAGCCCACGCCCAGGCCGAAGCTGCCCAAAAGGCTAAAATAAAACGCTTCGAGTACTTGCAATCGCAATTCCTGCGTCAAATGCAGATTATGCGAGAGTACGAAATCGAAGATCTCACTACGCTTCATGAGGCGCGCATTCGCCGCTCTGAATTCGTAGAGATCTTCAAGGCCTATAAGTCAGATTATGCTCAGGTGGCCATTGACGAGGCCTACCAGGATCATGAATTCGACTTTCACGCAGTGGAATCTGATTATTATAAAGTCATCAGTTTCTTTGACTCCATGATAGCTGAAAAGAAACAGCTATATGAACCCGAGCAGGCGCAGACTGCCAGTCAGCGCTCCTCGCTCGACCCTGTCACGCCGTTGTTACCGAAACTCCCCGAAATCCGTCTTCCTCAGTTCAATGGGAACCCCTCTGAGTGGATCGAGTTTCGTGACACTTTCTCGTCGTTGGTAATTCAACACAGGCACATTTCGGACATGGACAAGTATCAGTACTTGAAGTCCTGCCTGTCATCAGAGGTTAGTACGGTCATTCAGAATATTCCTGTCTCTGCTGCGACCTTCCAGGTGGCGTGGCAGACTTTGATTGATAGGTTTGATAACGACCGGCTAATCGCCAACACCCATCTGGACAATCTCTTCTCTCCCCCTCAGATTGAGAGGTATTCTGCAGAATCCCTGCAGAAATACCTGGATCATTTTATAAGCACGGTACATGCACTGAATTCCCTTAATACAGAAGTGGAATTGTCAGATCTGATTATTACCAGAATTATCATCGACAAGCTTCCGATGAACCTCATCAGAGAATGGGAGTCATCTGTCAAAATAGGGAAGCTCCCTACTCTCAAGGAGTTATTTGTCTTCTTGGAAAGCCGAGTTCGCATACTGCAGATGACTGATGCTGCCACGAAAAGTCAGGTTGCTAAGTCAGTTCCGAGCTCTCCGGCTCCTTCCAAGTCAAAGTCTTCTTCTTCGAGGCCTAAATGTCTCTGTTGTCGTACTGCTGTGCATGACCTGTTTTCATGCAGCGACTTCAGAAGCATGACTTTCGCTCAAAGAGACCAGTTTGTTAGAGACCGCAAACTGTGTCGCGTATGCCTGTATAGTCAAGGGCATGCCAACAATTGTAGGACTTTTCAGTGCAGGAGATGTGCTGGGAGACATAGCACATTCCTCCACGACCCGACTAGCGATAGTCACCAGGCTGCCAACACTGCAGGTGTTATGGCTTCTAGTCAGACCCAGCAGCGCTGCTTGCTTCCTACTGCTACTGTCCGCATCCTGGACTCAGACGGCTCGCCTGTTGAGGCCACAGCCCTCCTGGATAGCGGTTCAGACTGCAATCTTATTAGCAACAGGCTGTTTAGGCGTCTTGGACTAGCTCCTCATGCGCAGCGGACTACGCTAGCGGGAATTTTGTCCACTAATGTTAGCACACATAAGCTAACCAGCATCACGATTCAGTCGCGAGTGACTTCATGGCGCTACAATGCACAGGCCGTTGTCGTTCCGGAGATTTCGGAGAAAAGGTTCCCGAGCTCTTTCATTGAGACGAAAGATTGGAACATTCCTCCGAATCTTCCCTTGGCTGACCCATTCTTTAGTCGTCCTAAGTGTGTCGATCTACTTCTTGGAGTGGAGATTTGCGCCCAAGTGGTGTGTCCAGGGCAAATTTCCACCTGTGAGTTACCTACGATTCAGAACTCGCACCTTGGTTGGTACTTCGCCGGGAAACTGCCCTCTGCGCCTTTCCCTTCACAGCGTTGCCATACTTCCAATGGTCATCGACGCCGATCCACGGCTAAGCGTTATCTTGAAGCAAGCCCAAAAGAGCCTGAATGCTCGGAGGCTATGTCTTCTAATTACTCAGCCTTCCTAACTGCAGACTTAAACCCTTCACCTTCTAAACTTAAGACCTTCGTGGCTAACAGAGTCGCAGACGTCCAAGAATTCACTGCCATTGGCTCTTGGTCGCATGTGTCATCTAAGGACAATCCCGCTGATCTCATCTCTAGGGGAGCCACCCCTTCTGATCTACTTAACAACTCTCTGTGGTGGTCAGGCCCTTCTTGGCTTACTGCCGACTCCACTCAGTGGCCCAGTTTGCCCACTGAGCTCGAGTCTTCGTCTCTCCCAGAGGTGAAGATAGCAGCGCTAGTCACCATCGAAACCTCTAGCTTAAGCCCATGGCTGACTAAGTTTTCACACTTGAAAACAATCAGGGTCATGGCTTATGTGCGACGTTTCATTAATAATTACTTGAAACTCAAGTCACCTATCAATGGCCCTTTGCTGCCGTCAGAGCTTACTGAAGCTTTGCATTCTTGCATTAGAATCATTCAAAGGAATGCTTTCAGAAAGGAAATTCAAGCATTGTCTTCCTCGCAAGATTTGCCTTCTTCTAGTAAGATCCGGCAACTATGCCCCTTTATTCAGGATAACATCCTGCGTGTAGGTGGACGTCTAAGTCGGTCCAACCTACCCTTTGACAACAAGCATCAGATATTACTTCCTGCAGAGC
The DNA here is from genome assembly GCA_964059195.1 of Ectobius pallidus. Taxonomy (NCBI): domain Eukaryota; kingdom Metazoa; phylum Arthropoda; class Insecta; order Blattodea; family Ectobiidae; genus Ectobius; species Ectobius pallidus. The sequence continues at coordinate 104,378,518 of CAXKWD010000008.1, forward strand.
ATGCTTTCACCAGGCAGTTAGTTCTCCATGTGCACTTGCATCTAGGTCATGCAGGACCTCAGCTAGTCATCTCACACTTGCGAGAGTCGTATTGGATCCCTTGCATTCGCAAGCTGGTTCGCAGTGTACGGAGGCGCTGTAGTGTTTGCTTCCGCTTTGAGGCTCAGGCTTTTCAGCAAAAGATGGCTGATCTGCCTCCTGAGAGAGTAAATCCTCTCCCTCCTTTCACAAACTCTAGTGTGGACTACGCCGGTCCATTCTCTCTCAAGTTTGGTGGCCCGCGGTCCAAGGTGACTACTAAAGCCTACGTTGCTATTTTTGTCTGCATGTCCACGAAAGCCGTACACGTTGAGCTAGTGACTTCGCTCACCTCACGTGCCTTCCTGGCGGCATTGTCAAGGTTCACAAGTCGTCGTGGAATTCCAAGTTCAATCACTTGTGATAATGGTAGAAACTTTGTCGGAGCTCACGCCGACCTGCAGAACCTCTCTAGGCTTTTGATGTCATCAGAACATCACTCCGCAGTGCAAGACGCCACTGCGCATTTGAACATTCATTGGCGTTTCTTGCCTCCTCACTCTCCACACATGGGAGGACTTCATGAGGCGGCAGTACGCTCTTTGAAGTTCCACTTGAAGAGGATGTCCTCGTCCTGTAAGTACACTTACGAGGAAATGTCTACTGTTCTCACACAAATTGAGTCATTCTTGAATTCACGTCCTTTGATGTCGTTATCTGAGGACGTGGATGACTTTGGATATTTGTCTCCCGGCCACTTTCTTATTGGCAAGCCCATTGTGTCGGTGCCCAGTCCTGACCTCTCTGGTGGGTACAGCCTGCGTTCCCGTTGGAACCATCTTCAGCAGATGGTCACTTGCATTTGGAAGAAGTGGTCCGTGGATTATCTCCACACGCTACAGCGTCGTGCAAGGTGGCACAAGGTACTGCCAGACGTTCCTTTGGGTACCCCTGTACTGGTTCTCGAGGACAATGTACCTCCTCATAGGTGGGTGCTTGGTCTGGTGCACCAAGTACACCCAGGCCCAGACGGCCTTGTCAGAGTTGTCACTGTGCGCACTGTCTCAGGCACTTATAAGAGGCCCCTCATCAAGTTGGCTCCTCTGCCTGTCAGTGAAGAAGGACAGTGACACCTGTTTCATTCAGAGTGCTGATGCCGGACGCATCCCACTCCACCGATTTTGACTTTCTTGCGACTTGATAGTTGTTTTGGCCTCGAATCCTTGCATTCACGAATTTGCTTGACGTCACATTCTGTTAGATAATTTCACGAGCGAAATTATCGCGGGCAATATGTTCCGTCTGGCATTCGTGTCTGGCCGGATTTGAGGCATCAGCTGGTTTCGCGAGGTCATTCGCCGTGTTGCTATGGCAACAGGCTTGTGACTTCGCTTATTTTGTTTTCTTGTTGTGTCTTCAATATAATTTTAAATATGTTTACTTATCTGTTTGTTCTTTCTCCCATCAATTCTCATAAGAAATGACATTTGACTGTCGCATCTTTCATTTTTTGGATAGTCATGTTATAATCTCCAACCCAAAGTTTCAGTCTGATTATTTTTTAGTATATTTTATTCATAATTTTGTGTTTTTAAAGAAACAATTCAGTTTTGAAGTAATGCTATTAATTCTCTTATTTATGTTTTAGTATTTTAATGTAACTTAATTGATTTATTTCCAAGATTAATTATTTATTGTTTTTCTTGGCCAATGGGATTCTTGCTTTACGTCACATGTCGTGACGTCTGTCATTCTTGCTATTCATTCTTATTCTCTCGTTCGAAGCTTTCGCCAGGCTAGTTTTCGATTCAGAATTCTGAATCTAGTTATTATTGTCGAGCTGGGAATTTGAAGTTTCCCAGCCCTAGTCATTGCAGAGACGCAATTTAATACGTTCTTCAAAGTAATTTATTTGTGATTCAATTACAAATGTGTGAAGCCAAGTTTTTTACTTCCCTGATCAAACCGTATGGACTTGAATGCGTAACTCATTAAGTAAAAGGATTTACTGTAAGTACTGCTGTGAAGTGAATATTTCAGAGTGCTTAATTTTAGTTGCAGTGTCGAAGCAACATTTAAAGGTTCTTATTCTCGGTCGAAGCAGCAAGTCGACCTTAAAATAATTTGCTGAAAGTGTGCATTCACTTCAAGAATAGTGCAATTCTTTCTCAGTCGTCCGAGCAAGCGCGACTATAAAAATTGCTCTGCTCTGGTCCTCCGAGCTATTCATCAGTCTTATAAGGCAAGCATGCCTATTTTCCAGAAGGAGCTTACTAAGTCGTCTCCCCTTGACTTCATCAACATTTCATCTTCTTCGGCACCGCTAGGAAGAGGAATTTATTTGTAAAGCAAGATACAAAATTCCATCTTGTATTTAAAAGGGTCTGCTTATCATTTTGTCCATTGTGCTCTTTGTATCTTTCAAGGGGCTCAATAAATATGTTTTAAATTTGACTTAGTGTAGCATCCTTCAAACCGGAGAGGTTTCCCCGTGTCCCTATTTCGCCTGCGAGCTACCGTGGGAGCGGGAACAGAAACAAAGTCAGTAATAGTGTAATATCTCTGTTGGACTAAAAAATATACTTTTCAATAAAGAATTTTCCAATGTCTAAATCGATTTACTAAAGATAGTCTCCCAACATTTTTATGTTTTACTAAAAAGAGACTGTTCTTCCAGTGGATGCTAGCCCTAATTATTTTTACAATCTGATATTTTACAGGTCTGTGTCAGTAATCAGATGATGTTAGAAGACATCTCGTAATTACTTTGGATTATACTTTTATATATTTAGCAATAAAATAATATTTACACTTTATGCAGGCATATGGCGGGGCCTATATTAAATTACCATGACTAACCTTTCTTTTAGAGGCTTCAGAAGTCCAAGGCGTGAGAGAAATATAAACAAAAAGTTGTAGAGAAACGGATTCATTATCGGTAGAAAAACGGTTTCATTAATTTTATATTATGATACATACTATAGCTAGGCTATATCTTAAAGTATATCTTTATACTTTAAAATCGAGATATTATGGAGATCATTTAACCAAAATTTATAAGGCCCGCGATAAAAGTACTGGGTTTTGGTTTGGTTTCTTTAAATTTGCTTTTTTCGACTTCTGATTTGAACTAACCAAGGGAATCTGTGTAAATTTTCTTAAATGTTGTATTATGTAAGGTATACTCGTAATACCAATTCGACCACCTGTATAGTTTTGTGACTAGCGTCACACGGTACGGATCCGCAGACCCAGTTTCAATTCTCGGTACCTCCTCGGATTTTTCTGAGGCAGGGAGGTCTGGTGAGGGACACATTCGGTCTCGTGATTCAGAATCGCTAACTTCGTTAGAAGTAGCGGCTCCGATCACGGAAACCATAATTAAGGGCCGTGAATGTCGGCATGCTGATTATATACTCCCAATTCTGCCATTTGGCTATGGTAGATGTCGCAGCGTTCGGATGGTAGGTCTAATCCCTTCAGGGTTTGCAGCGCCATGGAGTTTGGTTTTCCAGCTTTAGTGTAGTGACAGATCAAGTTGGTTTATTTAATTTAATTTAATTTAATTATTTATTCAATTATTAATTTACTTTTGTATTTTCTAAAACAGGTTTCAGTAGTTCTCTATCTTTAAAACACAGTATGATATCATTAGGGTATTTATAATAAATCTAACGAAATATGAAAATACAGGATTTTAAAATAAAATAGGCTACGTAAATAAAACTCCATATGATAAGGAAAGGTAATTTTTAAGTGTTTAGAACTAAATAAATGAGGAAGATAATATATAGTTTGTAACAAAATATTGTTTATAGATATTTAATTCTAGTTCCAAATTAGGACTTTTAAATTAAATCATAAGAAAGTTTTCTTTATATGCTAATCTTCAGGATTCTATTTTTTGTATTTGTATGGTCATTTTTAACTTGTTTGTAAATAATTATAAAATTGAAATTGACTATAGGTTTTAAATAGCCTACGATGCTGAAGACATATTAATTTTATTTAAATTATTTTCTCGAAAAAAATAAGAATAAACTTTCATTATTGACATAGGAGTACATAGCAAGAGATCTCCCGCAAGTTTCTTCTGTGACCTTCTCCCATTCCTTACGGTATTTGTTCAGAGAACCATTATGTAGCGAGCAAAATGTAGAAAACCAGATGGAGCTTGGGATCAATGTTCCGCATAGGATTTTTAAATTCCGTATTCATGTGAAATAGAAAGTGTCTTAAATTGCTACAGGCCAGGTAGGTAGTAATTAAAAACACGAACAAGAAAGGAGCATTATTATTATTATTTCCAGACCATTCCAGCCCAGACACTACGTCTTATATAGCGTCAAAACAGAGGCACTGGGTAACTTTTAGTCTCCATTCTGTCTTACTGAACCTCCCCTATTTCAGTAACCTTTATTTACTTAAACAGCAAACACCGTCTTTCTGTATCCAAATTAAAATGGCTTATTTAGAGTTCCGATAATATTAAATGTAAGTAAATACACAAAGACTCTACATAATGCGAGAAACAACACATAATAATGCATTTATATTTAAAAAATAACCTTAAAATATGAAATGTAGAAAAAATGACTGTAAAATGACCAAAAAATCACCTAAATAATGACATCAATTTCCGAATAGGTCTAAAAATAAAAAATGGAGAAAATCATCAAAAAAGACCCTAAAATTACCATTTTCATAATCTAGGAGTCATGATCAGAATATCTACACTAGTGGGCACCGTCCATGATGTTTCAGTTAAAAGATGACATGTCATCAAAATCCGAGCCCTGGTAATAACCATGAAATTGGATATCAGTTGAAATTAACATGCCATAACACATCAACAAAGCAAACAGATGCACTTCAATAGTTGCATGGCCTACTCTGGTACAGTATACCTACAGAATATGATATGACCTCGATGTTCAAAGGAGTATAAATAGAGCTGAATTTTAAAAAGAAACATCTGCGATAGCTGTGAAAGAAGGAAATAACGTACTCAACTGTGTATTTATTAATTATGAAAATAAATTCACAGAAAAAAATATTTCTTTCAACACGCCCTTCCCCTTTATATCCTACTCGCAAATTAATACTTCGATATACATGTGTGAAATTTCACACAATATGTAGGCAGGCTGATTTAGCAGAGGATGAGGTTGTAAACCCCTGGAACAAGATGCTAGTCTATAACATTGTTTTGCACAAACTCCTTCTTCTCACGGAACTTCGACGAGATGGTACAGTAAGTTTTACATAATTAATTGAGCAGTTTCCTGTTGAGTCATGTTAATAACCTAGTACCTAAAGATGATCATATGACAGCTGTAAACAGCTCATATTCTTGATCTACTATCTGCAAATGTAAGAGACGCATTAAGATCTCCAACAGACTAAATACTAGCATACATTATTCAAGTCTCTAGAACTTTACAAATAAATAAGTATATGATACAGCATGTTAGAATTTATAATGAATTATAGGATTACATGTATTACAATAAAAATACATAATGAAACTAACGTGTCAGCTTCATACCTTTATTCTATTCTTGTCTGGGTCTACTCCTGTGTCACTTGGCATATTACGGCAAGAGGAACATCATTTCCTCTTAAGAGCTGAAGATGACATGTGTAGCCGAATTACCGAATTTTGTGGACTTCCGCTATAACCGGAAGTAATTCCAATTCTATTATTTTATGGAACACCCATTTTTTTATATTTTCGATATTTTCTAGTGCTGATATATTTTATGTCAATAAATTTCAACGAATATTAATTTACATGGTACATGACGTTACCATTTTGGGCACGTCGCTCAGTTTAGCGGTCTAGTTTCATAAGCATAGGCCTATGTGAAAAATAGTGTTATTTGTCAAAGCTAAATGTATTGTAGCATGAAATTCTTAAAAGATGTCAACATTTCACAAAATTCAGTGGCAAAGAACTCCGATAATTATTTCACGATAATATACCTTCTGTATATAACATTATTTATGTAATACTCAATTTCAACTTGATCAACGAAATAAACAAACATCTGACTGTATTGGAGTCAAAGCCCTCAATTATTAGAAATGCGGCGTTGTAGTATAGACAAGATTAAAAAAAAAAAAAATGTGAGTTTTAATTAGTTGTTACTCTGGTACCGGTCAACCGATTTGGTTCAAAATAAATGGGCTTTTTGCTATGGACATTATAAATGCGTATACCAAGTTTCATGAAAATCCGATAAAGGGTATTTGAGTTATCGCGCCTTTCTTATATTTTACCATAAAAAGGCATTAAACTGGGCATTATTCCGGTACCGGCCAACCGAGATTTGGTCCAGTATCAATAGACGTCTTCCCATGGACATTTTAAATGCATATACCAAGTTTCATGAAAATCCGATAAAGCGTATTTGAGTTATCGCGCGTACCTGACACACGGACGGACGGACAGACGGACGGAAAGAAATTTTCCTGTCCCCACAACAATCTCATAAAGTACCATACTGACATTTAATGAAAATAGTGATGACAAGGAATGACCAGTTCGGATTTTGTCCAGGAATCTAGGTTTTGAGACACAGCAAACAGGTCGGAAACAAGACTGACAGAATTATTAGTATAACATACGTAAAGTAGAGTAAGGTAGTATTGGATGTGGAGAAGACAAAGAGTAGCTGTTGATACGTCAAAGAAAGTGAACGTTACACAGGTTACAGATCTGGTTTTCTTGAACAATTGATAGACAAGTCTGCCTTGAAAATGTTTTAAAACATAACAATGATGGTAACAACTTTCTCTTTGGTTCGCACACGACTTAGCAATCTCCACCTACAAGAACACACACGTGTCCCGAGGCATTCAATACTGACTAGTCTTATTTAATTAGGTATTCCTCAATTCATGATGTATGTATCTTATTAAGTTTATATCCCAGCACTTTCTCCGTCTCTTTGTTTATAACTGCAAGTGGAAATGACCTCAAGGTTAGTGGGAGTTGACTTGTGGATTTTAGGATCCAGCACCAGTCATGGAATGTGAATTGACAAGGTATTTCTCAGAGGTAATTTAGGAGGGCGTATCCTGGATTTACAATGCAAATAAAATTTTACTTTTATATAATCCACGAATCTCTTTACCACACACAACCACTTTTTTTACTCATTTGTTATTCATTTAAATAATATTTTCATTATGTTATATAATGCGTGTATAAAAGATTCCACTTAGTTCCTCGCTATTTTAATTTCATAAAACTTATGTGCTATTGCTTAATATCGTTGTACGTAACTAAACAGGTCGGAAACATAATAAAGCATGTTACAATGAACGAACGTGATGATATTAAACTTAAAACATCTTTATAATTTCGTAGTTAGAAATGGGGTGGGCAATATCTATCGGTTATCCAGCCATCATCAGGTCCTATAATATTATAAAATCTATTATTTATTTGATACTAATTGAGTATCAAATAAGAAGACCCACACTTTCACTTTTCTTTGCTCCGAATAAAATGCTGTACTCAGTTTACTTTATTTTATTTTAGGTTGGATTTATGACGCCCTACAATTTATTGCCTGCAATTATAGGCCTAATACAGCGTTTCTCAACCTTTTTGAACCCGAGGACCTCTAAAATATCAAAATTTTTTTAAGGACTTTACATCCCATTTTTAAAAGTACGCTATATGTAGGACTATATTCTTAATATTTGGGGTATTAATTATAGGTCATTATAACGAAATAAATCTAAATATTTTTTTATTCACAGTTATTGAATTGGAAGTAAACTATTGACAGTTTAATATTAATTACCAATTTGACAATATAATTAGGAATTATGTTATTACTCACTTCTAATGAGACGGTTGAGCTTGTCGCCTCTTGCAGAGTTCCTGGATATCTGGCTCAATATTAGTCAAATTTAGTCGAAGATCAGTCATCTTAATTATGTCTGCGGACCATCTGCACCATCTTCGCGGACCACAGTGGTCCGCGGACCATAGGTTGAGAAACGCTGGCCTAATATATTTAACCTCTTCTGCGAAGTAATATAAAAAAGTGCTTACCCAGGATGAATTATATTTTATAAATAGAGCTAAGCCTATTAGATAAACATACTATTTTAGCACATTTCCTATCAATAATGCTATAATATATCCACCATGTGAAGAATCCCGAGATCTCTTATAAAATATTATATTACTTATAATATATCAATGCAGTTGCAATTTTCATTAGAATTTCGCAATATTTGTCACGAAGCAGTAGGCTTACAAGTTGTATATGTATAAGTAATGTGGACTGGAGTGGAATAGAATATATGAAACAACGAATCAAATATCGTACCATTATGCGAATTACAAAGACTTGGTTTGTCAAGCCGGAGGGGAACTGAATGAGAGAAGAAATGAAAGATAAAAACATCCTCACGGACAAACAACTATGAAGAACATAAGAGACAAAGCAAGAAATAAAAATTACGAAATACCCTATTGTGAGATAACTCACTACAAAGCAAACACACAAAAACCCTAAGGGGATTTGAGAAGGTTTCGCATGAAATGCTTCATCTTTTATCAAAACTTGGAACACGCTTTATGCTTGAGAGTCTTATCTGTCTAAATCACATTATTTTAATCGGATCTTCACTGAATGTATGTGGATGAAGCACAAGAAAAATGTACCATTTATGATTCCTCATAATTTTACATATTATATTTGGGAGGGAAAGTATTTTCCTGATAGTTTTACTTAAGTGAATGTGTGCTTTTATTTATTGCAATTTTGTTATTCTATGAAGATGTTCAGTTCATAGGTTTAAGTTGGGCAAAATTACTGATTAACTTAATGATAACTACTCGTAACCTCCTCAGCGTTACGAGTCACTTTATAAATTTTATTTCTTCTTCTTCTTCTTCTTCTTCTTCTCTTTCCCATGCATAATATTACTATAGCACATACAAACAATTTCTATTAGGAACTGTGGGCCTGTATAGACCCAAATCGAATTTATAAGTAAATCGAATACATAAATAGCATTATTCGATTGATGTATATGGGAATAGATCAGCGAAGCTTTAAGAGAAGAGCAAATAAATTGAGACACCAACTTCCACATTTACCACGTTTACATGCGGCATTGAAATCTATCTGAATCCGATCCCAACTCAATACGTTCCCTGTTCACATGGAAAGTTCTAGGTTTGTATTGAGATTCGTTCTACTATGACGTATGACTATTTGTGTAGCTAACCTGTACCAACAATTGCGTGATTAAACATATTAAAAAGTGTGTGTTCTAAAATAATTTCTAGTCACCAGAAATAAACCATGGCACAATAGAGTAACATAATAAAATTATTATTATAATGTGAGTGAGTGTTTTGATTATACTCACGATCAGCTGACAGAACAAATGAACGCCGTGCGAGTGTATGCGCGCCCACCTGGATTGAGTTTACAAGGAATTGAATACGATTTGAATCCGATCCGTTCCTCCATTTGCAGAGGATCAGATCGAAAATTCATTCAGGACTTAATCCGCGTTTACATGACGGTCTCAATGCGAGGATCGGACTCAGATCGATCTGAATCCTGAAATAACTTTCAGTGCTTTATTCAAGTGGCAAATATTTGGATTTTAAACTAAATCTTTCCAACTGTAAAAAAGACAAACACATTTTTAAAGTAAAATAGTAAGATAAAACATTAAGCGTAACTTCTTAAAAAGTGCCCTAAATACCAAGTATAAGTTTTCGTACCTTTTCTTATACCTAAGTAATGCTTTTTAGAGACATATAAATAATGAGATACACAAAATCCCCAGGGAGTGAGCCTGTCGTGAGCCATTTAGTACAAAAATTAATAGCCCTATTGACTAGGGAGCACAGAAACCTTTGCCTGGAGGTTCTAATTTAAGATAGAGTTTCACTAAGTACCTATGAATTTAGACGAAGAACCCATGACGTATAATTTTTTCTGCTAGAAAATCCGCAATTCTCGAGTAGGTTTGAACACTCAGTGTTAAAGAGGACACACAACAACTGGACCGCCAAGAGCGTGCAATCTCTATCATGAATGAAAACAGTTAGTATAATAGCAAATAAATATGGGTTAAAGACCAATTTGTTGATAGTACTGATTTTCGGTAGGCTATAAGTTATTCTTACTGACAAAGGATAATACACGATGTCGTGTATAAAAAATATCCACCTATTCCCTCTTATGATTTTTTTTAATATCAGCTCATAGCTTCGTCAAATCTAAAATTTGTATTTGTCAATATTATAAAACATAATTAAAAATTATAGCTGTAAATTTTATAAGAAAATTTTTGTATATTGTGGACAATATATAAGATCACCTGGAGAAAGAAAAAGGACCTGAAGATGGCTGAATAGCCGAAATATATTGTCCACAATATGCTAATATTTTCTTATAAAATTGACAGCTATAATTTTTAATTATGTTTTAAAACATTGACAAATACAAATTTTAGATTTGACAAAGCTATGAGCTGATATTAAAAAAAATTATACGAGGGAATAGGTGGAATTATTTTATACACGACATACAAATCCCTCGTAGGAGATAAACAACATGAAGTTTATCAATAATACACTATAGGGAATCCTTACAACTTACAGTTGTATTTATGTGAAGGAAACCCATAATAAGCCATAACATAATGGACATAATAAGCTGAGATAAACTGTAGAAAGTGAAAGTTGCGTTTATCTTCTCATTAGATTGCATTTAATTCTTTTTTAACATGAGCATTTTCCCCCTCGGATAATGTTCGCACCCTCTCTTTTCATTCCATTCATGCAATTATTTTCAAGTTAAATGCTGTCGTATGCTTAGAGCGTTATTAGTTTTCTAACTATTACTCCGTAGTGAAGGTGAACAATTGTGGCTGATTTATTTCAGTGAGAGTATGTAAAGCATGGAATAGCATGGAATATGCGACTGTCAACACCAGTTTGGCTTATGGAGGATAAGAAAAAAAAGGTAATTTGGAACTATATATTAAATAGTGTAGTCCTATATCCACATCAAATTAAGAATGTGATCGAACAGGAATAGTAGTTAGAGAAAATTCTTAAAATATGAGGGACTGCCAAATTATGAGCAGTTTATATTAAAAGGCCAGGATTCGAACTTTGCTGACGGCTAACTTCTACTTTACCTGAAATTTACCTCCCCCTGTTAGGTATATTTACGCGGACCTTGCCACCCGGGCCTTACAAGACCGAGACCCATAGGGAAGGAAGTCTCTATTGATCACAAAACTTACTTTTTTGACCAGACAAGGACACTGAGGGCCATCTAGGGGTTTTCCAAGTTTTCGATAGCCAAGTTCATGCGTTTATCTGTCAAAATGTTTTTGTACGCAGAAAATGGCATTTCTACACCACAAGAAGTGACAAGTGCCAACTTAAATGATAATATTTGAGTCAAAGCGAGGGCAATTTTTAGTATCCAAGATTTTTACCGCAAATTTTTTTTTATGGAACACAAATCCAAAATCAGGATTTCCATTGATAATTTTCTCTAGTTTATTTTTAGCTGTCATACCCACACCATACTATGCAGATCCTATATATTTTTGAACGTATTCAGTAGTCCACAGGGAATCGACCAACGATAGGCCCATAGCCTCTCACTTAGTTATTGTGGTAGGCGATGTTGCAAAGTTTGTCTTAAATCAAGTCGTGTTGTACATTCTTATTCTTACTTGCAACTTAAAAACCATTAGGTCATTTCTGTGATAAACTCAGACATTATAAGATCAGAAAAACCACAACCTTAAGGGGAAACATTTATAAATTATAATTATTATGCCATTTATTCCAAAATATGCACTCAAACCAGAAAAATGGACTTAATTTGCAAGTAAACTTTAAAATATGGTTTATTTGCCTAAACGTAAAACTTCAAAAACATGTATTATGCACAAATTGTCCATAAAAAGTTCAAAACATGCAAAATGTACGAGAAAAGTATTTTTATTTGATACCAGTAAGCCATGAAATGGCTATTTAGCAAGTTTGAGAACTGTAACAAGCTTAAATAAAAACAAATTTGCATGGAAATCCGGTAAGCTATTTGGTGATAGGAATACGAGAATGTCATCGACATGCTTGGTGCCACATCACCTAACCCTAACATAGAAAAACATTGTGATACAATTTTTGTTTTTGAGGTACTCACAGACACACGGATAAAGAAATCTTTATGAAAGGTTGCTTTTTTTTACTCAGAATATATAAAAAAATATAAAAGCTAAACGATATTGCGAATTTTAGAGCCGAATATAATATTTCGAGTTCACAATCCTCTCAAGCAGCGGGCCCGGGTTCGATTCCTGGTCGGGACAAGTTATCTAGGTGAGTTTTTTCCGGGGTTTTCCCCTCACTTGTGAGACAAATGTTAGGTAACTTTAGGCCCTTGTGGTCCCCGGATATCATCTGGCCGTCATTATCTTCATCCCCATCCTCGCCTTGTTCTGAGTGTGTGTGTGAATGGTGTGTATCGTCCTATGTATTCGTGTTGTCTCGGAGGTGGCCCCGGCATTGGGCTGATCACTCATCCGGGGAGGCCCTCCATGTCCTTGTCTGGTCAAAAAAGTATGTATGTGATCCAAAGATAATCCCTCTCCCGACAGGTCGCGGCCCTGTAAGGCCCGGGCGGCTTGGGTCGCTTCAATCCTAAAGGGAGAGGTAAAACTACGACAAAGATGAAAGAAGGAAAGAAATATATAATATTTCGTCTACTTACAGCGTACTCTATCAAATACTTAATAACTCTGCACCTGATTACTTAGTATCCCGTTTCTCATTGTTTTCTCCCAGCATAAATGATTTGTCTCCAAGCAATGACCGAAAACCAACTAACTTGCACTCCGTTACAATCAGTATTTTGCGCGAGGTTTTTTATAACTTTTCGAACTATAGGCATAGGCGTACCGACGGGGGGGTTTTGGGGGTTTGAACCCCCCCCATTGATTAAAAAAAGGAAAATTGTATAATTGTTTTAAGTCTGCCCATAAATTAGGCCTACTTAATACAAGTGTAAAGCGTGGGAAGCTTAAAACTCGTTATTTTGCGTCTTAATTTTTAAAATTTTCCGGGGGAGGGTTCCCGGAAGCTTAAAACTCGTTATTTTGCATCTTAATTTTTAAAATTTTCCGGCGGGGATCCCCGGACACCCCTCTCCCTGGGGGGTATTCCATACCCCCCAGACCCCGCGGATGTTATAACCCCCCCCCCATATGGTCGGCCTGGTTACGCCTATGACTATAGGGACCTATTTTCTTTCAATCTGAAGTACATTGTCTAGCTGCACTCCTCGGACAACTATAGAGCCATTTAGCAGCCCGGCTTCGATTTCAAACACTGCAGGGAAATTTTAGTTTTGTCCCCCTGTGCCTTGTTGACAGAAAAGCAACCAGCAGGCTAATCATGCCATTTACAATAAATTACCCTCTTTGGTTTAATTACCACTAGCAGCTTTATTGTAGGTATGTGGATCGCAGTTTACCTACCCGAAATACCACAAAATGTTCATGTTTAATAAAGCTAGTAGCAATTCAGAGAATGTAGTAATGCCACAATGAATGACATTATCGACGAGCCAGGTGGCACACTATTACCAATCCCATGAATATTTTAATTGATTGGATTTGCATTCCTTTCATTCATGGTCCTCTTTGTCTCCTCTGACAACAAGCACAGCCAGGGTGGATTCTAGGCCATGTTTAGTCATCCTGAATGCTTAAATGAACCGGAATATTGAATCGTACGCAAACTACGAACTTGTTGGACAGACTCATTGGCTTTAAAACAACCCAACCATTGAGAATTAGAAAGTTTTTACAAACAGGAGATTTATACGCACACTTTTGTGAATGAGGGAAGTTCTGTAAGTATTCCATCGTAAGTAATTTATTGGCTCTTTTTGAATCTCTCCATCTTCCTATATTTTTTATTCTTCTACTTCATCAGAACAAAAATCGTAACGGGCCTTGTCGTCGTCATCGTCATCTTCATCATTTCATCATCGAAATCTTTCTTCACCATTGCAGCCCATCTTCATCAACAAAATTACTCATCGATGGTACGTAGTGCTTGTCTTTAACATTCGTAATCAGTCGTCTAAGGTCCCGTACATGTTGGAGGGACGATACTAGCGAAGCAGATGATCTTGTCAAATTTGGCAAGACTGTCTCTGATAATTCTTTCACATTGGCCGTGTGTAGGCTAAGATGGAAAGGTGAAGTCAGATCCCAATGGGATATGTGAGTCAGTTGCCATGGCAGCTCAGTTGGTAGAAGCAGCGACACAGAGAGACAAAGATCATTGTTCAAATCCCAGCTATAGCAATGAATTTTTCAGTCTGACTTCACCTTTCCCAGACTGGCTATTTTGTAAATCTGAGTAAACCTAAATGACATATATGGCATGACAACTAATTTTTGTTTAATTTGGTTCATGGAAGTGAATATTGAAAATTCCTCTCGGTTTATAGAATTTTATACAATGCCGCAAATGGTAGTACACTTAGAGCCACAATGTTTGCAGATGACACAGTCATAGCAGGTTTTATCCCATTCTCGTGTAAATCATGGATCATCTATAAAGGGTGCGGAATGTTTCATGCATAGCTTCATTCAAACAGTATTGCAGGTGTTAGTAGTTATTAATTATTATGTAAAAGTAGTTATTAATTATTATGTAAAACCTTTCTAGAGAACGTAACAAGCACAAGCAGCTCCTTTAGTTATTCGTGCGAGCCTGTTATGTTCTTATAACGGTCGAACATTGTACAACTTTTTATGTTATTTTGATCCGTACATTTTTAAAGGAAAATAATTTCAGTTTGCTTGTGCTTAGAATAATAGAAAAGAAAAAAAACTTCTTGGTAATTTCGTATAGGCCTATAGCGGAATTCAGGTTCTTTTGGCTGACAACAATTTGATTCGATTAAATGCCATATTTAGACAAATGAACATAGCTTCTACATTTCCTGAAGCAGAAATTTATTTATGTCTCTTCAAGTTATACCGTTATAGAATAGTCAAATAAAGAACTAATCTGGAATAATCCTTCGCTTTGATACGGAATTGCAGACTTTGAGTGAATGGGGGAGAAGTGTAGGTAGTAAATAACGTTTTGAGATATATTATTAACATCATTATTGTATTGACTTACGATTGTTGATTGTTAAAAAACCATGTAGTTTATGGATCAAATTTTTATTGCCGAAATAGTTATTTATGTTATTTTGAATATTGCAAATGATTAATAGGTACAGGATAATAATAGTAGTAGGAATAATAGTGTTTGTAGTGATAAAATGAAGGAAATTTATAATTATTTATCTGTAGGAAAGAGAAGTAAACGACGATGACATCTGCTGATAGGCTATATCTCTTTAACGTTACAAGACTCTAATTTTTTTACCTTAACGGTACTAATTAGTAAAATGAAAGTTTATATAAACGGAGTTCTGTTAAACAATCTTTACGATTCAAAATAACATAAAATCTGTTACACCCTATACCTGGAAACAACTTTAGCTGCAGAGATTTTCGGCGTGGGGGTAAGTAAGGCGTACACGCATCCCGGATGGATTTAGTGAAATGCTCGGGGCGCCTTGTGAAAATGGCAAGGATACGAGATGAACGTACGCCCTGACAGGTCGAGGACGACGCAGAGTGTCCAAACCAGAGCTTTTTGTTCTTCTCACAAACCGGAGTATTACTTGCTCTAATTCCTCTTAATAGGCAGAGTAAAAAGCCGTGCACGTAAAACAGAAGGAAGAAGGGCAAAGACAAAAGAATGGCATCTTCTGTGAGTTAATCAAGGCAACACGTCAAAAACATTAACAAAGAAAATTGAGTTCTCCTTTTCAACGTTATTCATCTCTCTACTTGTATGTTTCATTCATATCTGAAAATTTGAATATTAACTTATCAATTATTAATTTATTATTTTTGATAGGGTTGTTTACCTTGTATTTATAAAAAAACAAGGAAAATACACTGGAAAATAAATATAATTCCATGCTAGTCAGAAAACAATAATAATAATTATAGCTGCCCTGTCCGAGGTTACCAGAAGAAACAGCCTACCAAGATCAGTCTGTTAAAGACATTTTTATGAATACATTATCTTACAGTTTTAAAACAAATATATATGAATAATTTATGAATATATGAATATTTTAAAGTACATAATTTTGTACATTAAATTAACTATGGGACAAATCATATTGAAAACCATTTTCTGTACAGTTCGGTTTTATTAAAAATAGTTTAAGAGAATTCGAGTGTCGCCAAGTAAAGAGTTGAATTTATTATTAGAACATCTTCATTCAATGTGGCAAGGAAAAAAGTAAGGATAAAATAAATTAAGTAAAATATATTTAAGTAACATAGAAAGTGGAATGAAACAAGCAAACAATCTGTCTGAAATTGGAGTAAAAAGAAATGTAATGAAATACATGACGAATGGAGAGTAAAAGAAGATATAAAAGAAAACGAATTAATAAAGAAAGCGACATGTTATATGGGTGTGAGTCAGGTGAAATGGCTCTAATAAAGAAAGAGAAGAAAAAATATAAATTAATGAAAATGCAAAGATAATTATGTAAATAAGAAATGGAAAGAAGCAATACCTAGAGAAAGGGAGAAAGAGTGAACAGGAGACAGTAGTGAGGAAGAATATCTAATAAGGCAAATATTAAAGAAAAATTAGGACGAAATAGAATGAGGAAGCAAGCAAATAAATCAACAAATAACTTCATATAAAAACGCAGAAAATAAATTCGAATCAAAACGTAAATAACGTTAAGAACAACATAGAAAACAGAAGAAACAAAAGAAAACAATCGAGGAAAGAAAACCAATAACAATTGCCGAGAAAAAAGTGGTAGAACAGAATAATTTGTGATGGTTATTTAATAACGGTTGTGTGCTGCTTCTACGGCCTGCATCCATTATCGGTGTGCCGAAATTTGCCCAAAAGGAATTTTCTTTTCTTTTCAAATGCCAGTAAATATTTAGACACGGTATTTACGTGCAATTATATTTCGTGGACCTGGATTAGGGTAGAACTGACGAATTTGGTAACAGAATGCCACTGGCCAAAGTATACTTCACCCAGGCTCACGGAACAGAACAAAAAATAAAAAATAAAAAAGACAGAATAAAATATATAAAGCTAACACAAAATCAAAGAATAAAGACAGGGAGAACTGAAAGAATTCAAGCATACTAAAAAAAGATTTGGACACTCCTGATTCCTATCAGTCTACACTACAGCAAACAAGCGTTTGCTAGCAATCGTGTCACCCGCATTTTCTAACTGACAAGTTCATATCTAACATAAAACATTTTAATTTATGTTCAGTAGTATGACAATAAGTTTTACTAACATATGAATCTAAAATAAACACAATATTGTTTAATAATATTAAGTTATGTTGTAGACTTACCCACGTGAAACCTCTTTTTTCTGTAAGAATTCCTTTTCTGCACATTTCCCTATGAAAACATAGAAAGAAAGATCATCGTTAAATTTTGCATTAAAAATATTAATATCTTCTGTAGGATTTCATTTTCTGCACATTTCCCTATGAAAACATAGAAAGACGAGAAAGACCATCGTAAAATTTTGCATTAAAATATTAATATCTTCACACTTCAAATTTATCTTTTATCCCTGTAGGCTACGTGATATTTCAAAACTCTTTAACAAGTCATAAAACTTTTTTTGTTGACTATACTACCCATAATATACCTAAGTGTGACGTAACAGTATCATAATGACACTCATTTTGACAACTTCTCATTGCGACATCGGTGTGGTATCGATTATTATCGAACCTTGAGACCTTGAGAGTAGGAGCAGAAAACTACGTAATAAATAAAATCAATTCTGTTCGTGTTAATTTTAATATCATACTAAAATGTATTCAATTCATGTTGTCAAAATCCGCTGTTTTCAAGAAAACAACCATAAGGTAGCTTCAATTTGACCGGCGCCATGACTTGCCACCTCTCGTAGAAGACAAGAACTACGACAAACAGCTGACGCGAATGGTTTGATGGGCTCGTTGAAATTTGTTTGAGTGAATTTAAATTCTAAAAATTTAAACACTTAAAATTTCAAGATTGAAACATTTAGACTAATGTCGGTCTAATAAAAACAGTCGTATGAAACTTGCCTATAATAGTAATTTTGTTACCCGTATGAAGATATTTCTCTTTGAGGCTTACTGCAACCGTGATGAGGCTGTGTCTAGGTCAGCTATTGACAACCAATATTTTAAATTTACATTTCTCGTAAATTATTTGTGTGCATAGCTCGTTCAAAATGTTCTACCTTGTGAAATATTAAAGCTATTTGGCCTATGTTTATGAAAATACTATTTTTATTTATGTTACTGGTTAATCCTGACTTAAATTACAAGATAACACAACGGTATAGACATTCACAATAACAAAAGTGTACAATACGGAACTGTATGAAGAAGAAAAGGCTTTTAATTTCAAGTACTTATAAAATATAGGCTTAAGCTTTCTAAAAGTGGCTGGGATACTTTTTTAATTCTGCAGCATCCAGCACTCAACCAAGTCCCAACTTATAGTTATAGTTATTTAACTAACATCAACCGAATCTCCAGTAAAAAAAAAAAAAATTGTTAATGGATGATGATTTGTTTAGGTATGATTTTTTTTCGTTATTCAGTTATACAAAATAATATTTGTGATACGTAACTAAAGCTGTTCAATCATTTACTTAGGTCTAATAGAATTGAACAATACGTTATTTTCAAATCTTGCAATCTATATATCATACGCATGACGTATTTATGATCTAGTAACGCAAATCAATTTTATATCAGTAACTAATGTAGAAAGAGTTTAGTTTTATTAGCAGGCCTATGTACCTACTCAAACATTTATTTTATTGCTTCTCCTTATGATTAACTTGATGTACTCGTATGTCGTAACAGTTGTAATTACTATTTTCACTCTTTCATTATATAGGTAATATCTATTAATTTATAATTATGCATTGCAAAATATTTAGTTTATGGTTTTATAACTCATTGTGTTCAATTTAACAATAAACAATTCTAATAATAATAATAATAATAATAATAATAATAATAATAATAATAATAATAACAATTATTAATATTAATTGAAGTGTATTAAGTTTATAGCAGCAGAAACAGTGCATTATCACGGTGCTCAGTGCAGGCTCAGATTTAGTGCAGTTTGTGCATTTGCCCAGGGTGGAAAATAATTGAGGGGATTTTTTTTTTTGTAAAATAAACTTCATGCCAAATGAATTAAAAGAAATAAACTTGAAAGAAATAAAAATGTTAGACTGAGTTTTAGATTCCCATTGTAAAGCAGAAATAAGGCAATACAAAAATTATTGGTTTTATTACACTTGTAATGCTTATTCTTTAAGAACATAATTAAATATAATTTTGCATGTGTTTTTATATTTAAAAACATGTATAAAATATTTTTGTAAAAATTCAAAGTCTACATATTATTATATTTTACAAATACTTGCAGATTTTAAGCAATTTCTTGTAAATGAAATTACAAAAGCTATCATGCATTTTTTCGATGAAACGTATTTAAGTTACACTGATTTTATTTTAAAAAAATTGTTGTGTAGCCTAGGTAGTGATGTGATTAGCTCACAACAAAATGCTATCGGAATACTATTGGTTGATGCTTGGGTAAAAATCTAGCTTTATCAAAAAACAATAACTTTGGGGTGGAGGTGGGGGTGGGGGCGGGTGGAGGTAAAAGTAGTAAAAAAAAAAGAAAAGTAATGGGCTTTCCCAGGGTGCAAAGTTCCTGAAATCAGGGCATGGTCCAGTGTCCTTATGAAGAAAGCTTTATGCTGGTCACTAAATATGAATATAACTTGGCGCTCCAGTCAGTTATCCTGTGTGCAGAGTTTAATATTTCACACTCTTCACCGTGCCCCTCAGATAATCCTCCCGATCCATAGTTTGGGAAATCCTGTGTTAACGAACATAACGTATCAGTATAATGGAAGTCAGGTTCTATGAGAACAGCTGTATAATTATATTTTGTAGAATATCACTGTCGTCTTAGCTTCCCTCCGGATTTTTATCAATTCTCATACATAATATAGCAAATGTATTGTCCTCGTCCATCGGAGTGTGTTTCCTCCATGTCTCAAGGCTGATTCATGTCAATTCCTTGTCATGTATCCTACCGGAACATTGATTTTATATCAAACACATGGCAGCTGAAATGAAACTCTCATTATGAAGGTTAAAGGAATGAATGGGTATTGCTTCAAACACTTCTTTCGCTAAATTAATACCTGGAATAGCGGAACCGCGCCCTTCTAGGTACTGCCTTATCAAAGCTCTCAGAAAGCTGAACGTAGCTAGCTAACCAAAATAAAGAAAAAATTTCATTAACTTTTAAAAGGTGAATCTTGGTCTGCGGGATGGGTTAAATAACATAATTTATTATTATTTAATTCATTCTACGAAATAAACATCGCCATTTGTTACGTTCACTTTCATAATCTTTCATCACATTATTCTGAAACAAAAATACTTAAATTTTTTAACAACGCTACCTCTATTCATTTAGGATTTATAGAATTCCCTCTAGCTATGACGGAAGTGTAGTCCCACTTCTCTTGCTGGGATATCTATTAGGTGGAGCCACATTATCCCGATGATATAATATAAGTATCTAGTGACCAAAGTGATCCTTAATACTAAATCCTTAATTCTAAATCCTTAGTTATTCAACGGTCTATATCGGCCTGGGGAACTATCTAAGAAAGATAAAATTCCCTATGTCCTAATAGGAAATCGAACTCAGAACCTCATAATTAGCAGTCAAGATTTCTACCGCTAGAACACGAGACCGGCCGATTTATACAAGGAAGGAATGACTAAAGAATGAAAAGGAAACGGGGAAAAATACAAGGAAGGAAGCAGGAATGCAAGAACGGAAGAAAATGAAAGAAAGGAAGAAAGAGGGGGAGAGATGGAAGAAGGAACTAGTGGGAAACGAGAGAGATTTGGGAGAGGGAGGGAAAGAGTATGAGAGAGAGAGAGAGAGAGAGAGAGAGAGAGAGAGAGAGATAGGCACAAAAATAGAAATGCAAAAGCAATAGAAGTCAGAAAAACATTTACTTATAAAATGTGGTGTCAATTTCGTAAATTAGATCTCAAAATGTAATTATTTCTTTGGTGAAGTTGAAGCTACTCTCATCATCAGTGCATACTAAAATGACAGTCTACTGTGTAAGTTAAGAGATACTTCTATACACATACAGATACAATTTTCTTATCTCTGATACCACAAGAAAGTTCACGGTAATTTGGATCGATCACGCCACTTACGGGTCTTCACATCAAAAGATAAGGTGGTAGTAGTGTAAAGTCCTTAAAAGTAAAGACTGCAAATTCGATACATAACAAGTACTTAGAGCTGCATGAGGCGCTCGCATATTACAGTCAACTTACAACATGCTGCAGCAAAAGGCCTAAAGGAATGACGAAATATTTTCAAAAGAGTATCAATGGAAAACAGGCAACAACCTGTTTCCAGGCTTTCAACGTTAAATAATGTTACTCTACGAAGGTATAAATCGCAATTAAGTTTATAATACTGTACAACAAGAAAAATGTCTCTTAGATGAAAATGTGTGTTTCTTGTATATTTTTGACTGAAAATAACGAATCTGTAATTATTTTTTGTTTACCACGCACCAATCCCAAAAATCCCCATTTTTGCTTTTTACATTTTGCTGCTTTCTCTGTGAATGGGACAGCCGTGACAGAAAAAAATCACTACATCCGTAAACAGTGGCCTCCAAGGGGAAAAAAAATCATTCCTGGCACCAAAACATATCACATAAACCACTTGTGGATCCCCAATGTGTCTTTCTTCCACAATTGCACATTAAAATCGGTTTAATGGAAATATTTGTAAAAGCCCTGGACAGAGAAGGAGTGGCTTTCTTGCATCTCAGGAACAAATTCAAACATTTAAGCGATGCAAAGGTAAAAGAAGGGGCTTTTATTGACCCACAAATTAAAGCAGTCTTTCGTGATGAAGCGTTTGAAAATAACAAAAACGGTATGTGATGGACTATTTTGGTTTTGATTTATGAATCAAGAACCTTTTGTTTATACAGAATCACATAGTTTCATATAAAGGACAAAAAAAGTTAAAATTTGTTGTACAGTGTAATCTGTTGCTATGACGGACGGTTGCTGTACCTATTTGAAACCACATACACTATGAAAAAATCACTATGAGAAAATCACTATGAAAAGTCTTCCTTGCATTGTTTTAGGTAATTCGCAATGAATTTAAGCCTGATTATATGCAGCGATGTTACGAAAGCACTGTCATGCACTCTTGTTATGAATGTCCCGTGCGTACCGAGAACTCGATTACTCCAGAGTTCTAGTTCTCTAATCAAGAGATCTAAGGCATTATAATTAATTTCCTATTATAATTAATTATAATTTCCTATTATAATTAATTATTTTGTCCTTATCATTATTTCGAGTTAACAGTAGTTACATCTAGTCCCATTAGAGTTCGCCTTTACGATTTTATTGTTTTCTAATTTATGTACTTGTCAGTCACAAAACAATGTTTATTTGAACAAATATTTAAATAAAATATAGGGTGAAGTCATCGCATCCATGATTAAACATTAATGGTAAGAAGAAACTGCCAAATTAATTTAAAAAAAGTACAAACCTATGACTTTCATAATTCTAAATTTTAATCGTTCATGGCTCCAGTTGGAGACGTCTATGTACCAGAGAAAGGCTTTCCTCAAGGATAACGTCAGTAAGTCAATCACTATTTAACGGGAGAAGATACCTCTTATCTCGCCATTTTAAATTTGTCAATTTCAATGTACCTTTTCTCAAGAACTGTAAATACCAGAAAAATATTTTTTTCACTTACATTTACACTCCTTAGAAACAAAACTTGACGTTTTTCTTAGGTACATATTTTTAAAAAATTGAATTTTTAAAATAATATACTTATTTTCGCAATTGTTAGTAGTGAAAAAATCTTATCATTAATCTTAATATTGATATAAAGAACTTAAAAATGCCAAATCTTGCTAATGTAACATACAGATACGAGACAAAAATAGACTGTCATTTAGGACCTTTAAGTAGGGTTTTGGTTCAAAATACATTTATATTTCCATGAAGCACATTTCAAACTATTAAATAAGCAATAAAATTGTTACTCATTTCAAGATACCTTCTCCCCTTATTAGAAACCGAAACTAAAAACACAGCACGAATATTGAAAGGAAATAATAGAATTTGAAAGGGAAATAAAGTGGCACACAAGTATTGCTAGCCTTACAAGTCCTTAACAACCACCACAGCGTCAAGCATTGTGCATATGTAAGGAAACTGAACATCCTAAAGAGTCAAGTTATCTGCTGAATGATTCAGTTCTGGTTTCAAACGCAGTAGTGTGACCGGAGAAAGTCGCAACGCACTTTTATCTCTGCATATTATCTCTGCGATTAGTTCCACTGACACAACTAAGCGAATTTGTTCAAATCCTCAAATTTATGGTGTTTCCGGTGGGTTGCATCTTCCGCCTTCTTATAATGACAAATCCAGTATTGCTGAAATCATGAACACAGTCCTAGAAAGTTGGAATGGAGAATGAATTTTATTTGGAAATAACGTTTCGCAAAACATATGAGAAGAGTTTGATTTCTCCAGAGATTTTATAATTAATTTACCAATATAAATGTTTGAATACTGAGTTCGGTTTAGTGGTGAGGCTTAGGCATACATGAAAACAAAGCCAAAATCTGCATTTTATACCACAACAACGACCAGCTGGATTTATTACTTGTGCCATCCGTTCTATTAACACTGCTTATTCTTATTCTTTATTGCTATCATGAACACCCCTATGGTGTTATGGATAGAAGTCAACACATAAAAATATAACACATTAAAAAATCATATCAACATTGGCAATAAAATATTCATTGATATTGTAAAATGGATGTAGTGTAAGCCACTTTTTCAAGTCGTTCTTAAATTTATTAAGACTCACAGTGTGAGCTTCAAATGGCAGTTTGTTGAACATGTCGATTGCAGTTACACTAAACCAATCTTTGCTTTTAGTGAGTCTAACAGAGGGCTTGACAGTAAACTAATTGAATCTAGTGGAGTGATTATGTACAACTTGCCTAGTGGTCAACTTATTCAGATTCATTTTTATATTGCTTAGACAGTTAAAAGCACTGTGCATAGTTATAATAGTTAAAATACCTTCTTCTATAAACAATGGTTTGCAATGGGCATCATGGCAAGCACCTGATAATATGCGAATAGCTTTCTTTTGCAAAATGAAGACTTTATCAATTCCAGTTCCATTCCCCCATATGTGAATACCATAAATTAATATACTATGGAAAAATGCATAGTACGCTTGCTTTAAATATGTTTTTGGTATTATTGGCTTCAAGTGACGCAATAAATAGAGAACACGAGACAGTCTCACACAAACATAATTAATGTGATCAGACCAAGTAAGTTTTTGATCAAGTATGATACCTAGAAGTTTTACTTGAGACAGGTTCACTTTCATTCTTCAGTGAAAATAATATACTTTGGGTCTTATTGTTATTTAGCTTAAAGCCATTTGCCTCAAACCAGTTGGCAGTTTCATTAAAAACACATTCCATAAAAACTTTTAAATCATGAACATTCCTTCCTGATGCAAAGATTGTTGTATCGTCTGCAAACAATATGGAATTACAGTTAATATTATAAGATAGATCGTTAATTGCAATTAAAAACAACAAAGGACCCAAAACAGATCATTGAGGCACTCCATTGTTAATATTAATTACATCAGAATGCATTCCTTTTAAGTATGTTATTTGTGAACGATTTACTAAATATGATTTAATTAAATTGAGTTCATTTCCATTTATCCCATAACACTGTAATTTTGTCAAAATACTATCATGTAAAACAACAGTCGAACGCCTTAGAAAGATCACACAATATAGCTAAAGTATTATCACAATCTTCAAAACCATTCATTATCATTTTTGCTAAGTGTTCAACTGCATCAAGTGTGGACATGCCTTTTCTAAAACCATGCTGCTCAATGAAAATAGTGGTATGCAAAATTTTAACCGAATCTAACAAGGGAAATGGCATCAGAAGCCGATGTTGATCAAATTTGGCATACTTCAAGGTATATACATGTACCCTAGTGTGTCTGAAGTAAAAATTGACTGGCAGCGCAGGGTTCTCAGTTTTCACCCGATCTCTCGGGGGTAAGAGCAGTGGCTGCCAGCGCGCAGACCCTCGCGCGACCAGCCAACTCGTACGTGAGACATAGGTCTACTATAGAACAAATGCTAGCACCAGAACACGAAGGGTATACCTTATATTTATAAACTGATAAGTATTATGTAGGTATAACATGTATGCCATTGCTTGGGAATAATGCTCCTATTCTGTGATAATACCTAACCGTGAACTATGAAGCATTTCTACTAGTAATAATGATAAACTATCACTGGGAAGAACTTAAATAAAGGAACAGAAAGGAGTTAGATACCTTTCATTAATTTCTCATGTACCTTTTATTCTATTTCATATATTTGTTTGTTTGTAAGAGGCCAATACAATAAAAATGAATCAGAATATAAAACATAATAAGAGAAATCCCTAAATGTATCTACTGGAGCAGTATTTTAAAATTAGGATTTTAGCTTTGACTAACATTTTGATCATAAACTTTAATCTTACAGTCGAAAGGATAGGAAACCGTAAAAAAGGGGAAAACGTATGAATTTTTAACAGACTGTCACTATTTATGCAGATTAAAATTGAATTTTTGAAGAAAAATAATGATCATTGATGTTACAAGTTCAAAATGGGTTCCAGGGCAAAACTGTCTGCCGAATCATGTTCTATTGCTATCTATCGACGTCAAGGAGGTCTACCATTCTTCACAACCGTAATGATATTTTCTTCTGAGTTGCGTTTCCTATCATGCTGAATTCAATGGGTATGAATTCCAGTATTTGAGTATGGTTAAGCACTGATTAACTCATTAATATTTTATGCTTGAAGAAAGCG
The DNA here is from genome assembly GCA_964059195.1 of Ectobius pallidus. Classification (NCBI taxonomy): domain Eukaryota; kingdom Metazoa; phylum Arthropoda; class Insecta; order Blattodea; family Ectobiidae; genus Ectobius; species Ectobius pallidus. The sequence goes on from CAXKWD010000008.1 coordinate 104,404,740, forward strand.
TAGCCATTCCATTTATTTGGCTGTCACGCCAATTAAACCAAGAGATATTAAGTCCTTAACACTTACTTAGGTACTTACTTGGGAGAGTGGTCGTGGGTGTGGTGGCTCCAGTAGCGAAAATATTAGAGGCGTCATTAAGTAGTACTTGTTAAATCTTCTTTAAATATAATTATTGGTTTCCATCTTAGCCATGCAAAACGATAAGTAAATTCTTAGATACCGTAAATAATTAGAAAGTAGAGTAGTTATTATTTTCTTCTGCATAATAGTAAGTCTGTTTTAGAAATTTTATGATGACCATAAAACTGTAATAATTATTACTACTCTTAAGATTATAAAACATCTTGAGTAATTAACCGTGCTTTACTCGTTAAGTACTATCCGTACTGTTCTAATTTTTTTTCACACCAGCCGAGGAAAGAATAATAAATACATTTCCCTTCTGCAATTTTTCCATACAGTTTTCGTGAAAATTAAATATAACGATTATTACATAGAGTCCACCGAGTGAGTGTGTGTGAATGGTGTGTCTCCTCCTATGTGTTCGTGTTGTCTTGGAGGTAGTCCCGCCATTGGGCTGATCACTCATCCGGGGAGGCCCTCCATGTCCTTGTCTGGTGAAAAAAGTATGTATGTGATCCAAAGATAATCCTTCCGACAAATCGCGGACCTGTAAGGCCCGGGCGGCATGGGTCACTTAAATGTCCGTAAAAGGGAGAGGTGAGACTAAGGTGAAGAAAGAAAGAAAGAAAGAAAGATTATTACATAGACCTCATACATTCGCTGATTAAGAAAACGTCAAAAGTAGAGTGTCTTCGTTCCTTAGACGTTTGTTTTTATACTCATGAAAGAGGTCTTTGCAACCCGAAAGAAAAATCTGGCGCTATTGCCATTCTGTGGAATTTTCCAAATTGATTTTTTTATTAATCATGAGCTCAATCACAAAACGCAAAATAGGTGTTATGTTTATTTTATTTATCTTCTGCCTCCTTGAAGCTGCATGCTATACTATTTCCCCTTTGTGCATAAAGATATACACGTGTGTTTATGTAATTGGCTAATTGCTAACATGACCAAAATCTTACATGCAGCTAAAGTCATATTGATCCCATTTCTTTATGTAATGCTAACTACGTTTATACAAAGATAAAAGTTCTTGAATTAAGAAATCAATAGCGGCTATGTAAGAAACCTGTAGAATGTGAAACCGCGAAGGCCTATGAGTCTACCATTCGCTCATCTGAAATGTAGGCTTAAGTGGTAGCTAGGAATATAATAAATTGAGCAACTGTGAACAGGCGCACGAGGAAAATAAAATTGCTAATAATCTATATATATATATATATATATATATCAGTTGTGTCTGTCCTTTATGCATTACTAAACCATTCATCCGACCGCCATGAAACTTTGGGATATCGTTGAGTTCACTCCCGCGAAGGTTTCTGGCATAGTACACTTTTAATTTTAGCTTTCGTTCGCGAGTTATGAGCGAAAAACGGGTAGACGTGCATTCTTTTGCGCTTTTGAAGCATCGGTAATCAGTAATACATTTCAGTTGTCATATCAGTTGCAGTTGGCTTTGTCTATTTTTGTCATACCTTGGAAATAAAAGCATCGCGATCGCTTGAATGTTGTAAGCCCACGCTGGTCGATTCATTTGTTTATAATGACAAGGCACGCAGATGTCTGAAATTTTCAACCTAGACGGAAAAGATATAATGAATATAGTCTCAATGCGTAAACATTGTTCGATTTAGACGACACTCACTATGTAGGGGTTTTCTGGGCCAGGGAACTCGAATCTGAGGTTATTTTTCCCATGCTGCGCTTTCGAATCGTGGAATTCACTTCAAAGTCGGATTTATAGCTGTTTCATTAATTAGGCCTATCAATCGTTTAGTTTTAGACCTATGAATGTTTCGCGTGCAAAGTGTTAATAAATATAATATTTTAATTATTTTGCTCTTAATTGTTAATCTTTCGATTAATTATCGTGGGCGAAGCCGCAGGGATCTGCTATAAGCCATAAAAAGCTATATTTATCGTTTTGTGAGGGAATAGTTTCGGTGTGATAAGTCGTTCTCCCTCATTTGAAATTCTAAATACCTTTATAAGGACCTGTAAGTTATTTTCGAATTTACAAAATACAAAACCCGAGCGACGCCGGTCCTTTTAAGCTAGTATTGTATAAAAGAAATCTCAAAATTAAAATGCATTAAAATAAAGCACGATATAGAACACTTGAGTAATACCAAAGCAACAAAAAATATATCACTCAAATCGTTATCTACTGAGACCTACAAATGGTACCGATCGTCACACATAAAAGCAATATCTATGTTACGCTTTATTCGCTTAGTAACAATAATAAGTGCATAATATATGCTATAATTTTACTCCGATGTAATTCTTCTGATCTGAAAAAATACCGTGATTTTTTCAATCAACCAATTCAATCAAGAGGCATTATTTTTATTGTTCTTGTGATTTTTATGTTCTTAAAAACGTGGGATTACACCAAGCCATAGGCAACATTTGCGAAGAGAAAGTTATGTTGTGATGATCTGATACCATAATATTTTGTGATAACGACATTAGAGCTCTTAAAATACAAACTTTTCTTTTCGCTCAGACATTCCTTCATTTGGAAGCTCTGGCTTTCTATCCCTCTAATTTTCTACTAAAAGAGAGATGACATTATAATGACAAAGTTCCACACAAACGAGATACACCAAGCGTGAACTTACAAGGGTTTTCCAAAATAAAGAATGCTCTAGTAAACCTATCCATTTATAATAGGTTTTTAAGATCAAATACAGGCACCTGACAGTTTACAAAATAAGCACAATAACGAAAAATTAGAACATATTTGCAATCACTTTTAAGTTTAAAAATTAATTCCCTCAACCCTGCCTCGTCTCGCCATTATTAGTCATACCATAAACTATAGTAGTCTACGCAGACAACACTATACACACACTTATCTCTTCACACCTTACACGGCTGCCAGTTTCACATCGCCGTGTAAGCGGCCCAAGTGTGCGTAACTCGAAAATTGGCCACGCTATCGCCATCTATCCACCTCAGGACGGACTCCAAATGAGTCAAAGCAACGGGGTTGGCATTGGATATACTCTCTTTTTTATTTTGAACTTAAATTGCAGAATTTTTTACCACGTCATTGATTAGGAAGTACTTTATTGGTCAATCAGTCAATTATCTCATCCATAGACCTACATAACATCTGAAAAACTACTCATACATATTATAGGCCTATTTAGCGGGGTTACTTAAAAATCCCGCAACACCTAAATAAATTATTGGAGCATGTTCAGTGACATTAAACCCGGTGTGTTGGGATAGCCGTATACTGAGTACACAAAAGTAATGTAATACCGATTTTTTTAAACTTCTGGTTTAACCGGAAGTAACTCTAACTCTTATTTTAGAAGGGAAAACCTAGTATATCTTCATACTTTCCTATAATACTCATTAAGAACTTTTCAGAAAGTACCCACATTAGATTTTTCTGTGCAAATTTGTTGTTGATAAATGAAGAAAAGAAAGAATGTAGACCTAACGAATAATACAGCACAACACTTCTATAGTTTACTGTGTTCTCACTGTACTTTGTCCATGGAAAATTTTTTATTTACTGTGATTTTACATAAGCTGAACAGAAGTTGTACAGAAGTTGAACATTTAATTTAGAAATTTAGCTAGGGTGCTTTGTTTTTCTTCAGAAAGGAGCATTTTACTTTATTATTGGATACACTTTTCTGTTTTCTTGATTTATCAACAAGGCAACTTATTTGTACGTAAGTAATTCGAGTGGGAACTTTCTATGGTTCGATCACCGATGAGGTCGTTGGAGTTTTTCAATTGGCCTAAATCCTTCTGGTGGCACTATGACTGCAGGGTCGACCCAGCCCTTAACAGAAATGAGTAGACCTACCAGGAGCAATCCTGGGGCTAAAGGCGCCCGGTGCCTAAGGCTGACAACTTACCACCTTCACGTGCCGAATGTTTAAAATCTGGGAGCCTCAACCTCCTGGAACCTTCTGGGCATCCATGGCCTGTATAGGGAATACTTTACTTTACTTTACTTTCTGAAATGTCTTAACGGTAAACATAACGGTATACATATATTGGGCATTCCTTTAAAATAAGAAAGTTGGAGTTATTCTGGTAAACCGGATGTCCAGTTGAGGTTTCAGTGTACGACTGGCCCAACACACAGATTACCATGTCACTGAACCACAAGCTTCAATAGTACGTTATGCAGCAAGCCTCTAAGATACGAGTATGTTTATGAATCGAGCAATGCGAGTTTCGTCATTTTCATACGAGTGTCTTAATTACCCTTACAGGCAAGTTGCATACGACTGTTTTTTCGATCATAATTAGTATAAATGTTTAAATTTTGAGATTTTAGATTCACTCAAACAAACGGTCACGCTTCAGCGCGCCACGACCTTCGCACCAGCTGGTTGTAGTTCTTGTATTTTATGACAGATGGCAGCTCAAGTCGTCGGTCAAATCGAAACTTCCTTTTCGTCAGTTTCATGAAACAAACTGATTTTGACAACATGAATTTAATTAATTTTAGTATGATATTAAAATTAACACGACCAGAATTGATTTTATTTTAATTACAGGCTACTTATTACGCAGATTTCAGCTGCTACCCTCTCTGTCTCAAGATCGTACAAATCGATAACAATCGATACTACACCGATGTCGAAATGAATGTCATTGTGATACCGTTACGTCACACGTAATAAGTGTGTTATAGTTTTAGGTGGTGCGGGACTTGAACTAACTAATGGAGAGACGGAGAGGGAGGGACGGAGGGAGAGGGCGAGAGGGAGGGAGAGGGCGAGAGGGAGGGAGAGGGCGAGAGGGAGGGAGAGGGCGAGAGGGAGGGAGAGGGCGAGAGAGAGAGAGAGAGAGAGAGCGGAATAAGGAGCAAGTGTTTGACTGTAAGGAAGAGCGGAATGAGTGGGAGTAAAAGAAGGGAAAAGCGAGAAAAGGAGAGAGAGAGAGAGAGTCATTTCGTCACATTCATGAAATTTCCACATGGCTGAACTACTTCACCGACACAAGTGACAGGGTCGGTGAAATAAAAAAAACCTGGTTCGCACTAATCTGGCCTGGATGGGAAGAAAATATGTGATGGGACGCCGCCTCTGAGCACAGTTCTCCAATTAATGGGAAAGCGGGGCTCATCAATCATTGAGTCGAGCGGTATACAGGCTTGAATCGATCTCGCACGCTAGCTACGACAACAACGACGCTCTGTGTGGGCGTCGTGACGTCACCGTTCCACGCTAACCAATCCAGGTCGCGCTCCACTGCGGGCATGGCGCCAAAACTACCACGTCATCGCATGGTTACAGTATACTTACAGCCAATCACAACGTGCGGATTCGTTTTACGTCATACGACGTTTGTGTGTGAATGAGGGATGCGTCTCCTAGCAACCACCGGGATGCTGCCGCGCCCGCTGCTGCTGCAATAGCGCTGCTGTCTGACTGTAGTCTGCCCAAGGGTAGATGTCATGATACTTTAAGCCTTCTTCAATACACATTTTTTCGATATCATTCAATATGGATTTCTGTGGAAGTGACACCTCAACAGGATGAAGGGGAGTTATTTATGTTGTAGAAATCTGTATTTTAGGATTATTGAAACCTTTACACCTTACAGAGTACCACAGGATATGGGCAACGTTTCCTCTGACACTTATATACTCAGGTTTATGTTCGATAAGAACGCATATACGACACATGACAGCCATTATTCTTTAGTACGCTATTTGTGAGCTGTATATTTCTCAGAATGACCATCTGGCCGGAATAACGGATAACCCTCAAAGTTAAAATATTATCAATAGTCAGCAACGTTAGTAGTTTATTATTAGGCCTACCCCCTAGACAAGATTTTTAGGGAAAGGAGAGACAATCTGCAAAAGGTAGAATGCATTGAAATCTCTGCAAACCTTGGCGATAGAACTGTGATGCAATTCACTGGATGAATAAGAAATGTATTAGGGTAAATCCGGGTGAGATGGCCATGCTTTTTTAAATGCTCAATAACTCGAAGGATTTTCATGATAATTCGTGTGCAAAATGTTCAATTAGGTCCTTGGATGTCCACATTCTCATAACATATGGTTTTATGGAGAAAAAAAGTAATTTAGGGTGAGAAATCCCAACATTTAAAAAAATGGTACGTTGGCCATCTCACCCGAGGTGTCAGGGGGAGATTGCCATAGGACATAGGGACAGTTGGCTGCACCATTTTCAAAGCTAGAAAGTACAGGTAACAAGTAGAAAGACTATACAGCTTACTTATATAAATATATACAAACAAAATAAACTTAAGTGCCAAAATAAGTTATCTTAACGTAAAAATAAACATATTTTCGAAAACAGAATCAATTCTGAGTAATTGAAAAGTTCTGATGCATTTCTGAAAAGATAACTAAACTCTACTGCATGCCACTACATCCGTTGGAGGGGAAAGGCATACCACCTAACCTATACATCATTTATCTCCATCTTTCAACTTCGGTAGTTGATGACAGGATCGAGAGCACCTATTATGGAGCCTCCTTTGGCATAAATACATGAGTCCAATCCACTTTTTAAGCATATAAATAATTTTGAAAATTAATTTAATAATTTATTTAATTAGGGGTACACTGTCAAAGTCGTTTTTATTTGCATACATCTTTCTGGATTTTCGAAATTGTTTCATTAAGGTTAATATGTTCGTTTATGTAATTTCCATAGCAATAAAAATAAATAAGTAATTGAGAATCGATGGAAATTAGTATTAAGTGAAATGTTTTTCATTTCGTGTTAGAAAAAATCAGAAGATCTTGAAAATATGGCTCTAAAGTTGGTGGCCAACTCTCCCGGAAAAAAGTGGGCCATCTATCCTATTTGTAAAGGTGAAATGGCCATAGTCAGTAGTTAAAAATGGAAAAGGTTAGAACAGAACACGTAATACAGGTGAAATATATAAGGTTCGCTCACCTCACACAGTATGTATCGTTTAACTGTTAGTAATAATGTCGGACTTCTGCTTATTTCATTCAATATACAAAAAATAAATGGACAGTTAGAAAACAATAATGTTAAATCAATCGCGAATTTCTAAATATAAACAGCGCAGGTGTTCAACAATCGACTCTTAGTATCAAAAGCTTGCCGCCTACCAAGTTACGTTCAAATATGTTTATCGGCCTTGAAATCAGAGCGATTGGTCGTCTCCCCCGCGTGGCCGTCTCTCCCGGAATTACCCTATTAGTTCAAATATGCATTAATAATTTAATTTAAAGTAACAATAATAACATTATAATAATCAGAAATTTATTAAAAGTTCAAATCTGCATTATCAAATTAATTTAAGCAAACAATAATAACATTATATCGATCTTTAGAACTAATATGATATTTCATTGGAATAATATGAAAGATAGTACACTATAGATTTGGGAAACTAATGATTTAAAGATGAAATTAATCCGATTTGTTTGATCTAAATTAAGTAATTTTAATTCAAATACGATTTTGAAATCCAGGTATGTATTTAATTTTGTTTTCCACGTTAATTCAAATGTATTGTATGATTTGGGTCGTATTTACTAATCTGTTTATGGAGTGTTAACAACACTGCAGACGATTCCTTCAAAATTATTTTTAAGATCTACAAATATAACTTTGATTTTCATCTTCTATGGAACGTGTGTTGATATATTTCATGATGCAATTGTGTTGTATAATGTGTAATTTATATAACAATTCCACCTACTCCCTCGAATTTTGGTTTCATAAAATTTGTTTGTTATATTATCATAGGTAATCCCACGAGAGTTGACGAGTTTATCGATAGATTCGCAACTGCGGAGCAGGAGCGAATTTATCTGATGCAACTCGTCAACTCGAGTTGGATTTATTAAGACTATTCCATGAATAAAACGTAACGGATTATATAAATAATTATTACTTTCGTACTTTGTTGTATAAAAACAATACTAACAGTTGTGAGATCTCGGCATACTGTGAATCATCCATCCATGAATCGATTCGAGCTACCGTGGTATAATCAGTGGTACCAATATTGCATATATAACATAGTTAACTTCATTCAGGTAAGCTAACAGCAGAACAGAATAAAAGCACTGGCTTGCACTGAATCGAAATTGTGTTCGTAATCAATGTATATTTCTATTACTTAAATTTTCAAACAAGTTATGTTATATAAAATAATCTGTTTTCGTGCCGCTTAGTGGCAGCATCTGACTGTTAATCACTGCACACTGATACTTGCGTCTCCAGTAACGAGCAGACTGTTTTATCGCGAAAAACACCCTCCTCGCGATTCCTATAAGAATATTGTAAGATAAACGGCCGTGATTGGTCTATATCCGAGGAATTGCTAAATGTTATTGGTCAATATCAAACACTCGGCATATGAGTTGAATAGTCAGCTTAATAGCCTTGTACAATTATTAAATATACCTATAGTTGCCATTATTATAAAACAACATTGAATGAATCATATTGAGCTAAAAATAGTAAAAACATTAACATACTGTGGGTCCAAAATTTCTGTTATTATTCCGCCATTCTCAGGTCATTTTTCTGAACAACTTATTTCACTTATGAAACCATTTCAACTGATTACGTGAATGCATATTCACGCAAGTTGAGAGGCCTTGGCTTGATTAAATGTCAGTGGGAAGTCCCTTTCTACAGCTCACAGATTATAATGCTTTGACGATCCACATTTTACAAGATGTTTCAATTGTGCTGAAGAACTTCAAACAAGCCATACTAACAGAAAATAACAAATAATTTTGAAGCATTTCGAAACCCAATTAAAGGATTTGTTTGGTTTTATCTTCTAACGTATATATGTGGTTGTGATCTAACGTTTCAATTTATATTATTGCAAGTTAAAAAATATATTTGTAAATTTAATAGAGGTTTTGTACGTTATATTTGGTAAATAATAATTTAGAGGAATGGTCAAAAGGATTAAAAAACAAATTTTAACATCAAGTTGTAATAACAACTGCCAAGGAGCCTGGCGAAACTCTTTTATAGGCAATACAACCTTCCGAGGGTGTGCTCCGCAGTTTGAAACCCACTGTCATATTTTAAACCACAACACACAGTACCATCGCTTGAAGGGATATTCTGCATTGATTGTAACCGTGCGTTACTAATCCACGTAGCCAAACTAATTACAGGGGATCGTGTTCTAATTTTGAATCGGCAAACAAATTGTCTCTCCTGTAGGCATGATCTTGCTTCATATTACGCACGTCGGTACATGAAATGTTTCGGGGGGGGGGGGGGGGTTGCTATGACAATCGCAGGAACCTGATGGAAACGAATGTTTGATTCGATACTACTATCAGCTACTGTATTACATATCATGCACGAATGTTAAAAAGTGATTCTTTTGAATGAAAACGTTGGAAAGGCATATGCTATTGACTGACAGTCGACATTCCCTGATATTGCAACCAGTGATTCCCAACTCACAAGAGTAACAGGTATAGCCTAGACCAGCGTTTCTCAACCTTTTTGAACCCGAGGACCTCTAAAATGTCTAAAAAAATTTTTTACGGACACCTAATTTTACATCCCATTTTTAAAAGAAGACCTATATTCTTAACATTTGGAGTATTAATTATAGTCATTATAACGAAATATGTGAAAAAATTTTACTTCTTTACTTTCCACTTGCTTTATGATATTTTTAAATTATGTCTGCGGACCATCTGCACCATCTTCGCGGACATAGGTTGGAAACGCTGGCCTTGACCTAATCTATAAACCAGTAACCTATATAAACTACTAACCTGGCTAAATTAAAACAAACTGTCTTTAAACTTAATTAAAAGTCAATATATCATATTTTATAGATCAATGGCCAAAGTACAAAACCAATTGAGATAAATTATGGAAACAGTCTTCTAAAAAAGCCTCATGTTTAGATTTAATTCTACATGAATGTTTATAATGGGAAAATATATAGGATATATTTAAAATAAAATTTCACCAACTGCTGGAATATTGTGTCGTTTAAAAGGAAAACTATAACGTGCCTATAAAAGAGCATATATTATTCATTAATACATTTCCAATTATCATATAGGCCTATGGCTCCTATTTGAGGCTATTATAAAAAGACAAACCTTGAACAAATCAACTAATTCAGAACAGAGAGATTCGTAATTGTTTGGCTATTCGTTATACACTCCAACTAAAGAACTATACATTAATACGGAAATAATGCATATAAAAATATTGTTAAAAGTCACTGAATATTATATTTTAAAAATTACACAATCTTAATTTAAAAAATCTGGAAGTAGAAATATAAATACGAATGATGTATTTTAATGACCTCTTTAAAGATGTGAAAATAATATTTATTTGTGCTATGTTAATTAGTTTAAATTACTTTATCATTAGTTTGTAGGCCTATGTGTTTTTCAGTATGATCATACTGTATGTATATGGGCTTTATTAACGGGCCTTGGCCCATAAATTCCTTTTATTAATAAATAATAATAATAGTAAATAATAAACCTTTGAATATGTAGGAAAGGAGAGAAGGTTAGGTAACTTTCCTATAAGAAGGGACTAAACGGATATATAACGTACAGTCTTCCATTTATATCCCATAATTAATTACTGGTTTCTGCGCCATTCAAATCTTCATATTCATTATTAGTGAATTATTAACAAAACATTGGAAAAATTGACAATTTCTAATAAAGTTCACATCACATGTATTATTTGATTAAAACTGCTGTTTTGAAAATGTACACAATATTGATAAGCCATAAAATTCATTAAAGAATATACAGCAATGGGTTATGGGAAATTAAAGCAACGAAAAACTACTCTATCGACGTTCGCCGATTGATAAAGCTCTTTTCTCCCGCAATAGAAAATTCAAACATCAATTTTGGTGCATTCATTTATATTAAAAGGCACTGCTTAATTGTATTATTCATTTAATTTAATGGATAGATGAATTACCATATTTCTCTCTTATTTAATATAATTATTATATGGTAACTGCATCCCATATACACGAGCTTTGCTCATCTAGGAGCTTATGATTTTGTAGAGAATGATAATTTTGTTTGTTTGTAATATAGGCCTAGTATACGTATAACAATTCTGATTTCAATAAAATTTCAATTTCAACTAAAAAATTTCCAATGAGAAGCAAGCTTTTGTAATTTCATTGTTTTGAGTAGGTTTATAGCATATGTAAAAGAAGATAATGTATTTTTTAAAACTAAGTTGTTTGATTAGTATCTATACTGAAGAAGTTCTTGCGAAAGTCCTTTTTTAATAAAAATGTAAACTTTATCACAAGAAAAAAACCTGTTTTTCAAGGGATTGCAAAGGCTAAGGGCATTTTTTTATGTTAAAACCATCTTTCCATTTATTGAAGCTGTTATAAATATCAAACTAGGGACATGAACGAAACTATAAATTTAGAACACAGTACTTTTTATTCAGATTGCAATTTAGCTCATCCAAACAGATTCTGTACTTTTGGATGTAATGGGGGTTGAACATCTTCATAATCTGCTTAACAGTTTACTTAGCTCACTCGCATGGTTCATATTTTCTCGCGTGTTAAGAACAACTATCTTTGAAGACATAATGTTGGGAGACGAATACCGTTAGAAGTTGAATTTCAAAGGCTACTGACAGATCAAGACCTCGGAAATAGAAGGGAAATGAGAGTTTTAAGAAGGGTTTCCAGGTTTGTTGATTATTTTTTAGATAAGAAAGAATGAGGATTTATTTTGACTCTTCAGGTAAAGCTGAATTCTAAGGGCGACTAACAAGAGTTTAGCATGAAATGAGTAGAATACATACAAAAATTAAGAAAGAATTAACTTATATATCTACAGTAGTAATTTCCGTGACTGTGAAGAAAAAAGTAAATATACATTTGATAATATTTCAATCCTTCTTAAAATAAGGGGACAATCAAAGCATATTACTAAAAACACTGTAGATTACTGAAATGAACATAGCATATATATATCAGGCTGTCTTAACCAGACAAGTCTTCTGTGGCTCAGCATTGGGTCGACACTGACCAAAGATCCAATTGAGGGGGTCAACGCAACCCCTCTGACATGGAAAATTGCATTGTGAAGCTATTTGAATGACTTGGGGGTGTGCTTTATTATCATATTGAGGTTGAACCGACGTCTGGTTTAAAACACTTATTTCCCATGATCATCTCACTTCTCCCTGAAGACGGCAGCAGAGCAAATTGACGAAAGCTTGGAATCAATCCTCCTACTCACCCGATTGGAAGCCCGAGATACTTACATTATCAACACCGGGAAAGCCTCAATTCACGCTTAAACCCCTATTATAAGAAATGCTTGGAAATGCTCCATTAGAACGAATACATGCATAAATCCACCGTCGCACTGAATGCCAAATGAGCCGATACGCCCTTGCAATATTTAGTATTGTCTTCCAACTTTTCACAATATGGATATAAATATGCAAATAAAAGTCTAGTGGGTTAAGATTCGGAGAGCGTGGAGGCCAAGAGAATGCATCATTTCATTCTATCCAACTCATTCTGCAATAAACCGAAATAATGTGTGCATTAAGCAGTGTAACCCCAAGAATTGTACAAAATGAGCTCTGAAAAAAGAATAAAGCGTGTTCTTATAACTGCTCTTCATGTGAGCAATACTTCCTTAAAATTTGAAAACATCTTTTTGTTACACCCTGTAACCTGCAATATAGTAAATATAAACATTTCAATTTACTTTAATACACAATTATTAGCACAAAAATATTTCAGAATTAAGATCTGGCTTAACATGAATAAATTACTAATGCTATATTTACCGGTATCAAATATCGTGTCGTTTTAGAACTACCTGTAATAGAGCAAGGTTCAGTGGCCTAAAAAAGCAAGCAGTGATAACAGATAAGCGAAAACAGCATCATCGAAATAGAACACTTTGATTGGCTGATTTTAGAAAAATTCTTACACCTTACTGTCCAGATTAATAGAGTGAAGATTCATTATCAAATGGCTGACTTGGCCTCTTACATCCTTGGTGGAACTAAAATGTAATTGCATTTACAAAGCCGCACAGGGTCCTAAGACTCTGACGTGAATGACTTTAACCCTTCAATTTCGAGCATAGATAAGAAATAATGCTTTTAAAAATGTACAGATAGAAATACTGTTAGGAAACATGCATTTTTGTAACCTTATTTCAAAAAGCAAGTGTGAAAAAAAAGAGGTAGGGAATGGGTTTTGTTTTATCTCGTTCTTACTCCCAAAAATATACTTTATTTCTTAACCAGATACAAATGTGCGACAATTCTGTCTTGATGCAAGACACAAAGAATGAGATGTGGCTGAAGGTATGAATCTTTGAACAGGAATGAATTTTAAGAATGTTTGCTCTCATGAAAGATAAAGGAATAATCTTAAACTGGGTGTGCGTAAGAATGAAGAGAAGGATGGAGTCTGACTGAGTAGAATTCCATGTTTCTGCGTCTCAGCTTACCACTCTGAGCATTTCTTTAACGTGTTATAATAACAGCGCCTCTGCTGTACGATCCATAAATCTTTTATACTACTAACACCACAAAAATGTGTGAAAATGAGCAAAGTTTTCTTCTAGAGTATTAATGATTAGGCCCAGAGGATTCTTTCCAAACCGCTAATCGAACCCAAGTTCCTTTGCGTATTTGGCGAATTTACTACCATTAAGTTTCGCGGAGATTTTATCCCTACGCTTATAAATCCTTCCTTTAGATCCTCGAATATCCAGCTGTAGGCACTAACAAACATTATGCAATAGGGATAATCTTAGTTACAGTGTAATTTCATAATAGGAATTTAAGTAAGCATGTACTAGAATTTGGAGTTACATAGTGCAAAGAACATTTACAATGCTGCAATAATAGCCTAAATGGCAGCACAAAATGGAACGTAAAGCAGCGGCGAACCCTGAAATTTTATCTTGAAACAGATGAAATCTGATAGGCCAGCGAATTTGATCCAGGGGTCTAGGAGTTTTTAGCGTGCCGTAAATGGGTTATAGCCCCTCCCGGAGAACTCCGTGCCACGATTTTTTACGGCATATGTATATTTTACATAAAAACATAACTGGAAAGTTATAGTCGTAATAATATGAAACTTACTCTAATATAGGCCTAAGTAGAAAAGGCAACCTTGTGACAATTTTTAACCAATTTAGTTGAAATTTGAGCAATTTAGCACTTTGAGTTGTGCGTTCCCTTCATAGATATCGCTAACAGTAACTTATATTAAATAATCCAGAGTATAGTTGTTGGGTGCAGCTAAACACATACAAATTTCCACATACAAAGCCGAAACTACATAAACCGTTTAAATAGGGATAAAATGGGTCAAAGCACTATTTTTAACATTAAAAATATTCCAAGTACTATAGTACCTGTAATACTACATGTAAATTAAAGTTTGACCAGTGCTTTTGGCAGCAAATGTTCTGCTTTTTCCAATGGTGATAGACAGATATTTGCTAGGAGTTGATATCTAGGAGATTTTTCCGATAAACTGAAAAAAGTGCGAAAATTTCGTGTTTTTTAGCTCACAGAAAGTTATCCCTAGGGCTTTCGAGGTCACAAACTTAGTTGTACACTACTCTTATTAGACCAAATAATATGAAAAAGAAAAATATTTTACCCTAATTAATGCAAGGTGGAATGTATCTATATACCGGACCAGAAGGTAGCCGGTTTAAGCCTAAGGGTTAAGGGTTAATTAATTTTTTAAATGATATCCAAGCCGTAAGTATTCCTAGATTTCATATTTTAATTGAGTGTTATAGGATTTTATAACACGTGTGACCTAAAAAGCCCTCAGCTGGTCCCTAAAAATTGGAGCATTAGTCTTCATGGCACTTCACCATGCACAGATCATATTTTCACATCATCAGGTAGGGGTAGGCTACATATACAGCTTATTTTATATTAATTTAATGAACCAAAGCATACCGTATTGGTAGATTTATAAAAATAGTAAAAGGAACACGAAGTTTTATGCCTTCATTTCTGTAGACTCTTAATGCATTAGTAATTATCTGTAAGATAAGGTGCGTTGAAGTATGAAACTTTCAATACAATGAAATATTTGTGTGGAAGCAGGAGAGCGAAAACCTAAGCCTCAATATCTGATCAGGGAATAAATTCGGCAGTAAAAATAATGTTAAATTATCCAGAAGTAGAAGAACTCATTTCGGTCATAAGTGAACTGCTGGGTTTCTCCACATTAATAGTTCCATAGCAATATCATCATCAGGATCTAAAGGCAATGCCTTGTTGTAGTAGCCATGTCTTCCTCTTCATCGCTGTTCTCTTTAGATTTTCGTATGACAGCACGTCCATATCCTTTATCATGTTTTTAATAAATGAATTTCTTGGACGTCCTCTTGATTTCTTTCCCAGTATTTTCCCTTCAAAAATGTTAATGAGTAGACCATTGTGCCGAAATGTATGACCCACTAACTTTGCTCTTCTACTCTTAATTGAATTCAGAAGGGATCTCTCTTCCATCACTTCATTAAGCACTTCTTCATTTGTTTTCCTATCCACCCAACTCGTCTTTGTTAGCCTTCTCCATATCCACATTTCTGCTGCTTCTAGTTTCTTGGCTTCTGCTTTTCCTATTGTCCATGTTTCACATCCATAAGTTAATACACAACTTACAAATGTTTTGGCAAATTTTTTCCTTACTTCCATGTTTAAATGGTTATTTGTGAGAAGATTCCTTTTGTTCTGAAATGCTTGTTTAGCCAGGTTTATTCTTCTCTTAATTTCTGTGTCACACTTGTTAAACTTATTGATAATGCTACCCAAGTAACAAAAACTTTCGACCTGGTCTAGGGCTGTACCGTCAAGCTGTATGTTGATTTTAAAATTTTCATTTGTTCTTCCGATCACCATGGTTTTTGTTTTCTTTTTATTGATCTTCATTTTAAAATTTTTCAATGCATCTGATAGAACTTTAAGCATTTTATTCATTTCCTTTTCTGAATCAGCCAAAATAACTATGTCATCTGCAAATCGAATGCTATGAATACTGACTCCATTTATTTTAATACCCTTTGTTTTTCTTTTAATTTCTCTGATTGCTTCCTCAATGAACATATTAAACAGATGTGGCGATAATGGGCAGCCTTGTCTCACTCCTCTTCTTATTCTGGCTTCTTGTCTGCTCCCATTAATATTTATTTCAGTTGTTTGTGTTTCGTATAAGTTTAGAATAAGTCTTCTATCCCTCCAGTCTACTCCAAATTTCTTCAATGTTTGGAATAGTAATTCCCAGTCTACGTTATCAAAAGCTTTTTCGAGGTCTATGAAGGTGGCAAAGGTTCTTCTGTTTACTTCAATTCTTCTATCTAGAATTAGTCTAAGGGCTAAAATTGCTTCTCTAGTTCCATAGCAATATAACGAAACATATAAAAAAATAAACAGACAAAAATTTTCTGGAACTAATACTGCTTTTTCATCACGTAGTTCAAGACAAAAATGAACCATGAGATTGAAAATTCGAAACGTATAAGCCTACATAAAAATCAAAGTCTTAGAGGTCGATTTTCCTTTAGTCTCAATCCATGTGGGATTTATGTTACACAAAGCGGCACCAGGGCAGATTTTCTCAGAATTCTTAGGTTTCCTTCAGTTTCCTATCTTTTCACATCCGCTCCAATACTCTAGTTCAGTGGTCTTCAACATTTGTTTAACTAAAGGGCCATTTTTTATGAAAGACTGTGGGCCACATTCATTTATTGATTTAATAAAAAATATATAACTTACCCATTACAATATATATATTGATTAATTAGCTTTATACATATGTGTTTTATATTCTGTATTTCACTTTGCAGTGTTAATGAACAACTCAAACCACAGTAATATTCTTTAATTTAATTTGTGACCTGACATTGGTTTTGTCACTAAATTGTCAATATTTACATTGTAATTAATATTAGTGTGTTTGCGGGCCGCCAAAAATTAAACCACGGGCCGCGGGTCGAAGACCACTGCTCTAGTTCGCTTTTGAAGCTGTAAGATAGGTTTGACCCAAGGCTAGTATATGAAAGGTTGCCTCGTTCCGTACACTGCTGTGTGACGTCACTCGCAGCCCGCGCGAGAATTAAGCAGCTACATACAATGGTAATGATGGGAAGAAATAACACGAAAACACCATCGTTTTACCAACAATAGGCCCCTAATACATGTTTCCGATGTGAAGATAGAATGCATACGACCCTGCATATAAAGAGGATTTAACACAAATTAAAATAAATATTTAATACAGGTACAAATAAGAATAGTACAGCTTTACGAAGTTAGGAAAAAGTTTGTCTGACTGAGAAAAAAGTAGTCTAGCAGATATAGCTCAGATTATGCTTGAAAGGTTTTTAATTTTATGATTACTTATTCCAGGTAAATTAGTCTAATTTATGGAAGGAGACTTGAAAAGAATAGACTTTTGCATATTTTGCGATATTCGTCTTGACTTAGAAAAATAAATTTCTCAATTAGATTGTATTTTCTATATTTATTTATTTTACATGAAATTAAGTTAAATTAAACATCTATAAGATGAACCAATACACTTCTGATTGCAATGTATTTGACACAATTTAATTACAGAGCGTGTAATCGTAGATACTAAACAATTATTAAAACCAAAGAAGAATAGAAGTTTTAAAAGTTAACAGCATGGAATAATGCTTTCCAGAGACAAAAAACTGGAAGATTTAGCCAAATAAAATGTGCGCACGGAATGACTATTATATTATAAACTGGAAGATGTATATTATTATATTATAAAACTGGAAGATGAAGCCAAATAAAATATGCGCACGGAATAACAATTAATATATTACAAACCAGTCTGTGTACCGTATGTAGAACATTTTGAAATAAACATTTACAAATGATTCAAAGTGATCACGTCATAAATGTTAACAGGTATATCTTTAAATGTATACCGACCGACAGCATTTAAATGGTCGAACAATCCAAGACTCAATACTGAGTAACTTAGTAATATTTTTCAAGTAAAAATGGATTTTAAGACGCGCTTATAATAAAATAATAATAAAAGCGTCATAAACTCACCTTCAGTAGGAAATTGGCTTCTAGGTTTCCATTTTTTTGCTGTTAACAACAGATCCATTGTTGAATATTCTTCCCCCCCCCCCAGTGAGCGAGGCCCAGCTGATTTATGGGTATATACTTGTATTATAGTTATTCGGTTTCTGAAAGATGTTTTATTAGGGGAGTTCATAAATAAAATGTTCAAGGATTTTACTGGAAAAGAGCATTCCTTTCCTCTGCATGGGATGAAAGTATTTTAATACTCGAAGCACTATTATTTCACAATAAAACACACAATCACTCCCTATTTTTGTTGTTGATAAAGTGCCTCAATAAAAGATTTTCTGCCTGTCTGCTGGTGTCTATAAATAAAATGGACAGGCCCTTTAAGTTTCTATTGGAAATGTGAATGAATATAGATTTATTTACAGAAGGGTAAACTTGCCTCTGCGAGACAAAAAAAATCGTAGTATACTTCCCATTTTCTTAGTCATAACCAAACAGAGTTGTAAAAGTACCCCAATAAATTTAAAGAGAGATCCCTTGCCAGAGAAATGTAGGGTTTCTGTGTGTTTTCTTTATTTTGTGATCCACAGTATGTTTTACAGAAACCAGCCGCTTAAATATTTTAATTTGTTTCAAACGTCTCATTATATTTTGTTACAGCTTATTCATTTGAGGTCTGAGCACTCAGAAGTGGTCTCTCTATTAAGCCATAACCCCTGTAAGATCATATGTAGTATATCTTTACAGATACATGTATTATTGTAGTTAAAAATAAGTTTTATTCCCATCATTTCCATTGTGTGTGTTAGAGGGCATAGCGGTGAATTTGGTAATTTATTTTTTGGTCCGACATAAATAATATAATGAATTGAAATATCAAGTCGGGGTCACCAAAAAACATGATTAAGATTGGGCATGGTGAGTTTACCAAAAAACTTTGTTAACAATTGGAGTATGCAGAACTGACTTCGTATTGGGTCAACAAGTGTCCCAAGTCCCATACGCCATATGCCCCTAACAGTTAATATTTTCTGCAAGTCTGGTGTGGTCGTCTTTGAGAAAGGATAGCCTGGATTCGTCAAAAAGTACATATGAATTTCCAACACTGAGTTTTATTTTAGAAATACCTTTGACTTACAATGCATGAAAATGGTTTATCTCCGTTTTGGGAGATAAAGAAAATTAAATCTCTACCCTCTTGGTAATAAGCTTCCAAGCAGTAAACATTAAGCAAGACAAATAAAAAACTCTTTGCTTTATATAACTTATTTGAAAAAAGAATTACTGAAATAAATGAAGCTTTGAAATTAATAACAGATAACATCAAGTAGGCTTTGACTGTGCCTCTTGCAAAATTTATCATACATACAAATGAGGGTTTTAAAGGAAAGAAAGGAACTTAGCGAACTTATCTTTGGCTTGGTGTTTCTTTCCCCTTGAGTAATTTCATGCTGTATGCTGACTTCCAAGCAAGACAGCATCGACTGATGACCACATCCGACAAGCAGCTTTGCCTTCCAACCCTGGTCGAGGGCAGGAAGAAGAGAAGCAGGCGATGGCTGTTTCCCTTGCGAATTGGAGTATAAACCTTGCCAGACTCCTGTTCCGTCTCCAACCGGACAGGGGATGTCTCTAGGCAGGCTCCCTCAAACCATCCACAGACGATGAAGAGGGCAGCTAAAACTCTAGCGGCGGCCAGGCTTCTGATGTCGGTTGCCCACTGGGAGAAAAGCTGTATTCTTGCAGTGGAATTCTCCGACGGCAGCCAGAGTTCCGACGATGGCTTCTTCTTCTGAGAGAAAGCTCTTTGCTACAAGGAATGTTTGAAAATGTTCCTTCGTATAGCACGTTGCACATATACGAGTTGAATTCAAGATCACAAATGTTTCTAATTCAAGAATTGCCTTTAACTTGCAATAAATGAAAGTCGTAATAATGTTCACTTGAGTATAGAATGAAGAAATATAAGCACCAATGTCCTTTGACCTTAATTGCTTATACAAAATGGCTGACTAGCCACGTGAATTGCGATCTTGGAAAACTTCTTTTAGAGTAGAAGCTTGAGTTCAGAGTTCAATATTCATCGCTTAGAATATACAAAATGGTTACTTATACTGTGCCGATGTGCACAAGTGATGCTAAGCAGAATATTTTATTGTAAAAGGCAGACTGTATCGCTTAACAGTATTACTACACTTTTCAATAAAATGCTTTAGACAAGACGTATTGTAGAATTGTAGATCTTGCACTATAGAAGACTACAATATAAGAGTTCTTCGAGATAATGTTACTAGTAGTCGAGACGAGAGAATACTGTGATGTTTGAATAAGACCTTTGAGAGTATTTTTGCAATGAAGAACTTCTTCCGTAGCGAGCACTTCTAGAAACTGAGTCCTTGAACTTGACCTGATGACTGCTACTAGTAGACGAGACGAGAGTACTTGAGAGTATGTAGAATTGGTAGACAAGGCGAGAGTGTGCTTGCGAGTTTGAGTAGAGAATAGATCCTTCGATGCCAAGGCTTGGACTGCGACTTAACGATGCTACTAGTAGACCAGGCGAGAGCGTACCACACAGTGCTTGAGAACATACTGTAGACAAGGCGAGAGAGTTACTTGTAGACTTTTTGAGTAGAGTATAGATCCTTCGATGCCAAGGCTTGGACTTCGACTTCAAGATGCTACTAGTAGACCAGGCGAGAGCGAACCACACAGTGCTTGAGAACATACTGAGGGCAGGCAGACTACTTTTTCACCGCCCCTTGAATATGTATAAGTCCGCTAATGGAAAGGTCTAGAGGGGGGTGGGGAACATTGATCAGTACAAACTAGAACAATCTAAGAGTAATTTTCCCCCCAACCCGTGTGATTCCGCGCAAGAAATAGTGCACGGCGGCCAGCATTACGTCCTTAGTGGGATTACACATCGAAGATTGTGCAACTTAGACGACGCACAATGATACACAAAAAATTAAGAAAAAATATTCACATGAAATGTGAACAGTGTGTAGCTGTTTAAATCCTGTGCAGGGCTACGGGCCACGTCACATTCCTCGTGCTCAACACGCATGCGCGTCGAACGAGACAACCTTCCATATACTAGCCTTGGGTTTGACCGACCATATTCCATTCCTTCAGTTCCTCTGTTCAAACTAACTCTTCATTACGATCGTTTCGGTTAGAGGTGTATAGACAGTTATGGTTTTTCTCATAGTCCAAATGTCACCATGATATAAATGTAGCTATATAAATGTAGATAAAAACTAAATTCCACTGCAATTGAACACCCAATTACGAAAACATTCTTTTGGAAACTTGCACGAGAATTTAAGTCTTATAATAACCATGGATGAACAAATAAAAAATAATTTTATTAATCAATTTTGCCTGGTAGAGGTAAGACCATCAGGTCGTCTCCTCCCCTTTATCAAGATTCCAAAACCTATAATTTCAACACTGGAATTACAATAAAAATACAGTAAGAAAAAAAAATAGTACTGACACTAAAGTTAAGATATAAAATAAAGCACGTTATATCTCGAGATTGTTTTGTGGTTAATGCCTCTACAAGTTTTCTTTTCTGCAAGTCGGCACAGAGATTTGAAACCAGAAATTATATTAAAACGAAGATGTGTTAACAGCTTAGCGATAATAGTGACGGTGACTTCAGTCTTCTTCTACTTCACGGTTTGGGCTTCAACCCGTTCCGGCTCCAAATTGCTGGTACCATCGTTTCTTTGGTCTTCCTGGTTTTCTTTTTCCTTGTGGTTTATAATTTAAAACTTCTTTGGGTATCCTATTATTTGTCATTCTATCTACGTGTAACTTCCAATTTTCTTTATGTCTTAATTATTTCATTTAATTCTTCTACTTTTAATTCTTCTCGAATAGTTGTATTGGTCTTTCTGTCTAGTTTTGTATATCCTGCTATAGATCTCAGGAATCTCATACGGTGACTTTAGTAAAAATAAAATCAAGCAAACTGATTTAACAAAGTGCCAGAATGCTTTTGTTTAATCAGTGATAATTACAATTATGATATGCAGAAAATAAATTATTTTTGTAATCTATTTCGGAGTTAAGCTCCAGATCGATTCATTAAGCAGGGCTTACGGAAGGACACGGGTCTAGTTTGATAAGTATATGTGAAGGAATGTGTGGGTAGTGTTGTTTGTCATAGCTAAATGTATTGCAACTTCCAAAGCTGTATATGAACAGTGTTGTCATAACAACTGATTTGCATTTGATAAATTCATTCTAATATATTACCATGAAATAGGCACTAAATGGGACATTACTCCGGTACCGGTCAACTGATTTGATCCAATATAAATAGGATTCTTCCCATGGACGTTATAAATGCGTATACCAAGTTTCATGAAAATCCGATAAAGCGTATTCGAGTTATCGCGCGTACAGACACACGGATAGACAGACGGGCAGACATTTTCCCATCCCTCACACAAGCTCATAAAGTAGCATTCTGGCACTTAATAAAACGCTATGAATGGTCGACTCCAATTTTATTCTTTTCAAATGTATGCGTGATATAGGCTAGTCTTTAATAATAGCAAACCTAGTTATCTGAATAATAAAAGGAACCTGAACTCTCTTCATGAATATACCTTTGAAACAACATTTAATTAAAAGGCAAAATAGAAACGATACCTTTCTCTCCGCACCCGAAATATGCTATTTCACTGCGGCATAATATTGACTTATGATTAATGGGGGAACAAATCTTCATGCGGAAATAGAGTTTCCAATGTTTAAACCTCTCCCAGTTTTTGCACATTTCGCTCTCTGTTTCGTGTGCAGTGGGAAAGTGAAATAGGATGCCAAGCAGAGATAAAAGACACCGGACATTTATGTTGCAATACTGCAACAAATAGAAAGGCAGCATAGTAGCATTATCATCCGCAAGAGATAAATATTCATTAATATGCATATATTGTGTAACATATGTGACATTCTTTCCCTATGTTTTGTGAGACGAAATTACAACTGACTACGACAATGCAAATACCACTTTCCTAAGTTATGCATTCCCACGTTGTTTTTGTAAGTTTTGAGGCTTTAGTGGGGCCTAAGTAAACTTCAGTCTTATATATAAACTGTGTATTGTGAGCTCTGACAGTTCACTGGCAACCCCTTTGAAATGACATAATTATTACTTTCTTTGGACAACTGCAAGATCGAGAATAATAAATTACGCTTTTCTTACTATAAACTATAGAACTACTACCAACATTCAAGAATTCCTAACGTTACTGGTAATTTGTGAGGAGAAACTTGCATATGTAAATTTCTAAGTGACGCTGGTATATGTAATTATGGTATGTACAATTGCTTAACTACTGTCTCTGTTACCTGACTTGTAATTTTAAAATTTGTATGTATTCCTGTATTTCTTGACGTTGTCTATAGCTTTTTAAGCTCAATGGCAATAAAATATTATTATTATTATTATTATTATTATTACTACTGGGAAACTGTAGCTATCTTAGATAAGCTTAGATAAACTTAAGCGTAGATCAAGTGACCAGTCTTATGGCTTTTATTCTCAAAAAGACGATTATTATTATTATTATTATTATTATTATTATTATTATTATTATTATCATCATCATCTTTGTTTGCATGTAGAGCAGATATCGGCAATTTAAGACGAACGTTAATAAGTCATACTGAAAGAGAAAGAAAAATGTCGACAACAAGATCTTGGCGGAGCTAGACAAGTATTTCTAAACTTTGTTTTGCAATAAAAAATAGTTCATTTGCATCAATATAGTTGCCTCACAGAAGAATTGTAAGTCTTACATGCCTATATAATGATGAAAGGAATTATACCGGCAAACATTGCACACTCGTTCAAGACACCCAAACAAACATTTTTCGTACACCTCATTTTCCTACAGAAACATAGGCTAAGCCATGAAGAACGTAAACCTTGATATAATCAGGTTCAAAATAATATTGTCCCTGTAAACCTCTATGCAAAGTTACACCATCTAATCGGAATATGAACTGTTTAAAGCGGGACATGGACTTTTTAACTTGACAAAGACTGCAAGATAATTTAAGAAGCAAAAAAACATTAAAAGCAATCCAACAATCGTAAACAAAGTATGTCCCTATAATTTAAACCTAAACAAACATTTTTTTATAATTCTATTTAGTATATTCCTATTGTGGTGTTGAAAAGAAAATTAAACCAACAAACTTCAAACTTGAAACGCTTTCACGGGACACCAAAACATACTTTCTTTTTAGCATATCTTTCTAACTTCTTTCTTAGCCATATTTTCCTATGGGATATCTGAAACAAGGGTGAAACTACTGCAATAAGAAGGTATAATGTAAGAAAAAATTATCTTTATTTTGGTGTCCCGTGCAAGTTTGGACAGTATGATGATCTCATTCATATTTCTCCACCTTGTATGTGAATTCGCAATAAATTGATGGGGTCTGAGGAAGATAGCGCTAACCCTCATTTTGTAAAAGTTGATATTACTGCACTATCTATATTTTTTCTTAGTCTCTATTTATTCCATAGTTTCTGAGTATAACTTAGACTAATTCGGTCACTAAGACTTGTTAGTATATAATATGTACAAAAAATAAAATTGCAGGTGAGAAAACTTAAAAAAATGTAATATCTAAAACGACCCCTTCAATTGTAAGTAAATATATTCTAGGCCTATATAATCTGGTTGAGAATTCTCAATATAAAATCGCTTTAACTTACTTTTCTAGAAAGAAATGTATTTGCGACTTTCATTTCATCTTAATAATATTGAAAGTTGCGTCCAATAGAAGTACTCGATGGAGCTGGATCTAAGTAAGTCAGTCTACAATACTAAGTACTGAAGATGGCACACTAATTGGTGCCGAAATGCACGTATCCGTATTCTTCTACAAATCCAGAAAATACACGGATATATCTACCATTATAAGAAGCTGCCACAATTTCATCAACATCCAGAAAATAGTAAAATACTACTATATTATATTCAGTGGAGTGTATAATAAGCTTCAACGTGCTATATTTACATAGCTAAGATTTTAAGCTAATTGTAATTTTTAATGATTTTTATCATTTTGTATATTTGTAAGCCTTTTGCAATTTAACATAACAGGTTCTTACCTAATGTTTGAAATTGTCATTTACCTAATTCCTTGGTCTTAGGTGTATAATTTTAAAATTAATGTTGTGCAATTGTGTACTGTACAATTACATTAAAATTCACTATATCATAGCCTACAGTGAGGCAAATTTTGCATGACATATTTTTAGTGTTTTGTAGGTTACAACATCAATAGGTGACTTCCGTACCAACGTTATGTCATGGACGTTTCTCATATAATTTGAGAAGATATTTTAAGCTTATCAACAATAGTTAATTATAATAGCAGTTTGTAGTAACCTTGCATCAGGGAAAAATTTCTGTGCCTTTTTAGTTTGTGGTGTAAGGTGGGCATTTCTTACTGTATCTTACTTATCCAGCACAAACAATATGAAATTTCCCAATCCCGGTTAATATGGTAAAATAACACATATTTAATATTTGGAACTAATCATTAGCATATGGATATTTGCTACACATATTAATGTTTTAACCATAGATTTCAAGCAGCTGGACAGACATATTCTTGTAAAATCATAACCTGTAATTTTAGTAATTTTGTAGAACGAATAAAATTTTATGCATTTGAATTACGGTACGATATTACGTGGTAGTTATAACTCGTATACTTGGATACGCTTTGGATAGCCTTTATACGAAGGATGGAGTATACGTTACGGCAATTATTTTTTCCTCAAAATAAGGCGATGTACCATGGGTTGTTGTACGTCACGGGAGAGTGTGTCATCTCTAGCATGTGAACACATCATTTGGTAGCATTGGGATTTGCGGTTATACGAACAGAGGCGATGGTAATTTACTTGTGATCATCGCCGTGCAGAAAAGCTATGACAAGATGGGAACAGCAGTCTTACGTCAAACTAGTCACCATCCGAGGGAGAGATGTCAGATAATACCATAAGGAGCTAATAGAAGCATTCAGGAATAATTCCCATCCATACCGAACTAGAAGGGATCATGGAGTGAGTATGTGTGCCTTCATGCTTCCAGATACTGCAATACATTAAAGTGGCACAATGCAGTCGCGTTTGGATGTTTATGGGTGCCTGTTTCATTCACTATCCTACATCTAGTACCCATAATCTGCGTTATACAAACATTACATTCCCTGTCCTTTCAATTGTATATATATATTTTTTTTCTTTCTTTCTTTTTAAATACTCCCACAATTTCAATAGTAAGAATAGTTGCCTTGGCTTATGCCCCTCCCTCGTACAAACAGTTTTCCTTCCTGGCAAAATAATAATTTACATTTTTTGGGGATTAATTATTGACTGCATAATATTATAAATTTTTATTATTGTTACTATATTATTATTATTATTATTATTATTATTATTATTATTATTATTGATCTCCAATGTTTTAGCCATATTGTACACTCTATGCTAGGGTCTAAGTACATAATCGAGGGGATAAGGTGGGTTCGCCATATTAAAACCCCTTATTGAACAATATGACATTTATTAATACGAGATCATCCAATCCGTAACCCATGCCTTGATCCGAGTTGGCCAATCTGCGTAATTTCAGGTACCTATGATTTATTCACATGACCACTGCCTTCTTTATTAGAAGGCAGTGACATGACCGATACACTGTATATACAATTTTAATTGGTCTTGTTTTAATTAGTTACAATGTTGCCGAAACTGTAACCGATAATTTTAATTGTTCGTATTTTTTCGCTAAAATTGTACTCACTCTTATTGTGCACTTTCAACTACTTGCAGTGTTGTATATACTTATTAATATACTATTTTATGGTGTGCACTTTTGCTATAAATAAATAATTAAACCAGACACGTTTGTTAATAACGTCTTTGTCACAGAATGTGAGTGAATTCATTATTATGAACGCTTTTTAAGAGTTGAATTCATATGTTTATATATAAGCAATCATCAAGTGAAACCTTCAGTGAGAGCTAAGTTTAAAATCAATGAAAAATAATTTAGTGGAATAGCTGGCTTTCATAAATAGTAAACGTAATACGTGGATTAAAAAAAACTCACATTTTACTTAAAACATTACTCTATTAATCTTACATCTCTGTTTTAAACAATTCTTCGAAGTGATGCATTTATAGTCAGTAGCAGTGAAAAGATATAATCTGACGCAGAGTGGCGCACGAAATGTCATACCATTTATTTTACACATAACACATATTAATTTTTATTATAGCTTTACATAGAGTACATAGAATTGATCATTAGGACATGGAGTTTTGTCTTTAATGCAGAGTGTGTTCAATATGACCGCCGTTTTGCCTCACAATCTCTTGTAAACGAACCCTTACATTCGTCACCCCTTTTCGACACAAGTCTTCAGATAACGCATGGCACAACTCCACTACATGCGCTCTGAGCTGATTCCCAACTCTGCAGAAGCCCTTTAGACGGACTTCGAGTCAAAGCAAGGCGAACCACTTCAATATTTTCAGGTGCACGAACACTAGCCCTTCGCGACCGCTTTTTTCCAACACAAACTGCTCAGTTAGTCTGTAAATTGCCTGCTTGCTTGGAGCTAATCTTGTATTAAATTGAGTACGAAAACGTCTCTGAGTCAAAACTACACTCTTCGTTTCGGCGAAAAACAGAACAACTTTCACCTTATGTTCACCATTCAAACGCCCGTTGTGCGCCATTTTACAAACTAATGTTTGTGTTCGTTGTCATGGTGAAATGCGACATGTTATGACACCTATCGGATTTTCCACGATCTTCGGCTTACATCAGCACTGTTAGAAACAGCGAAAAAAAAAGCGAAACTGCTATATTACAATATTTATGACATAATCAAATGGTATGACATTTCGTGCGCCACCCTGTATAAACATATTACATAGAGTAAATGACAACATTTTGACAAAACATCTGCATAAAAAAATAAAAACGGCTCCTGGCTCTCAGTTGATCTGACCCTTGACCTTAAAGCTAGACCAAACGTTTGCTCTATCAGTGCAACGGAGCGCGCATGAATATATGCATCTCGTGAATGGCCTAATTCACAAGCAAACACTGAGATTATAACATATTCATAATATAGTCCTGACCTATGATAAAATAACTGTAACGAGAGAGCCGAAGGACAAGATGTAAGCGTATTCCTATTGCCCAAGTATATTTTATAAAACTTACGAAAATGTTAGAGTAGATATGTGAAATTTGTAGGCAATTTTAAAGTAAAAAGGTGATGTATGGATGTTCAGAATATTTTACCTATGAAGTTTGAATTTGAGAATATATACACTTTTATTATCTTATTAAAATTATTTCCTTCTAGTGTATAGGTAGGGGGAAAAAAGCGGACTGACTCTTGTAGCTGATTTCAGAGCCTTGTGATACGTAAATAAATGTAAGAGATGTAACGGAAACGTTTGTTTTCACAAGCAATGCAAATTACGTGAAATTATTTCTAAATTCAAGCAAATTATCGACACTAGAACAAATTTCAATATATTCCCTGCTATCCTGTGAATGCCACTAGGCATGCGCAGTGGCTCATATCGGCAACTTAGATATTTTTTTGCACGACTTAACTAATTAGGGGTACTTACGAATATTGTTGCCGTGGAACGTAAGTTGACATTCCCGCACGCAATCTTGTTGCTATGGAAACAAAACAAATTTCCGTGCGGTAAGAGTTTCCGTGCGGTAAGAATTTACTTACGGCACTCATCATAATACAAGCCTTTATGGACAAATATTCGGTTCCCATAACAACAAACACATGCGAATCACTTTCTGAAATATAACATCCATCTTCAATAATGTATATACATAATATTTTCAGCTAATATATCAATTAATATAAATAAATTGATATAAATAATCATCGTGCAATAAATAGCATGCAATACTCGTGCCGTAAGCGCATAACGGATCTCGGAAATTGAAAAAACTCGGCGCAAGCGCCTCGTTTTTTCAAACTCTTTCCTCGATCCGTATGCACCGCTTACGGCACTTGTATCGCAATATACTATAGTCGGTCCGCTTTTTTTCCCCCTACCTGTACATTCGAAAGACGAATATGAAAAGTATGCTTTATTGCAAGTGAATAAAAATGAGCTGAAGGCAATTTTAAAAGGTTAAACTTGAAAGTTACATTTACTAAAGTATAATCTGATTTAAAAAGCTTCCTGCCCCGCTACAATTTGCAGTTAACTTTAAATTAAATTGTTTTTCCTGATAGATTTCATTTCTTTCACGTACATAAAGCATATAAACAAAATTAAGTTATGCAATAAGGGAAATATGTTGAATTTTTAAATATTGCCTAGCAAAACATCCTGCTATGTATTGTAAAGTAAGGTATAAAGCCATAAATGTATACCTGGGATATATATATAATGGAATGTTATCTCACATATCTATATAATTGTTTATTTAAATATGTAGTTGTAGATTATTAAGTCTTCGTCCACTTTTATCCATCCCACTAGGACAAACGATAATAGTTGCCAAAATAAAACTATATATAACCTTTTTATGGTCTCAAATTTCAAAATAATGCAGATATTATTGTTTTGAAATTGAAGTTCTAAAACACATTTAGAGGAACAAAATTGATATTGGCATAATATTTATGTTTTTAAATAGTAAGATGTCCAATATGAATTCTTTCTTTGATTTTGGGCGTGTCTGTCGGCCTTCCCAAGTGCAATGCGTTATAGTTACGTTTTTTGTTGTTGTATGGTTATTTAACGACGGGGATGTAGGCTACTACAACTTAGACCTGTGACCGTCGCCGATGTGCCGGAATTGTGTTCCGCAGGAGTTTTTTTTAATTTTTTAAAATATTTTTTATTTATTTAATGCCAGTAAATATGGCATGGGCCTGTTACATTTATGCACACATAAATGACATTGACCTGGACCGGGATCGAACCCGCAACCCTGGTCACAGAAAGCCAGCGCGATACTAACTGCGCCACCCAGGCCGACATTATGTTTGAGCACAGTGGGGAAACGGAGTGAAAATGTGAACAAAGATGAATGTGAGAGAGAAAATTACTCCCAGACCAGCCGTCACTGTTGGTGTAGCTGGTTGGAATAATAAAAACGACCGAGTTGGGAACAATTGCTTCGCCAAACCGCCCACATGTCCTGTCCTACCAACTACGTCATCTCTCGACGCCTGCTTCCCATTGTCTCCTAACTAATTTCATATCAAAGCCTGAATTGTCAGCCAAATTACCAGAAGCGCAAGCCAAATAATGTTTTCAACATGCCAAGTGTGTAAGCACATGCTATGAACCTGATAGAGCGGAAGTCATTAATGGCATTTCTAAATGAATGCAATGTCCACGTACATCATGTTGGAACTTGTTATGTTGGCAAGCACGAAAAAAAACTGTTAGCCCAATATGTTGGTAGTGCTGTACCATGTGAAGACAGCTGTAGTCACGCCATGACAGTTACGAGAGAGCCTTCAGTGTGTGATGTTGTGTAGTGCAAGTCATCCAAATGTATTACTTAAAATATAAAACTCTATACTGTTGTTCAAACTTAAACTCAAATGTATTCATGTTATTTAGCCTCTGAAACCAAATCATAACAGGTTATGGGCCCAGAAGGCACAGAAACCCCAGGAGGCACAAATACGCCCAGATAGGCTACATCAAATACGCCCAGATACATCAAATACGCCCAGATACTTCAAATACGCCCAGATACGTCAAATACGCCAGATACCCCAGAAACGCCAAATGTTTATAAGGGTAAAATTGAAATAGGAAAAAAACTATTAAACCAGTGAAAAGTGAAAGTTGCGTGTGTGGAACATCAACCGTCAATTCAAAAACGAAGACAAAATGGCGGCTGAAGAACACGAAATAAACGACCTGACTAAGTTAATAAATGCAGAGACATTTCAGCTATGGGAATTTGATATACAGATTCTACTGAAAGCTAAACAACTATGGGACATCGTGAGTGGAGAAGAAGCGTTAAGTGATGTAGAAAATGACACCGCAAGACTTAAGTTGTGGAAAGCTAAGGATGCCAAAGCACAATTCTATATCATTAGGAGCATAGATAAAACAGTAAAAAATCATATTTTAACATGTGCATATGCCAAAGATATGTATAATACATTGAAAGCAGTATATCGAAGAGACTCTACTCAACAAAAACAACAGCTACTGATGGATTTTCATGGTTATAAGTTTGATAATTCTAAAGATATCATGCAAAACGTAAGTTATCTTAGAAACATTGTTTTCAAACTTGAACAATTCAAAGAAGAAATATCAGAAGAAATGACAATAGCTAAAATCTTGTCATTGTTACCCGAACGATATCGCTACTTTTCTAGTGCATGGGAATCTACACCTGTAGAACAGAAGACTGTTGATAACCTTGTAGCCAGACTTTGTAGAGAAGAAGAGTACAATAAGCCAAAAGAAAGTGAAGAGAAAAATGTAGCCTTTGCAGTTCAAACAAAGTTCAAGTGGAAACATGGAAAAATTGTTTGTTACAAATGTGGTGAAAGTGGTCACACAAGGCGTAATTGTTCCAAGAAAAAGTGGTGTAAAGACTGTAAACGTGACTCTCATGATGAAGAGGAATGCTTCAAAAGGAAAAACTTAAATCAAGTCCATAAACACAAATCATTTCCTCCCTGTGTGTATTGCAAGAGATCAAATCATGCAGCAGAAAAATGTTGGTTCAAGGATCAGCACGAAAAGAAGAAAGATCACAAAGTGGCATTTTTTACTGAAACAAATGAACAGGAAAAAGTGGCATGTTTCAGTGAAGATTTACTAAGTGTTAAGCAAACAGACAATCTTTTTGTAGTGGACAGTGGATGTACCTTACATTTGACAAATAAGTGTGATATTTTGAAGGATACAGAGTATTCTGATGTAAAAATTTATAGTGCCAAAAAAGGAGAAACTATGACTAGTGTAGTGTCAGGAAAGATAGACACTGGAAATGTACTGTTTAGTGAT
Source organism: Ectobius pallidus (assembly GCA_964059195.1). NCBI lineage: Eukaryota > Metazoa > Arthropoda > Insecta > Blattodea > Ectobiidae > Ectobius > Ectobius pallidus. The sequence goes on from CAXKWD010000008.1 coordinate 104,437,047, forward strand.
GTGTCATATGTGCCACAGCTCACAAGAAATCTATTATCAGTGAATGCTATTACCAAGCATGGTGGAGAGGTGAGATTTACAGAAAAAGAAGTTGAAATTATTAAAGACAATACTGTTGTTTTGAGCGGACAAAAGACTTCAAGTGGACTATTTGTGGTAGACTTAAATGCTCAACAATGTCAAGAAACTCTTTTACTACAAAATGAAGAAAACTACATGCAATGGCATCGTAGATTAGGACATATCAGCTTTAAAAATCTACAAAAAATTCCCGACCTGTGTGAAGGAGTGCCATCAACCCTGAGTAAATGTGAAACAGACCATTTGTGTGAAACATGTGCATTAACAAAACTGATTAGAAATCCATTCAACTCCACAAGACAGAGAGCAAAAAGGCCATTGGAAATCATACATACAGATGTATGTGGAAAAATTGTTCCACCAACATTTGATAACAAAAACTACTTTATGACATGTGTCGATGACTATACACATTTTGTTCATGTATATCTTCTAAAGACTAAAGATGAAGCTGAAGATTACCTCAAAGAATTTATTGTTGAAGCTGAAAATTATCACAATTTAAATGTATCTAAGATCAGACTAGATAATGGTGGTGAATATAGTTCAAATAACTTCAAACAGTGGTGTAAAAAGAAGGGAATACAACTCGATTATACCATTGCTCATTCTCCTCAGTTAAATGGAACAGCTGAAAGAATGAATTTAACACTTTCTAATAAAATGAGAGCCTTACTGTATGACTCCAACCTACCGAATGAAATGTGGGGAACAGCTATTGAAACAGCTGCATATCTACAAAATAGAAGTCCTTCTGTAACAATTGATACAACTCCTGCTGAAAAGTGGTTCCACAAAAAACCTGATCTATCTCGACTGCAAATTTATGGATCGGTGGTATATACAAAAATTCTTGGTAACCTCAAGAAATTAAACCATAGAGCTAAAAAGGGAATATTTGTTGGTTATGCAAGAAATGGGTACAGAATTTGGGATAAAGAAAATCAAACCGTGTATACTTCAAGAGATGAGAAATTTTTTGGAATACCTGATAAGGAAAATATGTTAAACAAAACTGTAACAATTGGAAACTACAGAGACATCGATGATGAAAAATTGGAACCTGACGAAGAACAAGAAAATTCAAGTGAAGACAATCTTAATTTAGAATGTGAAGTACCATCTGAAGAAAATGCGAACTCAGACGTTCAACTAATCCAAAGACCACAAAGGAATAGGCAATTACCAAAGAAATATGAAGATTACCAGTTAGACTATGTGCTACTTTCTGAAGATTCTACACTAACTTATGAAGATTGTATGAGAAGTAACGAGAAAGAAAAATGGCAGAAAGCTATTCAGGAAGAAAAAGATTGCTTAAATAGGAACCAAACATGGGAACTAGTCAATGAAGATACTATTCAAGAAAAAGAAATAGTTACAAGCCGTTGGTTGTTTAAAATCAAAGATGATGGTCGTTATAGAGCTAGACTGGTAGCAAGAGGCTGCCAACAGAAAGAAAATCTGGAATATAAAGACACTTATAGTTCAGTGATACAGACCAGTTCATTAAGAATGCTGTTAGCTATTGCTGCTGAAAAGAATCTCAAAATTATGACTTTTGATATAAAGTCTGCATTTCTATATGGTGACCTACAAGATGAAATATACATGCGGTTGCCTGAAGACTTTGATCATCCTGGTAAAGTGTGCAAACTGAAAAAGGCAATTTATGGATTGAAACAAGCACCTCAACAATGGTTTAAAAGACTTACTGACTTTTTAAGGCGTGAAGGTCTGAAACCTATACAAACTGATCAATGTGTATTTAAATCCATATATGGTAGAAGACTATTTATAGGAATTCATGTAGATGATGGTATTGTAATAGGAGAAGATCAACAACAAATGCAAGAACTTATGATAAAAATGAAGAAAGAATTCCAGATCACAGTCAACACAAAACCCGATAACTATTTGGGCATACATATCAAACAGACAGATGATGGAGTATTCATAAATCAAGCTAGTTATGCTGAACATATTGTAAATGTCTATAATATGCAAATGGCAAAACCTACAAGCACGCCGATATCTAACCAAGATGTTTCTGCTGATGCAGCAAAAAACTCAGAAACAACGTTTCCATATCAAGAAGCAGTGGGAAGACTTTTGTACCTGTCCTGCAAAACACGGCCTGATATTTGTTATGCTGTCAATTATGAAAGCCGTTATACCAAGAAACCTACCAAACAAGATGTAAACAATATCAAGAGAACTCTGAGATATCTTAAAGGATCATCAGATAAAGGGATCCAATACACTAACAAGGGAAGTGCAAATACTCTAGAAGTGTACTGTGATTCCGATCATGCTGGAGACAAAGAAGAGTGCAAGAGTACTACTGGATATGTAATATACTATGCAAACGGACCAATTATTTGGTGTTCTCGTAAACAATCTATTGTTGCACAAAGTTCTACTGAAGCTGAGTACATTGCAGCAGCTTTATGTTGTCAACAAATGAAATATGCTAAATCTGTACTTGAAGAACTACTGTTAGAAAAAATTGATGTGACTCTACATATCGATAACACAAGCTGTATCAAGATGATAGAAGCCAATCAACTTACAAGAAAGTGTATATATATTGATGTCAAATATCACCTGATCAAAGATGAATTCAAGAAAGGATGGTTTAAGATCAAGTATTGTGTAACTAATGAAAATGTGGCTGACATTTTTACCAAACCTTTACAGCCTGTTAAGTTTGAGAAAATGATGAAACAAATTATGTCTTAAGTGAACTATAGAACATTGTGTTAGTTTAAATCAAATTTGGACAAATTATTCCATACTTATTTTAAGGGAGTGTTAATAACCTCAAATGTTATTTGTTGTTAAAAATGTTTTTGTATTAGTTTTTTGTTTTTTTCGTACTTGAGGGAGTGTGTTGGAACTTGTTATGTTGGCAAGCACGAAAAAAAACTGTTAGCCCAATATGTTGGTAGTGCTGTACCATGTGAAGACAGCTGTAGTCACGCCATGACAGTTACGAGAGAGCCTTCAGTGTGTGATGTTGTGTAGTGCAAGTCATCCAAATGTATTACTTAAAATATAAAACTCTATACTGTTGTTCAAACTTAAACTCAAATGTATTCATGTTATTTAGCCTCTGAAACCAAATCATAACACATCATCACCTCTTAATGGTGCCGAATCATGATTCTTGCATATGTAAATGTCTATTTAATACTCATTCAAGTGCAAAATAATTAATAAAGCCAAATTCATAAGTTAGTAAAATATTTTTTTGTTACAATTAAACAAATTTTCACCATAAACTTCATCTGATGCAACAAACGTTTCAAAACATGACAACCGACTTATTGCTCCACAATAATATAATTATTAGTCAGTTTTACAGTTTTAGAACATCTTATGACAACCAAATGCAATAATCTAGACATGTGCCCACATCAATAAAATCAATGCTGTCCTATCTATCCATAATCCTAACCTGTTTGTAATCGTTTCCATAACTCTACCCTTTCATGTTCTAGGAGTTCGTTTTCTTCTTCTCCTTGCTGGCATCTATTCGAAAGGAATATTCGGTAGTCTTTCTTCATCCTTCAGAATCTAGTGTCCATATCGCATTAAATGTTTTGTTGAAATATCATATATAGTAATTTTCAAATGGGAAGCGTTTTCCTTCACCGCCAATCACGTGTACGAGCTAAAGAAGTACCGCTATCAGGAAGGGTCTTCCTTCCGTCTCGCCGTCTCTGATTGGACCGCGTATCTAAGCATGGAGAAGAACAAAACGCTTCCCATTTGAAAAGTGGTTTAAGATATATTTTAACATCTATTTCCAGTCTTTTTTCACCTCAATTAAAAGAATTCTAGATATCCGAGCTGAGCATAGTCAAAAACCATTTTGATTTGCCAAAAATTTGTTTTTTCTCCCATTTCTTCTTCTTCTTCTTCTTCCCCTTGTGCCTCACGGCGTCGGGTCTGCCTCGATCCATTTCCTCCATTCTCCTCTGTCCCTCGCCATTCTTCTCAATTCTCCCATTCCTTTCCCCCTTCTTCTTGCCCTCCCCTCGATATTGTCTAGATATGTCATTCTGGGCCTTCCTCTTCCTCTCCTTCCCTCCTTTCTTGCTTCCATCACCTGTTTTGGCTTTCTCTCCTCTCCCATTCTTAACATGCTTTCTTTTGGGTTATATTTTCGAATCATGAAAAGTTATACATTTAACAATAGAGTTATGAAGTTTTAATTTTGTTTCTCTTGTTATCTTTTTCATTTGGAACACGAAGAAACACATCTGGGACACAATGTACAGATTTCTTTTTTCTTCAGGAAGCTGTCAGCTAATCGGTCTATTTAAGCTTACGCTAGTCGTCATTCTCGTTCCTATTTCACTACGAGTATTCTTGCGAATTTATTTGTTTCTATATCATACATCCAAGTTGGCCTAGGTAGCGCAGAAAGAATGGCAATAGATTTCAGTGCTCAAGGTCGTGGGATCTATTCCGACTCATGTCGATGGAATTTATGTTTGCATAAATGTGACAGGCCCATGACTGTAGATTTACAGGCATGTAAAAGAACTTCTGCGTAGCAAAATTCCGGCGACGGCCACACTTGCCTAAGTTGCAGTGCATCTCAATCTTCAGATAACCATAACCATACATGACAGACTATTATAGCCTATCCATTTTCCTCAATACACTGGTATCTTCCTAAAACTAACTTCGTTAACTTATAGTCCGTCATTCGTTTCACATGCGCATAACATAACTTACCAGTAGCGGTCAGTTCACTCTACACACAACCTAAATAAATTTTCCTTATTCAAATACTGCATTTTTTTGTGTCTCAAAACTTGGAATACTGACCCAAATACTTCTAACTAACACTAATTTCCTCTGATAATAATTTGGGAAAAATTTTGTTTCATATCATTAATAAAGTTGGCAATAAACAAAAACACAAAATAAACAAGATTGGTCCAGTGTAACATCAGTCAACTTTATTTCCTTTTCCTCTGAGATATATACTGCTAGAATTATTCAAGTTATTTAAGACAGAAATGTAGGTTCTTTCTCTTGTAAGAAAGCACCTTGGGAAAAGGACGTATTAAATCTGACCTTTTGAACTTTGAAGTAGCTACATCTATTATTTCATGTGGCTGTTACGCTACAAATCTCCTCTGTATTTTTTGTTAACATCCAGCTTTTTGTGAATGATGGCACTGCATAAATACTGTATTCATTCTACTCAATCCTATGGACTGTCGCCATGTTATATTATAAATAAATATAATATAATAACATAAATACAGGTTTTTAGGTATCCCGCATCCAAATTTATTATTTTCAGAAACATGTCTGCTTGTTTGTGTCTGTGAACACCATAGGTTGAGAATGAGTAATCGTATAGAAACAAAATTTTATATTTGGGATAGGTTCTTTTTGGGGGAAGTAATACGAAGACTGGTGACAACGACTTTCTCTTACTCTTAATTTCTGCCACTTTAGTTGAAGGACATTCATTCTATTGCGATTTTCTCGTAAACGGCTCTTACGATTTTGTCTAAATTTTGACATAAGCTGCTTTTACTAACAGCTAAAACTTTTATTTAAAACATTTTTCCCAATAATTCTCTGAAGGGTAATTACAAGCCCGGTACCGTTCCTAGAAACTCAGTCTTGCCTAGTAAACAGTGTAAATTTGCATCAGGTGGTAAACAACTGAATACGCACTCCTTGCAATGCGGCCTCTCATTCTATGCGATATAGAATTTTGGTATGCGATTCAAATCGTGCAAAGTTTTATTATTTCAAATAAAAGTTTTGGTTCTTAGTATATTATATTATGTATGACATTCTTTTCATGTGTATTGGCCGTAAAAATTAAGACAATAATAAAAATAAAAATAAAAATAATAATAATAATAAATAATAATGATAATGATAATAATTCTTTCTTGTTAGGCACAGATATTGGCATTAACAGTGTTGAAAAATCTGTAGAAACTACAATGTCTTAAATACATTAAAAATAAGTTAAAATACAATCTCCATTGAACTAAGCTTGTTCACAGACACATACACATGTTTCTGAAAACAGTATTTTTGGATTCAGGGTACCTAAAAACGTGCATTTATGTTAAAAAATCAACTTTGAATTTCGGGGTCAAACACAATAGGCTACTTCATCTGCTTATAGTACCTATAGTAAGGGCAGAGGATGTTAAAAAAAAAAAAAAAAAACTTTTTTCGCTAAGTATTCACAGAATTTTGAAAATAACTGATTGTATCTTTGTATGAACTGTCTGCAATGTAGTTAAAACTCATGTCTCGAACACATTACTGAAAGTAAGTACCTACTTCGCCTTGCAAGAGAAGAGAGGTATGCAGACTAGGAAGCTTTGTGAAGCTAGAAAATAGCAGGAACCAACCACGTTTAGGGTAGATAAAAAGTAATAAAGAAAACTATATAAGAGCATCTCATCAAATTTCTCATGCAAAGGATGAAGAATAAGATATGACCTGATGAAGACGTTGAAGTAGAAGAAGAAGAAAAAGAATTTGGGTGACAGGTGTAATTCGAGATACTGAATGCTCAAGAAGAAAGTATGATTCGTTATGAAAACTGTTATTCGATACGAAAACAAACACAAAGGAAGGATCTGATCTGCTTGTAATACATGAGGAGGCTCCCTTGAGAGTTCTCTGTATCGGCTTCCAGTCTCAAAGGATCAGAAAATTTCCTCGATCTAAAGCGACTTGCTGGCCTATATCAGTATATTCCATACGCAAATTGAAAGTCATTCGAATCCCTACAGTCGCTCTCAAGAGAATATACCATGATATAAATAATCTGCAATATCATTCAAATTAGCAACCAAGAGAGGTTTAACATTATCTTCCTAAAAGCTTTAACGACTTACGAAATGATTTAAAAAAAAAAAAAAAAAAACTAAATAGCAAAATAACAATAGGCACTTACTCAGACATATCCCAATCGAATAGTATTTAAATGCGTGAAGTCCTTCGCCTCCAAAGCGTAGAGAAGCAATCGCTACGCTTTGGAGGTCACTTAAGAGGGGATGTAGGGGAATGACTTCACACCTTTGGAGTACTGTTCGACAGAACTGCCCTACACACTTCTAGTCCCATAATCAATCGGTTCAGTTGTCTCTGTCTGATGTTGAACGAGAGTAGTGGGGACGAGAGGAAGGTTAACTTCGTACTTCCAGTGCCGCGCGTCCTGGACCTGTATTAAATAAATTCCAGCAGAACATTTTCAGTGTGTGGGTGTAAAGTAGCTAAGGACACCGATTAACGGGAGTCAGTAAGTTTTTTAAGAAAATTAGCTATATTTCAATGATTTGGAATTGTGATTAATTACTTTTCGCTTCTGTATAACCTACAGTGTTCCCGATACATACCATGGAGGCCCAGAGGTTTCCAGGAGGTTGAGGCTCCCAGATTTTAGACATTCGGAACGTGAAGATGGTAAGATTGTCAGCCTTACGCACCGGCCGCCTTTACCCCCAGGATTGCTCCTGGTACTCATTTCTGTTAGAGGCTGAGTCGATCCCAGGGCTATAGTACCATCAGAAGGATTAGGCCAATTGAAAAACTCGTACGACCTCATCGGGGATCGAACCCGTGACCTTCCGGTTTGTAGCGCAGCGCCTCAACCACTAAGCTACGGGTATACATACTCTCCTTGAATTATCACACAGTACACTACATGTATTCTTCTTCCTATGTAGTATATCACAGTCCTTCCATATAAAACTCCTCACATAACAATAATCAACATAACAATACAATCTGCTAGGGCGCACAGATATCGTTATATTATGTATTATGCACGATTTAGCACGTGTTTGACCTCGTCTTCAATGGTATTTTCTTGATCAATAATGAACTGTTTTGCCTTTATTCGGTAATTTTAATTTTTATCACACCTCAATCTGAAACTTTTTATTTTATTTTTAATTTTTTATTTATTTATTTTTATCCAGGAGAAACGGGGGGGATCAGTCGCTTGATTTAGCATTATATTTCTTGCGGCACGCGAATCTGTTTCCGTCCTACCTTTAACGTTAAGTATTCATTCTCCTCCAGAAGCTTTAAAAATTTACTCCTGTACAAATTTATGTGAAATTCATATTTTAAAATTTAATATTTCTTGCATAATTGTGCCAGCCCAAAAACCAGTAGCGAAGTACCGTAATGAAATTAACTTTATAAATTACAAACTCCACAAACTGACGACCACAGTTTGAGAGATGCTTGAAAGTCTGACCTAGACTTGAACTATTTACCTGAGCTCTGTGTACTTACTCTAGTTTCACGGAGATATTGTTCCTGTTGTATGATTTATTGCGCCAGGCTTCATGTATATCTTTCCTCACAATGGGGTCACAATATTCCGTGACCATCTCATCTCGCGCCAGGTCAATTATTCTGCTGAAGAAATGCTTTTAATTCGCAACTACGTGATATGGGAAATGCCAGTGCACATTAAGCTAGCGTTCATCCACGAATAGTATTATGCAACCTATTGAGAGCAGAATGTCATGTTTCTCAATACCCTGTCAAAATTGTTCCTCCATGACTTTTTATACAGCATTAATACGAGCATAGGCCTATACGGACGCCATTCACTTGACAAGCGAATTTTGTTCTGGACACATTTTGACTTTTTAAAGGAAATGTGCTATCCACAATTTACAAATTTATAATCTTACGCTAAATTGAACCTACAAGTGTTATATATATATATATATATATATATATATATATATATATATACATAGGCTGTATTTAATATTGAGAAATACACCCTAATGACCAAGACTGCTCACGATCGAGTGCAGTTCAAAAAAGATCAGAGTGAAGAAAGAGGAGATACAAAGAAGATATTAAAAAAAGTGTGATATAACTTCTAAAAAAATTACTAAATTTTAATAGTAATGACATTCTGATCATGCGGGGAACAAAATTAATGCTATGTTTTAATCTGCCTACGTGAGACATTAGGGTTTTATTGGAGGTAGCCTACATTATTATTTCGTCTAGTGCTGTATAGGCTACATAATCCCGAGTTGTATATTTTATACGATGTTTGTGAGAATATTTTAATAAATAAAGGTTCTGCAATCTACTTTCAATACAATCTTAAATGGTATGTCTTATAGCTAAGTAGCTAAAAATTTGGTTTGGGAAGGGCTTGGAAGTACTCTCCCAGTTTTTTGCGTGTAAAATTAAGCCCTTCTAGTTTCATTTTAATGTCTTTTTTCAGTTACAGAAAAAACAGCGTTTTAAACAGATAACATAGCACACACTTTACTGTTCCAAATTTATAACTCTTTTTTTAAGGCGCTGAAATGAAATCTGATGGCTTAATCTTACAACTATTAATAAGCACTGTTAGTCTAATATAAAATGCCATAAGGGTAACAAAACACTTTATTTAAGAATACTGTGAAGTAAATTTTAATTAAGTAAACTTTTCGGAAGATTTTTTTTTCACTTCATAAAGGGATGTATAAATGCTCAGCAAGTTGGTTAAAGCTCATTTCTTTAAATGTTATAAGGAACTTTTACATAACATTCTCTATCCTAGTATTTTGTGTAAAACAAAGGAGATAAAAGGGATGAAAAGAAAAACAAAGAAAGTATAGAAAAGGATTGCAAGCCAGAAAATGAAGACGTAATAAGCTACTGTACAAAGTTTCATATTAGACAGCAGGGATTAAAATGTCGTTGATGAGAGTTTATTAGATTCTCAGTTACCAGAAAGGGAAGCAAAAGTGTTAGCTAAACCTGTAGACTGAACACCTAGTATTTTTGAATCATGATAATGTTAAGGCAATAAGATAAAAGAGTTGCAGTTTTATTGCAGTGTTGATTATGTAGGAAATTAGTTGACGAGAAAACAAATACCTCAGTCGGGATGTGCACGAGCTCCTTGTTTCATGTCTTCAAGATAAAGTAACTTTATGACTCTACTCTGCAACACATAGCACTCGTTTCATTCTCTAAAGGAGCATTTGTCTGGCGAGGAATCGAATCTGCCGAATTTTCTGTTCTGTACGCTTGTATTGTACATTGTGATTATATTTACTAATTCTGTATTCAAAAGCTTCAAGTTCAATGTATCCTGAAAATGTAATTGTGAAAACAGCCTTTTCGATATTAATAAAATGATACAGTTTGTGACGAATGTGTCCTTAGTGTACCAGGCTGGTCATAGGACGGTAACCTCTGTAGGAGTTGCCACAGGAGTTTGAATCTCATGCCCATGTCTTTGGAGCCTGTCCACGCGGTGAAGTTCTACGCAGCTGAAAGTTTCGGCACATTAAAAACAAATATTAATATGAAAACCACACACGTAGCGGGTTTGAATTCATTCTAATGACAGATTGGTTATTTCCACGGAAGGCCGATTTGGTTGTGCACCTGCTACCAGTAGGCGGAGAAAACTAACCTGGTAATCTTATTAACCATAGACTGAATCACAAAACGCCAAATATGTTTTACATTTATTTAAAACTTATCTACTGCCCTCTTTAACGTTTAAAGTTATATTATTTCCACTCAGTATATTTCTACCAGTATAAGTAGTTTCCAAAGACATGTTTTAGGCTATGGGATAGTCTAACAGAAAATCTCGAAAAAGAAATCATTACCTTACTTCTGTATAGATTAAGAGTTTAAGATTCACTTATTGGATGCATGTGAGATGTCGATTTTCATAGATATCTTTTCTTTTTATTTCCTGACAGACAGCAGTGATTAGAGCTCTGGCAATTTTTTCGAAAGACAAAGAAACAAAGCGATGGACAGGTGAAAGTTAAACATTACTCAAGGTAATTATTTGAGGATATATGTTTATTTAATTTGTAATAAATCTACGACACGAGATTTCCAGCTCTACTTTCCTTCCCAAGTAAGTTATGGGTTTTAGGCCAAAAAACGCAGCTAATCAGTCCACCGCTATGGCGTACGGGATGCGTTCGCTCCTCTCACGCAGCGGGCCCGGGTTAGAATCCTGGTCGGGACAATTTACCTTGGTGGGGTTTTTTCTGGGGTTTTTCCTCACCTGTGAGACAAATGTCAGGTGACTTTAGGCCCTTGTAGTCCCCAGATATCATCTGGCCGTCATTATTATTTTCATCCCATCGTCGCCTTGTTTGGTGTGTGTGTGTGTGTGTAAATGGTGTGTCTCGTCCTATGTGTTCGTGTTGTCTCGGAGGTGACCCCGGCATTGGGCTGATCACTCATCCGGGGAGGCCCTCCATGTCCTTGTCTGGTCAAAAGAGTATGTAGGCCTATGTGATCCACAGATAATCCCTCTCCCGATAGGTCGCGGACCTGTAAGGCCCGGGCGGCTTGGGTCGCTTAAATCCTAAAAAGGGCTGAGGATGACCTTTTAAGGTCGAAATGCATCCCCGTAACGACGACCTAAGAAGAAACAAGTGTCTAGGACAATTGGTTCAATTCAACACTAGAACTTAACCAGAAGTGACTTTTATTCAAGGAAAGTGCCCTTTCACGATTTTATTCTGAACTTACATGTATACATTCCATGAAGAGGTTTTTAACAACGGACGTCTGAACTTTCAGTAAATTAATGTGGACTTGTGATTCATCACATTTTTTCACTGTGGTTTTATACCACTAATTTTGTATATATGTGTATGAGTTATTTTATCATTCACACTTCTGTGCATTAACTTTTAAGTTTAATCAGCTTTATATATTATGTAGACCTACATCTTGTAACTAGTTGAATTTACGATATACCTGCAGGTCAGTGTACAGGCTTTTAACTGAATTTGGTTGATTTTTACACGCTGTCAGCAATCATAGATGTATGATCATATGGCTAATAATAGACTCAATCTTAATAACTGATATTCTTATTAATTCCTAGGCCTAGACTTCTTAGGTGATCATACTTTTACCAATATATTGAGGGTATAAGGAGGTTTTTTATCTAGTAAAAATACAGGTAAAACCAGGACAAAGAAAGAAAGAAAGAAACCCAGCTAATCCATTCATCGAAGAAGACTCGTTTTATTTACCTACTGATATTCTACTACTTAGGGACCCATGTTTCTGCACATACGGTATAACGTAATTGATTTTAGAAGAAGGAAAATAGCTGCAATGAAAACCTAGTTTCATAATTAAAAGTTCAAGTCATATTGACGCAATAAAAAGATGAGCGTAGTGAAACCGATATTTCTCATTAGTGATGTTTCCATTTATTTCTTACAGTGATGAAGAGCTATGGACAGTGCACAATAGAAAACTAATAATGCGGAACGCTCTGTTACAAGGAACAGTCCTAATATATGCAAACAAAAGACAGAACTGGATAAGCCGTGTTAGTTATTGACTAACTGCAATAAAGAAGAGCATTGGATTTAAGTACACGGGGATTTGTCTCACTATATTTCTGGACCCAGAACATCCAAAATCTGAATTTATGTGTTCAAAGTTTACTCCATTTTACTTCCAGGGAAAAGTAAAAAATCGGAATGTGTCAATAGGCTACAATACAAATCATAACCTAATGGAATGGAGCATGACATAAGCTGTGGAAATTTAAATTGTCCTAACTTAATTTAAGAGATCAACCTGCTTTAAAATAATAAAACTAAAGGAGTTTATATACCTCATATCTGTGTCTTTTTTCTTCTTAATTTCTTTACGAAAAACTGCAAAATTTCACAATAGCTTTTTCTTCAAAACCTGTAGAATTAATACATAAACATATTTTTCTTTAAAAAGTTTCGTAAATATAAGTAAAATTGCTAAGATGTTCACCTAAAATTAACCTAGAATGGCGATATGAAGTGGTGCGTATTCATGAGTATCGGCTGCTCAGCTAGCAGTTTTTTTTTTCAGCAAAGGTTTTGCCATATTCTCAAAAATCGCCGCAAGATGTCATCTAATCTAACCTAACTTAACCTAACTTAACCTAAAATGGCAAAACCTATGCTGAAAAAAAATAACTGCGCGCAGCTACGGGAGTGGAGGGAGTCGTTGAGTCACGTGATCCAGAAACAGAGCTGTAAACTTGATGACGATTGACATAATCTAAGGCATCAATAAGCCAACAAGGAAAACTACTGAGAAATAAAATGCGGCTCAAACAAGCGCCACTGAACTTCTACCGTATTTAACTCGCGGCCTTCACTGGAAGCTTGGTTGCCCATCGCCACCACAGTTTTTAGCCACCTTTGCTACTTCAATCTCGCGCCGAAGAATTAAGTAAAAGGTTGCCCAAATGATAACAAGGATTCAAGTATTTTATTTGACTCATCTCTCTGCTCTGGACATAACTGAAAACACCGTATAAAATTCTGGACCAATTTTTCCAGCTGTACTTAGGATATTTTGTGGGGTTTCTTGTTATTTCGGACTTTAATTCTTCCAGAATATACGGATTATTACGGCCCAATATTTGACTATGAAATAATAAATAAGCAACATTGTAAGACTGAAATAACTCTTTTATTGCAAACAAATCGTCAAATTATGATGAATGGAGTAACGGTGAAATAATGGATGGCAAGAAAAACGAGAGCATCCCTAGAAAACCCATAGATCCATCGAGATTCGATCCTGGATCCTAATGATGGAAAATCGAGCGGCCTAACCCCTCAGCTGTGTGGGCCGCATATAAGATTGATTTACTGACCCCACTTTTTCGGTGGAAGACTACCGAAGAAGAAAGACAGTACCGGTATGCATACTTTCAACAAGATGAAACAACTGCCCACATGGGAAATCACTCTCTGTACGGTATTTGACGACGAGAGAATATTAATGATTAGTCACATATTAACTGAATAAAATGGCCACTACGGTCATCTCGCTCTCCAGGTTTCAGTTTTTGTTGCCTCTATTATTGAGAAATTTTATAACAAAAAGTTTACCGACCGTCAAGAGCTCTTTATATATCATAAGAACATTTTCACAAATCTAACCCGAAGATGTTCATCTCCATAACACAGGACAAGTCACTCATCTTTTTGTAACTCATAGCGAATCCACTACGTATGGCCTAAATGGAATATTACCTCATGCTATAAAATTGTATTACATGTTACCTGAAAGTGTGTCCAGTTCCATTAGAAATTTTAAACCAAAAGCATTATCATATTTTTTAGATGTGTACTTTAGTCAGTAGGATAGTTATAATAATTTCTGTGAAGTCGTACAAAAAAATGCATATTTCAAAATTGCTTAGCATATTTCAATTTTTTTTTGTGGTTTGTAGTATGTTTGTCTCAGTGAATTTGTTAAAGCCTTAAGCTAATTGTAGTATGTGTTTTATTTTTTTCCTTTGAACCAATGTATTTATGTCACCCCTCGCATGAGCTTTGCTCTTTGGGGTTGTATTGTATTATATATTAAATTAAAATTAAATTAAATTACCTGTACAGCTACCGAAAAAAAGTAGTATACAACTAAACTCCGGGATGCTATATACCTTAAGGAAAAGTGGGACATCCGACCACTGCGTTATCTAGTATAGCCAGATGTCAGGATAAGGGGGTATGTGGTCAGCATGCCTACTTGCACGGCAGTGATCGATGGTATTCGTGACCGAAACTTTATTTTTTATATTTTTTATATATAAATATATATCAAGTAATTCCTCAGTTGGTGTCATGAGATATCCCTACCTCAGAAAAATCCGAGAAGGTACAGATTTTCAAACAAAGTCCTCCTGCTCCATAGACAGCAACGCTAACCACTAAACCATACAGACAGTTGAAGTCAAATAATAGCAAGTTAAAATAACCACAATAGCGTAGAATAAATTTACGGTATTAGTTTTTATTCTTCTGTTCTTTTTTTCGAACCTTTAGACTGCTACTCACGTATAAATGTACCACATAAAAAACATTAATTGAAGCCTAAATGTAAGAATAATATAGAAATTTTTTTGTAAGATACTTTTTCCAAGTGTTTCGGATTACCACTTATGGAAACTCGTTATTCCACAGACATTTTCCTCGTTGGTTTCAAACTCAGATCTCAGTGATGGTTGTACTGGATGATTGCTTATATAAGCATACAAATTCAGCTATGAGAGGATTAAACTATACTTTCTCATTAGATTAGAAAACGTGATTACTTTATTAGGACTACTTACTCATTCTGCTCGTCCGCCTTTCGATGTGTTAGGACACTCCCTTGGAATTGGTGGAAGAGATCAATCAGATGCAACTGATGGAAGATTCGCTCCCAAAATAACTGGAACAAAATGACTATTGATAATATAGCATAAAATCAGCATTAATTCAGCATTCAGAATCACGTAATAATTACTGTGCAGACTACTAGCAAATATTTGTCAATGAAAGAATACTTTTCTTCCAAAATCTTCGAAGGATTCTTAAAAACAAATTACTGAATTGTGCTTACAAGAATCTTATATATTAATTCCCTAAGGAAAACTCCTTTTTGTATGTAAATATTAAAATGCTCTTTATAAATGATCGTCTGTTAGAAAGTTGTGGTCACCGGGCTCCAAGAAAACATATTTTAAAAACCAAAATAAACATTTCAAAAATAACCAAGCAAAAATATCAAAATCCAGTGTTTTTAAGCAATGGAAAAATAATCGATGTTTTGAAAAATTGATTTCTCTGTCTTAGGGCTTGCCAAACTAAGGCCCGGGGTCCGAATATGGCCCGCAAGCTGTTATTATTTTGCCCGCCCTCAAACGAGCGAAGCCCGCAATACGACAACCTCGACTCCGTTCCATACCTGCTTACGAAATGCATTGCTGGAAATGGAAGTGGGTTCCTTTCTTAAAACGTTAATTTGCTAATGCTAATTGTTGTTTTGCATAGGGTTTGAACCTATGCAGGCCAATTTTTGTGGAAAAGAGTTGCGGGCTGTGGCCCTATTGGGAATAGTCCTGGCATTTGCCTTACAACCAAGGAAAACCACAGAGAACTTTGGTCGGAACATTGCAAAGGGGGATTTGGTCATGGTCATCCAATCTGCAACAGTTAATGCGGGTTTAACCCGTGTTAAAAAATATAAAGATTTTACTCGTTCTTTGGAAATTCAAGTGCCTTTTAGGTTGACGCACTAAAAGGTTCTCCGCATCGGGAAGCTTGGAGAAAAAACTCGTGCAAGGCTTCTGATGTGGCTGGCAAGAAATGGAACCTTCAGGTTTCCATGAATCTGCCTGTTACTGATGTACCAAGGTGCGCCTGTAGCAAGGCGAAGACATTTTGATTGTACAACTTGTAGTCTTTTGACCTGCCTTGGTGCTGCGATCCTTCATGCTGGACTGGCATAGTTCAGCAGAGGTGGAATATGCTATTTTGTCATTGGTCTCTAGTTTTACTTTGTCTTGCAGTAGACAATAAATACTTTATGCAAGTTGCAGCCGGACGAAACTATACTGAAGGTGTGGCTGGGAATGTTTAAAGTGTGGAAAAGAAAGATTAAAATGTGTATAATAGTATATTGTGATACAAGTGCCGTAAGCGATCGAGGAAAGAGTTTGAAAAAACGAGGCGCTTGCGCCGAGTTTTTTTTTCAATTTCCGAGATCCGTTATGCGCTTACGGCACGAGTATTGCATGCTATTTTTGGCACGATGATTATTTATATCAATTTAATTATATTATTTGTGATATTACCTGAAAATATTATGTATGTACATTCTTGAAGATAGATGTTTATTTCAGAAAGTGATTCGCATGTGTTTGTTGTTATGCGAACCGAATATTTGTCCTGGGGGGCCTTGTCCATAAAAGCTTGTATTATGATGTGCCGTAAGTAAATTCATAACCGCACGGAAACACTTACCGCACATAGCAACAAGATTGCGTGTGGGATGTCAACTTACGATCCAGGGCAACAACATTCGTAAGTACCACTAATTAGTTAAGTTGTGCAAAAAATATATTTAAATGGCAAAAATGAATAGAGGAAATAAGTTATCAAAGGAAACTGAAACAACATAAAGTTTATATTTTGGCGATTTCTGCACAAAATTAAACTAAAGCATACAACAAGTTACAAAGTGTATAAATGTGGTCTTAAGACACAAAAAATATGCCCTTATAAAATATATCTAAAAAGCTTGCATTTAACACAAAGCATGCAAATATGAAAGCTATTATGGTTCTGTGTTCTAGAAAAACGTGCAATATTATCAAAATCCTACCCCTAGTATTAAATGTACTTTATTAACCATTAATATAATTGCAATTGTTATCGTGAATTTAACGCAAATTCAAAAACTAAACGTTACTAATTTCAGTTAAATTCAAGTTAACTTTCCTGTCTGTAAGCCGGATATAGCCTACACGATTTCACTGTACTTAAAACATGAATGTTAAAGTTGACCAGACGTCCCGTTTTTAACGCGTCGCAAAAGTACATTTTTAACATTAATTTCTTAATGTCTCATTTTAATGATTTTTTTATTACATGAGAACGATAGATTGAATGTTGAAAATGTTACAGCATGGTTAAGTAAAACCACATTTCCGTGATGTATCTTGCATAAACTTATATAATTATTTCTGTTAAAAACCCCAAAACTTTTGCAGGAAATGTAGAATACACAGAAATATTAATCAGATCCCAGATGCAGCGAAGTGAAAATAAGATTTTTTCCTAAGAAACTTAAGCTAAGACCTAGGAAAGGATTTATTAAAGTAAAATATTTTTGGAATCTGTTTGTAAAGTCACCGCATATAGTGAAGATACAGTTTAAAGTTAAGAACTGTTCACTTATTGGTTTGAATTTAATTTAATTATTATTCAGTATATTGTATAGCATTTACCTAATTATAAAAATCCTGGGCACGGACTCCTCCGGGAGAGACTTTAAGCTGGATGGCCCGTGTAGTAGATTTACGGCACGTAAAATAACTCCAAGCCTAAATTAGAGCCTCTGGACAAAATTTATCTGCCTTTTCATGGCCAAGTAATACCTTAGTTTCCTGAGGGGGGTTGAGAGGAGATGGGCTTCCCACCTGTCCCTCTGCCCTCTCTCGGAAAATAAGAGTAACAAAATTCATATAGGTAACAGAAACCTCTATAGGGGTATAGGGTTCCAGACAGACAGGCCTAATTATGGCTTCTGTTTTCTCAATTATCCGCACGACGCTCCTGAGTGTCCCGTCTTTTCAATTCTAAAATATGGTCATCCTATGTAATACGGCATAAAGTAAAATATCAGCCACACCATTTCATAGACAATACAACTAGAGAAACAGAAAACCACCAACAAACTCATCAAATGATGGCCATGGCAGCAAAAAAATTAGCTCCATTCAGTTTAATAAAAATGGGTCACCAAAAGAAAAATAGATTTCACTTGCCACTACGCCTGCTAGTTATGCGGGAGTGAGGGAGGAATGAGAAAATAGAGGGGGTGGGGGTATACAAATTTCACACCCTGTGAGTTTCAATTGTTGTCTGCGTCAGTGGTGCCCTCTGATGGCGTCGTCATAGATTTTGCGCCGACGCTTTAACTTCCATGTTGAGGGGTGGTCGAGGAGAAGGGGGCGCTCTAGAGTAACCGAGCAGAGTCTAGGAGGGAGGGCGGGATACTGCCTAGCAGCACCCAGCTGTAAGGCAGTCTAACATCCACCCAGGGGTCTACAAAAATAACCACAAATAACTAGGGGAACAAATTAATGTTCTTTTTATATACAAGTGAAATATACACGTGACAAATGGAGAAATATCCCAGACAACGGATTAGTTAATAGGCCATCTTTTTTTGTGATTGAGTCAAGTGTTTTGTGGTGAAAGTGTTTGATTTTTTGTGACGTGTTTGTGCTGACAGAACGAAAGTTTTATATTATTTATCAGTCATGGGAATCTTCGTTAACAGTATCAGTTTGGATTATTCTTCCTGTGAAGGTGACGGCTTTTTGAATGTGGTTGCCTTCGTTCATCTTTTTCGCCCTCCTGCTAGCCTTCGACATCAGATTCAACACCTGTGTAGCACGCCACACTCACACTGAACAAGGTAACGCTAAACTCTTATCATTAAGTTAATATTCCCCGATGTTTGAAAACTTTGATAACTATATAATCTACACAAGCCTTGTCCCAACATGTTCAGATATCCTCATGCACTCGAGAGCCACATTCGGTATATGCAAAATTTTAAATGTTAATATTAATACAAATCAAAGCTTATTATTAAGGGCTTTGAAAATGCATTAAATATACCACTCAGTATTTTTTCACGTTTACTCACAAATAGTTATAAATAAATAGAAAAATAAAAATAAAAATTTATTGGGTGAGTATTGCATGACTACAGTGCAATCACACTCGATAGAATGAAGGCGAACGCAATCAATATGTTTATTTATTAGCACATTTAAAAAAAAATATATGTTATTTATAAACATAATATTCGAGATAAATTAATTGTAGTAAAGATTTTTTCGGCATGGTGATGATTAATTTTGAATGCTACAAAATCAAAGATTAAAGTTAGTCAAATCAAACAAAAGAGAATAAACAAGATTGGCCATCTTTTGTCATCATCCAAAATGCCTACTGGAAAGAATATTAACAAAACTGGCCATTTTAATATTTTTTTTATATTTTAGCACACACCGGTAGGATTATTATTTTATTTCTATTGTATTATTTATTTTCTTTACCGTAATCATCGTCATAGAATGTAATATTGTGCTTTAATTATTAATAAACATTGTAACTTTCCACTTCTTAGAAAATTTGGTTAAAACTAACACCGTAGCTCTACATCCCTTCATGGAGTAGGCCTATCATCCGACTGCTGCGACATCTACCATAGGCAGATGGCAGTATTGGGGGCAAGTGATCAGCATGCCGACACCCATGGCCGTTAATGAAGGTTTCCGTGACCAGAAGAAAATTTGATTAGTTGCATCGATTAATTAACAGAAACACGTAACTGCCTTTTTCCAAACTTAGCCATGATCAATAAGGAATCGTCATTCATGTCTTCCTTCCTCGTTCTCTCAACATAAAATTATACAAGTGAATAAAACCTTAATAAAAACTCATAATAATTCCAGATGAAAAGACGTAGATAGATAATTTTTACGAGGAATGTTGCAGATTATGAAATTGATTATATTTTTTATATAAAGCAAAAATGTAAATTTTACACCGTCCTATTTTTGATGTGGTAGCATTTAACTACATATATCTAGTATGCATTGTAATTCTGAGATATCCTAAAAATTACACATGAGGGAAATTAATGAGACTTCTATAATCACAAATGAAATCGTTGTTGTTTACAAAATAATTTGAGCAGGGTAACTCACATAATCTACAGATGCAACATAACTTACTTATAAAATAGAAATTTTTTTACCAACAGAAGTCATTTGTAGTTAACAAATATCTAAATTGTGCCTGAGAAAAATTCTTATTCTTGGAGTACGTTTTTATTGACAGTAGTATAACCTCAAAATTTAATTAATGCCGCCAATCTATATAAGAACAAATGTAGCTACACTACAACTACAACTTAAGTCAATGCAGTAAATTATAATTTTAGTGTGCGGTAATATTGTGAGTAGAACTGTGCATGATTCTCTACGAGTTGATGTAGGTCATCTTCCTACACGCCCATTAATAATTGATGTTCCAGACAGCAGATAAAATGTGTTATAAAACATACGTATTTAAATAATATAATATTTATAAAAGTTCTGCACTTCCATCTTCTTGATTATAAGGGAAATAAATTTTATAAATATGTAAGAGATACCAATATATACCAGGTAGGCATATATTAGGGCCTATATGATTACTTATAATCTTTTTTGCATTTAGTATAGTTATTAATAGGGCAAGGCATTTAATGACAAAAAATAACAATAAAAATCGAAATAAAAATACTTTTAAAAGTATTTTTTAAATTACACAAAATTTTCTAAGAAATGACCAATACATTATCCCTTTTTATTTATGTAATGTGTTAATTTTAGAGAGAAATTTAATGGATGACAGTGCATTATATTTAATTTACAATATAAAATACACTTTTTGTTACTAACGATGTAAGTAAATGCTTCTTGGATACATGAATATGTGCCATTTAAAATGAACTTTAGTGAAAGTTTAATTTAATTTAAATGAACTGTGTAGACTTGGTTTTCTACTGTCAGAATGTAATGATTTGTACGAAATAAGGAAATTACTCTATTTTCTCTAACTCGAAAGAAACAATTGGTACATATTGAAAACAAGCAATACTCCTGGATTTAGTTCAGTCATTGATGTAACTTCGTAGAAGACTATAAAATGATGCTGAAAATGATCTAAAGATACCAAAGAAATTACCCACCACTTGAAAATGAATGAAAATGCAAAAGAATGCCATAATAAAGTGTTCTTATTTAATCAATTAATTATTGAGACATATTTGTATATATTTGAGCTATCTTTCAATAGTCATATAAAAAAGATGAAAAATCATCAAATGTCTTTCCCGAATTATTAATTATTATGATATGGCTTTTTAAACAAATAAAGCAAAAATTCATAATCCAAGAATTTACCTCAGAGGTAATAACTTAACGCAATCATATACTACTCATTCTTGAATGCCTAGTATTCATTTCTACATTTTCTTGCTTGAGTTGCAATGCATAATTATAATTACCGGTACATAATCATATTGTGGTTTTATTAACGAATTCTTGTGGTTTACTCTTCAAGGGCAAACTACTTTTTCTCTCTCATTGCTGCATAAAATTAGCATATACACTGTAACCTACAAGCGATAAATAATGTCAAAAAGTATTGGGCAGCGCGAAAAATACTTCAGACCTGCAGCAAAGCTAAGATAACTGCATTGGCACTGCAACTATTAGGTTAGCATTGCATCAGCTGTGAACTACCAGACAATTTCTAGTTCCTTATTTTTCAGAGTCGTACGGTGTAATCCGTAATATTTACGAGTGGTAAAGATCGGTTTTATTTAGTATCCAATGGCAACCCACGTCAGTGTTGATGCATGTGCTACAATGCGCGAGCTTGGCCTAATTTCGAGACCCAAGCACTGGGTTAATTCTACACGTAAGCCATTGCTTGCAAGTCGATAAAGGGAAGCAACAGTAGCGTTATTACACCTTCATATGTGTTGTGGCAGTAGTAAATCAATCTAATAGCTTTTATAACTTCGATATGTTTCTATTTCATGGGCTTACACTTGAAAGGTATTAACTCCAAAAATGTTGTTTGGAGAAAAATCAATTTTAAAGTTTAAATGTTTAGAAGTTTAAAGGTATTAACTCCAAAAATGTTGTTTCGAGAAAAATAAATTTTAAAGTTTAAATGTTTAAAAGTTTAAGGGTATAAACTCCAAAATGTTGTTTGGAGAAAAATAAATTTTAAAGTTTAAATGTTTAAAAGTTTAAAGGTATTAACTCCAAAAATGTTGTTTGGAGAAAAATCAATTTTAAAGTTTAAATGTTTATGAAAAATCAGGTTATGAATTTAATTGCTTGTACATTTCCTGCACAGCTAACAGCTCTTTACATAAAATAATTCATTTTTACAAACAAACAAAAAAAGCCACACTTAAATGCAATATTAATGAATTACACAGATCAATACCATATGGATAACTTAGTGCTTGCTAATCAACATGATCTGTTACCTAATTAAATCATTCTGCCTGTTGATATATTATGTTATATTTTATATTTAGTTATACAGGCAAAAGGTATGAAGTGCACTTAGTTCTTTTACCCTGATAACATTCTCTGTGTTATGGACTTAGGACTTTGTGACGGTTCCATTTCTCAGAAACTATAAGGCCGGGCGCAAGTTGAGACGCAGTTTGGTGACGTGAGGTGACGGAGAGTGACTTCTAACCTAACTTATTACTTTTCAATACGTCAAATAACAATACTGCAAGAAAAGAAGTCAAATTTTAATTAAGGTGTCATTATTATTATTATACAAAGAATTATCAAATATTACCAACTGACAAACAAAAAGAGATGCAATGTTCAATAAATGTTCATGTGTATAATAAATAAAATCAACTTAGTATTTGACAATTGTATATAGACATACTTTAATAAAATGAATGTATATAATCCAAACTTTTTATTCACAATCGGATTCGAAACAATATATGGTGTTTATTAAGACTACTAGTATACAGGTTGAATTTCTTACCAAAACTTGAATTATCTTATACTAGTTGAATTCATACACTAAGCTGCATAATGAAGTTTATCAATAATAATGAGAAAATTATTGATCTTTTCGCGGAAATTAAAACAAGAATAATCGATTTAATTTTTAAACGAATAGATCATGCTTGAGCTGTAACAATTTAAATTACAGTAAGTAAAAAAGTTTGATTTTGTTCTTTTAGGGTCTTTACAAAGTTTCTGAATCAATTTTCTTTTTAAATATGTATATTTCCTTTTGCACAATATTCAAAACGAAGGCTAAACATTTTATGAAGCAGCAATCGCACTAATTTTAGCTACGAGTCGACACTGGGAAGAATGTATTAATTTCCTACAAATTTAATTTTTTTTAATGTAATGTTGCGAATACTTACATTCAGCGATCATATATACATATAATTAATAATTATGATACGAAAATTCATCATTAAGACATAATAAATATATAATTTGTAATAAATATAATACCCTTTAATTTCTTATTTTTAATGTCACTATAACACTCAATCATTCAATTCAATTTAAATTAAGGTTACTTTTCAAATTCCGGTGAGATACTAAGTTTAACTCTGAACGGGAAAACATTATAAAGCGAAACGGAACTAATTGGTAAAATCATTTTGAGAAAATGTTTCATTTCAGAAACGTTTGTTAAGGAACATGGAGCAATTTTACTGTACATAATTATAAAACATTTATGAAAGTAAGTTGAAAATAAATTTCAAGATGACTCCTCCATTTTATTTTTAATTACAAATCTGAAACTTCCCAACTAATTAATTCTTATGGTTTATACTAGTTATGATATACATCTGTATAGAAAATATACACTTTTATGCCTGCTTATGCAACTTTTTCTTTTCGTCGAAAATCTACTGCATATAAAATGTTATCTAAAACAAATGAAGGGTACAGCGGAAAACGAAAAAGGATAAAAAATTGAACACATTGTATAGAAATTAATTCAAGAAACGCTTTTGATTGAAAAGAGCATAGCAACAAACTGATAAACAATAAATATGAAGAGTTGAAGAGGGTTTGTTTACTTTCAGAGCGGACATCAATCTTTCAAACTGCATGGAGTACGATCCTTTTTCCCCTATAATATTACCCCTTTCTGCCTAAACTTTTCTTTCTTTCTTTCTTTCTTTCTTTTTCGCAGTTTCATCTCCCCCTTTTAGGATTTAAGCGACCCAAGCCGCCCGGGCCTTACAGGGCCGCGACCTGTCGGGAGAGGGATTATCTTTGGATCACATACATACTTTTTTGACCAGACAAGGACATGGAGGGCCTCCCCGGATGAGTGATCAGCCCAACGCGGGGCCACCTCCGAGACAACACGAACATATAGGACGATACACACCATTCACACACACACTCACTCCAAACAAGGCGAGGATGAGGATGAAGATGATAATGACGGCCAGATGATATCCGGGGACCACAAGGGCCTAAAGTTACCTGACATTTGTCTCACAGGTGAGGGAAAACCCCGGAAAAAAACCTCACCTAGGTAACTTGTCCCGACCAGGAATCGAACCCGGGCCCGCTGCGTGAGAGGATTGAACGCATCCCCTGAGCCACAGCGGTGGACTTTCTGCCTAAACTAATTCCAAAATTCCAAATTCACTATTAGAAGGCATTATTATCTCAAAGTCCATAAAAACGGACACTACTATAGCTTTTCCCTTGTTCCCTTCAAATAAATCCATCTTATTTCAGTATAAAAACATTATAAACAACTTTATCACATTTCTTTCCAATGCCCTTCGCAATTTCTTCCCAAATCTGAAATTTTAATTTGACGTGTCGTACAATTTTTTCTCCCTCGACCTGCCATAATTAATTTATCCTCAATTAATTTCTTCTCAATGTCCATGGTGGACAAACAACTTTTCACGCGCAGTGAGAAGTCACTAGTGAGAAACTGTGGCACGATCACAAACGTCCGCAGCTCGTGACTCGTTGAATCTGCTTCACTTCACCCTGCGTGCGAACCTTCGTTGTTGTATTTAACTCTATGTTAAACTTACGGTGAGTAACCTCTACCTCACGTCACCAAACTGCGTCTCAACTTGCGCCCGGCCTCAGGGTTGGGGCTTAGTTCGTTATCCTTGTGGATAGAGCACAATCTGTTGTACTTATTGGCAATAATAGCTAATTTTTTTGCATTTTTGAAGTTAATACCATTTCCTTGTAAGCCCACGGTATGATATGTATATCTAAAAACTAGGGATGGGCCGATAACAGATTTTCTCGATACTCGATACCGATACATGATTTTTCCTCGATACTCGATACTTCGATACTAGATACCTTCAACACTTCCAGTTTCAATAAATAGGTACATTAAAAATTAAAATTTGAGAGAACTGTGTAATAACAACTAAATTAATTAAGTCTGCATATTTAATGAGACAAAATTTAATATCATCCGTAGCCTATACTTATTTTTAAACTCAACATTCAAACTAAAATTAGTTTTTTAAACAGTCCATTTACAAGTTTTTGTTAAAAAATACTAGCATTCTCACTTAATTGCAGAATTGCAGAATTACAAAAGTATCGAAAAAGTATCGAGCGAGTTTTCTGAAGTATCGTTTGATGCCGATACCATGCAAATATCGAGAGTATCGAGGTATCGAAAGTATCGAGGACCCATCCCTACTAAAAACAATCAAAGATACGGTAATATAGTGGCCCACCACAGTGGCATATATAGGCATATATGTTTCTGATATATTCATCTAATTATGTATTTATCTGTATAGATTTTGTACTTGGTGTCTGCTTATACTTCAGACTATAGCGTCATTCGCGACGCCCATGAAAACAATATACTTAAACAAATAAAATCAGGTAAAGTGATGTAACGAAGTACCAGAGGGAGTTAATAGGCCAATATCTGAAACTTGTGTTTTATATTCATAACTCCTAGATGAAGTCTTGTATTCTTTACTTTATATGTCATGCCTTTGTTTAATCAGTGATGAATGAACTCAAGATATTGAGAAAAAAGTTACTCTTGTAATCGACCTACGAGTTAAGCTCCAGATCGATTCATTAAGCAGGGATTACGGAAAAACAAAGGTCTAAAGTTAGATAAGCATATGTGAAGGAATATGTCATGAGAACTGAATTGCATTTGATGAATTCAGTGTAACATTTTTAAAAATTAGATCCCAAATTGAGCCTTACTCCGACACCGTTCAATCGATTTGATCCAAAATCAATAGCCTTCGTCCCAAGTGCATATACCAGGTTTCATGAAAATCTGATAAAGCGTATTCTAGTTATCGTTTGTACTTACATATGGACGGACGGACAGACTTTTTTCCCTTCCACCATACAATCTTAGAAAGTACCATTCTAGCACTTAAATAAATAAATAAATAAATACGAGACTGAGAAAAAGGATAGGAAAGAGACTTGATCATGTCCTTTTTTTCCTTAATGACAATTCCGTAATCTCTATATATATAAAAGGCTTTTTCCTGACTGACTGAATGAATGACTGACTGACTGACTGAATGCCAGGAATCAACGTACAGCCTAAACTATAACAGGTAGAGACTTGGAATTTTGACAGTACCTTCGTTTCATAATGTAGGTGCTCACTAAGAAAGGATTTTGAAAAATTCTGATTCTAAATGCCAAAAATTAAATGTTTTTGAAAATACTTAAACCCTTTTTACATAGAATTATCAATTCCAAATCACAGAATATATTGTTGCCAAATGGTATCAGGTGGGCTTGGAAAAAACAATTGAAATGCTCTTTTGACAAATAAGAGAAGTTATCAAAATAATTCATGTTATAAATAAATATTACAGAATGAAATCCACTAAAATAATGGAATCACATAACTTTCTCTACCCTGGACATAGAGAAAACTTAACGAGGTATGGTAATGTGTATATTATTATATTATATCGCAGGTTTTTGGAGAGAAAAGTATGAAAGTGATAATGCTTTATGGTAACATAAGAGTGGGAAATTTCCCGCCTCGATATTACAATTTTATGTTACAGGAATTTCTGTTTCTTCTTATTTAAACCTCTACCAGGCTTGCTGTGCACTGTACAAGCGATGGGATGCAACATTCTAGATCCTCTATGAGCCATAAAAAACTATATCAAGTGTTTTCTGAGGGAATAGTTTGAGTGTAATAAGTCGTTCTTCCTATTTCAAATTATAAATGCCTATATAAGGACCTAGAATTTAAAATTGAAAATCCTTCATAAGCTAATTTCCAATTACAAAATACAAAACCCGGGCGACGCCGGGTCTTTTAAGCTAGTAGACTATAGACCTAGTGCTCAGTTGTTGAAGTATATGGAATCTCCATATATACTTTGATATACACTGAAAAAAGTTATTTTCGTTTTTGAAGAACTGTTGTGTATGAAAATGATGACTGATATTCATGAGGACGATAATTATAACGACGGCAACGATGCATATGAAGGTGGTGAAGGTGATGAAGGCGATAAAAAAAAATAATAATAACCAGAGCAAGGCATTTAATGACCATAAAATAGTGAAAAAGTGAAAAATAAAAAATGCATTTATGACCTAAAAATTGTGAAAAAATGACACAATTCTAAAAAAAAGTCCAATAAATTTTCCATTATTACTTATATTTACTTTTTTAAAGTAATGAATTGCTAAAAGGAATTTAACGGATGAGTGTGCATTGTATATGAATTTACAATATAAAACACACTTATTTTATTACTAAAAAGTAAGCAGATTTGTACTGTTTGGACACCCTTAGCGGAAAAATTCTTTGTGAACTGGCATGCCCATCAAATTGCCCTAGGTAATTCTTTATTGCTACAAGACTAACTGCTATGGTGTTTACAATAAATCTGAATTAAAATTAACTATGAACACTTGACGGGAATTCTCAAATAAAAACTATTTCTGTTGTCTAAAAGTAACGATTTGTGCATGCTCCACTGAAACATGATCTAAAATGCCCAAAATGAACTAAAAATGCTGAAAATGACCTAAAAATTGCCAAAAAATGGCCTATCTCTTGAAAATGACGAAAAATGCAAAATAAAGGGAAAAAATGCAAAAACAAATTGCCCTTATTTAACCATTATTTCATGATACACATTTATGTATATTCGAGCTATCTTTTAACTTTCATATAAAAAAGTTGCAAAATCATCAAATGCCTTGCCCTAATAATAACAAAGTAAAATTACAATAATTATAATTACAATAATAATAAGTGCTAAGTAATATTAATGTGTCCACCGCTGTGGAGCAGGAGATGCTCTCCTCACGCAGTGGGTCCGGTTTAGATTCTTGGTCGATTCCTAGGTGGGATTTCCCCCTTCATCTGTGAGATGAGTGTCTGGAAAATTTAAGCCCTCCTGGTCCTCACATATCATCCGGCCGTCATTATCACCGTCATCCATCCTCGCCTTGTTCGGAATGAGTGTGTGTGAGACTGGTTTGTACCGTTTTATGTGTTCGTATCAACTCGGAGGTGGCCCCGGCATTTGATCACTCACCTGGGGAGGCCCTCCATGTCATTATCTGGTCAAAAAAGTATGTATGTGATCCATAGAAATTCCTTCCTCCGACGGGTCACGGCGGGCAGCGACGTGGGCCGCGTAAATGTGCCTACAAGGGGGAGGTAACACTAAGGGAAAGAAGAAGATAACATAGTGTTTGAAATAATTATATTCAAAATAAGAATTAAATGGTACTTAGAATGTTACGAATAATATTTTAGAAAAACATACAATAAAAATTATATGTTTCTTTATCAGGCCTCATATGAGGGGTCTATTAGCAAACCCGGCAATCTAAATTCTGAGAAAAGATAGAGATCCTAACTTCTAATGAAAGTTGAATGCATTTCCTGTTACATATTTATTGTATATGTTGCAAATCTGAGTTCCTGCCTTATGCGGGAAGTGGGATTTGCAACACATAAACTAAATATATAACAGGAAATGCATTAAACTTTCAATAGAAGTTAGCCTCTATATCTGTTATCAGAATGGAGACTGCTGGGTTTGCTAATAGACCCCTCATATAAAAATATCTCATGGAACGCTACAAAAGCCTCCAAAACAAATAAATTTGTTTCTGGAAATATTTAACCTGCTGATGAGAACCTTTAGATTATCAAAAGTGAATTCACAAATAGTGCTTTATTAAGGTCAGTATGGCACTTCATGAGATTGTATGGTGGACGGGAAATAAATGTCTATCTGTCCGTGTGTCTTTACGCGTGATAACTCAAATAGTCTTTATCGAATTTTCATAGAACTTGGTATATGCATTTACAACGTCCATGGGAAGAAGCCTATTGATCTTGGACCAAATCGGTTAATCGGAGTAATGACTAATTAAAACTCACATGCTTTTTAAATATGAAATCATCACTATAATACAAAGCCGCGTTGCTAATCACTGAGCACCTTGACTACAATGCAGTCAGATATTTTTTAATGTATTATATCACACCTTGCTTTAGATGTGAGGCATTTGTTGTAATTTCGTTCTGTTGATATTCTAGTTATCCCATTAATTCCTTCATGTATGCTTATAAAATTTTCTCAAGAAATCGTGTCTTAAAACTCAATAGTTTCTTAAATATGACCTATTAACGCCATCTATCACTTTGTTAAATCAGTTTACCTGATTTTATAATTATTAGAAGAATGGCAAGGATATATTTTAGAAACTTATAATGAATGCATTTTGCAGCAGAACATGGTCTTAAGCACGATCGAAGGCTATAAATTGTCTTGAATTAAGCTCTGTTCAGATTTACGTACGGTTCCTAACGGAGTTTCCGAAAGGAGTATTATCCTTGCTGTTTCAACCATCCGCCCATGTAGGTAGTATTATTTTTACGTTTCAATGAATACTCTTTAACTAGAGAGGTACAAGAGGTTAACTCTTTTGTAAAATTAATTCTTTACGGTATTCACCGATAATACAAAAACTTTTAGCACGAGACTGTCAATCACAATAATCTAAGGGGAAACCATCCTCCTGTGGTTGTCTGAAAGGACAGAGAACGAGTTTAGTAAGACGGCAGGACCTCAAGCAAAATACATCCAGTCTCAATATGAATGCTTTCGTATCACCCAGTCAAATTGCCCCTTATAAAGTTGATCTATTCTACAATAGTCTTCTTCTTCTTCTTCTTCTTCTTCTTCACTTCAAGGTTTAGGCCAGTGACCGGCATGTTCCGTGCTCTGTGACGTCATACTACAGAGCAACCGCGCTCTTTGCTCGGCAATATCTCCGTACTGAGCGTGGAGGAAGGGTTCAACTGGCCAGTGGCGGAACGACGCCTATGCATTGGCAGAGTGCGCTCCGATCTTCGTAGATAGTATGGGAATAGCACAATTACAATGCATTTGTACGAAAACAAAATAGTACAACTGTGATAAATCAATGTAACAGAACAGTTTTGTTTGTAATGAAATTTAATATAGGCCCTACTTACACTAATCTGAAATGCATCCAGGTGCGGATGCGTCAGGTTATTTAAATGAGGCTCCGAAACTACTATAAACATACAAATACATAAAACATAAGAATACTTTAAGGAGTACTGCAAAACTTTGTCTACTCGGAAACTGAAAAATGTTAAAGTATACAAAATATACAAAATACACAAAATATACAAATTAAACTATACACCTTTGTGAGCACTATGCCAAGTATAGGCCTATTCAGACTTTTGATACACACCCTTACTTTGTGTCACTATCGTGCCC
Source organism: Ectobius pallidus (assembly GCA_964059195.1). Taxonomy (NCBI): domain Eukaryota; kingdom Metazoa; phylum Arthropoda; class Insecta; order Blattodea; family Ectobiidae; genus Ectobius; species Ectobius pallidus. The sequence goes on from CAXKWD010000008.1 coordinate 104,468,085, forward strand.
AAGCTCAAGGCATTGTCGAGATTTTTTCCCTCTTTTCTCGCGCACTAATTTTGCAATATTAGGAGACATAGTCTGGCTAACACACAAACGAGAACATTTTTCATGTTCTGATCAGATAGGCGGTTTCCATGTTGTGGTTTGCAGATCTTCATACAAGAAAAGAACTATTCACATACATACGTCGATACAAATACCTAATACTCAACATTCTAGCAGCAAATATATTATGTAGTTGCCTGGGGAAATCTTCTATAAAATATAGATAGATCCTTTTTGTTTTGAAAGCAGTCTTTCATTTCAATATTCTTTTGCAAATCAATGACTTCTAGTTGCAATGACGTTGGAACACTGTCAACATCCACAGAAAATGGTGTCGCAAATATGCAAATATCGGATTGGTGTTTTGCAAAATCTTGAAATCTGTAATAACATATCCTGATCCAGTTCTTCTAATATTTGTACATAATTATTAATGTCTGTAATTGAATGACATACTGTAGACAACTTTGGAAAAATGTGGCGTGTCTCCGAGGGTGACCTGACGTTTCCGTAAGTCTAGTATTAATCTGAATGCACTAAATTTACCATACATTTCACTGATTAACTGACCTCTGCACCCTTGCCATGGTTAATGCACGCAATTCAATGTACCATCACGGCTCACCTTAACCCTACTGCTGCACTGAACGCCACTGCGCTAGTGCGTATTAACAGGAATGCATCTCAACTGCTCGCTCTCTCAAGCTCTTGCGAGATGATCGGCTCTTACGTCACAACTGCAGCATCTGCCGGACACTGGTTTAGGCGAAACGCCTGTTCCGTATTCACAGCAACTCTTCCCATCTTTTCTTGGGTCTTCCTACATCTCGATGTCCTGATGGTCTGTACTGGTATGCTAATTCTGGCAATCTTGTTTGTTCCATACGATTTAGGTGTTGTTTCCATTTATTTCTATATTGTTGTATTTTATCATGTATCTGTAATTCATTTCTGATATCTTCATTTCGTATATGATCTAGTCTTATGCAACCTTTAGTCCTTCTCAAGAAAGGCATTTCTGCACTCTGTATGCTACTATTAATTTTCTTATTAAGTATCCATGTTTCACTACCATAGAAAAGTAATTGTACAGCCATCATTTTATACAATTTTATTCTTGTTTCCTTCCTTGTTTTTCGCCTTAACGTCCTATGAATTGTTCCACATATCTGTTGAAATTTTGACAGCTTTATACAGTAGTCTAAATCACTATAATGGAGATGCATTATTGTATCTACCCGAGTTTTATTAATACATTGCACAAGCCAGGCTGACATCCCTTCCGTATCGATATTCATTTCTATGAAATTTGACATTAAAAGGTTGGTAAAGCACAGCGCATCTGCAGGCGTTAATTAACGATCTATACAACAATTCCTGGAGAGTCACATTACAGTTTAATGGAGTTCGGTGCGTCATTTTAAAATGAAGTACCGTAGGGAAGCATTAGGATTCATAGTTGGGCGTTTAATTGAGCTTACCTAATATAACAGCGAGCAAATATTAATATTTGCAAAAATAATTCATAAATGTGTTACTCCTATCGTTACGTACAAATAAATTTATACATAATAAATTAAACTTTCATTATAATCCAGTGATGTCAAACAAGTATGAGCCTACTAGCCTATAATTTTTTTTTCACTTAAATCTACACATCTAAAGCCAATTCTAAATGCACATCTAAATGTTGCGTACCGTACCAGGGACTGTCGAGTCTTAAGTGTTGCATTTCAGTTCGAGAATGCAGTTGCAAAAATCGAGGCCGCAGGGGCGAAGTTTTCTAACCATTCGAGATAAGTAACGTTACTTACAGTCTGCGGCTAGTGTATTATTTTTTGGAATAACTGAAAAAAAAAAACAAAACAAATTGCATTTCTACATTCGGTAATAGATTCATTATTGAAGTAGTTCTTAGCTTCGTTGCTAGGTTGTTTTTTTATCTTTCTAATGATTACACAGCTTGTAGAATCTGAGGGTGTAGCATGTGCCTATGCCATAAAAGAATAGTTGGATTTGGCTCAATAGTTAATAAATCTATAAATTAGTTATAAAAGTTACGAAATTAATTGATTCCTCAAGATCTTACAAATAGTATTGGATTATGAACAGGAAATTTATTAAATTAAAATCAGAGGAAGCGACGTACATAATAAAAAGTTCCAGTACAGTAAATATTCAGCTACATATCTAGATAAACGAAATGCAGTTCTATTTGCATCAATCTTTTATAAATCGTTCATTCAGAACAATTGCATTTTCTTTTCTGTTGCAAAATGGACAGGGAAAACTGGGTCAAGTATTATTCTCGGGACCGGCCAGGTCAAATCTGCCTCCTTTGTACAGTTTTACTATTCCCGTGTGGTTTCAAACAGAACCCTACTGTGTAAGTTATAGTATTTTCCGAAACATGAAAGCTTCAATTCTTGGCACTACCCCCTTCTAATTAACTGTAGGGATTTGTGAACAATAGGCACCCTCATTAAAGGCCTAGAAACAATACTGTCAGGTTTTCTTTCTTTTCTGCAGATTGTTCAGTCCACTGTCCTGTATCGTCATCAATATTTGTACCCCGCTATGCTATTGTTGTAATGTGTCCATTTTTAAACGACAACGGTCATTCGTGCCACATCAGAAGAAAGTGCACTATTTAAATACACTTACTGTGGGATTAGAGAACAATAAGCGACCTTCATTACGAAAGGACTCATTGTAAAGAGAAGTTGAGGGTCGCCATAGGTAATGACCATCGCATCAAATTCACTTCTTTATCACCTCCAGTTTCATATAAAACTCTGCATATGACAAAGTGTTTCTCACTCCAGTCGTCATGAGCTTAGAATACCGTATTTTACTGTAGCGATAAGGTTCCAATATCCATATATCATGGTATAAATGGCGATATAAACGTTTTGAAGTGATAGAGGGTAAAAAATAACTTGTGCTAGAACAGTTTGGAAGCAAATAAGCAAGGTTGTCACTCAGGAGTAACCTGACATCACACAGGTAGAAATGACTATACTCATCGATTTTAGCCTGTTGAACGCGCGCGCACACATCCACACACATTTGCACGTACACACAGGGGTTAAAGCCGTATACTATGCGTTGTATATATCTGCAGCGAGAGGGTGGATCTGTGTAAATATGTCATGCTTTCAACCTCAACCCCTTTAGCGATTTTATCATCCCTTAAAACACCGCCCTTACCTTATTGCAACTGTAAAAGACAAACATAATGTAATTTATCGGTCCCTTAACCAGTATTAATGTGGTCTGAAACAGATAAAATCTGTAGTAGCGACGAGGATGGTAGACTATAATGTCAAGTTTACTGGAGGGAAAATGTGTTTGAGATTACAGTACTAAGTTCTAAAGTGAAGTTAAAGTTAATTAGATATCTGTATAATATAGAATGTTTATTTCCAATTTAAACATTTCAATATTATTATTATTATTATTATTATTATTATTATTATTAAAGAGGCATGAAAACGGGGACTGTAGAGGAAGTGCATAGGCCTAATGATGTGATTCATAACCTGTACTCTTCACCGAATATAGCAAAAGTAATTAAATCACAGAGGTTGAAATGGGCTGGGCATGTTGTGCGCATGGGAGAGGAAATACATATCTCAATAGGCTAATATTGACTAGGAGACCCGAAGGGAAAAGACCACTTGGAAGGCCCAGACGTACGTGGAAGGAGAATATTATAATTTTAAGGGAAATAGAATTTGCGGGGGATGGATTGTTGGATGAAGTTAGCACAGAACAGAGTTGGTGGGCTCATGTAAGCGCGGCAATGAACCTCTGGGTTCCATAAAACAAGTTAGATAATATTCCTTTAGCTTGATTAAGAATTGTCTATTGCCATTGAGTAAGTATTATTATTATTATTATTATTATTATTATTATTATTATTATTATTATTATTATTATTATTATTATTATTACTTCACATGATCGTTTTAGCACTTATTCGTTAAAATTTTCAACGAAAGTAAACAAATTTGAAAAGGTTGGTTTATGGTTATTTCCCGATGGACTATACTGCAACTTAGACCTGTGATCGTTGCCAGGAGTTTATTTACATGCCAAAGAACCTACAGACGTAGAACTGTCACATTTATGCATCAAACTGGACCGGGATCGAACCGACCTTGAGTACAAAAAGCCAGGGCCATACCAAACGCAAAAAGAAGCAATGAATGTAATTTTTAGGTATTATCTTTCAATTTAATTCTTTCAAGAATAACATTCCTCGGAAAAGAGCAATCAGGGTGTCTCGCCTTGACTATAGTTCCCTACATATGTCCCACGCTGCAAGTCAGAGATATCACTAATCCGCAGACTCTCAGTGCTTCTATATAGGCCTTAGTTCTTAGATGTGAGATTCCCGGATCTTAGATAATCGGCACATACAGGTGCCATGGTTCCCAGCCTTAAGCATCAGTCGCCTTTAACCCAAGATAGCTCTTGTTCTTTTTTATTATTAATTTTTATTATTCATATAACCACCAGAGGAATATACTAGTTTTAGAAGCCCCAGTGATCAAATAGGTTCTGGGTGCCCGCAGAAAAAAAAATGTTTTTGTTCGACCATTTTATAATATGCTTATTACATGTGAAAGGATTCAAACTGGCAACGTACAAAATGCACCACGTCATATCCAACAATAGTAACAGTGATAAAAATAATAAAACCGTATAGGAAAATGTGGAATAATGATGATAACAATAATAATAATAATAATAATGATAACAATAATAACAATAATAATAACCATCATCATTATCAGTACGGAAGGATAAATTACTATAAGCCTACAGACATTAAAGTATTTCACAGCTACAACAAATAAATTAAACTACAAAATTTATCACAGGTCTATAATGCATTGTGTTTATACTGTAGAATATTTGGCACGGTAGGCCTATGCCTGGAAGTGCTTCTTGTTGGGTCACTTAATACAGAAATTCTGGTAAGGACGAATTATGAATAACATACAATAATAGGATTATAATTAGGGATGGGTCGATACCAGATTTTCTCGATACTCGATACTCGATACCGATACATGATTTTTTCCTCGATACTCGATACCTTCAACATTTCCAGTTTCAATAAATAGATACATTAAAAATTAAAATTTGAGAGAACTGTGTAATACAAACTAAATTTATGTCTGCATATTTAATGAGACAAAATTTAATATCATCAGTAGCCTATAATTATTTTTAAACTCTACATTAAAACTATAATTAGTTTTTTAAACAGTCCACTTACAAGTTTTTGTTTAAAAATACTACCATTCTCACTTAATTGCAGAATTGCTGAATTACAAAAGTATCGAAAAAGTATCGAGCGAGTTTTCTGAAGTATCGTTCGATGCCGATACCATGCAAGTATCGAGAGTATCGAGGTATCGAAAGTATCGAGGACCCATCCCTAATTATAGTAATAGTGAATTCTTACTTTTAATAATACAAATATTATTATAGTCCCCAGTATCGTTGATGCGGTTGTAATCATCACCGTAAGCTTCTTAGAATATTCTCAAAAGGAGTTATCTAGTTTATAAAACAACTTCAATAATAATTTGTTATTTAGTAATTACCTACGTTATATGACCCTTAAAAGACAAACAGCAACAATTTAGCAACCAATGCTACTATTAAGCTAAGAGGTGTGTTTTATAACATGTATTATTACTTTAACGCTCAATAAAACTGCTTCATCCGTTAATTTTCTTACACAGTAACACATTAATTTTATATAGTAATATTATATAGCAATAAAAGAAAGTGTGCAGTAAACACAATTACATGGGCGGTTATACGAGAGCAAGCCAACAATAAGCATTCGCACACTTTTTTATACTTCAATTAAATAGCAGCGGCCTTACAAATGCATTGTTGAAGTGAAACTTCTTTAGCCGCGCTAGGAGTGAATCGAGAGCTAACCCAAACTTGCATTACGAATAAAATCGTCACGAAATTGTTACACACAAAATCGTTACGAAATTAGTGGGGCTGTGACGGAACGGACTCCACAGAAAACAATCAACTCAATGATTAGGCTTATCCAAAATTTAAAAAATCCAAAAATCCAAATTTAAAAAATCTAAAAATCCAAAATAAAATTACGGGAGCGCGCGGGGGAAAGGTATCAGGCTTTGATTGGGGAGCTATTACTACTTCGAGCTAGTTGCATGGTGAGCCCTTCACCATTATAAAAAATCCAACATTTAAAAAATAAAAATCCTGAATTTTAAAAATCCAAAATTTAAAAAAATAAGAAATCGAAAATCCGAAATTTTAAAAATCTAAAAATCTAAAAATCCAAAAAATAAAAAATAAAAAATTCAAAGATCCAAAATTTAAAAAATCCAAAAATTAAAACAAGTTTCACTTCTGTCGCGTGGCGTTTCACGCACTCTTTTTTTCAATAGCCCCATGCTTTTCAATGCACTGTTCCAATAGGTTCTGGGTGCCCGCAGAAAAAAGTTTTTGTTCGAACCATTTTATAATATACTTATTACATGTGACGTAACGGAATGATAATGATATCCAATACGATATAAATTTTTATTATAAAATTGGTGTGGTATCGATTATTATCGAACACGAAACGATCTTGAAACCTTGAGATCAGCAAATGAAACTGCGGTAATAAACAACTTGAATTGAAAATAAAATTTATTCTTATCGTGTTAATTCTCAATATTTTACTAAATTTAAATAATTTCGTGTTGTAAAAATCCGTTGGTTTAAAGAAAACGACCAAGTAGAAGTTTCGATTTAACCGGACGCCATCAGCTGCCACCTGTCGCAGAAGATAAGGACTACGAGAACAGCTAATTGCAAAGGGTAGCTGTCTCCGTTTGAGTGAATCTAAAATCTCAAAACATGAACATTTAACTATGGACAAACAAAAACAGTCGTATGGAACTTGCCTATAATGGCAATTAAAATACTCGTATCAAAATATGAAATTCGCTTCACTCGTTTCATAAACATAGGCTACCCGTATCTTAATAAATGACATTATAGGCTCGTTGCATAATGTACTAATGTGAATGAGCAGCAAGCCATTTATGTACCGCAGCTTTCACGTCTTTCTCTGCACACTAAAAGAACCAAAATTATAGTAAAATATTCATTGACTGATGTTAATACAGCACCTTTTCATGTGGGTTTTTCAAACACAATTTTACCTATTAAGATACCTGAAAAAAGATATAAATTAAAACGACGATTTCAAATATTTTCACGATTTTCATAGCCTTTTAAGCGATCCTAAATAACTAATTGACTGAACAAGAACTATGACCCGCAGCTAAAATCATCCAAAAACCAAGTGTTTGAACACCACATGAAAGATAGCATATTTTTACTGTGGTTAAAATTCCTTGATATGTTGTAGGTGTAACATCATCAGTATTTGCTGTTTTCTTTTTTAAGTAAGTCACCACAGAACTAGGTAATTACCACCATGTGCATTAGTGGAAATAGTGAAAGTTCCTTTCAGGGAAAACGGGCTGAAATTACCAGAATCAATGCTACATACATATAATAAAACGAAACATATAATAAAAATGGAACTTTGTGATAATTAATGGGCTACAGATTCCTCGGTTAATAAAATAACTCCATTCCATTATTAAACTGATGTAGGATTAAATTAATCCAACAACATTCTGTAAAACCAGTAGATTAAACACTGTTGCAGAAAGTGACAGCAATGATTGATCAGAAAACGAAATAGAATTCTAGTAAGCGTCGTCCTGCACTGGTTAACCTCTTCATTCGTTTATTGATCCACAAGACGAACTGAAATAGCTCTCCCAAGAGGCGAAATCAAATGATGATGTAATTGGATTCGATTGACTTGTTATTATACAACCATAATGAATAGAATGAGAAAGTGTGATGACTTCGCCGCTAATACAATGGTAGGTATAGGGAGAGCGGCGGTCCACCGAAACACTGGCAGCACCTTCGTTTGCGTTTCAACTTCTCAATGCTGCGTCATGATAGTTTGGCATCTTATGATTAAACTCGCAATCTTTAATTAACCCTTGGTCCTATTTCTGTGAAATTTGTGCAGAAATAATCTGCACAACACAGTCCTTCTGATGGTTAAAACAGAGACTTAAAAAATGCGGACATAAATGTTTTTATTTCATTATATAAGCATCACCAATTACACAAAATTCATGGAGGGTGAAACGGAATTTGACTATGCGACAATTTTTTTCATTTTTGTGTCCCGTAAAAACTTCAAGCGAGAAAGTTTTAGGGAAATATTTCAACTTTATTTTAAATTCAGTACCACCTTTATATCTTGAATGGTTTACGAGTAATTGAGTGGTAATTATTCCGGGCGCTCAGCTCTCTGAATGATGTGAGACGATCGTGAAATGTTGAGGGTGAAGCAAATTTGACTATGCGACATTTATTATTTTATTTTTGTGTCCAGAAAGAGATTAAGGGTGTAAGGTTTAGTGAAATATTTGGATCTTATTATAAATTGAGTACCACCTATATATCTATAATGGTTAACGAGTAATAGTAATTACTCTAAAGCTAAAGCTATCAGAATGGTATTGAGGTATTAGCAGGCATCTTTTCCATAAAATACCAGCAATAACGTAAAAAATTTTACATAATTTATTCGTGGTCTCAATAATAATACTATATTAACTGACTACTTGTACCCATACTGCAAGATTGACCCGCTGAGGAAAAGGAATGAATGAAGCTTTTTTCTAACTTAGTAAGTCTCACTACTTTTATTTATGCATTTATTGGATTATTTATTTATCATATTTTCTGTTCACTTATGTTAGTAATTTTTATGTATAATTATCATAGCAAATGTCTTATTAGTTTAATATCTTGTTCCTTTTTTTAATAATATAATTTAACAACATAAGACGTACATCAGTTACAGCGAACGTGAATGGTCGAGGGTTTGAGCAAATAGCGGGCTGTAGTTAAGGCAATAGGATTTAATTTTTTTATGAAAAAAATCAGGGAAAATGCTTTGAAATATTGTGTGATATATGTAGAATGCGTTGCATCACAATTTTTGCGTATGTGCGTCTTTATCGGATGTTGAAACGCCAATTTTAAAGATCACGCGCCCTATTTTTGTAGTGCTGCTTATGAAATTTTCCGTGCCCTGCAATTCACAAATCATCCCTTAGTTTATATTATCTCTGTTCACATAATTTGTACACATATCTACACTTTTGACCGTGTTTCACCTACATAACTTACCCCATACAGCCAGGAGAAAATTAATATTATTATAAATAATATTACTATTAATACAATAATAATACAAATTAATACTCAGTAATATGCTATACAATGTAATATTAATATTAATTTATAAAATATCCCTTAGCTGTTTTCTACCCTAATTATACGTTGTTATTTCTATACAAATGTACATACTTTAACAAATTCTCATCAAATTATACTAACATACCATCTACCCTATTTTCTAGGCAACAAAATATTAGATCAAATCATCCCTTAGCTGTTTCATACCTATATTATATAATTGTTCATTGCTTGTGAACATCTTCGATTTTTTGAAAGATGTGGAACGAAATGTTACGGTCAAGCTTCTTGGAATCTGAGAAATTACTGTTACACACGGCCATGTTTATTTTTGGAGATGAGATCTTCCAAGACGTGTAAAGCAGCCCGAAAATTGTCAGAAGTATCTAACAATTCAATTTAGATAAGGTGAGTCATTTTGAAATAGATTAATGTATTATTTTGTTTAATAATGTTTGCAATTTTTCCTATACCGCCCGTAGTAATCTTGCTCCCGCGAATCTCAAGCAGAGTAACTGCTACCTAGCGGCGGAACCAGTGAACTACCTCAGTCATCACACTTTCTCCTCTATTCATTATGATACAACTGTTGAACCGAGTTTTATGTGAAGAAGGTATTTAATTTATCATTCCCATCATAGGCTAGAATACTATGAAAATCAATGTCATGAGAACAAAAATAAACTTGACTTTATTGTTTTTGATAGGATGTCCGTATATTGACACTCTTCGAAATCTTATTAAATAATTAGGCCTATTCATTTCAAATGAAACAATTAATTAGCATCCCTCGGATTTTAAGTTTTAAAATTATCTGAACGTCTCTGTCACAATGAAAAATCGGCATATAGGCCTAAATTATTAAGAGTTCCTTTACCGAGTCTGAATACTGTAACGGTTCGCGGGTTACGAAACCAATTACAGCCACGGTGTCGCTACAGTCAGAGCAGAGATTATCTTCAGTATCATCGGGGGCAAAATCTGGGTATTTATAGTTCTTAGAAACAGTCTACTTTATATTCTGATGCAATCAAAACTCCCTGGTTAACTGGTAAGAGTGTTGTTTATTTTAATATAATTACAGAACAGTTAATAGGCTTTTTGCAGAATATTCGTCGTATGTGAACTTTGACTTCAGATGAGTGGATCTCGCTATTAAGGTGTCTTTCTCCCTAACCTCGTGTATTCACTAGAATACCTTGTAAAGTCGTTGATTCACTGGTACTTACAGTTTGATACACACTGAATTTAAGTTGGTACTCAGCTATAATTAAGCCGTACCTCAAACCTGAATATATTCGTAGATTTAAATACTACTGCAGTAAATGATACTTAAATCATTTACTGACCGAAGAATATTAATAGCTTCCCGACTTCTACTAAGTCGGAAGCTGGATGCTGAGAAGATCGCTCCGCTCAACCGGAGCGTAGACGAGAGAGTGTCGATACCATTTTCTGCGTGTCCCCACTTCTCATCGTTCAAAGTCCAATACGCCTTGTATTTCTTTTAACCTCTAATAGCTATGTTTACATCAAATTACATTGTGTTTCCGAATCTTCGGACACAAACCCTTATTTCATTGGCTAATGCTCCTTACCCAGCATAGACGCTACTACACGTGGCTAGCAGTGCTTGGCCACGCTGTCAGTAATAAGAAATGATGCTAGATTCCCCGAAGCGCTATAGAGTAAGAACTTTCCCACTTACTAAGTCTTTAAATTTCAATAGAGTCAGTAAGCTCTCCTTTCTCTGCGTTTTTAGTTCAATAGCAGTGAGTTTCGTGATGAATGACTGTCTCCTACACCCCACTGAGACCCTTTAGTCTAGTTCTTAAGTCTATTCTTACGTTCCGGGAAATCCGTCTCGTTTCAATATTCACACAAGTCCAACCGGAATATAATATTGCAAATATTATGTTCTTATTCCATTTCTGCTGTAACTTGTTCAGATAATTTTAGTGAATTTGACTTATTCCTATAATGTTATTAGAAATGCAAAGCCATAATTGATTAATATTTATCTTATTATTCTAATTAATAAGTTTATATAATAAACTTATTTTGTTCATTATAATGATATGGGCGGAGTAATTCAATTGCAAAATAGCAATCGTCTCACATGCCCAAGAGAATTCTACGAAAATTTATGTTTTGTATTCAAAATTTCAAATTTACGGAGTAATTCTGTTTTACTCCTGACATGAAGTGCTTAGTGTGACGTAAGTGAGCAGAGTTTGTTGTGGATCCCAGCACAATGACCTTCGTGCTAACTCGTATTCTATAACATGGAATATTTTCCAACCTTCTCACAGTACTACTATTTGTTTTGATGAGTGAATGACATTTCCTATACCTGGCACAACTGCTTCATTCATACTTCACATACTACAATATTTTCTTACTCTCTCTCACACCACACCCTTCGCACACGGTAGGCTATCTTAGATCATGACCACATATACCTCACCTCATCAGGTAATAATGAAACATTAATACAAAACCTAATTTACCCTATGAATACAAACACTTGAAAACACTTACTAAATATATTCTAACCTAGATAAAAGCGCGACCGGATATATTTGGTACAACGTCCAGATTTAAAAAGAGATAACAACAATAAAAGATCGACGGATTTAAGTGTCGAGGTCCATATTACAATTAAATAACAACAATATAATCGGCATAGGATATATTTTATGCACGTCCCAAGAATTTCACATTTTAGAGGTTATATTGAAAGCCTACATTTCGCTTCATGTTTGCTCCGCGGACATGCATACTTACAATAATAATACCCTCAGTTTCAGTGCCTTAATTCTAGTGAAATGACCCAAGCCTCTTATTCAATGTTGTTTTACCTATTTAACTGGTTATTCTTTGTATGGCCTCACAAATGAAAGATTGTACCGTCCCACTACTTTATTAGTTTTAGGATCAGTCACTTCATAACAAATTCCATTAGAAATGTTAGTCACTATAAACGGTCCTCTATTACACTAACTAGAGATGAGACATTCTTTTATTTACTGCATTTGACAGATTCTTTTCCCTCTTTTTCTTTTTCTTTTTCTTTTTATGTTTGTGGTAGTGATGTTTAGGTTTCTTTTGTGGTTCCTTAATAGGCGTGGTGCGGCCCAATTTACTCCTTAAAATTTCTAAGATCTCAGATTCTCGCAATTTTTCAGTACCTTCTTCTCCATTTTCCTCACTATGATTTCCCTGATCACGGACCTCTGTCTCACACATTTTTATCTCATAACTTGATCCTACTTCGTATACTTCCTCTACAAATGTATTATTAAATTCATCAATTTCCGTGCGTTTCTGATACTGATCTGGCGTTCCGCCATTCTGATTCTCAACATTATTGCTTGGGCTCGATAGGCCTACATTCTGCATAATTGAAAATTCTTCCCCCTCATTATCTAATTGCACAGTTGATAAACTTTCAATAATAGAGCATTCGTCTTGGAAAGCTAATTCCCGTTCGGAGCATGTATGATGAACTGTTGCATGAGTCGTGAGAAACGGAATTTCAGTACTTTTACTTCCATCTACGAGAACTTGTATCTTTAAATTTCCTATATTTGCTTCAATCTGCGGTGGACATAAAATTTGTTGGTTTGACGTTTTATTCAAATCATAAGACACTTCTACCGTATTTATATTATTTCTGTTTGTTTGTGGGGAGTCCCCTGAGGTCACTGGGCACGAGTTAGATGAGATATGACCTATTATCGCATCTATACTAAGTTTAAAGCCTCGGGCTGACACCTGTCATTTCCTACACCAGCTGTGTCGGCTTGAGAGTGATGAAATGCATTCACACTAGGATCTAATCTTTGTTGTGAATCTGGCACGTGGTTACAATTATCCGTCCCGTTATTTTGATGAGGAATGTACCGACCGTCTTGTAACTGTCCATATCGGTAAACCTGATCTACATTTCCTCTCTCTTGTTCCTGGAAGGCTATGTGATTTATTCCCACGCTTTGAGGTCGTGACCTATTTCTGTCATCAGTGTGATTATTGTTGGTGTTACGTAAACCATTATTATTATTCTGGTTTTCTCTGTAACTATTATTATTTATCCTCTCATTCCTTCCATTTCCGTAATTAGAATTATTCTGATTTCTTCCGTTATTAGTCCACGGCTTATTTCCCCTGGCATCCTGATAACCTTGTGTAGGCCTACCATTACTGTCATTATAATTCTCATTATTTCGGCTGGCACCTGCGTACTGTGCTTGATTTCCTCCACGGTTTTGCGTATTATGGTACCGCTGATAACTATGGAATTTCTTTATGGCTCTCTCGCCCTCCTCAAACTCCGTTAACAAGCTAAGCATCTGCGAGTAAGATTGTGGTCTTGCCACAGTTAACAATTTATGAATATCTGGACCGAAGTGTTTCATTGCAATTTGGATGACCTCTTTTTCGGAAACTATATTTAGCGACTTGGCTAATTTTATGAGTCTTACGAAATGTTCAGTACACGACATTTTCCCTTGTTCATTATAGTGCCCTGAATAGAGTTCAGTCCTAGCTTCACTCTGACGAGAATCGCTCCAATATTTATCCATAAATAGCTTTTTGAATTCTTGGTACCCAGTTCCTTCTCTCATTACCACCGGCATCCAGTCTTTGCAACTACCTCCAAGCGACCTCTGAACAACTAATATCTTAAATTCTTCTCGAATGCCTTTAACTTTAAAGTATGTCTCTAGCTCTCTTATAAATTCATGAGGATTAGCATTTTTCTCATCATTATAGTAAGGCAAAGGCCAATCTAAGTCCGCGATTTTATTTACATGAGTATTATTATAACCAGTTACTGGGATAACAACATTGTCGTGTAGGCCTAGGTCACCTCGCGAATTTTCTGATTCTAGGCTTATGCTCGGAGTCCTCGGTTCACCATCTTGACTCCCGTGTGGGTGGTTATTTTCCCCATTCGAACAATGAATTAATTGTGAACAAACCCCTCTACCATTAGCCTGAATTCCGGTACAAGAAATGTCATTACTCATCCTACTTATTTTATCAGCATGATCACTAACCTCTTTAGTCACATTATTCTGTACTGCAACTATTTTATTTAGTTTAGTTTCAATGTCATTTACCTGCCCTTGAATATTAGTACTGATTACCCCCATATCCACTGACAAAGCTTGAACTAATTTATCCTCTAAGTTTTTATTCTGAGTTCTTATATCCTGCTCTATTTTCTGTTCCAACTGTTTTCTATTTTCTTCGACTTTGTTTTGCACATGGTCGATCCTTTTAGTTAATTTTACAGTTGTTACTTTACATTCGTCTGAGAGTTTATTTACCCTATCCTCAGTTTTCTTTGATTTATCAGATAATTGGTCAATCATTAACCTCATCTCACTGGTACTCCTATCCAATTTTTCCCCTAATTCTTCAGATAATTTTCTATTTTCCTCTTTACTGTCTTTTGTATTCCTATCCATCTTTTCAGCTAATTTACTGTTATTTTCTTCTAACTGTTTAGCTAATGTCCTACTATTTTCCTCTATTTTGCTATCCATCTTTTCAGCATTCCTATCCAATTTGGCCATCATCGCCTCCATTAACGCAGACATTCCTTCTATCCCCTTTACTTGGTTCGACATTGTATTTTCACAAGGCCTATCTTCCTGAACTAATGAAATCTCTGGTTCCCTCTCCTCACTAGTCTCCTGATTAATTACTAGGCTTTCGTTATCTAATAGCATTTCAGATTCATTACTATTAATTTCCTGGTCACCTACTACAATTTCGTTCCCTTGGATTTGATCTACCTCACTATTAGTTAGCACATCTTGACTGTTATTCATTTCCTCAGTTTCCATATTTGAAATTACGGCTTTTCCGTTCCTTAACGTCATCATTTCTACACAACCCTAGCTTTATTTATTGCACTGGGATCACTCAATATATAAAAAACATGCTCACTCACCTTTGCATACATATAAATCATACCCTTCACAAAACACAAATACATATAATACCCTCTTATAGCTAGCAATAATACCCTCTTATAAACTATATTTTTACAAGGCTTTTTTTTTTTTTTTTTTTTTTTTACTGCTGCTCCGGTATTCTATCTTCGGTCTGCCCACTCCTGATTCTTCTTACTCGGATCTTGAATTTATCTATCCCGTTAATCGTTGCAGTGTCTGTAGTCTCTACTTAATGATGTGTGTAACAGTTATTGTTTTAATTTAAAATATTCTGAGTCAACACAATTTAGCTTCGAGCCTTTTCAAGCCCCACAGATTGGGTAAGCCACGTATGTAACGGTTCGCGGGTTACGAAACCAATTACAGCCACGGTGTCGCTACAGTCAGAGCAGAGATTATCTTCAGTATCATCGGGGGCAAAATCTGGGTATTTATAGTTCTTAGAAACAGTCTACTTTATATTCTGATGCAATCAAAACTCCCTGGTTAACTGGTAAGAGTGTTGTTTATTTTAATATAATTACAGAACAGTTAATAGGCTTTTTGCAGAATATTCGTCGTATGTGAACTTTGACTTCAGATGAGTGGATCTCGCTATTAAGGTGTCTTTCTCCCTAACCTCGTGTATTCACTAGAATACCTTGTAAAGTCGTTGATTCACTGGTACTTACAGTTTGATACACACTGAATTTAAGTTGGTACTCAGCTATAATTAAGCCGTACCTCAAACCTGAATATATTCGTAGATTTAAATACTACTGCAGTAAATGATACTTAAATCATTTACTGACCGAAGAATATTAATAGCTTCCCGACTTCTACTAAGTCGGAAGCTGGATGCTGAGAAGATCGCTCCGCTCAACCGGAGCGTAGACGAGAGAGTGTCGATACCATTTTCTGCGTGTCCCCACTTCTCATCGTTCAAAGTCCAATACGCCTTGTATTTCTTTTAACCTCTAATAGCTATGTTTACATCAAATTACATTGTGTTTCCGAATCTTCGGACACAAACCCTTATTTCATTGGCTAATGCTCCTTACCCAGCATAGACGCTACTACACGTGGCTAGCAGTGCTTGGCCACGCTGTCAGTAATAAGAAATGATGCTAGATTCCCCGAAGCGCTATAGAGTAAGAACTTTCCCACTTACTAAGTCTTTAAATTTCAATAGAGTCAGTAAGCTCTCCTTTCTCTGCGTTTTTAGTTCAATAGCAGTGAGTTTCGTGATGAATGACTGTCTCCTACACCCCACTGAGACCCTTTAGTCTAGTTCTTAAGTCTATTCTTACGTTCCGGGAAATCCGTCTCGTTTCAATATTCACACAAGTCCAACCGGAATATAATATTGCAAATATTATGTTCTTATTCCATTTCTGCTGTAACTTGTTCAGATAATTTTAGTGAATTTGACTTATTCCTATAATGTTATTAGAAATGCAAAGCCATAATTGATTAATATTTATCTTATTATTCTAATTAATAAGTTTATATAATAAACTTATTTTGTTCATTATAATGATATGGGCGGAGTAATTCAATTGCAAAATAGCAATCGTCTCAATACACTTGTGATGGATTTAGGTTACAGAAATGTTCTCTTATATTTCGGTAAAAACACACAACCATCCATCGTATGTATCGCTGGTAACTGGATTTGTCAGCAGAATTTTAAAGGAGGCTTGATTAGAAGTTCATATGATTTTCATATCTAATTTAGACTGTTCTCTCATTTTACTTTTAGAATGCGCTATTCAGCTAATTCAAGGCAAACTAATCCCTACACTTGAAGTATAGCATAAAAAAAATATATCCTGATTAATACCTTAACAGGAATAGGGTGAGGTCTGAGAATTATTCGGTAAGTGGGCTATCCTACCATGTTAGTAATTTCGTTTCTTAAGTTATTCTCTCATTACATTATTAAATACAGTGCACAATAGACTGTAGAATTTTGAGCAACCGTATATAGCCTACTATATACTTTTAGGATCTATGAATGTCCTTTCTATAGTTCCTTGTTTTCATTTCTTGTGACTGTTTGCGTTCACTACTTTCCTGCTATTTTCACCATTAAGGTTCCCCATGGAATTTTGCCTATGGTCCCACATTATTATTTGAAATAATTTGTTAAAAATAAATACAGATCACTGTAGTGCATTCATATTTAATGGACTTCTACCTCCTGTTATCATTATATGGCCTTCCTTCCACCTTAAGAGATGACACTGTTACCACAGTCCTGAAAAAGTCCTTGCAGTACTACATAATCATCTACGGATGAATTAATACTGTTACTTCTTTCTCGTTTTATTCATGTTATTTTAATAAACTGCAACATTTGAATGGGTATTAACATTCATTGTGTGTATTATGAGTCCATAGAGACTACCTCCGTTAGGAAAATAAAAATACCGATTTTATAATTTTTGTATGCCTATAAATAGGCCTACACACTCAGAAATAATGGCTGAGCGTTGCTCACAGAACAACATCCAAACATACATTGGTTAAAAATATTACTACAAAGCTGTAATACTGTACATATGTATCTGCTTAATATTATCAACAAGAATGACAGATACGGTACTTTTGAATAGAAATAAAATTACGGATTCTTAAGTAATATAATTTTTTATTCTGGGTATGCATTAAACACAAATAGTAGGCTATATCAGGGAATACACCACAGTATATATTTTTATTCAATGCTACGATAATAAAGTATTCAAAATAATGCTGCAATTTTTTTATTGTACAATCTACCAGGAACTAACCCAAGCTCTGTAAGCACTACAATTGATAACAATTGATAACAAGAATTGTACACAGAGGAAATAGAAAACCAGTTCAAAATTAAGATATTTTAATACGTTGACGCACACTAAATATTTATGAAAGTTCAGCAAATATAAGTCATATAAATGCAAAATGGTTATGATGAATAAAACTCGCGGTATACGTTATTAGTGCTACAACAAAAGAAATGTTTAATTATTATCAATAATTTGTTTTTACAGTATTTAACAAATCCTAGTTTTATGAGTATTTTTTAAAACTATATATTTTGATTTCTCAACTATAGGAATCTAGTCGTAGTCGAGGAAAATAATAATAGACCGAAGCAAAGTTGCATTTAAATTTAAAGAACGGTACTTTTAAGAACTTTTAGTAGGACCCGTAATTTTCGAATCCTTTTAAATAGTTTAGAGTCATAATAATAAAATATTCAGAAAACAAGTTTCGTTTAGTACCCTTAATTCTGTGCATAGGTTTCCAATATTACTTTTGGGAAATACCTTTTTTATGTAGTATACTATATAAACTTTCCAATAGAAAGTTTGAGCAAAATTGTATTAACTATTTCAACTCAAACAAGACCAAGAGGGGCTTGCATTATTATTTTTTTTAATATGGAAGGAACGATCTTTAAACCGGTATTATACCTATTCATTCTGAATACACAAGAAATGATCATCGATAAAGTAAACTACATTACTTGGATCAAGACAAACCTGTCAAATTCTCAAGTTTGACAGATACATGGTTATTTGAAAATAGTTATAATTAATATACATTTTAATAATTATAATCTTAGTACATGTAATTGTTATTTCTTCGAGAAGCTAATGGAGGCGGAGCAGTAATTTTGACTCAATATAGAACCCATTGTTTTAACTATTTCTGTTTAGAAAAAGAAATCTGTGCTGCAAAATGCAAAATAAATCTATACATATTTTTGTTAATATTAGTATGCTATCATTCTCCTTCTGGCGAAAAAAATATATTATGCAACTGTATTTATAACATTTGGAAATTTTTATTCAATCTTAATTGTAAGATTTTAATTTTTGGCGACTTTAATTCACACTGTTATGAAATTCATTCTGATTTCAATGATGTGTTATTTAATGTCTAATTTTGGAATACACCACTAAGTTGAATGGCGGCCTAGAGTTAAAAATAATCAATGCAGTACTAATAATAATATTTTTACGAACCTAGAAGATGATTATATATGTTATGTTGGTGATATTATTGTTCTGATCACAGTAGAGTTTCTATATGATTTTAATTCATATTTTTCACATTTTGATAATGATCAATTTTATTTTAAGCGGAATTTTAATGATGAAAACCGTTATTTATTTATTTATTTATTTATTAACTAATGAGGACTCGTGCCATATTTATAATGCAAAGCAATTCCTAATAAGGCATGTAAAACTACTCCTGCGAGAAAATATTCCAGCACACCTGCAATAGTATAGACCTAAGTTCAGTGCACCCACAAATCAAATTTGTCGATTAAAGAATTAGTGGAAAGTGATTACGAATTCATATATTTCAAAGAATTTTAGGTATTTAGGTCGTTACAGAATTGTTTCGTCATTCTAACTCAAGAGAAACTTGCAAACTTAATAAAAAGTTCTTGTATAGATCCAATTTCCCACGGTCTACTGAGTATTTTCAGCTCCAACCTTTATTTTAATAAGTTATCAATTTATCACCTTAGCTTTTCCAAGCAAAGATAACCTCAGTGATACTGAATGAAGTGTACTTCCAGGAAAGGATTTTGTGAGCCATTCACACTGTTCCTCGAATGACCAGTGCTCCATTCATACGAGGCAGAGTGGGGCCGAACTTCATATTCATTCATGAACAGTGGCAACTATTTTTCAACCAACATCTTAAACAAGAGTATGTATCATGAACTTTAGTACACGGAGTTTGTTCCAGATTATGCTCTAAACTAAAGAGTTTCATTCTAAATCGAACTACTGAATCTCATTTAACATTACATGTAGGCTACTACTGACTGGATTTATTCAATTAGATTACAATATTGCTATCTTTGAGTACCGTATACATTAGGCCTAATCATAGCACTAATTCAAACTAACAGAAGGAGAGTTAAAAGGGTATCTCAAAAACACGTCAAATAAGGGGAAAGGCAACAAAGAAAACTGATTTAGACAAAGTAAAATATAGGCAATAAAAATTAGACCTAAAGAAATAAATAAAATACATATAAGGCTCTAATTATGGACGTCCAAATCCAACAGTAAAATTCAAATCCCAGATTAACCGGACGAAGTGAAATGACGAGAAAAAAACGCATCTAAGTACCTGCCATTAAGTATTACAAAGATAAATACCATCTAAATTCCAGCACAGTAACAGGATTAATGATTGGATCACGTGGTATAATCCCAAAACTCTCCAAAAATTTCGGTCTGCACAAAGTCATCCTTGCATACATATCACTTGTGGCACTTGAAAGGAACTATTACCTTTTTTTCGGATCCATGCCTGTGGACCATGACATTTAGTTTTAAGTTTGTCTGTCGTGATTTATTTTATACAATGTTGATGTTTCAATATTTAATTTATACTATGTTTTATTTTGTACGCATAAACCTATTGTTCTTGGCTTTTAAAATACATAAAGAGGCACTCTTTGTCATTGGCTGCCAGCAGGTATTGCAGGACATAATTAAATAATGCGAAATACTATGAAAGTTGCACCCTACCAGCTGTTACAGATTCAGGGCAATGGAGCAGTGCAATGTTTGTTTTCATCTCCTGAATATTTCAAACCAAACTCCGCATTATGTCAGTTACATAATCACAAGGCCCGAGTTCGATCTCCCTGGGAGGCTTGATTATCCAGACTGGATTAATTGCCGTTTGTGTAATCTCTGGTGGCCAAAACCAGGAAAATAGATACAATATTGTTTACGTCACGAATTACGTGGCATTTCCACAGCCTGCTGTCTCCTTATGCATTTCGATATAGGTCTATACACAGTAATCCAAGGAAATATGTTAATGGCTAATGAAAATTATATGAAGTTTTTAAAATCGCTATAGGGACAGTGGAAGTTGTGGAATAAGAGATATGGGAAACTGGTTAATTGGAAAACTGGTGCTTAGCGGACCAGAGGTGAAAATTATGTTATGAGTCATTTGGCTATTATAGTCTGACTTCCCTTCGTTTGAAGAGCAAGTCAATATAAAAATCTTTCATCGAGAACATTTTGAAATTCCACAAAATTATTCGTAGCTATAAATGGAGGTTGTAGAATAGGTTAATTTTTAAAAAAATGCTTGAACAATTGGCATTTTAGTTTACACAGTTTACACAGAGTCCATACATTCCGTAGATTATTGCATAGCCAAGTCTTAATATTAACTGGTGACATTTAATTTTGGTAGTTTAGCAGGTTTTACAGTCTTGTTTACTCAACAATGTTACGTACCGTAGTAGGCCTAGTTGCGAACAATTGGTTAAAATATCTCTGATCACGGTGCAAACCCAATAATATAAAATTTCAAATCGTTTTGATCAGTATGTGCATCAAATATTATATTCCAGATAATCTAGTAAAGTAGGCCTACTATTAAGTATTGAACAAATGATATACAACATTTATATCATTGGTGACATCCGTCCACAACTACTAACGTTATAAGTCATTTTAAGAGAATATTTTGAATATTCTTTACTAATAATGAAAATTTGTATATTTGTGAAAATTTACCCACGATGCCAAAGAATAATACTGTTGTTCTCAGATTTTCAAGATGAATATCTGAACTTATAAAATCTTCCACTTGTGTTTTACCAATATTCTACTTAAAAATAACCAGTTTCCTTAGGTATATTTCCTTTTTCAATCTATTCAAATTGTTCGTAGAGTAAACAAGTCTGTGGTATTTACATTCAGTTATTAAGAGAGATATAAACAAATATAAATTATCCGGACATACATTCACTTATGTGCTTTCAGACGATGTATGTTCTGTTTTCCAATAGCTCTAAATAGTTTAGTCGAAAATAATGCAGAAATTGTATTGAAATACCTAATATGAACTTGAATAGTTGACTGTATAATATTTTCAAAGTTCTCATAAGGTATATTTTCAATATTTCTCTCGTACATAAAAAGAATAACTTACATATATTTTTAAACATAGTGAAAACTAAAAGAATTATAAGAGACCAGAATACGTATTTATTACTATAATAAATGTTATAGCTTATGAATTTCAGCTGAAGTAAAATATCAACATTGATATATAACTGAAAAAAACCCAAGCGGAGGAAAAAAATTAATGATTTGAACAGTTTCCCTTCCTTGATGTATAATTTGTATGCGATAAAGTTGAAAGCGTTATATTGAAGCCTTAAAATACACTTGCATAGCTCACGGTTCTAAGACTTCAAGCAAAGAAATTAAATTCAAACGCGTACTGCACAGAAATTGAATAAATAGAACATTAAAATCCAACCATGTGTTCCAAAACGTTCTCTTTATTTCATTTTTATTATTGAAGCTATATACTCCACAAGAAGAAATAAAAGTTCTACAGTGTGATCCATAAAAAACTGAAACTTTTGAAGACTTATAATTTTCCTATGGAAAATAATAACAAAATGAAATTGGGTTTTATGATCTCAGTGACTTTGGGGGAATCGATGTTGGTATTAATATTGGTACCCATATCATTCATCATTGTTGTTCTACAACAAATGATTAGTTTCTAGTCTCTAGTTTTTCTGTCACAAACGAAAATGCATTTCTCAATTAGGAAGCATGTTTTTCTTGTGAAAACATATTGGCAGACAAATTCATTGATTGAAACGCAACGAGCATTTCGAAAACAAATTTAATGTGCGCAATGTTTCCAACAATAAGGGAAACAATTTTATTAATGGCAAGAAAGCTGGAGATAACTGGCTCTCTCCTCAGCGAGACTGGGGAAATAAGACCTGCAATGAGTCAATCATGTTGATCATGTGGACTCAACAAAGAAATTATTGCGTCGGTTGAGCCAGGAGACAGGCTACTCATATGACACATGTCAGAGAGCTGGAAAGAAAGCACCCTTACGAGCATACAGAGTGCATGTAGTGCATGAATTAAAAGAACATATACAGAGTGTCTCAAAAAATGTACTAACACTTTGAATGAGTATAAAAATATTATTTATGAACATAGAGAGAAGTTTAAAGGCTTGAATTACAGAAGAAACATGTAATTAAAGAATCATGTTCGCAATGTTCAAATTGATGACCGTCATTGTCCAGACAAAGCTGGTGTCTCAAAAATCAACATAGAGACAAGTTTAAAGGCTTGAATTACAGATGCACAGATTACAGATTACACTACCATCGATAAGTACGAGCTCACTTCCATGCAGCTTATCCAAACACACGGATTGGACGAAGGGGTAGCAGGTAGCATTGAATACCCTGTGAGTTCTCCAGACCTCACGCCAATGGACTTCTTTTTATGGGGATACCTCAAGGACAGAGTTTATCGCACAAAACCAAGAACAATTGATGCATTGAAATTGGAAATTGGAAGACAATGTCGCGAAATTCCAAATGAACTGTGTCGTGGCGTTTGCGTTATCAGCTTTGTCTGGACAATGAGGGTCATCAATTTGAACATTGCGAACATGATTCTTTAATTACATGTTTCTTCTGTAATTCAAGCCTTTAAACTTGTCTCTATGTTCATAAATAATGTTTTTATACTCATTCAAAGTGTTAGTACATTTTTTTTAGACACCCTGTATATTGAGGAATCTCCCAAAAGTACTTTGTAATCCAGCACAGTTGGACATGTCTGCTATTATTAGTTTAAAAGTTATACGTATTTACAAATATTCAGTTTTATATGGATCACAATAGCTTATACTTAGGTTAGAGAAAGTAATGTGTTTCTCCCCCATGGCTGAGAAGCTATTCTGCTTGCGTTTCATCCAGATCCGGGATAGAATCCTGGCCGATTCATGGAAAATTTGTTATGTAAAAAAATGGAATTGGGGTAGGTTTCTCAGGGAGTTTACATTCCATGTTATGTATAATTCAACTACTGAGCCATCTTCATAAAAATGGTAATTGACTGACATACCAATAAATAATAATATGCTCATACAATAGAGTAGTAAATAATATGTCAATCACATCAAATCAACATATTTGCTTTCTACTAGGGATGGGTCGATATCAGATTTTTTTCGATACTTGATACCAATACATGATTTTCCCCTCGATACTCGATATTTCGATACTCAATACCTTCAACATTTCCAGTTTCAATAAATAGGTACATTAAAAATTAACAATTGAGAGAATTAAATTAATTAAGTGTGCATATTTAATGAGACAAAATTTAACATCATCAGTAGCCTATAATTGTTTTTAAGCTCTATATTAAAACTAAAATTAGTTTTTGAAACAGTCTACTTACAAGTTTTTGTTAAAAAATACTAGCATTCTTACTTAATTGCAGAATTACCAAAGTATCGAAAAAGTACCGAGCGAGTTTTCTGAAGTATCGCTCGATGCCGATACCAAGCAAGTATCGAGAGTATCGAGGTATCGAAAGTATCGAGGACCTATCCCTACTTTCTACATACGAAGGAGCCTGAGTTTTGTGGTGCAACACGTGGGTCGAGAAAAGTGTCAAGGTCATGGTGTCAGTGTCACAGCATGTATGTTGGAATGCCCGACTCTTTTACTGGGTCATACATCCCTTCAGAAGTACAAAAAAAAATCGAACACGGAAAGAGGCCGTTATCGTCCCTTACCTTTGCGTGGTTATCTCAGCCATCTACCTCCTTGCCGCCAGTGCAATAACTCTTTTGTTTTCTATAAAAAGCTTTATAACCAACTAAAAATACCTCACAGGGTGATAGAGGAGAATGTTCTCAAGAACATCTTGAATACTATGTTAATTACTATTTGTTTTATACAAGTGATTTGATTAATTTCGGTACTATTATATAAATGCAGGATTACTATTGGACAATTATGTGATCTAAATTTTGATTCAAAACTTTATAAAACTTCAACAGCGGATAATCCTGATTTTATAAAATATAGTGTCAACAAATTTAAGATAAAAATTAAAAATATATTTAATATCAATAATAAAATCTCATGAAGTCATAATATTTACCTTCCATTGAATCCATCTTAATTTCTTACATCTATTTCTAAATAAATATAAAAAATAATTGTAAAATAGAGTTCTGTTTTTTTATATTTCTAAACTCCAAATTTTAAATTTATTTTGTAAAATTTTTAAAACTGGTTTACAGTTTATCTATATTTTTTGTTGCATATATTGTATTTGTAAATTTCTTTGCCCTCTCTTATTAAGAGGTATGATAAATACAGTCCCTAAAAACGATCTTCGCTCACCATTGCCCCTGAGAAACTCACCGAAAATTTAACTCGAGACTTCAACTAATTACTTACTTACTCAATGGCAATAGACAATTCCTCAGCAAGCTAAAGGTATTTTATCTAATTTATGGAACCCGAAGGTTCTTTGCCACGCTTAGCTGAGCCCGCCATTCAATCCTATTCTGTGCTAGCTCCATCCAACAATCCCTCGCAAATCCTACTGCCCTTAAATCTAGCCTAATATTGTCCTCCCACCTACGTCTAGGTCTTCCAAGTGGTGTAACTACACAGTTGTTAATCTGTAACCTACCTGAGCAATTAAAAAAAAAATATATTAATGCACTTTCTTGTGTAAATATTGACGCATATTATATAATAGTCGTAATTTTACCTCACGTACGAACACTGTATAAAATAATGTGATGTTATAATCATCAGACTACCCAAGTTACGTAATTATGGCTTTTTAAAAGGAATTAAATTGAATAATAATTGAACTAATGGTGGTTTCTTGATGAATATTAGGAAATTAACTCTTAAATAACTTGTTCCAAGTACTGAAACTTTATTGAGTTTAAGAAAACAGTGTGGTTGCCTAATCATTTGGAGTGTAGGGCATTGCCCCCAGCATTACTGAGAAAACGGAGTAAGAAACTAATATTCTAATTGGCATGGGTCACGTGCCGTTAGGAGGAGCAGTTTCACGTGACTGGATTTAAATGCGGGCATTAATATGTGAAAGTGAAAGTGTACCTTGCAATTAGATCACTACGTCTGATGTAGCTTTGTTAAGATCAAGATATCGTAAACATTGTGAGTCATGCTTTTTCAAGGTGTGGAAAATAAGACGATTATTCACTTTCTTATATTCAATAACCTTGCAATATTTGCCGCATTTTTACCACAAATTTTAGCGATGTACCTCACGTATAATAACTTCCTAGTAGGGATGGGTCCTCGATACTTTCGATACCTCGATACTCTCGATACTTGCATGGTATCGGCATCGAGCGATACTTCAGAAAACTCTCTCGGTACTTTTTCGATACATTGGTAAGATCAAGATATCGTAAACATTGTGAGTCAGGCTTTTTCAAGGTGTGGAAAATAAGACGATTATTCACTTTCTTATATTCAATAACCTTGCAATATTTGCCGCATTTTTACCACAAATTTTAGCATTGTACCTCACGTATAATAACTTCCTAGTAGGGATGGGTTCTCGATACTTTCGATACCTCGATACTCTCGATACTTGCATGGTATCGGCATCGAGCGATACTTCAGAAAACTCGCTCGGTACTTTTTCGATACTTTGGTAACTCTGCAATTTAAGGAAATGCGGTGTCTCTTTCTGCTTTTAGTAGTCTACTAAATATAGTAATTTCTGAACAAAAACTTGTAAGTGGACTGTTTCAAAAACTAATTTTTGTTTTAATGTAGAGTTTAAAAATAATTATTGGCTACTGATGATATTAAATTTTGTCTCATTAAATATGCACACTTACGGTAATTAATTTAGTTGGTATTACACAGTTCTCTCAACTTTTAGTTTTTAATGTACCTATTTATTGAAACTGGAAATTTTAACGGTATCGAGTATCGAAGTATCGAGTATCGAAATATCGAGTATCGATTAAAAAATGAGGTATCGGTATCGAGTATCGAGAAAATTTGGTATCGACCCATCCCTACTTCCTAGTATTTTAGTTTGTTTTCTTTTACTTTAATTTACTTACTCCCATCAAACAGAGTGATATCCAAATTAAAGCAGGCTTACTTTGTAAGTGATAACAAAGCTAATATAATATTTGAGCTAGTGTTTCCGCGTAGACCGTATTCAATTTTGAAATTAATTGCTCCATTGCCATAGCAAACTGAGTAAGAATAGCATCGCTAAGCGTGGGTGCAGTTAGTAAAAGTAGAAATATGAAGAATCCAAATAAAAGAGCATCGATCACTGCTGATGAAAACTCATCAAAATGGACGGGAGAAGAACCATGTTGTAGTAAAGATATTGTAATGCAAGACGAAAATGAGAAGCGGCATGTGGCAAACCAATTAAGGAGAGAAGAGAATAGAATGAATGAGCCTGTGGTTGCTTTTCAAATATGTCCTTCGGATTACACAATTACCTAGGGCAAACGAACGTGAATTAGCAGTAGCCTGTTTTTTTTTATGTTTTCATAAATGGGTATTAATATAGAAACCGGGACGACCAACCTATTTCAGATACAAGGAGGGAAGTTTACTGAAGTAGCCGAAAAGTCGCATTTCGTTTGGAAGTTTCTCTGATCCGGGTACAAGCTTGATAAGTTACGTTCTTAATAAATGGCATTGCTATCCGAAATCTACTTGTTAAGCGGCCCTTACACGATCAATAATATTGACAATACAGTATGATATTGACAATAATATTCATCATGTAAGGTGAAAAAAAGAGTATTGACGGTCGATATTGAAGCGATATTGATGAAATCCAGATTTTCTGATCTCGGGGCGTCAATATTTCAAAGTGGAGTTTTGTCAATATTATGGACGTCAATAACATTGTCAATACTCAGTTGTTGCCGTGCTTTCGTAGGGAACGGAAGTGATCTTTGTGCGGAGTATTATGGATTAGGCTATACAAGTGACCTAGAGAAACTATATGAAGATCTTGAAATAAAATAAAAAAGCTAGAGCGCAAGGTCCGATTGCTAAACAAAATGAGCTTCTACAAAAGCATCATACCGACTATCTCAAAAGCTTGTGGAGAAAAACTGCTCACTTTGGATGCCAAGCAGAGACAGTTTGCTAAGAAAGCAATAAATGACATGCTTTTTGAAGCAAGCTTGGGCACTCTCCATTGCAACTCCGTAAAAATAAATGAAGTATGTTAATGTCCAAGCCCTCTAAGTACCACACAACCGGGAACAAGTCGTGGCAGCACTTCATCCTTCTCCACATTTAATTGCTCTTCTCCTACTCATAGTGATAATCCACCATAACTAATCAACAACCAACATCAGGATTTATCAGCGGCGAGTTTTTTCAACATCTTCTCAGATTGAGGATATTGAATGTTGATTGACTTATTTCTTGTTGTATTTTTCTTTGCTGTTTAATCAATACATAATTAGGCTACTATAATCATTTGCTGTAAATTATTCAATATGCGTTTCCCTACTCCTACTGTCATGCCAACTACTTTCATATAGGTAGTGAAGAGGTTCTGTGCAATGACAGACTGATATACTTAGTTAAGTAGGAAGGTATCTGGAAAATATATTTAAAACGCTTACTTTCATTTAGTCTAGGACATGAACAAGAGTTTCAGCGAAGCTGATAGTTGCAGGCGACATGATGACAGAGAACTTCAAATCTTCAAAACTTCTTCCTGTAGCTAAGTACCTCAGGGTTAAGGCTAATCTCTCATTACAGGGATGCATTCCCTCATGTTTGAGTTCTGCCTTATGAAGAGTGGTTCCACCATCTGTAATAATTTTATGAACGTCCTTTCTTTCATTCTGAAATAATCTTCCTCATCTGTCAATCTGATTTCCCTCAGCAGCCTCATATGAGATTATTCTTGACGTTTTGTCAACCACTCTCTCATCCATCGATTTCGCTGAACTCGACGAATACTTCCGATAGCCATAATTATGGCTACACAACCTTTTTTTCCGATTGTCCATGTTTTCAAAACACAAAACGCCACGAAAATCCACTTGGCAAGACATAATTTCACTTGTCCAAATGGTGGAAAACAAACGTACTGATCATATTTATTGATACAATTATAATTGTATCAATAAATATGATCAGTAATTATTGACAATACTATTGACCGTGTAGGGTAAGACGATATTGACGGTGGTGCCCTCAAGAAGTTAACGACTGTATTGACAATACTGATATTGTCAATAATATTGATCGTGTAAGGGCCCCTTTATACTAACTAGGGGACTGTTTGAGATGTCATGTCGAAACCCACCTTAAAATGCAGCACTTCGATAAGATTTCATTATTGACAGATGCATGTAAAAATGTTGTACTCAAATTAGTTGTAAGTTGAGGATAACTTTCTTGTATTGTTGCATAAAGAAACAGCAGCGGACACCTGTACTGTTCACTTGAGGGTTTTCCTCTGGGCGATATTAATTTTAAAGAATACACAGGTCCAGAGAAAAGCTCTGCTTATTCAACTATGTCGAATGATGCACTAACGCTCATAGCTGGAGACATTCCAGCGGACTTGCTTGTAGAGGAAAATAGACGTAGAAAACACCTTCCAACGAGGAATGTTGAAATCAAAATCACACCCGAAATTTATAACGCATACAATAAGAAGGAGCTCAAATCTCAACCTGGGGAACACACAATTATTATGTGGGAAAGATGTTGGAGGCATGTCTAATTACGAAGGATTACTTTCCCAGTTTTCGAGTTAAACTTAAACTCAAACTGATACATGTATCGATAGATTACGCGACATCACAATTCTTCTCGGGGCACGGATACTTCACAGTAAACCTACATAGGTTCAATCTAGCAGAGGTATACCTCTGTTACTGTGAAGATGGTGAACCCGAACAAATGTACCATGCCCTGTGTATACGTGCACTAGATGTAGAGAGGCACGACTAAACCTAATCCAGGTAGCAGAACAAGCAGGAGAAAAATTGCCTCAATAACTTCAATAACTCTGTTCATAATGTTGTCGGTTCTTGTCAGGAAAAAATCTTTTTGATATTAAATATTCGGACTAATTTACTACACTTTGTTCCCATCATTATAATTAAATAAATTTAATAGAACTAATTAAATAGTATACGAGGTTCACTTTGCTAATTTTAAACACTTAAATAGATACTAACTATTCCACACGAACTACTGAGAAACAATCATTTTTTTCAAAGTGAGGGTATTATTCATTATTATAATATTACTTCCGCAGGGATAAAGACGGTGGGAGATGAAGACTGTATATGGCTTTACGGGAACCTTGCCTTTTCAACAACTGTAAACGCGAAAGCGATAGGTGGGAAATACATGCAACTCCCTTCCCCCCGCCAAATGTATGAGGTTATTTAATTTTCGAAGTTACGTAATTCATATTTATTTTTCAAGCCCTTGCATTTTAATTAAAGCAGCTAATATTTTGCACGTGTCTATCAGCAACGGACCGCTACATGTGATGGTACGTTTTGACGTGACAACCCGTAAGCTCGATCTACGGGCTCATGATAGTTTCACATCATGACCTTCAGTCCCAATAAGCGTATCCCGTAACATATTTTGAGTTTTCTTGCTTCCTTTTATTTTATTTTTAGAAATCTCGAACTTAAAGATTCCCATTCTATTAACAGTTATCCTAGCAAGACAACTGCGGCTCTTTATCATCTCTTCTCTTTCTCTTTTTCTTAGTTTAACCTTTCCTATTGTAAGGACTTTGAGACGATTGCTACTTTGCAATTGAATTACTCCGCCCATATCATTATAATGAACAAAATAAGTTTATTATATAAACTTATTAATTAGAATAATAAGATAAATATTAATCAATTATGGCTTTGCATTTCTAATAACATTATAGGAATAAGTCAAATTCACTAAAATTATCTGAACAAGTTACAGCAGAAATGGAATAAGAACATAATATTTGCAATATTATATTCCGGCTGGACTTGTGTGAATATTGAAACGAGACGGATTTCCCGGAACGTAAGAATAGACTTAAGAACTAAACTAAAGGGTCTCAGTGGGGTGTAGGAGACAGTCATTCATCACGAAACTCACTGCTATTGAACTAAAAACGCAGAGAAAGGAGAGCTTACTGACTCTATTGAAATTTAAAGACTTAGTAAGTGGGAAAGTTCTTACTCTATAGCGCTTCGGGGAATCTAGCATCATTTCTTATTACTGACAGCGTGGCCAAGCACTGCTAGCCACGTGTATTAGCGTCTATGCTGGGTAAGGAGCATTAGCCAATGAAATAAGGGTTTGTGTCCGAAGATTCGGAAACACAATGTAATTTGATGTAAACATAGCTATTAGAGGTTAAAAGAAATACAAGGCGTATTGGACTTTGAACGATGAGAAGTGGGGACTCGCACTAAATGGTATCGACACTCTCTCGTCTACGCTCTGAGTGAGCGGAGCGATCTTCTCAGCATCCAGCTTCCGACTTAGTAGAAGTCGGGAAGCTATTAATATTCTTCGGTCAGTAAATGATTTAAGTATCATTTACTGCAGTATTATTTAAATCTACGAATATATTCAGGTTTGAGGTACGGCTTAATTATAGCTGAGTACCAACTTAAATTCAGTGTGTATCAAACTGTAAGTACCAGTGAATCAACGACTTTACAAGGTATTCTAGTGAATACACGAGGTTAGGGAGAAAGACACCTTAATAGCGACATCCACTCATCTGAAGTCAAAGTTCACATACGACGAGTATTCTGCAAAAGCCTATTAACTGTTTGATAATTATAGTAAAATAAACAACACTCTTACCAGTTAACCAGTGAGTTTTAATTGCATCTGAATATAAAGTAGACTGTTTCTAAGAACTATAAATACCCAGATTTTGCCCCTGCTGATACTGAAGATAATCTCTGCTCTGACTGTAGCGAAACCGTGGCTGTAATTGGTTTCGTAACCCGCGAACCGTTACAACTTTTATGCGGCCCACGCAGTCCGAGGACCGGGACTTGTCGGGAGGATTACCTTCGGATCACATACATATTTTTTTCGACTAGACAAGGATTTTGATGGCCTCCCAGATTTGATGATCAGCCTAATGCCGAGGCCACTTCCGAGACAACACGAACACACAGGACGCGACACACCATCCACCCACAATCTCACTTTGAAGTCTGAATAAGGCGCGAATGAGATGAAGGTGATAATGACGGCCAGATGATGTCCGGGGACACCAAGGGCCTAAAGATTCCGGAAATTCGTCTCACAGGTGTGGTGAAAACCCCGCCTTAGGAAATTTCTCCCGACCAGGAATTGCATTGGGCCCGCTGCGTGAAAAGTACGAACTCATCCCCTACGCCACAGCGGTGGAGGATATTTCATAGTTCTAATTATGAAATTATTCAATAGCCCTCTACAATTATTCTTCTTTGCTATTGTATTTACCTAATTAAATGCACCTGATGAAGCGAGGCTTCCTTCTCTTTTTTTTGCATTTGCATGGTATCAATGGTGAAAGGAAGAGTAGACCTATTTATACAAGAGATGAAGTCATGCGATGCTTTCCTCGCAGCATGCAGTCTAACCAATGTTTTTACATCTCCTTACAGCCACTTACTACCAATCCCCTCCTCTCGCTCTCTTGACCAGCAGACCACTTAGGGGTATCCAACAAACTTTAGTAATAGGCCTACAGTACTAGAGGGATATCTATGTAATTACAAATTTTACTATTTATTTTTAGACTGCAGGAAATCATATACGTCCACTTTACACCATTTGAAGATTATTTTAACGAAGTTCTATTTTACATATTTTCCATACTGTCTTATAAGTAGGATTTATCCTGACCTCCATTCTCACCGCAAAGACAAATTAAACATGAATTTCCCATTTGTTATACTAATCGGACCATTTTTATTTTGCATATACTCGTAAAGTCATATTTTGTTCATTTTCATGGTCTTGGTCATATTTCGGTCACATTTGTAATTTAATGTCATATTTCAGTTACATATTCGGTAAAACAGCCCAATTATGCAGTATGTGAACTAAATTGTGGACTTCAATTTTTTGCCAAAAAGAGTCACGAATATTTTGGTTTTACTGTAACTGAAGTGTGTAGGAACAATAAGAATTACCTCTTCCTACATGTTGTTAACTTCTAATAGACATGTTTTCACAAGATTTTCGGTTCACATTTCCAGTGGTATCTGGAAACATTAAAAGATTAGAAGTTCTTTAGATGTAAAACTGTAAATCACCAGTAAAAATGTTAAAAAGTGATTGAATCAATGTGATGTAATAATTTAGTGTCATTAAACGTTTTAAATTGGAATATTTATTTTTAGTTCTTTTATGAGGTCATATTTAGGATTTAGTTATTTTAGAGGTCATATTTGCAGTCATATTTCCCACTTTTTTAGGTCATAAACATCCGAACCCTATTTATAAGCACATTACTATTCTTGTCATATTATATAAAATTACACATTTAATAACTTTCATATTATTTTATATGTGTGAATTGCTCTGATGCAGTTCAGTACTGAAGCTCACAACATGTTGATTAAAAGCACTGAGTTTTTTCTACAAGCAAAAACCTGTTAAATAGTTTTTAACATAATTTCCATACTGCAGTAGTCTTTGACAAAACATGACAGTATCTCACTCCACTGCAGAAGTGCGGCTTATGTTCAGAGAAAGTTTTACTGAATCTAATAAAAGGCATGTTGACTAATATTTACCGGTGCCTGAAAGGTGATAGAGGCTTAGAAAATAAATTCTGCAAATTCAACATTTCGGAGCAAGTTTCAAATTCTAAAATATTAGATATTATCGATCCTCCTGAGGGGATTTTCTCACAAAATATTCCTTTCTTAAAATTTGTCCAGTATATTATGTGACCACATTTTCCGCCATAAGAACATTCTTTCTGACATGTCAATCTACGACCACAGAGAACTTGACAAATACTTAATTGTTCACTGTTCTGAATATCTAATGTAACATTGTCTCAGACATAATAATAAATAAATAAATGGTATTGGATATTATGTGAAGTTATATATTTTCATGATTGTAAGTAACTTTCAGCGTAAGCCTGTTCTATAATTTTTCATTAAAAATTTTTATACTTATTTTCCAAGTGAAACTACACAAAAATAATAATAGTAATATTTGAGGAAATTAACGTGTCTGTATGAGGGAGAAGGCCCACACTCAAAACGTTGACATTAACGCTAGACAAATGAATGGAATCAACAAAAATCTTATGTGAAACACAAGTTTTGTCTCTTATTACATTATGTATGACATTCTTTTTCTGTAAATTGAGTGTTAAAATGAATAGAATGTTGTTACCACATTGAATCCCCGAAGGATATACAACCCAAATAAAATCGAAGAGCGCTGATGTAACGCTATATTGGTCACTAGGTAAGATTAAATTTCTGTGAAGAGTGAGAAGCTTATAACTACCCTTCACAGAATTTTTTGCGAAAAAATATTTCAAATAAAAGTTTTAGCTCTTAGTATAAGCTCCTCATGAACAAAGTTAAAAAAAATCATTGGAGCAGTTTTCCAGTAAATCGCGAAACAGATGTTCTTAATGTAAAGTGGCAATGAAAGTAAGAGAAAGTCGTCGGTAATCTTCGTGGCACATACCTAGAAGGTACGAAATAAAAAAAAAATGTTTTAATATGATTTTTCGTTCTGGAGCTAGACTATACACAGATGCACACACAGACACACACATAGACACGTTTCTGAAAATAGCATTTTTTTTGGATTCAGGGCACAGACATGTATTCATGTTAAAACTCAACTTCGAATCTCGGCGTCGAACGCAATATTTCCTCTCCTTCTACCTGTATTACATGTCGTACGATACGTGGCAGAGGAAGTAAAAATAATAAAATATGTTTTATAATGATTGTAAATATTGACATCAAAAATTAATCGTAGAATGATAATATGGTTTAATACAAAATGAATTACTCCAACTTTTTTCTAAATTGAATTGTCCAAAATCTAAAACATGTCGATTCTGGGATAAAATTATTAATTTCTTATCCTAGTGCATCCTTTTGTTTGTTTCTCACTTCATATTGTTTTGTTCCAAATAATATAAAAATAACGAGAAGTTACCCCAACATTTAAGTTAAAAAAAGTAAATAAAATTCTAGGCGATCCGATAAAATTTTTAAAAATATCCATAATTCAAAAAAAGTAATTACAATGAACCATTTGCCCGCCACATACGTGCACGGACAAACAGGCAGACAGACAGACAGACGTCATCGAAGAAACACTATTTTTCGGTTTCTAGACATCGTGAAACATGTTTTCCCGGCGTTATCTTGAATTCTATTTTTTTAGCTATGATCACAATAATTTCTCTACACCTATTTTAGTTACCTGCATTTCACTAAGTCAAGACTGATTTCAGATTGAATATAGGCTAACTGCTATTAATGATCATTTATTAACTTCACCTTTCGTATTTATTTTTAATGTAGAGTTAATTATACAAAGCAGGAACAATATGCAGCCATGATTAGAGGCGTCATTAATTGATTGATCAGCTGCGCCTATTGTCCACAAGTCTCGTCATTTAATATCGGCTAACCGATGCTGCATGTTCCCATTATACGGTTGAATGGGCCCCTCCCCCAGTCACTTCCATGCTGGGACAAAAATAGATACAACTATGAAAATATGATGGCTGACATTTAAGCTGAACCATAATTCCCGGAAGCAGCCATTGAGCTGTAACACTCAATAAATGTACAACCCATGCTTATCGTTATCGGATTATTCAAATTATCGAGATAATACGAGTAATATAGACCCCCGTTTATCGAAACCTTTCTTTTTTTACAATTTGCTGCTAGATTAAATATATAATTGCATATTCGTATCTCAGCTGGAATACTCACACGATCTTATACATATCTTTTATGGAATACATAAGTAATCCTCATATTACTTTCTCCATCAAACATATTCTGTCCTCACATAGTGGCCGCCTTATTGGAAGTTCGCATTCGGTTCTTCATTCAGCAAGATGATCGGGAGACGGATTTACGTGGTAATAAAAAAAAACTGTTGGATTTCATGTAATAATTTTCCTACAATCATTATTTGTTTATTTGTGCCTGTACAATTTTATATCCTCTTTCAGATGAATAATTTTGTGTGAAAGATAGTCTAACAATTACACACGATGTGCATTGTTCGTGTGAAAGATAATCAATAGTCCTACAAGTTATAGGTTTCAATAGAGCCTATTAGTGAATAGCGTACTTAGAGAAATTTTTAGCGTTGTTTTTTAGCAAATCGAAAGCAGTCGTGTCTCGATACTCAAATGAATACGAAATATTTAAAAATTCAAAGAAGACAAAGAGGTCGGAATGCTCTTGTGCTATCATCAAAGAATGCTTAACTCTAATACAGTCAAACTTCGTATACCGTAATTTGCAGGCCCTAACAGATTATATTGTTATACGAGCATAATTGTTATACTGAGGGGCTGTAATGTAGGTTACCACATATTAGGAAGCTTGCAAGTAGAAAACTAAGTGCTCTGCAGGATAATTCAAGGAGCAGACGTAAAAGAGAAGTGAAAACTAATTAACCATAAATCCATATCATTTAAGAGTTCTAATTTTGTTTTTAGATTTACTGATTCCAATGAGATGTCATAACTACCGAAAAATTACTAGGAAGCTTATGTCTGAAATTTCAACGTCATAGAGGCAATGCAAAAATAAAACCATTTGCTTGGTGCACATGCTGCAGTAACCGAATTCACTGTTTGTTTTGCACACATATTTGACTCTATTTACTACCATCTACTGACCCTTCTGAAATTTGTAAGAGAAGAAATGGTTAACTGGCATGCAGAAAACAATTGGTGATTAAGAAGGACACGAATCCGCTACCTCCTATCATCCGCGGGGTTAAGTTAAGGGTTTTCAAAAACAATTTACTGACCTACAAAATATTGTTGTAAAAGGGTTTTTATAAAATAGGTTTATTGTTGTGGTGAGTAAAATTTATTATTAAAATAGGAAATTTGCCAGGAATAAAGAAAAATATTGTTATGTGCGGGTTTATTATTATATCGTTCATAGTTGTACAGAGGTTTGACTGTAGCATATTTTGTTCTGATATGACTTTCGGACTGTACAGTGCTGTTTAGAGACAGTTGAACACAATCGATTCAAAGATACCACATACATTTTTTAATAATGACAGTAATGGTACATTAACACAAGTTCAAACAGGTGGTTAATTTATATTTAACAGTAGGTTTAAATGTTAAAATATAAACCCATTTTAATATATATCTTCTAGAAACTATTTATTGGTTCCTATTAGGGATAGGTCCTCGATACTTTCGATACTTGCATGGTATCGGCATCGAGCGATACTTCAGAAAACTCGCTCGGTACTTTTTCGATACTTTGGTAACTCTGCAATTCTGCAATTAAGTGAGAATGCTAGTATTAAAAAAAAAAAAAAAAAAAAAAAAAACTTGTAAGTAGACTGTTTCAAAAACTAATTTTAGTTTTAATGTGGAGTTTAAAAATAATTATAGGCTACTGATGATATTAAATTTTGGCTCATTAAATATGCACACAGTTCTATCAACTTTTAATTTTTAATGTACCTGTTTATTGAAACTGGAAATGTTGACGGTATCGAGTATCGAAGGAAAAATCATGTATCGGTATCGAGTATCGAGAAAATCTGGTATCGACCCATCCCTAGTCGTTTTGAGCCCCACTAGTTGGATTTTCCTATAATTTCTTTTCTTCTTTCTTTTATTCTAACATTTCATTCTTAATGCAGTGCGGGACAAGAAAGATTATGGATAAACCTAACCTAGAATACTGCACGACTGATCTATATTTAAAGTTTGTGGAATAATATGACAGCGTTCTCAGATACGTATCTTTTTCCAGTGCGTCGAGTAGATATCATCCCAAACACTTATTAAAGTGA
The DNA here is from genome assembly GCA_964059195.1 of Ectobius pallidus. Lineage (NCBI taxonomy): Eukaryota > Metazoa > Arthropoda > Insecta > Blattodea > Ectobiidae > Ectobius > Ectobius pallidus. Next base: position 104,506,353 of record CAXKWD010000008.1, read on the forward strand.
AGCTCAAGTTTCCCAAGCCGTTTCCAAAGAGACGATATTGTTCATGGTGTCATGAGCATATCAGTCTGGTAAACTTACTTCAAGATATAACATATAGATTACTGAAATTCCATCTTGTACGAAGGAAGTGGTATCTGTTTCTGGCGTGTGTACTGATGTAAGGAATGGAAGGAGTCTTGTAAAACAATGCCGGCAGCACGTTCCACTGAGAATTGTAAGCGCATCCAATCATGTCTAGGAAGAAATATGGAGTGCGTTTGAAACCTAGAGAAGTTATTTAATTAAACAAATAACAGATCATACTGTGTTGTAAACAAAGTAGACGAAACAGAAATTATTATTTTTATAGAAATGTTAGCCTTTTCAGTTCTGAATTCACAGATTCATATAAGCATTGAAGTACAATCATCAGTGGATTATATATTTAAATTCAAAACGAAAATTTTCAGAAGTATGGCTGGTTTATATTATGTCAACAGTAACATCAGAATAAAAATCTTCACATTTTAGAAGAAATCATTACTTTATTAATATAATTATTCTGTTTGAGGGGACGAATTTATACGTCAGTAGCAGCGAAAAGGTAATAAGGGGAAAAAAAACATTGAAATCATAAGCTTGAGCGAGGTTTCTGCATGTTATGTATTCAAGGCAGTCAAAACCTTAGATTGATTAATAATTGAGTACCGGTACTTGCATTTTTAAACGTTCAATCATATTATGTGTTTGAGAAAAAGAGGGAGAATTGAATTGTATATATTTTCAAGGATTATAAGCGTACAACTAAAGAGTTCTTTTTAGACCTACTATCCGCTCACAAACATGGAGAATTACAAATAATAATATTATCTAGGTACAATAGTTACAAAATAATATTGTTAGTAAAAATAATGGGGAAGGGGGAAACTTAATCTAATGTCATGATGTGATAGCCATATAGAGAGATAGAGAAGGACAAAGAGAATGGGAAAAGAGAGGAAGAGAAAGAAACATAAATATATGAGTTAGCAGGATTATAGCAGACATCTCTGCCATAAGGCCCCAAGTAACATCTTTTTAACCGAGGTGTTTGTACCAAGCTTTCTTTATCTGAAGGCCTACAGGGATGAGAATTCACCCCATGCCTCTAAAAAGGTTCAGAAAGGAAAGGAAAAAATGGCTGAACCGTGAAACAGCTGTTAATATTCACCAGAATTTCTCAAACTTACTTTGTCTTGCGGAAATATAAGACAGTAAGAGTACCAATACACAATTCATTAGTAGGCCTAAGTAATAAAAACATTATACGTTATTTAAATTTAATTTCCACGAACTATGAAATTAACCGAATCTCATTTTCAGCAACTCCTAAATGTCTTAACTGTTAAACACAAGAAGAGATGTAATTAATAAATGTCCACACAATGAAGCGAAGAGAGTTTTGTAGACTGTACCCCATCCTGAAGAATGTATCTGCTGCTCTGAATAGGCCATAAAAAATTAAATCATAACATGTGTTGACACTTGTTAAATGAACATAAATGTATGAAAAATTGCAAATTTGACGTTCGTCAGATAGGCTAGTAGAATCGCGATATGACTATTCTGTTAAAGCAATTTTTAATTAATAAAGCAAAGAAATGAAATGTGAATTATAACTTATTGTAGTAATAATTTGCATGGGGGAAAGTCTGCCTCGGTAGTCAAATAGAGCTTGTCCACCTCTGGATCCAAAGTCGCTAGTTCAAACTAGGTCGAGGTCTTGAATTTTTTTAAGACGTAAAAGTCCGGGGTCCGAAGTCCTCCGGGAAGGACTACATACCGTGAGTTTCGTGTCATAGATTAAAGACCAACTAAGAGCCTCTGGACCAAATTGTCCCGTCCTTTTACGTTAACTACCTCTGGATGTTATCGAGGGGATAGGTTCACCACTTTTCACTCTTGTCCTATGTAGGAAAATAATCTTAACTAAATGTACCCTCGGTAGGCCTAAATAAAACTTGATACTTCCTGGCCTAATAGGAAGCCTAAATATTCCGAGCGCGGAGTGGAAAAGATTCCACATATGCAGGATTATGTAACATATTGGATATCATAATTTACGTGAGATTGATCTTACGCAGCGACATATAACATAGCACGAATTGTTTTGTTGAATCTCAAGATCTCGACTAAGTCTTTGTTCTAGCTCTTACATTAAACGCGGTCAATGAAGATATGGGTTCGTTGTACAGGATGTTAACAAATAACACCGAAATATTTTACCTATGTAGGCCTATAGAGGGGACATAGACAAGAAACTTTTATAAGGAGATGTTTGCTCTATGACGTAAAATGTGTATGCTACAGGGCACTAAAGTCTTTACAGTTTGGTACTTATAAGTCAATAATGAAGCGAAATAGGGTTAAAATTTTCATTAAATTGACTTCATTGCCTTCTTAATGATAGATTAAAACCTGATTCTTAGTCATTTATAACAGCTATATCATAATTTAAAGTTTGCAAAATTTACAGACTAATCACATTATTATGATGGCCGCCACTGCACTTTTTTTAAATTCATAACTCCAGTGTTAACAACGAAGTTAATTTGTTTTGCATTTTTTCAAAAGTTAGAAGTCGCCAGCCATGCCCTGGGATATTTTTTTGCTGTAACAGGAAACATTGAATCCATAGAGCAAAACTCCTAATAAAAGTTGCTTGTCTATGTCCCCTCTATATAGACGTAAAATATTTGTTGTTCATTAACACCCTGTATAAATATCGAGGCCATTTTTTACTAAGATAATACCCCTATTTTCTAACGAATTTTGAGTCCCCGATTCTAAAATAATGCGTTGTCGGGCGATACCACCAGGTTGTATCAGATATTGTATTGATTGTAAGAACATTTCGTTTGCTTGCTGCAGTGGGGTCTTCAGCAGGACGACGTTGCGTGCAGGGCCATTAGGAACACTGCGGTGGCATTATCTGCGCTCTGCTCATGTTTACTTAAAGGCGCTAAAGAACGCAGTGCAATCACAGTCTCCGAAATTAAACCTGCCACTTTTGTGATGCTAATGCCTTTAATCTGGAGAAGACTCCTTTTACCGGAATGTAGACTTGGGCTCTGAGACGACATAGGGGTGTGTCTAATGTGGATAGCCTTTCTGTAATGCCCTGCCCTATTTGGGAGGAAAATTTGAAATTTCCTTAGACACTGAGAAGTAGGTCTATACCCTTAGCAACCAGGGAAGGCGGTTGAGGCCAGGTAGATTCCTTCACCCACAGGCACCCTCACATTTACAAGGGCAGGAGATTTAGGACCAACCGTAATTTCCTCCCCGTGAGTCACCTAGTCTACTTCAATCAATCAATCTTAGATTTTTTTAATACGTCATTTTATCTTAAAATGTTTGTTATATATCAATTCTACACATAATTACAAGAAAAATGACACCAAACAATGTGTAATTTACTTTAATAGGAACATAGGACTTGAAAGCAGTTTTCTCGTAACTTTTATTTATGTATTTGTTATAGATGTTCCTGTTAAAGTAAATTATACACTGTCTGGTGTCATTTTTCTTGTAATTATGTGTAGAATTGATATATAACAAACATTTTAAGATAAAATGACATATTAAAAAAATCCAAGATTGATTGATTGAAGTAGACTAGGTGACTCATGGGGAGGAAATTACGGTTGGTCCTAAATCTCCTGCCCGTGTAAATGTGAGGGTGCCTGTGGGTGAAGGAATCTACCTGGCCTCAACCGCCTTCCCTGGATGCTAAGGGTATAATATAGGCTTTACAGAAAATCAGAGGAACTGTACTATTTTAATATTTTGAACCTGTAAGACTAGAAAAGAAGTACGTTTATAATGTACTTTTAATTTAGGGGTTGTAGCACCAAGAAATACATTTTATAATTTTTTCAAGTTAACCTGTAGGTTTCTATGACATGTCATATTTTTCCCCTTTGCATTATTTCAGGTTTCCGACTAATTTAAACCCGATTCCAAGCATCCTGGTGAAAATGGAACGGCTTTTATTGTGCACATAACTGCATATTTAGGAAATTTTCAACTATTGTAGCATATTTAGTATGGATATGCATATTTATGTCATATTGTTTGCTTATTTGTGTGCATATTAAATAAATTTTTAAGTTTCATATCATATTTTGTAAATTTTGCATTATAATGAAACTTTTTGACAATTTACAGATATTTTAAATAATTAACATTATATTTTAATAAAATGAATAGCAATGAAACTTAAACAAAATAAACACAATGTGTAAGTGGTAAAGTCATAATTTAAATTTTATTGGTAATATTTTAATGTTTTTTAGGTCATAAATTCATGCATATATCCAATTTTTTAGGTCATAGAAATCCGCCCCCTACTTATTACTGACTTTTTTTTTTTCATATTTTGATATATTACACGTGGTGTCATATGGGTGTTTTAATCAAGTGTTTTAGATCTTATTATACCTGTATATTGCATTGTACCATAATCTAACTATACATATTTAAGCTCAGTATAGGCCTATAAGCATACTCCACTATTATCAGACAACAATACATTAAAATATAAACTGTTGGGTTCGAAATAATAATCTCTACGTTATCAGCGCACTGAACTTCTTTAATGGAGAACACAATATAAACGAGAATTTAAGGTGGAATTAATAACTTTAACTTACATAAATCCCTCTCTGGAAACAATGACGTTTATTAATATTAAGGAACTCCTAATTAGACCCATCCAGTATCAGGTCTAAAAAAAATATTACAGCAAGATGAGTAAACGGATCCGAAAACATTTGTAGCATACATTTAACTATTAACGGAATCACTGAATTCCTATGAATATTCTGTCAGTTTTCTTCTGAAATGGAAAGTACCAAGAGAACAGAAATAGCAAAATGCAATTTATACCTTAGGAACTTTGTCGGCTATCTAGTGAAAGTTATTCTCAATTTGCTTACAATTGATGTTGAATACGAAGTTGGGAGTTGCCAGTGTTGTTCTTTGAAAGAAGATAATGATGTCTCCTTCCCTCAGACAACTGATGTAGAATATGGTCTGGAAGTTAGAATGATTTTTTTTTTTTCCATTGAAGGTGTGTGTGCGGAATAAATTTCGAAGAAAGAGCATTCTAGACTTCTCTGTCGTTTGAGCACGTAACATTTCTTGAATACAAATACAGGAATTGGGACAAGACAAAGATTGAATAGGCCTACTGTGGTTCCCAATAACTTCTCTAGAGTCTCCTGATATCCTGCGTATCGCATATAATATCAAATTCAAATAAAATAGTGTACTTTTATTGAAAGTATCGTGTAAAAAAGTAAAGTGTTCCCTATAGGCCTACAGGCCATGAAGGCCTAGAGGGTTGCAGGAGATTGAAGCTCCAAGAGTTTAGATATTGGGCACGTGAAGGTGGTAAGGTTGTCAGCCTTACGCACCGGCCGCCTTTACCCCCAGGATTGCTCCTGTTGGAAGCTGAGTCGACCCCAGGGTCTCAGTGCCACCAGAAGGATTAGGCCAATTGAAAATCTCCAACGACCTCATCGGGGATCGAACCCGCGACCTTCCAGTTTGTAGCGCAGTGCCTCAACCACTACGCTACGGCATAACCCCAAATTATCGTGTACTTTCATGTTTTATCACCAAAACTGTATTTAACTAATAAACTCTGGCTAAATATAATTATATGTGTTATAGAAAACTAGGTACGGATTTTAAAGTTTATGCGTCTTTACACTCTATGTAGTACAATGTCAACGTAAAGGCCTCAACAAAAATAAAAATTCAACGGGTAGTTTCCAGCTACCGGTCAAAAATTGTGTTTTAACTTTTTGACTAATTTTTGGCTAAGTTTTGAACATTTTAGAAAGATTCAAACTTCCACAGGAGGATAGCTGTAGTTTTAAACGAATCTGCATGTAGTTGGTATAGTAAAATCGTCCAAAAGGCTTTAATGCCAAATCTGGCATCATGAGCTCCAGTTAAGGGGATTCTACATCTATTATATATTTCTCTTTACGGTAATGCAGATTTCTTAGAAGCCTTTGTAGGAGAACTATTCTCTTTAGCAATTTGAAATGTTATTTTTTTACCCTCCGTTTTAAAATAAAAAAAATACTGGTAGGTAAAACCTACTAATTCAATTCTTATTATTGTTGAGGCATGTGACGTGTTACAGAAAATCCAATTTTCCATGAGTATTAAAAAATCAACTCTTGTATCAGAAAGTATAATCTATTTTATAAAATCATTCTTTCAAAGAATACGTAAGAAGCATCTTTACCCGATAGAATAAAATTATTTTTACTTTGAATTCAGCTTGTACTAAAATATATAAAAGAACTGCTATAAATATTAATAAACTTAATTTTTCCTCCAACGAGGGTGGTATTACATTAAAATATAATATAATTTTTTCCGATTATACCCTTATTTTAAAATAATAATTCTTCGATGGTTTGCCTTTAACTCAAGTTTTATTCTTTTAGTACAAAATTCCTTATATAATATTAATACAATACCCTGGATTAAAATTACCAAGGTAACGTAAGCCTACTTTTATTTTTTGCGTCAGTGATTAAAATTCCAATAAAATGTTCCTGTTAAAATGTTATTTAGGCTATATTTTTAATCCTGTGTATAAAAATGAAAACAATAAATTATAATAGAAACATGTATAAGAATTAAAACAGTAAATTGTAATAGAAACAATAGTGTGTTACAAATTTATGTCAATCTTTATGTAGGTAATGCCATTATTACCAGTCTACAAGAAGTGAACATCCAGAAAATATCAAGTGGAATTATTTATTTAGACAGTATGAGTAAATAGTCAAGTGATTACACAATTTTCGTCTAATGACATCGAAGAATTATTATTTTTGAATGTGGGTATAAGGTGGACAAATTACATTATATTTTATTATAACTACTATAACATTTTGACCTCTAAATACCGGTGTAGTCATTATTGCTAAAGGATGAGCAATGAAACCTAAAAAATTACCCATACCATTGTAATGATTATTTTCAAGGCACTGAAACAGCACTTAGTAGGATTTAACTGGTTCCATCAGTTCATTAGAATGAAGCATTACACTATGCTAATGATCAATTGAATGTTTTACATTTTCTTTCTCCTTATCCCCTTCCTCAACGATTTAGACCTAAAGGCCTTTTCCAGTTTTTACACGACTTGATTTTAAAACTGTTCTATCCAACATGCACAGTGATTCCAATGTTTTATTTTATCTATTTTTAAATTCTAGAGCTAGTTTTGTTAATATATTTGTGGTCATTCTTTGCACATTCGTTTTAGAACTCTGTTGATATTTTTATTTTATCGTTCAGATTAAAGATGCCTAGTTCTTATATCAAGTATGCATTTCACTTTTGTGGGTAAATTTGTAAGATAATAATGCTCTGGGGAATCTCATTTCATTTATACATTCAAAGTTGTATTTTCCTTTTAAAAGTAGAGTCTATAACGTTATTCTTCAGCGCGAACACAGAAAATTACCACTGAATGTAAAAGGATACATGATAGGCCTATTAGTTTCATTTATTATTTTTATATTATTTTACTTTTTAAATATTGAAAATATTAAACATAAGCTGTTTACTAGCCCGATCCCTGGTTTGAGCAGTGGTAGGGACATAAATTTTTGGATATCAAAGAAAATTCAACAGGAGAACATGCTGAGACATTTTCCCTGGTAACAGTGGGGTTATAGGTCGTCTGAAATAGCCTTCTGTTTGCCGCAATAGGAGAGATTGCTTACATCATAGGACGTCAGTGTTTCGAACTGACAAATGAGAATCGCCATGAGTGGTCTCTTGACGTCATATGCACGAGTCATATGAAAGGCTCAAACTATCGATCGATTGCAATTACATTACATGTCCCCATAGAAGCCAATTATGTCCCTTTAAATTTCAATTACCTCACAAATACGACTAGCATCTTATTACTTCGCAATAATAGTGGCACAAATGTTACTTGATGAGAGGATGAAAAAGGAGTGGCCATGATGGTGGTAAAGGAGGAGGAGGAGGAGGAGGAGGAGGAGGAGGAGGAGAAGGAGAAGAAGAAGAAGAAGAAAAGAATAGAATTATGATGTCACAATCAACAATTATTATTCACCCAACTTCCATATGAGACACCTAAGGACACCTAATAATAATGATCATATTCACTGAATAATTAGCAGGGATCGATTTGCAAATATCGAAATAGCTACTCTAAACCTGTAAATAGTTAAAATCTGGAAAGCACGAATTCTCCCAATTATATTCAATTGTAAACATATTATTATTATCATTATTATTATTATTATTATTATTATTATTATTATTATTATTATTATTATTATTATTGTTCAAGTTACGTTACAACCCGTGTTTCACCGTCAGGTATATCACAGGATATTTACAGAATAATTTATTATAAGAATTTTCGGTAACATGTATACCATTGAAGTCAACTCTTCCGGGCTTATGGGCCGTTGTCGGTCAGTTTTGCTGGCTGACGTTTCGCCGCGAGCTGCGTCGGGCATCTTCAGAGCGTGTCTATGTCTGTCTGGTGTAAACTGCTGCTGTTTTCCCCGTAGGACCTATATTTATACTGTCTTCTGGGCGCTGATTGGTCGGCGCTCCGCCATGGGATGTTGTTATTTTTTATGATTGGTTTGAATCCCTTAAACTATTTCTGAGTATTTTATTTTTACATTTCGTTTTTGTTATACCCAGAAACAATGTTTTGTGTATTTTCTGTGATTCTTCCTTTCGGTTGAAGTTGTTTGTGTGTTTGTGTATTTCTATTGCTTCACTGTATAATCGGGGATAATAATGTGGTATGGTGCTGAGAACCTCCGTTTCATGGAAGCAGATAATCGTGGCCCAACTGTAGTGCATGTTCGGCAACTGCAGATTTTTCCTTGTTTCCCAGTTTGCAGTGACTTATGTTCTTTCAGCATGGTGTTGATGCTTCTTTTTGTGGTACCGATATACACTAGTCCACAGCTGCACGGGATTCTGTAGACGCCCGCCACGCAGCAAAGGGTCGCAGCGAAACGTTAGATAGCAAAATTGACCGACCACGGCCAATAAGCCCGGAAGAGTTGACTTCAATAGACGCCGGCGGTGAAAGCCTAAATACTTATAACATATATAACAGTTTATGTAATGAAGAGAAAAACGTTGCTGATGAAGGTGGTTATCTGTATCGTGTTGATGTGGTATTGTGGTATTTCTTCACAAATGGCAAAGACTTTAGAATCGCTTGTCTTTCTCTTTCAAACCTGGAGCACTGTAAAATTGTAAACTTCAATATTATGAAATTGTTCATTTAACAAATGCAATAAATGTAGCATTACAATTCAATAAATGACGCATACTAAAATGTATATTCAATAAACAACTAAATGCAATATTAAACGTTGAATTTCTAGTTAAATAATTTGCTTGATGACCAAATGAAAACGACCGCGAAATCTTGTTTCCTAAATCGACGTTGAATACCTCTTACTGACTATTGCTACGAACTGAAATTAACGAATATTAAAGGATATTAGTTTATTTTTAATCTAAAACCTTCAAAATATTAAAAGATATTTAATTAAGGAAGCGCAGAGTAAGAGACCTCTGGGTCTCTGAGGAACTTGCCGTGACAAGTTTTCATTTTACTAAAACTATTTTAGGGCAGAGTAAGACTTGGTTTTTAGGTAGGTCTACTTAACTAACAGTAGGCCTACAAACTCTCGTTAATTTACGTTACCAGGTTCGAGGTGACTGAAACTTTAATAATCAGACTCGAAAGCTTTTAATTTTTCTATGAAGCAGATAAATATTAAATTATTTTTTGTTAAAAAGGTTGACGGAAAAAAAACGCAAATCTTTACTATATCATTTATTATAGGTAATAATTTGGGAAATTGCTGAAGTTTTAGCGTCCTTGAATTTGGATGAGGAAGGCTAATTTCAGTGGTATAATAGGATGTGTTTACTGGATTATTGTCAACACTTTGAATACATGTCAGTTTTAGTGAAGGGATATGAAAGTATTTGTGCGGGTTGAATTCATTTGAAATCGATTAGCGACACATAACGACCCTGCGTGCTGAGTATTGGAACAGCGTTTTTCACTCTAATGACTGAGGCAAAGCGGCTTCTAATGACGCGAGTATGCCGCCAACACCACACTGATTTCACTTCAGCAACCATTATCTTTCCGACCTCCAAATATAGATAAAACTAATATAAGGGTTTCGTTATGATTTCTGCTGTAATTACTAGGGAAAGGCAAGTAATGACCAAAAACTAGCGAAAATGCAAAATAAAAATGCGTTTATGACCTAAAATAGTAAAAACTTACACAGACTTTTAAAAAATGACCCATAAGTTATCCATTATTTCTTGTAATTAGAGTCTTAGAAGTAATGAGTTGATTTTAGAGTGCAATTTAATGGATGACAATCAACTATATTTAGATTTACAATGTAACACCCTCTTACTTGCTACTAACGAAGTAAGTTATTTAATGCTACTTGCACCCTACGTGAAAAAAAAAACTATTATTTCAGAACTGGCATGCCCTTCAAAGTATGTGCCATTTAAAATGAAATAACAAAAAAAGATTAATTCTTTGTTGCTAGAACACACACTGCAGTGGCCGTTGAAATTAAGGATGAAAACTTTACGGAGATTCTGAAATGAAAACGATTGTCTGTTGTCTGATTTGTACCTCCGTTAGAGGCTTTCTTGATAATGTAGTAGAGTTCAAAATGCACATTCCTTCAAGATAGCTGTAGCATTTGTGCTGCAAATCTGCATTGTTTCCAGTAACAGTGAAAATTTCTAAATATAACGTAATGAAATACGTTATAACATCACTATAATAATGCTACAAATGACCTATCTCTTAAAAATTACGAAAAATGCAAAATAATGATAAAACAAATTGCCCTTATTTAATCAATTAATTCATTAAATACATTTATATATATATTCCAGCTATCTTTTAATCACCACAATATACAGATGCAGAATCATCAAATCCCTTGCCCTAAGAATTACAATGACCATAAATACCACGTCGCCCATTTGACCAATTAAGGATAACTGGGCACTTAGCAAGTGCACTTTTGAATACACAGTCGTATACGTAATCCTTAAAAGAATTCTGTTTGAAGTTCCCTTAACCTACGCAAAAATTGAGTCAATTCATGAATACAGTATACAGAGTGTCCCGTTCATCTTTTACACCTCGCATAACTTTTGTGTTTGCACTGGTATTGAAAATATTTTTCATGGAAGTTATTTTACAGCAAGGGGCTAACATAAGCATGGAGGTTTGGTTCATGTGCTTGCATTATTGTACCAATACATGAAACAAGGGCATTATTTTTTCAAATAATACCATGTAAATTAATCATGTCCAATGAATTACGGTCTTTATAACGAGCTGAAAATTGTAGTTTAAAATCGTATTAATTAGGAAATCATAAACTTCTAAATTGATCATTCTAAATGAACATAGCATACTGTACTGTAAATAGCCAACCATGAATGATATCAAATCACCTGTCGCTTTAAGAAGAAGAAAAAGAACATAAAGACCGTCCTTTCCATTTCATCCAAAGAAACCGTATCTAAATGTCCATAAAAATAAAGAGAACTGAAACTTGACACTTTAGCATCATAGTACCTGCTCTTACACCTTTCCTTGTGTTACCGACATTTTTTAACTCATTGAACATGGTAAAATTACGTGACGCTATTAAAAAAATATATATATGCCAACACTATTATATCAAGACCTATTTTCAGATATATTTGACTGAACGTATTAATGAACCATTTTGAACGTTCAAAAGGACATCATATTTTAAGGACAATTAATATATTGATAGGTACAATCAAGCGATTATCCAGTTCAAATGAACCGATAGAAATAGCTCACCGTCAATCATTCTGTAAATTGGATATCTATCAACATTAAAATTAATTACATATGAAACAAATATGTGGAAATCATTAAAGCAGTTACCTTATTCAGCAATTAACTGTTAAGATTTAACTGTCCACATTGGCCATGAACATGAAAGATCGCTTGTATAGACTATATTAATAAATTGTTTATGTATTTCTGACTCCAAGAAAGTCTCTCTGAAAAATTATATCATGAACATTGTAATAGTAGTATAATTAGTTTCAAAGAAAATTGTGTATTCAAATCCCACATAGAACATTAAAATAGGAAAACCCGAGAATTTGAATTAAACATTATACATGAAATAATTATTGAAACAAACTGGTATGCAAAATATTCAAATCTAAATTTTAAAATCTTTCTATTGATACCTCACTTGTACAATATTCGCTTCAAAAGTGTACCTAATGACAATTTTGAAATTTTATAGAGAGTTTTCTCCATGTCCTGAGCCTAAAAATACCATTTTTAGGATAAACTATGTTTGATAATATTATAGGAGAAAAATTCCTGACACTAGGATTTGAATTCAGGACCTTTGGCTATCCGTACCAATGCTCTACCAACTGAGCTAAGCCAGAGTTCACTTCACATCGCTAGATGGAACCTCTCTCCTATGATTAATTGCCCTTCATGATCTACCTCACTGACAGACAAGTTATGTCATATGCAGTACTGTGAGGCACACTAATTAGTGACTATGTTTGTCTGTTTATAGGACCCTTAACCCCCCCCCCCGCCAGGTTACTGTTCTATAAAAGAATTAAACAATAAAATATTTTCTCTTGATTATCCTTAATGGTTGACCTCACTAGGTTTTAAAGTGTTCCAAATTAAAGAAGTAAGAGAAATGTCTTCCTCTGGAGTTATAGGCTAAGCTGGAAAGGTAGAGTCAAGACTAAAAAATTCTGTGGCTGCATAGACCCCAGAAGAAGATGGCGCATTCCCTGATCCATACGCTTAGGGATTGCTTTGTGAGGGGTTAAAACAAAAAGTGTTTACCCGACCCATTACCACATTGTGAAAGCTCCGAAACAGTTACCGCTGCCATAATACCCGCAATGCTTCAGAACTGCTTTCGAGTCACTGTCGAAAGATAGGAAGTGAATTACGATGGAAGACTGTGAACATTTTGAAAGTAACGTACAGCAAACATTTACCTTGAAAATCGTTGCCAGTAAAAATCACTCTTTGAACAAAAAAATATATTTAATTTCTGGACACACTGTATAATGAATAAAATGGGTGATGGTTGTTGATATGAAATAAAAATAAATCATGAATTTATACTATTCACCAACACGTTATAGGGCAAAAGTTAAGTATGGATATGTAACAGTGTTCCTCCCCTAGAGTGACTAAATAGAGTACCACAACACAATCGGTAAAAGGTGTCATTATGTATGAACAACACCTAACGTGGAGTAGTTCACCACGTTAGTGTAAATGAGCTTTCCCTATTCGAAAGGAGGCCCTTGCCCTTCACGGGACAATATGGCTATTTTCATTTCATTTCATTCATCATTTCATAATCATATTATATTAATATATTGGTGAAATGACAGTCTGGAAATGAAGAATGTTTCTCAGACAGTTCTCAAAAGAGTAATATATATATATCAAATCGATATGAGGTAGTTGAAAGTATAATGTCCAGAGGCAACTTCCAGTTATTAAAAAAGTATGACATCTTTTTTTAAATTTAATGTATCTGAATTAACATGGCTTTTCGACATTATATTTCGAGTGGAGAATTTATTAACCTTCTTTTATTCTACTGAGCCAACGAACTTGAATGAATGGAAAGTCTGGAGGAAAGACATATAATGGCCATGAACCCACGTAAACCGGGGAAGTCCCTGTCTGCATACAAGCACAACACTCGAAAACATTAGTGAATCAATAGTTTGCCGAGCTACAAGATAGAAACAAGTAACATACAATGTGGGTGAAGGCTGAGCGTCATAGAACCTCGTGTTCGCGGTTTCTATAATGGAGCTGATAATGTAGGTCACACCGTCGTCATAGAAACTGGACGGTATAGCAGTATATAGGGCGCGCCAGTTGTCATGGGGACGCATGGCGGTAGCTGGACCAGTCAGATGCAGGCATTGAACTCTGCATTTTACAATTGGAACGATTCGATTATAACGATCGTTCGTTATAATAGGAAATGAAGGAAGAGAGAAAGGTGGCAATTCTTTTGGAATAATTTATTTCCTTCTAGATAATGTAGTAGGGTATTTTTTAAAGTATTACTTAGCTTGATGAGAATATCTTAACACTGTGCTGTTCTTGTCTCAAACCAAACTTGAGTGCTTGCGCAGTTGCCCATCTGTGATACACATTAATTTCCTTTATTTAAAAAATTGAAAAGTCTTCTAATTATACTATATGAGATTAATAATCACATTTTCCTTAATGTGAAACGCTATTATTTGTAAAGGTATTCAAACAGTCGATCATATACTATGGTATTGCGAAATGTTAGAAGCCGAGAGACAAAAACTCCGAAACCATGTAGGCTACTTAAATCTGGTGAACACTGGCCCCTAAATAATCGCAAACAAGGCAAAAGAATTCCAAACATTCATGAATAAAATCAATTTTGACAAATTAAAGACATAATATCCATAATGGAAAATATTATGTACATTGAAATGTGGTTTCTTTCTTAAAATTTATGTATATAAGGCATTAAAGCAATAGGTAACACTAAAATTACTTGTACTAATTAGCAATTACTTGTACTAAACGAGTTTTCTTTTTCTTATCTTTTGTTGTTGTTGTAGTAAAGTCTTATGGCATTAAAGAGAAACATACTTTTGTCAGGAAGAACAAAAGACCGAATAATTCAAGTATTATTTCATGAAATGAGAATATATTTTCCAGCATATTAACTTATGTACTTCAACGTTTATCAGGAACTAAAGTAGTTAGTTCCACTTTTGCATTCCATTTTTTGTTTAGTTTTGTGGTTATATGGTGTTTCCAAAATACTCTCAGAATTAAAAGTTCTCATTCACCGCTAAGAACTATAGATATTGCGAGAAAATGTGGGATTTATAAAGAAATTAAGAGTTAGATTCTGAGTAACTTACTTTCTAAACACAGTAACTCAATTTTCACGACAACTGAACATGCAGGATTTTCATAATAACTGATTGAATTTAAAAATCTTTATAAGATATCTGGTCTGTGGGATTGCTTGGATGCAATTTCTCTCCCAGAAACTACTCCTCCCTTAAAATTTTTAAATGTGCAAAGTCTCTGAAAATGGATGCCAGCACCAGCGCTAGCCTCTTCTCTTTCTGAAATGTGTTATCTCTGTTGCGGTTAACTTATAAAAAGTACACAAATCACACGTGACTCCAATAAAGTTTATTTTTAATTTTATTCTGTAATCTTCCATAATCAATTTTGTATAAAGGGAGGGCGGACCAAATGGTGGGCCGTACTTTTCTGGGTGGAACAGGACCTGAATTCAGTCTTCCTAACATAGATTCATCCTAACTGATTACATTTATCATTGCGTTTCGTGTTGGAATTATCCTCCCTTTCTTCGAATTTTTCCTAAAGCCTAGGCATCATATTCTTCAAACACTATAGAGTACCGATACTAAAACTATATGGTCTCTCTGAGTCCTATGTTTTTTTTTTGTTAGTCATGTAAATAAATAGGGTGCTTCGAGAAAGTTGCATAACGATGAGCTTCAGTACCTGTACACTTCACCAGATATAGTAAGGGTAATTAAATCGCGAAGGATGAAATGGGCTGGACATGCTGCACGCATGGGAGAGGAAAGACATATCTCAAAAGTATTCACTGGGAGACCCGAAGGGAAAAGACCACGTGGAAGACCTAGACGTAGGTGGGAGGACAATCTTAGAACGGATTTATGGGAAGTAGGATTTGTGGGGGACAATTAGATGGAGTTAGCACAGAATAGGGTTGAATGGCGGACTCAGGTAAGCGCGGCAATGAACCTTCGGGTTCCATAAAATAGATAATATTCCTTTAAGATAACTTGCTTAGGAATTGTCTATTGTAAAATATGTCACCTACTTCTTCAATTTTCTCAAAATACAATTTCCAAACCTCCTCTGGGTGTTTTTCAATTTCCGAACTGTATACTTTCTTACTTGATGCCACTTCCAATCTCAAAGAATCCACGGTCAAGAACTAAGCTGAATATATGCACCAATTTCATTAAAAAAAACGCTCTTTCGATATGGCAAGAGCAACGGACTGTATATACTATAATGAATAGATTGTCGCCATAGGCTATCTCGCTTACAATGACAATAGAATGACTGAAATGACACAGTTTTATTAATTAACGTGGTTTCTTTCTATTATTCTTTACATGCTTAACTCTGCGAGTATTCTCTTGTTTTTTCCAGACAGACCTAAATTCCGGAATTTTCGTGGTATTACCTATGATAATTAATAAGTTATTACATCTACTTCAGTGTTAATGTAGCAACAGACTATTCACTTTCAACAATATTAGGAGAATCTACCGTAAATTTAACGATTAAAGGCGACATGTTCCACAATTCCCGTCGCCTTTACACTGGAGTGTAGCAGCTAAAAGAGTGGTAAATAGAGGTTGATGTTATCAGTAGTGTTGGGGAACACTTGAAGCCTCAGCGGCCTGAAGTTGAAAGCTACTTCAACTCCTGCATCTAGTTAAGGAAGGGAGGCACTTCTAGTGCATGGAGATGCCATGCCAAAGCTCTCCAATGCTCACTGCACACCTCTTCACGTACTTGTAATTAATTCTCAATCAACCACTCTACGTAACATTTTAAAATTTATGAGGATACATAAGAATTGATTAAAATCTCATAAAGAGTAGCTTTGGGGAATATGACTTTTCAGTTTACGAAACTTAATATCCTCCTTGTCATTTTAAAGGACCTAGGTACTCTAAGCTATTTTGTTTCTGCACAGTATATATTTTAAGTGGGTTACGCCGTAGCGTAGTGGTTGAGGCGCTGCGCTACAAACCGGAAGGTCGCGGGTTCCATTCCCGATGAGGTCGTTGGAGTTTTTCAATTGGCCTAATCCTTCTTGTGGCACTATAGCCCTGGGGTCGACTCAGCCTCGAACAGAAATGAGTACCAGGATCAATCCTGGGGGTAAAGGCGGCCGGTGCGTAAGGCTGACAACCTTACCACCTTCGTGTGCCGAATGTCTAAAAATCTGGGAGCCTCAACCTCCTGGAAACCTGTGGGCCTCCATGTCCTGTAATATGGATCACTTTACTTTTTTACTTTACTTTATATACTTTAAGTGGATATTAATAGTTTTTGAGTTACTGTTATTTTTTAAAATTATCGCATGTTTTAGTCATATACGAAATCTATCTCCTCCTGTAAAAATGCACTAATACATTTAAGATATATATTTAATACCTCTTTCATGCATTAAAAAGACCTGAAATCAAATTTTTCACATAGAGTTTCACTTAAAAGACAAAAATAAAATGTGATCAATGATATTACAACATTTTGAAAAATTTTGTGAAGTTTATACACATATCAATTAATTATTTTTAAATTGTAGATATTAAAAATTCAAATTGAAATGAACAAGTCTTTCAGCATGTTATGATGATCAAATAGGCAAATTTGAAGCTTCCTAGCCCCAAATCTTTGGAAGAGTTCTGATTTCAAATTTGTGCGTGTTAGTCTGGATGCTTGTAGAAATATATTGCCTATTTGATTATGCTAATGGTTTCATTAGTTGAACATTTAAAAAAATACAAAAACTAAAGAAGAAAAACATGTAAAAAAATGACAAATTTATATACTCTGATCTCTGAAACTACTTACAAAAGAGATTTTATACTTCCTTGTATATCCTCCAAATATTTAACCAACACCTAAAGCGCAATTATAAGTCTAACTACATATGAATGAACCTTTCTTCTATGCCTTCTTTCTAATTCAAAAGTATATCTGTATTTTCCCCTAGGAACAAGTTCTTTCATGGTAGCCTATGAGGGTTTCTAAGGTGCTAGATTTACTACGCTAGTGTAGGATTTCCATTTATTTTGAGGGGAAACATGCTTTGGACTTTGAATCTCTAGAAGCCAATGCTCAGCGTCAAAAGTGAACCCACGAAGCTTTGATCTAATAAATCGAATTCTAACCAGTAGAGCGCTATTTCGGGTTTTCAAATGCAGCAACAATTATTAAACTTCAAATAAAGTTTGTTTATTTTCCATACAAACGTCAGACATTGCAACTGGACATCTATTGAACAACTGTTAGGCCTACACATTACTTTCTTACTCAGGCTAAACACTTCTCACCAAATTTTATTTTAACACAATTTCTAACAGGCCATGGAAAGTTTGGTAGTTATTTTAAAAGATTCAACGTTATTACAGACAGAAACCACTAGTCTTGAATTGCAAGCTTCTCAGTGTGAGAAAACATTTTCCAACTCATGTCTTCATTTATTTTACAAAATCTGTTGCTTTAGAGAATTTATCAGTTTTATAACTTACATTCACGATCAACTATAGCCTAATAGATTACTTATTTAATGATTCAAATTATATAATTATTATAGTTAGTTTGTGAACTACAACCCTAATATGCCTCTGTGGCGAAATAGGGGTTCCATCCCTGGAGATTAAATAATAATAATAATAATAATAATAATAATAATAATAATAATAACAATAATAATAATGTCAATACACACTTCCTATGCAGGTAAAGGATTATTATCTATTTTATGGAGCCCAGAAGTTCATTGCCGCGCCCGCCTTAGTTTTAACCCTATTCTGTGCTAACCCTTTCCAACCATCCCACCATTTCTCGCAAGCCCTACTTCCCTTAAATCTACTCTAATATTGTCCTCCCACCTACGTCTAGGTATTCTAAGTGGCCTCTTCCCTTCGGGTCTCCCAGTCAAAATTTTTGAGAAGTCTTTCCTCCCCCATGCGCGCAACATGCTCAGCCCATCCGTGATTTAATTACCCTTACCATATTAGATGAAGAGTACAAGTTATGAACCTCGCTATTATTCAGTTTTCTCCAGTCCCCATTTTCGTGTCTCTTAAGTTCAACTATTTTCCTCAGCACCCTGTTTTCGAACACTCTCAGATTAGGTTCTTTCCGAAGAGTAAGCGGCCATGTCTCACATCCATATAAATAACCGATAAGATGTCTTATAATTTTTTTTATTTTTAGATTTCTAGACATTAGACGAGAAGATAAAAGTTTCTCAACTGCATAAAAACATGCATTTTCTTATTTCAGTCGATATTTAACTTCTACCTTAATATTATTTGTATCTATAATTAATGTAGTCTATCTTGTTGATACCTTTGTAACAGACAATAAGAGACATGCAAATTAGCATAGCGGACATAGCATTAGTAAATAACAAGATATTAGCGGTGTGCTTCCTGTTCAGGACTCGCGTATTGCAAGTGGCAAGCGCGTGTGTATGTGTATGTGCGATCAATAAGCTGCCGGCCTAGCCCGGGTTTTGTTCTCACACAGAGTCTGAACGTGCTGTCTCCAGTGGCGGTTCTTGTAGGTATTACTCTTAGCTATTTATACATACTTCAGGTAGAATTTTAAGGAAATGTCATCCACAACTATCTATAGGCTATATGATCCTTCATGTAACGAGCAAGAAGATAAATCACAATACCTTGAATCTCGAAGGCCGCGTGTCAACAACCATGGCACCAGATCTGAGTGAGGTTTTCACGGGATTTTCCTATAAGGTGAATAAGGGATAGGGGATATGACCCTGCGCGACAACGGAAAGTTATACGATATAAGACTTTACCACCAGAAATGCTGAAACCAAACAGCTAAATCACCCATCATAGTCCAGTGCTTACGAAACAACACAACCAGACAGGACCGATGGAACAAACTCGCCGAAAAGTTGTCGGGGCCCGAGGGACAGCCTAAGGCTGAATACTACAGGGGTAGTAAGTAAAGTAACAATAAAGTGTTCCCTTTACAGGCCAGGGAGTCCCAGGAGGTTGAAGCTCCCAGATTTTGAACATTCGGCACATGAAGGTGGTAAGGTTGTCAGCCTTACGCACCGGCCGCCTTTACCCCCAGGATTGCTCCTGGTACTAATTTCTGTTAGAGGCTGAATTGACCCCAGGGCCATAGTACCACCAGAAGGAATAGGCCAATTGAAAAACTCCAACGACCTCATCGGGGATTGAACCCGCGACCTTCCGTTTTGTAGCGCAGCGCCTCAACCATTACGCTACGGGGAGGGGTAGTAAGTAGTCCCCTAAAAAGTCCTTCACGATCTGTACTGTCTCCGTTATCCACCCGCCAGTAGGCCTACTTTATACCCTATACCCTTACCCTTACTGTAAGGGAAAAACTTACTTTATGAAGTAACAAGTTTGTTGTTTGTTTGATACGGTTCTGTTAACGACGATTGTGTACTGATGTGTAACCGTCTCTAATAAACAAGAAATGTGTTCAGTAATTCATCCACAGGTCTGAAATCGCTGACAAGAGGCTGTGACTCTTACGAACACCAGAAAACTATTGACTGAATCAGGATCGAACCCATGAACTTAAGGACAGAGAGTCGATGTCTTAAATCCTTTTCCTCCTTGACTAAGTTACTAATTAATGTGCACACACTATGACATCATGACGATATATCTATGCATTTTACTAATATACACTATTATCGAGCGTAAAGTTTGTTATAGTGTATACAATTTCATTTTCCCCTGATTAATGTAGTCTAATTTGTCCACCGCTGTTGGGTGGTGGGTGCATTCGCTATCCTCTCACAGCTGGCCCAGGTTCGTTTCTTAATCGGTACAAGTTTTCTAGATGAGGCTTTTTCCACGGTTAATCCTCACCTATGAGACGAATGTCGGTAAACTTTATGCACTGGCGGTCCCCAAATATCATATGGCCGTCATTATCACCATCTCATCCACGCCTTGTTCGGAATGAGAGTGTGTACGACTGATTTTCTCGTCCTATGTGTTCGTGTCTTGGAGGTGGCCCTATTATTGGGCTGATCACACATCCGGGGAGGCCCTCCATGTCCGTCTCTGGTCAAAACAATACGTTCTTGATCTTTAGCAACTTTCTCCCTCGACAGGTCGCGGACCTGTGAGGCCCGGGCGGCGAGGGCAGCGTTAAAGTCCCAATAAAATCCCTGGCGGGAATGTATTGAAATTTGTTCTACTGTCGACTGTTGACTTAGCCCATTTCGAAACCCATTAGAAAATAAGCTAGTAAAATTCATTTTCTGGGAATAATCCGTCAATTAAGTGGTTAAATATTGCGGCAATAGAAAAGTAGTGGGAAAAAATGTGCATTAAGAAAACAAAACATTTCCTTCCTTGGCAGGATTCGAACCGAGAAGTGTTACTTACCACTCGAATGCGCTATCATTGTGCTACGGAATCGCTTAACAACCAACCTTCCTTGAGAGTCTGTTATGAAACAAGTGATTGACAAGGAGACTACAGCCGATAAATTGCTTAAATTGAGAAATAATTTCAGTAATTTGCATTGCTTGTGAAAACAAACTTTTCCGTTACATCTCTTACATTTATTTACGTATCACAAGGCTCTGAAATCAGCTACAAGAGTCGGTCCGCTTTTTTTCCCTACCTGTACATTGTGTGCTATTCTGTTTTATTATATTTTTTATTATCGTGCCATTATTCATTGCCCATAGTTCATTACATTTCTCGGAACGAATGTCAGTTGTTAATGTGTACCTTTGCAACAAACGAGAAATGCATGTGATATGATTTGAATTTGCTAGTTTAGATTATTAAAATAACACTACTTGTGATATTGATAACACGCGTATTGCAACGTTTAGAAGACAACATGTTGAATTTCCGAACACTAATGTCTGTAATTCCAATAATGGCATCAAATGCAGACCATTTTCTACTACTATGCACTGATCTCAATAGTTATCTCCTCCTTCATAAATCACGCCCAATCCTTCGGTCACGAACAGATTGGAGAGTAGAATGCAGTGAACTGAGATGAAGAGTCTAAGATCTGTTGAAGGCTATAACGTTCAAGGATAGACAGAATGAAGAATGCGAGACCATTGCAGACAAATTGGAGCTCAAAGCGGACTATGTGAGCACTGAAATTTTATGTAGATAGTTGCATGCGAATAAATCGGTTTAGAACTCTCAAGAAAGTTTTCAAGATCAGTGTCAAAGTGAAGTTTAAATAAGCCTAGAAAATGTACTTACTGTATCTAAACCGGGAAACAGGGTTTTTTTTTAATGCGTTATATATTGTAGAAAAGCTTAGACGACGGCCGGGTAATTAGGCAACATCATTAGAATTTCTTTGGAACATATTAAATGTAATTATTATAACAGAGTTGTATCGATAATAACAATCTTGTTGGAATCAAGTAATTTCGAGGAATTATTTTCGAATGTTGGATTTTTTATATAAACACCAAGTATCTATAAATATGAATGTTCCTTTAAGCAGGGAAGGGTACCTAGAAATCTCATTCAATATTAAACCATAAAATTTGAACAATTTGGTATACAGTATTGCATGGATCTGAATTCCAGCGTTAGAAATAAATCTGCAACATGTCGGTTACACAATTCTGAAATTTTTTGTTTGACGATAGTATTTTTTCATCCATTTTCCGTTCATGTTATCATGGTGAAAACCAGACTTTTCTGCATAGGGTGCCGATAATCTAACCTACTGGTCTGCAACCCATGTGCATCATTTTATCAAAACCTCTAAATTTTGACCTGATTTATTATTGCAGACATGGTATATTTCAGCGCTACCTACATCTAAAATTTTGAGTATACTAGCGGGCTATGGATGCACAGTATTCTACCGTAATCTTCAGATTTCTAGGTACCCACCCCTGCTTAGCCTAAAGGAACATTCATTGTGATAGATACTTGATGCATATATAAAAAGTCCAACATTCGAAAATAATTCCAAGAAATTATTATTCCAACAAGATTGTTACTATCGATACAACTTTGTTATAATAATTTTTTTGTTATAGTTTTGCTACTTTAATATTATTATTACAAATTACAAATTATTACAAATACAACTACAAATATTATAAACACAATTTTTACAATTACAAAATGGAGTATTGTTTACCCCGCATGAGCATAGCTCGTGTTCGGGGTCATTACATTTAATATATTCCAAAGAAATTCTAATTATGTCGCCTAAGTGTACGGATTATTTTGTTTGTACACCAGTTTAAAGCACCCTATTTTAAAACAACTTAGAATTATGGCTATATAGCCTACGCGGAGACGGAGTCTATAATGCAAATGGAAATATCTATCTTGAGACAGATTGTACGTAGAAACACGTAACTCAAGCTAAAAGTAATCTGTTGTGTTTATATGACTGTCCCATTCGTACAGCAAATTCGATTACGTCTGAGTACGAATTCTCAAATTAAACAGAAGCAACTGAAATTGGTTGCATTATGTACTGAAGATAGGGTAACACCTATTTGACCTATATATAACGTATATAAATACGATTAGTTAAAATAAATATGAGAACGAAACCTACGTTTGTTTATGTGAAAGCTGCGAAAGAAGTTTAAGCAAAAACAGTAGGCCTATAATGTGAATGAAGCCTCGGATTCTGATAAATTAAATTTTATATTTTCTACCGATTTCATTAATTCCGTTATATTATTTCATAGGTAAACTGCTAGACTATATCTAACAGGCAATTTAATTAATTTTAGGGTTAGATACGGTACGGTACTAAACTAATATTAGCGAATGTCTTATAAACTTTGAGGTCTATACATTTTATCACACCGTTGACAATATGTGATGTAACGGTATGAACAATCTTCTCATTTATTCGGTTTGAAGCGATGTTCTGGGTAACCATGTGATGTGTCCCTTTGGCTATGGCTTCTTTAATTCTCATTTGCACCTCGTGAAAGTCACGTGGAAAAGTCACAAAGACCATCTTTTATGTAACCCTAAGAAAAATCTAGTGTCCCATCCTCACACGACTGCTACTTACCAATCAGGAATTCTCTTTCTGAATAGAATATGAAAAACCTATTTTGTATTTCAACTCAAGTATTCATCTCAGGTGCAGTAATTCACTCTCTCTCTCTATATATATATATATATATATATATATATATATATATATACACATATACATGTATATATATATACTAGGGATGGGTCCTCGATACTTTCGATACCTTGATACTCTCGATACTTGCATGGTATCGGCATCGAACGATACTTCAGAAAACTCGCTCGATACTTTTTCGATACTTTTGTAATTCTGCAATTAAGTGAGAATGCTAGTATTTTTTAACAAAAACTTGTAAGTGGACTGTTTAAAAAACTAATTTTAGTTTTAATGTAGAGTTTAAAAATACTTATAGGCTACTAATGACATTAAATATCATCATCGTCTTTCCGGTTTAGGTCTTCAGACCTGTTCCGTCTTCAGGGAATATCATCTGTCCATCTTGTTTTTGGACGTCCTACATCTCTGCGTCCTTTAGGTTTATAGTTGAGCATTATTTTTGGAAGTCGGGCTTCATCCATTCTTGTTATATGATCGTACCAGTTTCTCTTCTGTTGCTTCACTCTGTCGTTCATGTTAAATATATTCAGTTCTGTTCTGATGTCAGTATTCCTTTTGCAATCTAAGATAGTAGTTCCTGCTACTGATCTTAAAAATTTCATTTCTAAAGTTCCTATTTTTCTCTTATCTCTCCTATTTAAGGTCCAATTTTCGCATCCATATGTCAGAATTGGCGTAGCTACTACTTTGTAAAATTTCAGTTGCGTTGCTTTTGAAGTTTTCTGTCGTAAGTGTCTCCTGATGGTTCCGCATATTCTACCAAATTTCTGAAGTTTAATATTTATATCTTCATTTTGGTTATGTGTCACATTAAAACCTAAATATTGGAAGCTAGACACTTGTTCAATTATTTTGTTGTTTATAATAATTTTACATCTAAGTGGGCTTTTTCCTAAGAAGGCCATTGATTTTGTTTTCGTAGTGGATATATTCAAGTTGTATTCTGACATTATATTTTGTAATTTGTAGGATGCAATTTGTAGTCTATCTTCTGTTTCTTCTAAAATAGCCTGATCGTCAGCAAATAATATAGTGTTTAAAACTTTTTTTCCTAATTTTATACCTCCCGTTAAAATGTCTTGCCATCTCTTAATGGCGTCGTCCATATATATATTAAAAAGTGCTGGAGACATCGGACAGCCTTGTTTAACACCCTGGTTTACTTCAGCTGTTATGTCTGTTCCGTTGTCAATCATAATTGATGTATTTTGATACAGGCTTTGTATAACATTTACTAGATGGGTGGGGTATCCTTTGTTCCTCATTATGTTCCATAGCTTCCCCCGTAGGACCTTATCGAAGGCTTTTTCGTAATCCACAAATAATATGTACGTTGGCAGATTATATTCTCTCCTTTTCTGTATAAGCTGTTCCATTATAAATATACAATCAGAACAAGAACGTCCTTTCCGAAATCCGTTTTGTTCTTCTCCCAGCATTACTTCATTTATAATATTCAGTCTTCTTGTGATAATTTTAGCATAGATTTTGTAGGCATTATTAAGCAGACTTATTCCTCTATAATTATTGCAGTCATTTCTATTCCCTTTTTTGAAAACTGGGCATATTTTCGATATTTTCCACTCTTTCGGTATTGAGCATGTGCTCCAGCATATGTTAATTATTTGTAGAAATCTTGATTTTACTTCTACTGGAGCATTAAATATTGTCTCATTAAATATGCAGACTTAATTAATTTAGTTCTCTCAAATTTTAATTTTTAATGTACCTATTTATTGAAACTGGAAATGTTGAAGGTATCGAGTATCGAGGAAAAAATCATGTATCGGTATCGAGTATCGACCCATCCCTAATATATACATATATGTGTGTAGAAAAGGCGGAATTTTGATCTTAGAACTAATTTCACTATTTCATTTATACGACGCGTATTATTTGATACTGACCAATAGCTCGGATATTCACCAACCACGGTTGTTTAGGCCTGTCTTATTATATGCTTGCAAGCACCGCAAGGATGCAATTTTATCGGATAAAACGTTAACTCGTAACTTGGTAAGTCAAGGTATCAATATGCAGATTTTAGTGCGTCACATATCTGCCAATGAACAGGATAAAAACACATTATTTGTACAACATAACTTACCTGAAAATTAAAAAGAGACTAAATTTTCCAGTTATGAAAACAAATTTTCGATTCAGTGTTCGTTTGATTTTATTTTGTTCTTGTTTATCTTAAGTATGTTACAATTTCTCATTCCCACATGTTCGATTTTCATTCTTGTAGTATGCCATGATCTAACAGCTGATACAATGGAGATTTGATTTTAAATGACACGAGTAAGAAAATAATAACTATATAATCCGTTACATCTTAATCATGAACCCGTCTTAATAAATCCTACACGAGATTTCGAGTTTCTTAAGATAAATTCGCTCCTGCAGTCGTGAATCTATCGATAAACTCATAATCTCTCGTAGATTACCTATAAAAATATTGCAAATAAAAGTTTAAGATCAGTGCATAGTAGAAGAAAAATAAAATAGTTGACATGCTTCATAACGTCTACTCGGAAACACATTTATTTGATAGTAATAAATGTTGCTACTTGAATAATTCCAAGCTACCTTCTGGACTTAGAATACCTAGCAATCTTTGCGGTAGAAGGTTTAACTCTTTCGAAGAAGCATGATAAATTTTGGAAGGTATGCTTTTATTTTCTTCGTAAAATAAAATAATGTACGTGCACAGGAGAACAAAATGTTATGAAGTTCATAAAAGCGCAACCCAGGGCTGGCGTGTTTTTATCTTGTTTGTTTTATACTCAACCACCGGAATTATTTCTTGCTATATTTCTTTTCTATTTTTGCTTAGAAAACCCTCATCTGCTCTCCCCGAAAGCTTCGTCCCAATTACGTAACCCTCTCTTGGTTCTCTAAATCCATTTGCACGACTAGCCCGTAGTCAAATAATACAACCGCGATTCCAGCGCCGAGTAAAAAGAAAAAAAAAACTGAAAACAGAATACCGGGAGATTCATAAATTTCGATTCGCACAACAGACAAGATAATATGACAATGATAGTTTTTAAAGGTTATTCTGATAACACTGCATGTCTACTTTTCGTCAAAATTGGGTATTATATAAAAAGTAAGATATGCAGAACCTAATGGTCTTTTCTGTATAAATCTCACATGTCCTGGCAGTATCTACAGTTCCAGTGGTGACTGAAAACTTCTAATTCTGGGAGAGTCGTTTTGAAAACACCGTATATCCACAAAACTAAAAACTGAATAACAGTTTTTCAAAAAGGCACAAAGAAAAGTAGTTAACTCCAGACAAAAATTGAAGTACGTAAGTTAATATGTAGGAAAGCATATTTTCATTTGATAAAATAATACCAATCTGCATTATTCAGTATTTTGTTCGTTACGACAAAAGTGGCTAAATGGACATATGGGACTTTCAACATGACCTATTCCTTTATTTATTTACAGACATGACTTCTAAGAGTAGTATATTGCAAAACAATTGGTAAGTGCCTTATTGCAAAATCTAGAAAGAGAAATTGTTGTTCCATAAAGAACCAAGATATTGCATTTTGTTATGATATAATGCTATATAAAGAATAGTGATATAGTTATATACACCGAGCGGTGTGGCTAAGGCATAAGCGTCTTGGGCTCGCATTCGGGAGGTCCCGGGATCAAATCTCGAGACTGTGGTTTTTCGTGGTTTTTCATAATCATTGAGGGAAATGCTGAGTTGTATTTTCATTGTCACGGTCACCTACACTCCTCTTATCCCGTTATCATCCTTCATGTCATTTGACCTCATCCTATCATCCCATAGTCATAATACAGGCTTCGCGCCGGTACTTAGCTACTTGCGGAGCGGACATTCTCTCCGTCTGTTCTCCTACTTCCCGAGCCTTTTGGGAAGGTATCCACCCGGATCGAACCCTTGAGCGCCGAGAGGACCTTCTTGAGTACTCCATGAGTATCGAGGGTGGATTCGTGTGCGGTGTGGTCGAATTTGGCAGAGGACAGGTGGAGTTGGAGATAACGTAGGAGGTCTGTTGGGTGAGCGGCTAAGGGGACACCTGCAGCCGGTGGGCCGGGAAAACAGCCATTCATCACATTTATAGGGTGTTCAACAAGTTTATGTATGGCTGACGTACCTCTGTCTCACTCCTCATTGTACCAGCATCCTCTATCCTCTAATTGCATATCATACTAATAAAGTGTTAACTTTTTCTTTCTTTCTTTCTTTTTCGTAGTTTTACCTCTCCCTTTTAGGATTTAAGCGACCCAAGCCGCCCGGGCCTTACAGGGCCGCGACCTGTCGGGAGAGGGATTATCTTTGGATCACATACATACTTTTTTGACCAGACAAGGACATGGAGGGCCTCCCCGGATGAGTGATCAGCCCAATGCCGGGGCCACCTCCGAGACAACACGAACACATAGGATGAGACACACCATTCACACACACTCACTCAGAACAAGGCGAGGATGAGGATGAAGATGATAATGACGGCCAGATGATATCCGGGGACCACAAGAGCCTAAAGTTACCTGACATTTGTCTCATAGGTGAGGGAAAACCCCGGAAAAAACCTCACCTAGGTAACTTGTCCCGACCAGGAATCGAACCCGGGCCCGCTGCGTGAGAGGATTAAAGTGTTAACCACTTTTAAATTATATAAAAACAATATGTATCGCTTGCTCTGGTACAAGTATAAATAATAATAATGCATTTTAATGGTCTCTTTAATCTGCCGCCGTGGGTGAAACGGTGGCCCGGGTTCGATTCCCGGCCGGGTTGGGGATTTTTCAGTAATGAAAAATTCCTTTGCCGGATTCAGGACAGGGTGTGTTTAAAGTTTAAGTAGGTAGGGGACTGGCGTACCCCGGTAACAAATCCGCTGAGAATATCCCCTAACGGGGATCACCAGGGGTCGCTCGCGAACCTGAGGAATAAGTTACCTTTAAACATGTGGAAATTTATTTAAGAATGTTAACGAATTAGATTAATTACTTTGTCAACAGTCTGTATATACTTGTAAAAATGGCCAAAATGTATTTGTATTGGCTTTACTAATGAGCCTTTTCATAAAGTCCTTTTACAATTAAAAAAATATATGAAAGAAATGCTAAGACTATAATTTAGCAATTTATTATAGAAGCTAGAATAAAGGGGACAACAAAACAAACATGCGAATAAGCTCTTCTAGAAGTAAGCATTGCCCTCAATCCCCATGTAATATTTTCCACCTATGATACTGTAAGGGGATTACAGTCTTCATCGCATACTACCATGCGAGTAGGTTTTGTCAGTGAAGTAATTTCAAGCTGGCAATGACAGAACCATGTGAAATCTGGTAGGATTTCCGCGGCAGTTTGCGACAGTTGCTATCATGCAAGTGGCACTAGCGTGGAATTCTGGAGTACAGACATAAAACCGAAATTGCAGTTTTAGAATCACAAAACTCCAGGCTAATCTGGTATATCTTTTACTTCACAGATCTGCTGTACTCGATTTACAGAGATTTTGGAATAAAGATTAACTTTTTTTTTCCTGCGACAGCTTAAACCTAGCAAACAAAATCTTTTACTGCAAAAGTTACGAATATTGTTACAGCGAATCCACAGCTTTAGTTAAATAATATTTTAGAGTTGCAAGGAAGTTGAAGAAAATTTCGTATGTCACGATTTTCTCGAAAACAGCTTTAACAGATTTTGTTTAAATGTTACACATGGGGGTGTTTATACCAAGAGCTAAAACTTTTATTTGAAACATTTTTTTCGAAACAATTCTCTGAAGGTTAGTTATAATCCACCCACTCTGAATATGCACTCTTTCCAATAAGGTCTCTTGTTCTATATCAGAATGTGAAGTGAAAAAATGTATTAGCCATGCTTAACGTAAAGAAAGTTACGAGAGTATATTAATGAGAATTTATTTGGGTTTTGTATTCTTCGAGGATGCGATACGATGTGGTAACGACATTCTCTTTATTTTTACTACCACTTTATATGAAGAGAATGTCATATATAATATAATATATTAAGAGGCTAACTTTTATTTGGGCAGAGGAAGTTATGTGATTTTCACATCAGATTTTTAACTAAGTGCTCATGCTTCTCATTACTCATCGATATCTTGTTTCTTCTTAGATAGTTTGATGTATCGTGTACCTATTCAACATACATTTGGGGAAAATGAAAGTAATTTCAATTCCAGAAATTTAATTTAAAAACAGTTTAAAGTAACTTCGTGAAAGTAAATTTACGTTCGGAAAAAGTAATTTTAATATTGGAAAAACTAACTCCAATACTGGAAATAAAAAATTCAGAAAAGCTATCAAAGTCGGCTACGGTATTTCGGAATAAATTGTTACTCTGAGCAAATAGACTATATGTAATTTATTAATACGTAACTCACAAACACTTCAATGCGCTTCATTTTCATCAATAACACATTTTCTCATGAGAATATTAAAGCAATTATATATCTACATTAGTGTTTTTCAATCGCGTCGTCTATTCGCTCGGCGATTTAAAGTTATTGCACTGAGTGAAAACATAGACTACGAGCGCGGATGACTTAAAATACACCATGTGTAGCCTATTGCTTTCCAAAGTCACAAATTCATTTTTTTTTTTTTTTGTTGTTAATAGACAATCCCTTAAAATATCACTTTTTGTCTTAGATGTTACTTAATGTATGCTTTTAGTACTCAAAACACGTTCCAAGAACTTCATTGTACAAAGTAAGGAACAAAACTGTATTTTTTAAATCTGTAAGTTGCCAAACTTTCACAACTTCCAAGATTTGTCATACGTTAGAAATTAAGTTCAAACAAAGAGTAAAATAACTTTCCGAATTAACGTTTGTCGATGCGTTGATGCCATAGACCGGGACGGGTCCGCACAAATAGACCCGCATTAGAGTTGTATCGGGTTGGGCAATTGGTCTCACCACGCTATCCCCCTTTTCGATGGTGACATAAAATGCCAAGGGCACAGAGTATTAATTATTTAGATTATTTTGATGTTCTACAAAGTTCGTAGATTATCAATTTGACTGATTTCACTATTGAGAGTCCTTGGGACCTGGGAAATCTGTCCATTTACAGATTCCGAATGGATTATGTAGAATGGTCTATATACCGAGGATAGTATTTAATTTGTACGAAGACTGCTAACTTTATTGAGCAAGCACAAAAGGAAAATGTATTCCTGGTTTATTCCCTACACTTTTCTCTTCTGATATGAAATAAACATTATCCAGTTAAGGACGGTTAAATTTGGTGACTTTTTTCTTGGACAAATATGGTACCAGTATTGGGATTTTTTTGTTTGTTTCTAGTGCACGAAAACACTGTTCAAATCTGAACATTTATATATTGTATATTGAAGTTTGAAAATATGCCTATATTCTTAAATATAGTTTAAAAAACATACTGCAAATCGATAATGCATATTTAAAACCATACAATTATTTAAATGCAGAGTCAGATGTGCTGTGCTCTTTGTGTATAACTTTATTACAAAAAGTCAGCTGAAAATGTAATTTTGTATTGTCAAGCAGGGACCAATAAATAATGTACACAATAGACATGGCTGACATATGAGGGACCTTTGACCTTACTGCATCTGTGCGTGAAAAATTCTATGTACAATATCAGTGTGCAGCAGTCACACCAGAGTCGTGTTATGTTTTTATAAAATCCATCAGTGTCGTGCCAACTGTCAGGGGCATTTTTTTTCAGGATTCTATTATGTTCTAAAGACTACTTCTGTAGGCGTTCTTAATCGGCATTATACGGTGAAATAATCAATTCTGATCTGAGCATTTCCTATCTTTAAAGGAATGACAGAATAGTTTAGGAACCTGTTGTGTGACTAGCACAAGGCTCCTGTTAAGATCTTACAAACATGCACAGACAATAAATTGTCAGGGTGTGATTGGATTAGTTGGAACGAATTCCAATCATCCTTGCGAATGGAAGAAAGTAAAATAGACAGTTTGTGAGTCCTCGTTTACTTCTCTTTAACTAAATTTTTTTTTAAATTATAATTTTTAATACTTCTGCTCTTCACACCTTAAACTGCTTAAATAACAAAAAATAATAAAAAAAAAAAACCCTGAGAGACTTAACTGTCGAAATTTGATACAAATTAATATAAACATTCTTCATTGAAATGATACTACCTATGATTTCCTGATGTTAAGTTCGAAAATTGAATCATGCTGTATTAATTATTCTACTCATGTAATTAGCTATACATTTCTGAACATTTTTAATTTTATCATATACGCAGAGGCTAGGAATTCTCAGGTGTTATGGATGGCAAGAATTAAAATAGGATTCGTGTAGAATAAATTTAAGCAACTTAATTTCATACAACACTTGGTTGTGCTTGAAGACTTCATCTATTCAGTGTCCCTTTTAAGCAAAACGCAGGATGGTTCTTGCAGTTCTGATTCCATGCTAAACTGCTATCTGAGCAATTGAGATGGCAGCTTCTGTAATCATCTATTCACATCTTCTGAAACTTCTCTATCAAAGAGAACTAATAGCCTTATAATCCAAGATCGTTCATGAAAAGGCACACAGCTTAACACAAGCATGTCATGCAATAAGCAGACTGTAGGACAGGCCTGTCCAACTTTAGAGGAACTGGGGGTCAAATTTACTTAGAAAAGTCATCCTGAGGGCTGCATCAATATTAAATGTTACATATTAACTTAATCAGTTCGCATATCGCTTACAAAAATAATATATCATTAATTCATTGGTAGACGTTATAAACAATTTTAAAATAAATGAATAGGCCTATGGAAAATATAGAAGAAATGTTGCTTTAAGCAAAATATATTTTTTTGTCACACCAGTTCATGTTTTAATGAATATAATAATACAATTTATTAAGAGAAAAATCAGCTGGTCTGTAGTTCTTTTACCTCAAGGATAACAGAGAACAGTTCCTGAGGCAAGTCTTGTACTCATTTTTTAAATATAAATTCCACGTTCGAAAATGTACCCTTACGAGGCATGTGTTTCCAAACATAGGACCCTGAAGAGCAAAATCTCTCAGCTGGGAAACTTGTCATCTGAAAGAAGTCTGACATTTTCTTCTCGTTTTTCCATTCTGTCTTCAAGAAATTGAACTGCTTAAAAATCAAATAGTTCAAGATGAAACTTTGATTATAATTGATCCTCGAAGTTCGATTTCAACAGAGACAATACAGATTATAAAGAGAGACTTTGGCGATTACGTTTTTAAAATCAGTAAATCTTGAAAACTCAACAGTAACAAAAAACAGAAAATCCAGATGTTTCATTTGACGATACTTGAAAAATGGAAAATGTACCAATTATTTCTTTTCTACGTGACAAGCAACTTATGTCCATGCTAACTTGATACTACCAGCATATTATCTATCTTTTCTTTGTTCCTTGGGCCGAATTAACTTCCGAAGGCCGCTTGTGAAACAGGTTGAAAATCACATAGTTCAAGTTGAAACTTTCATAACACTGTGCAACTATTTAAAACTTTTTTCTGGCCTTTTGATAAAACCAAGTGATTTTATCTAAATGAGCTGCGCTAAATTCATTTCTGAAATAAAAAGAAAAGTCTAACATCCACCAATGAACATATGTAATTTTTTAAAAATCTTTTAAGCTACTTAGTATTTTACTAAATGAGATAGGCTGAACTCATTTCTGAAATAAAAATAATTCTAACACACACCAGTTTTCTTGTCCTAGCACTTTTACATGTAGAAGTTTGGTAGAGTTACAAACGCAACAATTGCAAATAACACCAAATGAATATGTCTTTCTTGATTGTTAGCGTTTACGGACAGCTTCTGGGCTATCTCTGATGATTGACTACCAATATTCACCAAGCATAGTTGCATTTCAAATTCCATTGAATCGTTTTTCGAAGGCTGATATTTCTTGGTGAAACGTCTCGCCATGTTCATCGCTAACAGCAAAAAAATTTCGTGGAAAGAAGTCCAGAAAATGTAATTTCAAAGACACGTTGCACCCCTTAACATGAAAGTAGTTTAACATTTCACTTAAAGTCATTTCATAGTCTAGTGATTTAAATGCAAGCCAAAGCCATTTTCTCTGCTCCCAGCAGTTTATTTCCAGACTCTTAATTCTGCAAGACTGCTCTTATTAGTAGGCCAATAAATCCTCCTTCCTTAATCTTTGCACCGCTTAGATTTGGGAATATAGTCCTGATCAAATTGACGGGAGATTCAACTAGCAGGCTTATGATTTAGTATGTCAAAATGACGTCCCTAAAGAAAGAAATGATTTTTTGAAAACTATACGCATAAGGGAAATTATAATTACAGATACTTTTTTTTACATAAAACAGTCTACCTAATACATCCATTTTCATCAAAAGGGATAGTTTCGTGTTGCACAGCGTATCCTCGATGTTCAGTTTTAAGGGATCTAAAAACAAGAGGCTTTGCATTTATGTTTTAAAAATCAGTAAGTCTTGAAGAAAACTCTTGAAT
Organism: Ectobius pallidus; assembly: GCA_964059195.1. Taxonomy (NCBI): domain Eukaryota; kingdom Metazoa; phylum Arthropoda; class Insecta; order Blattodea; family Ectobiidae; genus Ectobius; species Ectobius pallidus. The sequence goes on from CAXKWD010000008.1 coordinate 104,540,990, forward strand.
AATCATTTCAACACTCTCACGAAATTCGGAAAATTAACATCTTTTTTATTTTATGACATTTGACAACATGGGAAAAGTGAAAAACGTGTTTAGTGTAAATGTTACCTTAATACTGTTGTTGCAACTTATGGCTATGCTAACTTGATAATACCGATATAATTATTATTTATGCAGTTTTTTTCTTTGTTCATCGAGCCAACAAATCGACTTCCAAGGGTCGCCCGCTGGAAAATCTGCTCTAGGGAATAATACGAGGACGAAAAAGAAAAATAAATTTACATATTAAATTGATATATGGGCAAAAAACTTTCAAATTACTGAGCATCTTGCCTAAGATATAAACTAAATAACGTTCACACTAGGAAAGGGTAAAAATATAATTTTTAAATCAAAACATTGTCGTGTTCATAGGTACTGCCTGTGCATTTAGACGTGAACACTTGCATGCGCCGCAGAAATAGGACGGGACGGAAGGGGAGTGTGTTGCTAGTATGGATTACGTGAGACTGATACCACTGCGCATTGTGTTTACAGTGTTCACGTCTAAATGCACGGACAGTATCTTACAATCAGACCAGAAACGACGCTACAGATAGAAATGCAAAGTAATGAAAAGCCTGATGTCACAATGTCATCAATTCTTCAAAGTAGAAATTGCTGGTCAATCGAAACATTTACCTAGACATAGTGACGTCAAGTAGGTGATTTTAATGATTTTTCTTTCTGAACATATAGCATTACAATTGTAACGTTGAAAGAAACATAATATAATCTTTAACATGTTTGTCTTGCGTTTAAAAATCCTCAGCCATTAAGAGTTTAAATAAAGTAAGCATAGAGTCTATGACCGCATTGATTACATTATTATGTAACAGAAAAGTCAATTTACTAACTGGATCAATAAAGGAAAATGTATAGTTCTTGCAACAACAAAAAAATGTTTCAGAAAGTGTTAACACTATTTTCCTCATTTATAAACTTCATTCTGAAGCTTGGATATATATCAACTAGTACAATTATATCATATAGATTTTCAGCCTTTGTACTAGTAAAATTTCATTACCACAACTAACGTATTATGTCCGAATATTAAAGACTTGGGAGATATACAATTCAAATATTTATTATCTCGTTGCAAAATCCACAAATTTCTTTCGTATTCGGCACTTGTCGTTAGTGGTTAATATTTAGATGATATGCATTTCGACACAAATTTAACGTGTCATCTTCAGTCAATCTAAAACATGAATTTTAATTGATTAAATATTGATATTAAAATTTATGTTTTAGATTGACTGAAGATGACACGTTAAATTTGTGTCGAAATGTATCTCATCTAAATATTAACCACTAACGACGACAAATGCCGAATACGAAAGAAATTTGTGGATTTTGCAACGAGATAATAAATATTTGAATTGTATATCTCCCAAGTCTTTCATATTCGGACATAATACGTTAGTTGTGGTAATGAAATTTTACTAGTACAAAGGCTGAAAACCTTATTAAGTTATATACTATTTTACTCATTAAGTACTATCAACTCATTCTGGTATTTAAAGACTAATTTATTATAGAATGCTAATAAGGACTAGCTTATCTTATTTTTGAGTGAAGTTCATTTTAATTCAAGTTAAATAAAGGAGAATCGGCAATGGCTACTATTGTAAGGTGAGAAAAGTTGTGATACTTTTAATCCTCAACAGATAGACTATTGATTCTCAAAAGCGTCGAACATTCTCCATTTCCACAACTCTCCCCCCAAAGGCTTATTTCCGTCAGTCCTTTCAAAATTATTAGACGTGTAGTCAGATGTGAGCCTATTGACTGAGGGAGGACTCTACAAAGAGAAGGGAAAGGAAAGTGAAACAAAGGTTTTTTCGATATAAATTCTCTCTTTCAAATTGTGGGATTAACCACGCAAATCAAGGCAATCGTAAAAGATATATATATATAATATTAATTTAGTACATAACATATTTACTTCTACCATTAATCATATACATAGATAAGAAATGTATATAGTTAATTGCAAAGCAAATAGATAAACACGATGAACTTATAAATTATATAATCTAAGAACCCAATTGAGACATCTTACTATCTGAAATTTTACGAAATAAATATTCATTTCAAGAATAAACGCTTTCCTACCGAAATAGACTTATACAGTTGGAATTAACTGAAACGCGCTGAAATTGAAGTTATAATTTGAAAGTGTTTCTACGCTAAATAATTATACTGTATATACTTATTTATTTGCCAGCACGAATCGTGATTCGGTTCATTTCTAATAAAGTACATTCACAACTGTTTTAAAACTAAACTAAACTCCGTGGCGCTACATCCCTGGAGGGACTTGGCCTACCACCCGACCGCTGCGTCATCTCCCGTAGGCAGATGGCAGGATTGCGGGGCATGTGGTCAGCATGCCGACACCCACGGCCGTTAATGGTGGTTTTCTTGACCGGAGCCGCTACTTCTCTATCAAGTAGCTACTCAATTGGAATCACGAGGCTGAGTGCACCCCTACCAGACCTCCCTACTTCAGAAAAATCCGAGAAGGTACCCGGAATCGAACCCGGGCCGACGGATCTGTAGTCAGCGACGCTAACCACAAGACCACGCCGGCAGACCACAACTGTTTTATTGAAGTATAAAGAACGACTCATGTACAAGGAGATATTCACATCCTATGCTTCAGCATTTAGTTCCTCTAGTGTACGAAATAAAAATATTCATGTTTATTGCTGTAACTGTGAAAATATTGTTCATCAATGCCGCCGTGCTGAATCTAGGTTAAATGCGACGTAAACCACTTTACTTGTATACTGCATAACATTTCAGCATCTCATATTATATACATTAGAATTCTCATATACTGTATTCCAAAACAAGAATCTTGAATGCAGTAAGGATCAAGCATATCTGGAAAAGTTTTATCATCATCATCTTCATTCCATGGTTTGGGCAACGTTGCCCGTTCCGGCTTCATAGGTTTCTCCAGCGTCTCCTGGGTCTTCCTCTTTCTCTTCTTCCTTTTGGACTGTAATTTAATACTGCATTTGGATATCTAGTATCTTCCATTCTTAAAACATGTTCTTGCCATTGCTGCCTACGTCCTGATATTTTATTTCTTATTGGCTCAATTTCTAATTCTTTCCTGATTTCTTCATTTTTTAATTTATCTAGTATTGTGCAGCCTTTTACTCCTCTTAAAAATTTCATTTCTGTGGTCTGTATTTTGTTTAAGTCCTTTTGTGTTGGTACCCAAGTTTCGCATCCATATAATAGCGTTGGTATTGCCATTACTTTATACATTTTCATTTTTGTATCTCTTCTCACTCTATTCTTAAATGTTCTTTGTATAGTCCCACATATCATTCTGAACTTGTTTACTTTTTCTTCTATATCTGTGCTATATTTAAAACTTATGTTACATCCTAAATATTTGAAATCTGATATCTGTTCTAAGATTTCGTTTTCTAAAACGATTTTTGATCTGACTGGGTAATGTCCTTTAAAGGCCATAATTTTTGTTTTTTCTTTTGATATTTTAAAATTGTAATTTTGAATAATATTATGTAAGACATACAAAGATTTTTGCAGTTTGTCTTCACTTTGGTATATCAATATTTGATCATCTGCGAACAGCAGGGTGTTAATACAAACATTTTCTTTTATTATGATTCCTGGATCCACTAAAATCTTCCATTTATTTAAAATATCGTCCATGTAAATATTAAATAAAGTGGGTGATAAGCTGCACCCTTGTCTAAGTCCAATATTAGTAAAAATTTTTCTACTTAGTCTATTTCCAGTATCAATTATTATGTTTGTCTTTGTATATAGACTTTTAATAGCCTTAATGATATGTGGTGGGTAGCCCTTATTTTCTAATATTTGCCATAACTGTGTTCTATTTATTCTATCAAAGGCCTTTTCCAAATCGATGAAGGCAATATGGGTTTCTAAATTTTTTTCTCTTCGTTGTTCAATTATTTGATTGAGAATAAATATATTATCTGTACAGGATCGGCCTTTACGAAATCCGCTCTGCTCTTCCCCTATAATGCATTCTGTGATATTTTTCAGTCTATTGTTTATTATTTTCGTGTAAATTTTGTAACTTGCATTCATTAGACTTATTCCTCTATAGTTACCACATTTTCTCCGATCTCCTTTTTTGAATATATTTTTAATTAGAGCTGTTGTCCATGATTCGGGTATTTTACAATTTTGCCAGCAATTATTTATAAAATGTAATATTCTTAATTTGCACATTATTCCACTGTATTTTATGAGTTCAGCATTCATTCCATCTAATCCTGGAGCTTTTCGATTTTTTATTGCTTTCAGTACAGCATCCAGTTCCGCAAGGGTTATTGGGTCTACTTCATTTAGTTTTGTTTCCACCTCTAAAGTGTTTTTTCTTGATTCAAACTCTGTGTTGCTAAAATACAGACTGGTATAATGCTCTATCCATTGATTTTCAGGTATTATGTTTAATTTTGCTACATCTTTCTCCGTTTTATTCAAATGTTTAATTAACTTATACCCTATTAACTGTCTTCCATGTATGTCATGCTCTATTTCACTAATAAATTTATTCCACGACTCTTCATGTGCTTGTCGTGTTATTCTTTTAGCTTCTACTTTACATGAAGAATAATAAAATAACTATAAAACTTTTCTTTTCTCATATAAAGAAAAGAGAAAAGAAAAGTTTTATAGTTATTTTATTATTCTTCATGTAAAGTAGAATTGTCAAGTAGTTACTGAAAAGGTATAACATTTGCTTTTCTAAAGAAATTCAGAACCTATTTTTAAAAATAGACATTGCACGTTTGTAGTGTAAATGCCATTACGCATAGGCTCGTTGAATAAAGTATAGGAACCGGATTTTTAGGTCTTTATAAACCCTGTGTTAGTACTTAAACATTTTTAATTTTTTTGTTTTGCCATTTTCATACAAGTTTTTTTTATCTTCACTTTAATACGTACAATAAGTTTAATAAAGCAAATGTATTAATTAATTATATTTTTACTTACTATCTCCATGGATTTGATAAACAAACCTATTGCTTAATTTTCCGCAATTTATAAGAAATAATTAATTTTAGAATTTCCCCTGTCATTTCCAACTTCACTACATAAATTCAAGAAGTACGTTTTTCAATTAATCAACTGACTTTTGGAATACACTACTTTCGGCATCTTACTTGACCAAACACTGCGAATAAACTGCAAGTTATGTCTTTCATTTGTTTCTGCAGAATCCAGGGATTTTGGTTCACTAACGACTTCTTTTAACGGGATAATGGGGTTACAATATGGAATGCTATAGTTTTTCTTACTAGTAACATTGAGCAAGATGCAAACTGTAGGCAGATATTTAAAAAAGTATTTTTTACATTTTTTTAAGTACTTTATTTTATTTTATTTTAATTAAAAACAGTTTTAACCAATTTTAGTTTTTAACGTCTTATTTAGCCATTTTTAGGTTTCATAAGGTTAGACTATGTGACTGTCACGACAATGCAACGATAATTTTGTTAAAATATCACATTAGCTAGAAGGAAACAAAATAATTTAAAACTTAAGAATCAGGGCCCTAAAAATATAACTTAATATTTTATTGATCAAGTTCGGCAGTATCGTAACAGTAGATTATACCTATTTATACATACCTAGATGGGGTACGCCGTAGCGTAGTGGTTGAGGCGCTGCGCTACAATGGCGGGTTTGATCCCCGATGAGGTCGTTGGAGTTTTTCAATTGGCCTAATCCTTCTGGTGTCATTATGGTCCTGGGGTTGACTCAGCATCTAACAGAAACGAGTACCAGGATCAATCCTGGGGGTAAAGGCGGCCGGTGCGTAAGGCTGACAACCTTACCACCTTCATGTGCCGAATGTCCGAAATCTGGGATCCTCAACCTCCTGGACCACTCTGGGCCTCCATGGCCTGTATAGGGATCACTTTACTTTACTTTACTTTTTATATACACCTAGATAACACAATAGAAACACATCGGTCTTGATTTTTTTTACATTACTTTGTAAGTTACAGAGGCCTACATACGGACAGGACTTAGGAATGGTCACAAGAATCTGGGTTAAGTGTTAATGTTTGGTTACTGGGGACTGCAAAGTAATTAAGGTGAAATAGAGGAGTACAGTAGCAACCAAGCGGGAAAGTGATCTTACATCCTCATTGTACTGTGTACAAATGCAAGCTTGACAAAGTCCAAGAGTTTGCAGCCATTACATTACTTCTGATTAGACCGGATGCTGCCAAGAGACTATGCATACACCAAATGGTCCTCAATACAGTCCCTGTAGTAATGCAATTGAGTAACAGAAACCAGTAATATCCATATAAAACTGAAAGAATTAGAGATCCCATTGCGGATAACCTTGTGAGAGGAAAATATCCAGCGATAACATTTATTATAGAAAATGGGATACTCTTTCAATTAACTTCATTTTCAAAACTGTCCTTTCAACATTTTACCAAATATTGTGTACCACATTTCTCACACATTTTCCCTGTGTACTATGATCAAGAGAAGGTGACGCGACGATATTAGAACAAATTCCATTATTCATTCTCGTTTGTAAATTTTTAAATTTTTAACATGAGGTATTTTGTTTGTATCTCTGTTATGCTATTGTTCTTTATTTTTTCGTATCATTATTAATGTATTTATTTCATAAGAACAATCTTATTGTTTTTGCCTAAACCTATAATATGTTTGTTTTTTATATAATGTTTGTAATATAATTTTAGTATGACTGAACTGACCCCGAACACGAGCTATGCTCATGCGGGGTAAATAGTACTCTTTCATAATTGTAATAGTTGTGTTTATATTATTTATATTTGTATTTGTAATAATTTGTATTTTTGTAATTTATAATAACTAGTAAAGTTTGTAGTAATAATAATAAATAAATAATAAAATAAGTAAATTGAAAAAATGCGAAATCGGTTGTTGGACCGGAGATATAGCATATGACTCAGTTAATCCAGGGATGGAAGGCGGGGCAAAAAAAAAAAAAAAAAAAAAGGTACCACATTTCTTAAAGTTCATATAGTTATTTACAATTGAAGACCGTTTCTTTCATACTTAACATGCGAGCACGGATGTTAACAAGACATACGCTAATGAGTTTTGTTAATCGTGTGGGCATGTTGAGATCTTTATTAATGTTGTAGGATGTAAGACGTGTATATGTTATTTTGAATGGTAAATTTTGAAACTAAAATCATTCCATTTCGCTTGCAGTTAGAATAGTAATTGAAAATTCTTTGGTTGTTTCATACTGGAATGTAGTGGAATTCTGACCATTGCATTTGGCAAGAATTTGTTAGAAATAAAATACTGTATGATAACGGTTAAAAATATATGGAAAAATATTGTATTGGCTTATCTTTGCCAGGGAGGTTACTAATTGTAAAATTTCTTATTGCAGGTAGGATGTGATGATGCTTTGCAGTAACTAACTCAAAACAGAAAGGTAGGATACTAAATAACTTTTTTCATGCCAACACCGAAGATATTTCGGTCAACTGTTTAATTACTCTAAAGCGCACATGTTTATGATCTCTTGGATTTGTATTCTTATTCACTATTACTGGTTTAACTTCCCGTGAGTTACAAATGTGACAATGACTACATATTTTCACAACAAAATCCCGGTATACCATTATTCATTTGTAACAGATGTAACTGCGTTTTACATATTACATTGATCATGTTAATTCATTTGGACGAAACTTACTATGCAGGAGTTTTCTGGGCCAGGGACCTCGAATCTGAGGTTATCCCATGCTGCGCTTTCTAATCGTGGAATTCACTTCAAAGCCGCAGTTTTAGCTGTTTCGTTAATTATTATTCGTTAAGTTTAGGCTTATGAATGTTTCGCGTGCAAGTGTTAGTAAATATGTTTTAATTATTTTGCTCTTAATTTTTAATCTTCCAATTACTTATCGCGGGCAAAGCCGCGGGGATCTGCTAGTAATTTTATAATTCACACTACAGTCTTATCAGTTTCCTAGGTCATTTCTGGTCGACTGGTTTTTGTTTAATATATCAGCTATATAAATACGTAAATAGTTTCAAAATATGTCATTTTTAAGTTTTATATGAATAAGTAAAGTGATTTTAAACGCTCATTACAGAGATCGCCTGGAATCTGAGAGCTTTGCGACTGTTAAAATTTGAACATGTCGTTGGCAGTGCGCATGCGTGGAGTGCTAAAGTCCACAATGAAAATGTAAGCCACGGCTCCAAGCGCTTTAGTTAACCACTTGGATACTAGTGTGATACCAATCAATGTTTTCATCTCGGCACGTTTCGCTTGCATTCGAATTCCCGCTTCCTCTGTCTGTGACGTCGTCCATGATTTCAGTTTGAGGGCGAGTATTGTAGACCTACATAGAGCTCTAGGAAGTCTGAATTTCACGTTCATGATGATTTGTAGAAGAGAAGCTAGCTTATGGGCTATGAAAATATATTTGAAGTAAAAGTTTTAGGTCTTTGTATAAGCAGTTGGTAAAGGCCTACACTATTTAAAGGTAATTATTACAGTCGTTTTCGAGAAAATAACGGAAACCAAAGATTATTTCATGTAATGTGGTAATAAGAGCAGGAGAAAGTCGCTGATATGTTTTTTGTCACATCATCGGGACATGTCTAAAATACCATACCTAAATAAACAATTCCGTTTGGATTTTTCTTTTATTTTTATTATTTTGTTCTGTCACATATTTCGGAAAGTAGTATATTTGAACTCAGAGGACTTAAACATTTGTATTGAAGAAGGAAAACTCAAAATCATATTTCAGGAGCAAACTAATACTTTCTCTACCTACAGTATCTGTATTTTGTAGTATGGGTAAAAGAAATTGCTAATGAAGCGAGTAAACAGAGGGAATAAAAATGTCAAAAGAGAGTGATTAGATTCACTACATGTTTTTTTTTTTTTCAACCTCATCCCAGGATCCAGAGTTCTACTGTTATTTCTCAAGGCAAAGGACGACGCCAGGAACTCTGTTGTGGATGAGCATACAGTATACACAACTGAAATACTAGTTGCCAGACTAGCAAAGTCTGCCTTGCTCCGGACCCCACACCCTGCTAAGCACTACCATGAACTCATATTGATTTCCTTTAGGTCTCGCCCTGTTATATTTTTCCAGCTGTTTAGAATGACATTCATATTTTATGGCAGCTACGATAAAAACCAGCGGGTGAAAGTTGTATTTCAGTATTTTATGTAGAAACTCCCCAACTTGTTCGACGTTCTCACAACCCTGTGATTCTCTAACAATCATCACTTCTGAGATGGGTGACATGAGTCGGCTGAAAAAGATAGGCTATGGGGAGAACTTTGGAAAGTAAAAATTCACTCCTTTGACAAAAATAATTCGCACAAAATCCTTGATATGTGCTTACAACTAGCCCGCGAACATAGAATCGAATTAACATTTGCAAAAAAAGCACAAACCTATTTTCTTTTTGCATATTACCACCAATTCTTGACGGATCAAAGAATGGAACACATGTTAGCTTAGGTGCATTTAGATGTCCTTAATAAGGCCTTTAAGGCCTTTGCGCACTTGCTGATAATCTCTTTATGTCGAAACTCCAATTTTGTATTGCAACACACGATATTAAAATAATAGTTCGTCATTTTCAGAGTAATTCTCCTTGCGTAGCAATTTTTAGACAATTACTTTGAAATTTTCAACAAAGTTCTTATGTATATCAGGAAATAAAACTTATATGAATTTTTAAATATAAAATATATGTGCTTTAAATAACATACTGTTTTTATATAAACTTAACAAAATTAAATTAAATAAGTTAACGCTTAACTATTATTTCTAAAATAAATCGTCAATTCTAATACAAGGAAAGTAGTAGCGTTTTGAGTTTAGTGTGTCTAGATATCAAATCTACAATTTGGTCCCGAAAATTTGAAAACTGCATCGCAAGGACATTTTGCCATGAAATCAAATAAAAAATCAATATCTCAATATCTTATAAATTTGCAGCTATGAAAGTTTGAGGGTTTATTGTGGTAAATGATTCCAGAGTCGGGTAAAATATGAAGAAAATCGTATGAAAAGTGTAGCAATTTTAAATTTCACAGGTAGGTCCCCTTACATACAATTAGTATTGGTAGGTTGCTCCTGAGGAATATAAGAAATGTAATAATACACCATGCAATGTAATAAGTAAATATACCATTCAACGAGCCTATAATGGGGTATGTTTATAAAACGAGCATAACAAGTTTCACGATTTTCATACGAGTGTTTTAATTCAAATTATAGGTAAGTTGCATACAACTGTTTTTGTTCGACAATAATTAAATGTATAATGTTTTTTAGTTCTATACCAACTTATAATTCATCAAAACAAACGACCCTCTCTGTGTGGGCGATCAGCATTTAGTAAGTTCTTGTATTTTGCGATAGATGACGTGCACGGAGCTCATGGCTTCTCTGGGCGCTTTAACCTGAAAGCAACGCACAACAAAACACATGAAATGAACTCAATTTAGTATAATATTAAAATTAATATGAACAGAATTGATTTCATTTTGAATACAGGTTGTTTATTGTGCAGTTTGAATTGTTGCTTTCAAGGCTTGAAGATAGTTCCTCCTTCCTCCCGAGGAGTGACGGGATGTGAATAAATGGGGCGGCCAAGCCAATGTTCATTTTCTGACCTTTTCCACGGACATTAAAATAATAGTGGATTCGAATTTCGTGTCCCGAATTGTTACTGTTTCTGTCTGTTGTCCTAAATGTACGTGTTGACTTCAGGGAAAGGCCTGGTGTAGGCCGACCACATTGCATAGGAGTCTCCCTATTTCTCTTGTCTTTATTCATGATTAACGAACGATAAAAATAAGCCCTACGCCCACGGACATGCCCTTCCCCCCAAGTAGAAAAACTTACAAAATGCAATTGAATAGGTAAATATTTAAATTTTAAAGTAGGATTAAGGTGAAAAATTGTACATAGTACAGAACAATCAACAATAAATTTTGAAGACTTATCTTTACAAAAGAAAAAATAGGGGGAGTACCCCCACACCCCCGAGAGGGAACCTCCCGAACCAAAACCTAGGCTACGCCCTTCCCTGCGCCCCACTTGGAGATACAGAAACAATTGAAGGGCGAAAAAATCAAAGTCTACTTTTTAGTTCTTATGGAAATTTAATTTGAAGGTAAAAGTTTATCCAAAATAGGAGGAGAAATTAGTCTTTCCGTAGTTATATTCTTAATTGTGTTTCTACAACAGTTTCTCTTGTAATTTCAACAATACGTAACTCAGACTCCTATAAATTATCGGCACGGTCACAAAGTGCACATGCTGTATTTCTTAATGCAAAACACTGTATTCCAGTTTTCTCCATTATAATACAATAATAATTACACTAGAGAAAAGTAAGTGAATTATATAAAACTGGAACACTTTTAAAAGTCATATAACATTAACCACTGTGGTCTAATGTTTTCTGAACAGACTCTCTTCAGGGACTGAATATCATTAAACTTTACCCTAGAATAATAAACTAAACTTGAGTATGCAAAAGTTCGGAGTCTCTAACGTCAAGAAAAGAATAATCAAGAACAGACAGACAGTCAAAATATAATCCCTATTCACTCAACTTCCTTTATTCAAAAAACGTAAGGACTTTGATTTTCCATTTCATTATGGTGGCCTATGATTGCTTTTTCTCTGTACGCTTTCTTGTATGCAAATTTTTAGTAGATTGTGAATGTTTTACGAAGTTTCAGAATACGATAATACAGAACTCATTCCATAGATTAGCATAGCCCCAACATGCCCAATTTCACAAAATGTGGACTTAGATTTATTTCCCCCGGTATTGTTATTATTATTATTATTAATTCTATAACACCGGATAAATAATCATATTATCGAAAATAACAGAAATCTAGGTATACTTTAAATCGTAAAGGAACACGCTCTATTGCTTGGCCTTTCTATCCCATAAGCTGGAAGTTCTACCAGTATAAAGTGAAAGAAAAAGCATAATAATGCCAAAATTGCGAATTAATACTTTTATCTCAAATTTTATATTTTTTTAACTTTATAGATGTATTACATGTATCTAATTGCTTCTCTGCACGATTTCTTACCACGAGAGAGACACAATACATCATGCACCATATGTACATTTTTCAAGGAGCACGACGGGACCTCGTCTTAAGAGTGTCGGCAGTAGAAGATGAAGAATTTTGGACAACAAAATCCGTGAGCAAGGTTTTCATAACCTCTGCTTGCCGCACCTTCGAAAACAGACAAAAATTACATGAAGACACCTGAGAAGACGAAAGATTAAAGGCAGAACACAAAGAAAAAATAGAATGAGATCGGAAAACCTAAATATGAAGGGTAAAGTATTTTCCAAAACATGGCGGTCTCGTCTCACTCCACCGCCCGAGGTCCGGGATATTTTTGTGGAATGGTTTTACAATGAGTTTCCTCCTAATGAGGATTGCTTATTATTAGCATATTCTAAGGAGAGTGTCTTTAGAGAGTATGCAATCGTGTGATGGTGTACCGATGACCATCTTTATACCTGAGTAGGAAAAAATGAGGACATCTACTCTTATACAACGGCCCTAAATAGCGTGCTCACTCGCTCCCTCACTTCGTGAGACATCGGGTATATACTCGGCGATGTTCGTCTTTCGCAGTCTAAACTTTTATGAAGAGTACAAAATTAGGAAAACAGTTTCTTTATTATATAAGGACTAAATGAAATGAACACAATGAACAAATATTCTAATTTTCATAGCTCTGAACCACAAACATCTTTAATAAACTGCCAGTGTAAATTTCTTAAACATCCTGGAGTCAATTACTAATGGCGGGCGAAGCCGCGGACACCAGCTGTAATATATTGATAGTTTAACCCTGGAAGTATCGCGGACAATAAAAATCCAAACAAACCACTCCTTCCCTTGAAAAATCATATAATTTCTGAAATGACACTGAATTTATCAAATAAAATTCACATCATATTCATCTGTCAACAAACAGTTGAGAAACGATACCTACTATCCACCGCCGTCTCGAGAATTACACACGAGTAATACAGTCTAGAAGGCAGTGGTATTATCAGTGTTCACAGTTAGCTTTGGAACTGCATAATCGAATCTGAGATCGTTTTCCCAGGCGGCGCTTTCTAATCATGGAATGTACCCTAAAGCAGAAATTTTAGCTGTTTCATTAATTAGTAATGGTTTAGTTTATGTATGATTCGCGTGCAAGAGTTAATAAATATAATGCTTTAATAATTATTATACTCTTGATTTTTAATTTTTCAATTAATTATCGTGGGCGAAGCCATGGGCACCTGCTAGTACACTCACAAGCGAGTACTAGTGTTCAACACGATATACGACACTGCACTGGACTGAACAATCTCTAGGAAAGACAGACTCCTGAAAGTGTTGCATCTAGTCCTTTAATGTGGGTCACCTATTGTTCACTGTTCTCTATAGTTAAGTTGCAAGGGGAAACGTTATCTGGGTAGCTCTAAGAGCCGAGGCTTATATGTTTTGCAAAATATCATACCAGGATAGATAGACTCTCCAACAGAAACAAATGTAAAAGAGACAGTGATGGGAAAAGTACAAAAAGAAAGTAATTGGGCTGAATTACAATTACCTGAGAGACATTTTACTGAATTACAAATTACTTTTTCAAAAAGTAATCAGTAAAATTACAATTACACTTATAATTACTTCACAAAATGGCAGTACCTAAAAATTCCTTGTTTGAGGGTTTTGGTCACAAGCCCAAATTATTAATGAACAAACAACAAAAAAACACATCAATGAGAATATTTTCGAAAATATTGAGTAACTATTAGTTAATATTAACTCTAATTTGGATGTTAGTTGCAAAAACAGTAATGATGAGGATATAGCAAACGAGAATGATACTAATACTAACGATTACTAAATTGTAATAATTATAATTTTATTTCCAGAAGTAAATTACAAGTAAAAATTACATTAAAATTGTATTGATTACAAGTAAATGGAACCAAAAAAGGAATTGTTGCTGTAATCCGATTACTTTTACTCAATTACTTCCCATCACTGAAAAGAGACTAACACCACAACTAACTTTGTAACACGCACAGGGGTATGGCCCAAGGCACCGGAATCCTGGGAGTAAGTAAGCTCTAAAATTAAAAAATTCCCTTTAGGCAGGCCTACAGGCTGAGGTAGATTTCGAAGTGATAAATCTCGCCTTATATGAGAGCTATCGAAAAACCTGTTATTGATTTGTAGAGTACTCATCAATAGTTTTCAACGATACCCCATAAGACGTGGTTTCAAAAATTACGAATTTCCATCCCCCCCCCACCAACCACCCCCACTCGTACCCCTAAAACCCCCGAATCGTTGGTGTCTCTGTGAACTCCATAGGGTGTACTCTAATTTATTCAAACATAGTTTCCCTCTATACTACATAGGAGCCGAGATATATTTTTTTCAAAATTTCAACTCCTCCCCAGACCCTCCCCTTGGGCCAATTTTGCTCCTTAACGAACTTGTCCGAACTATTCGGCCTAGAAATAACATAATAAAATTTTGTTCAAATAGCTTCAAAATTACGGCCGCCAGCTATATATAGCTATATATATTTTTTCACTTTTTTTTAACGGGAGGTGGTTTCGTACTTAGGGAGGCATGAAACCCAAAGTTATGACAGAATTTTTCGAAAGTCATGACATGATATCGATTGTGATCTTTTAGGTAGATTTCGAAGAAAAACCTACCTAAAATATCACTTTCAGGCTGTTATGTTGCAAACACCATTGCAAAAAGAAAAGACAGGAAGCACATAAATGGTTGTGTAATAAATACATCCTATAAATAGTAGAATAAGCATTGAGGACAGTTTCCGGAGATCGACGAGTGCACATAATTATACAGCATGACATCTTCGTGAGGAAAAAGATTGCTTATCCCATATGTCCAGATGCAGGAAGAGACACCGCATGATGTAATATCCTCATGCATCGCCTAAACTATCTGGAGCGAAGAACAATTACTCCTCAAAACTCGTACTGTCGCAACGTCATTATCCAATTATGAGGGGTTCTGTTGAATAATAATATTCACTGCTTCATAGTAGAGTAATACAATTGGAAGTGCAAGAACTCAACACTTAAACTAAATGGAACACTTTAGCAGTTTAATAACTGGTACGGTGAATTATAGCAACATGGCAATAATAGACCTGTAATTCAGCAGAACCTAGGAAACTTATAAAAATTCAATGGAAATATGTAACAGTTCTGAGATACGTGTACAAATGTGCGACCCTATGTTGCTGCAACAATATAGACATAATGTAGGGAAGTTGTCTTCGAGAAATAAAAAATATCAATTAAAAAAATATGTAATAGATAATGAAAAAATCTAATATAATATTCGAGCTTGTGATTTTTTATGTAAATCCAAGCCACCTATTAACAAGACCGTATTCAATTGTGAAATTAATTGAAGGTCCGAGGAAAAAAGAGCATCGCTGAAATAGATTTTTTTTCCAATTTAACAAATCAATCTGACGATCGCTTCGATTTTGTTAACCCGCACTACTTGATACATTTGATTATAACATTACCGACACGCAGAGATTTGATTTTTCTTACGTAGATGGAGAGAAGGGATCATGAATTACCACCAAAATGGGAAAACATGGGTTTGGACAAAACTCCCTACTTTTCTTTTGGGGGGGGGGGCGCATTCCGGTATTAAATGTAGAAGTTTAAGTCTGCATATCGAACTGACTGGATTGAAAGCTCCAGTACCTTCTAATGTACGTACTAAATACTGGCATTTAATACATTTTTAATTCATCTCATGGCTTTGTATTACACTTAATATTTGGTACAGTGAATATGGTATTTTCTCCAGCAGTGCATACACCTAACTGAATTACGAAGAATAATTTATGATTCTGATTTTCTTCAGCCCTAGTGTTTTAAAGTTTCACTTTACTAAAAGGGTACAACATTATTTTAAAATTGGCCGTTTTATAGTAGACTAAAATTTATTTGCAATGGGCTTTGTGACTTCAATATATATTCAAAGACGCCGGATTGAAGTTGTTCATTCATGATCTCTGATTGTGAAAACAAGGCAGTCGCTGCACCTCTTTCACTTCATTTATCGTATTATCAGCCGTCATGGATGTTTGAAGGGAAACAGAACACACCCCTCCTTTCTCCAGCTGGAGATCAAAGGTTACTGATCTCAGTTGAGAAATTGCTCGCTTAGACTACACATTCAAGGTCCTCCAAACTATTGATCGCGTACCACATAATTGCATTCAAAACACGTATTTGCCTAGGTCAGTCTGTTTTATTTTTACTAAAATTGTTCCCCATTGAGCAAGCATTTATCCCCATGTATGCTAATATTAGTAGTGAGAATATTTTAGGAGAAAAATTCCTCAGATTCTGGGGCTGGAACCGTGACCTTCTGCTTTTCGTGCAGATGCTCTTCCAAATGAGGTAGCCAACGTTCAATTCACAGCGCCAGATGGAATCTCTCTCTTCATTACGACTTACTAACCGCTTCATCCACCACTTCGTGTTGATCCACATTCAGCTAAATAGTGAACCTCATCAAACACTTCCTACTTTTCCTTAAGAAGGCCTCACTCCATGACGCCGATTATTTCTTAATAATTAACCTTTAGATCAATAGCCAAAACGTGTCCAAAGATATAAACATTCTCCTACCATAACATGTTCAAATTAAAAACTAAATTAAAACGCGTAGAAATTATCGAAAAATTTAGCAAACAACAAATTACTGGTTGCTCCAAAAGTCAGGAAAGCTATTCGAATGACTGTTGATACGAATATGTAAAAAGTATTTATCCTATCTCCCCAAGAAGATGGTGGATTCGTTTTCCCACTAACACCTTCCATCTTACTAAAGCGATGTGATATAATCAGAAAGGGAGCTTAGATTCTTGATTGTCTAGATGTCAGACAGGCGGTTTGATTTATCCTTGCTTGAGGAGATGAAATCTAATTTCACACGAAGTGCTTGAAGGAGGACAAAATTGCATGTGGCATCACACTCCTCAGTTACGTGAAAGATGGATCTGAGAAACATGTTCGAAATGATAATGTACGCGAGTGGTGGTTGTGGGTGGTTGGTTATGATAGAGGCTCTCTCATCGGCATCGGCCCGCAGTCATTGTGCAATGCGGCGACGCCAGGCGTCCAGTGGCGGCTTTAACACAATGTGAAAGGCGGATTTAAGCATAACATATATAACGCATGGGTATCTTACATGGGTTTGCTACCTTACAGCTTCATATTCTAAGTAATAGTATTGCATGAGCTAGCCTACTGTCTAACAATAAATAATTACTTACTAGGTGGATTAGAAATGTATTTTATAAGATTATAAAAATTAATTCCAACATTCCTATATGTCTAATTTTTATATTTGATTGCTGATTGTCAAGGCACTTTTTGTTATAGTCCCTTCCTTAGGATAAGTTACTCATTACTGAAGACATACCAACAACACAATTCAAAGACCTTTATTTGAACAAATATTTATTATTATTATTATTATTATTATTATTATTATTATTATTATTATTATTTATTTTCTTTACAAACTCACATTTACAAAATTTCTATTACAAATACAAAAATTTATTAAATTATTTAATATATATTACAAGACAATAATTTGAAATGCATCCGAATGAGTAAGACTGTGTTCAGGTCCAGTTCCAGTTCCGCTAAGAGACCTCGAGCAGAAGAAAGAGAAGAAAAGAAATGAATAATTTATGAAAAAGTCGGTCTTTAAGACTGAAAAGCTGTTTAACTAATAATAAATAAATTTCAGATTCAGTGCATATTTACAACTAGAACAGGATGAGTAGGCCTATCTTTTTCTTTTCCTTAGTTTTAGCCTTCTCTTTTAGAGACTTTTAAGCGACCCATGCAGCCCGGACCACGACCTATCGGGTGATGGATTATCTATTGGATCACATAGATACTTATTTACCAGACGAGATCATGGAGAGCCTCCCCGGATGAGTGATCAGCCAATGCCGGGGCCACCTCCGAGATAACATGAGCACATGGGACGAGACACACCATTCATACACACACATTCACTCTGAACAAGGCGAGGATGGAATTCAGATGATAATTACGGCACCAAATTATATTCGGGAACCACAAGGGCCTAATGTTACACGAAATTTTCTTACAGGTGAGGAAAACCCCCGGAAAAACCGACCAAGGTAATTTGACCCGACCAGGATTCGAACCCGGGCCCGCGAATGCACCTCCTGCATCTCAGTGGTGGACATCAGGATGAGTTTAATTCCCGAATTTGCCGGTCTTCTTTGCCGCTGTAACTGAGGCATGCAGCCTTGCAGCCAGTGAAGAAGGCTGCGGATTCAAGTCTAGCCCCGGGCATGGGTGTTAGTTATGAGTAGAAAAAGAAAAGCAGAAAAAACAAGGTAAACAGGAAACTTGATAAAAATTCATTCGGATAATTTCCTGACTAAAATAAAAACTCAGAAAATATAATAGATTCAAAGGTTATATAAACACGACTTTTGGTTGCAAAGTCTGTAAAATACTGAATGTAACTATTCTTGTCGGGGTATGCAGTAGCGTAATGATTGAGGCGCTGCGCTACAAACCGGAAGGTCGCGGGTTCGATTCCCGATGAGGTCGTTGAGATTTTTCAATTGGCCTAATCCTTCTGGTGGCACTATGACCCTGGGGTCGACTCAGCCTCTAACAGAAATGAGTACCAGGAGCAATCCTGGGTGTAAAGGCGGCCGGTGTGTAAGGCTGACAACCTTACCACCTTCACGTGCCGAATGTCCAAAATCTGGGAGCCTCAACCTCCTGGAACCCTGTGGGCCTCCATGGCCTAAGACCCAAGACGCAAATAAAAAAATTATAAATTATTAATAACCACATAATAAATTATTAATAACCTGAATTGTTAAAATCTAGAAAGCAAAAAGACAAGCAAGTGCATTCTAGATTTCAAACTGAAGTAACGGTTGCATTAATTCAAAACAGGAGAAATCCTCGGCTCACCACCCATGGCCTTGGCGATTAATGTATCAACGTATCCGATAATGTACCAATGACACTGAGTCACCTGAGAACCGGAATAATACCACTCCCCAATATTGTGCGGGTGTCACAACTGCACGGCAGAGACCAATACAGAACAGTGGGCACCTCGGAGTGGTGGAGCTGCCAATTTTCGGGGCAACGCTTGACAGAGTCCTTAAACCTGTACTTTCGTGCACTACAGTCGCATCGCTCTCAGATAAGTAACACGTACAACAGCGAGACCTACCGGTAGGATACGTAACAACTAACAACTAACAACTAACAACTTACTTTTCGAATAACGTTAACATTGTGCGGTACGCCACGGTGATGTCAGCGTAAAATATTTGTTATTTTATCATGAGTGTAGCTCCAATCAGGTATTTCATATTTTAAAATCAGAAAATCAATTGAAACCTGCTAGCTTTTAAAGTAAATAAATCGTTACCTATCTGACCTGGATTTATGTTTTATTTGCTCAATTCTTTATTTTTATCCTGCCGAGCTCAAATAAAATGCTTCAAACTTACATAGCGTTGTTGTTGATACGTGACTATATACAAGAAAGAGACGAAGTCAACTTTTTAAAAAAGCATTTAAAGTTAAGCTTTGTTTGATCAGAGAAGGATGAAGACATGTTAAATATATGTTTAGGTTTGCAGCTAAATTTCGCCTGCAGAAGAAGTAAATTAAGAAGTTCACAACTAAGAAGTTCTATTTTATTATCTTGTGACTTTATGCATTAGTTGGTTACATCACAGTATAAGTATTAATACTTATACTGTGGTTATATGGTTAATTAATGACGGATACATACTGCAACTAGGGCCTGTGACCGTCGTTGATGTGCCGGAATTTTGACCCACAAGAGTTCTTTCACATGTTTGTAAATCTATAGACATGGATCTCTCATATTTATGTACAGGTAGAGAAAATAAAAGCGGACCGATTCTTGTAGCTAATTTCAGAGCCTTGTGATAAGTAAATAAATGTAAGAGATGTAAAGGAAACGTTTGTTTTTGAAAGCAATACAAATTACGTGACATGAGTTCTCAATTCAAGCAATTTATCGACACTAGAACAAATTTCAATTCCCTGCTATCCTGTGAGTGCCGCTAGGCATGCGCAGTGGCTCATATCGGCAACTTAGATATTTTAGTCGGTCCGCTTTTTTCCCCTACCTGTACACTTAAATATCATCGACCAGGACCAAGATCGAACTCGGGATCATGAACACAGAAGCTATTTGCGCATAAATTGGGGAAGAGAAAGGAAAGAACAAGAGGGGAAACAAAAGAGAAACAGAAGGGTGCATAGACAAAGAGGAACATAATGCAGAGAATGTGGATAGTGTAATAGGAAAGGACAGCGCGGAGATGAATGTAAGGAGGAGAAATATACGTAAAGAGAGGACGTAGAGATGAAAAAATATAAAACAAACCCTATTCAACAAGAATATTCCTGAAAGGAAAATATAAGAGTTAAAGAAAATGGCCAAAAAAATTAAAAGAAAGTGAAAAAAGTAGGCAAAAAATTGAAGAGTTAAAGTATGATAGAACAAGGGGAGGAAGAGAAGGGGGAGGAGGACGAGGGAATGAGAAGATATAAAAATTACTGAAGTCGAGAAAAATAGGATCGTCTGTTTGCGTTGTTAAAAGGGCGGAAGAATAACGGATATTAAGATTAATACTAGTTTTTATTCTCTTCTTTTTTTTAAGACTAAAAATATAACTATTTTTCTCACTAATCAGACATTAGGAGGTAGCTGAATATAATGATAATTCTTGCCAGTAGTTGAATTGTTCTGGGACCTCCTCCTGCCCAGTTACAAGCCACGAAAAGCAGTGTCAATGGAATAATTTATATCACCCTACGAAAATATTCTATCTAATTTTCTGCTTGGAAGTTTTACTTGTCGATCTTTTAGCTGAGGGTAGTAAATTTGAAAAGAAAGAAAGAAAAAGTTTTATTAATTGAGACAACGTAAATATTTTATAAGTACAGTGGATGCAGCATTTAACGTGGTTAGTTGGACATACATCACCAAGCCCTATAGATTAAGCGCGGAATAAAATCGTAATTTCATTATAATCTATATAGTCTATAATCATAGACACTGTGTGGGTTTGGACAAGTCTGTAAGTCTTACTATTACAGTAAAGGCCTAATCAAATAAAATGAATTAAGAACACAAAATAAAGATGCAGACCAATTAGGATATAGATTTTGACTGCAAATACATTATATTTACACTCTATAGTTCACAACGCAAATCATAATTTGCCTGGTTTATACCTTCTATTAAAAAATAAAATGTAATGTTCCTGGAGTTTGTAAAGTTTCAAATCTCGGTAGCTTAACTGTCGAATCGTGGAAATCTGCATCTATGATTTATATAATTCACAGTATATTAAACATAGAACTTTAGCACAGGTGGTTGTCGATCGTTTCCCTAGAACGCTTTAGACATGTTAGTGTTTTATGAAGTATGTTGAATAAATATCCAATATTGAACTCACCAGTAGAATGGATGGTCTGTTGTTTGCATCCGTGCAGATACAAGCTCCTGTAAAAAGAAAATTATGTTAAAATTTACGTCCTTACTCGTCTCAGAGCATATAAAGGACTTACATTGAATTACAATACTGTATAATAATAAATATAAGTCTACGAAATACTGTACAATAAACATATTTTTGTGTAATTCAATACATTAGCTTAAGTTAGCTAGACAATTAGCAATATGCCAAACGTGTCTTATACAATTAGTCTGATATTATGTTTCTTTTAATATTAGTGAATGGTAATGGTGAAACAAGTTCAAAAAACTATGTAGCTCAATGATAGAATATTTATCGCGCCTTTTGTATAAAGTATATCAGTGGTATTATTATTTAAGTCACTCTTTAAGGGCTTGTTGCTCAAAAGAATGTAATTGCCTAACTGAGCACAAATAATGTAATATCACTTGGGTTGGTTGGTATATGGTTACTTAACGACGGAGACGTACTGCAACTTAGGCCTGTGACCTTCACCGGTGTGCCGGAATTTTATCCCGAAGGAGTTCTTTTACCTGCTAGTAAATCTATTGACATGGGACTGTCACATTTATGCCCACATCAATGGCATTGATCTGTGCCGGGATCGAATCCGCAACCTTGGGCACAGAAAGCCAGCAAGATACTAACTGCACCACCCAGGCAGACTATATCACTTGGGATTTCTCATTAAATTTTGGGGCCTTTTTCTGTTAACGGCAAAACATTTGGTTTTGTTTCTCATGTCAAAATTTCAGGGTAGATTAGGCGTGAAGGCATTGACAATACCTTGTTAAAAACAAAAACTATTATTATTAAGTGCCAGAATGGTACTTTATAAGATTGTATGGGGAACGGGAAAATGTCTGTTCGTCTGTCCGTTTGTCCGTTCGTGTGACTGTGCGCACGATAGGCCTAACTCAAATAAGCTTTATCGGATTTTCATGAAACTTGGTATACACATTTATAACGTCCTTGGGATGAAGTCTATTGATATTGGACTAAATCGGTTGACCAGTACCGGAGTAAAGCCATATTTAGTGCCTATTTTATGGTAATAATTAGAAAGAATTTATCAAGTGCAAATCATTTATCATGACAACATATTGTTTTAGAGTGTTCATATAGTGCTTTGGAAGTTGCAATACATTTAGCTTTGACAAGTAACATTTTTGCTTCAGATATGTTTATCAAACTAGACCGTTAAATTGAGCGAGGTTGCTGAGATGGTGTCTTGGACTCGCTTACTGGAGGTACCTGGTTCAAATCCCGTAGCTGGCCAGTTTGACTTTTTATTTATTTTATTTATTTTTATGTGAGTGTGCGATTGTCAAGATATCACAAATCTGTATAGTTCTGCTGATGCTGGACGATGTTAATCTGACTTTTTTTAACTAGACCTTTGTTCTTCCGTAAGTCCTGCTTAATGAATCAATCTGGAACTTAACTCGAAAATTGATTTAAAAGAACTTAATTTTCTGCATATCATAATTGCAATTAAAACTGATTTAAACTTTGTTACATCAGTTGACCTGATTTTATTATTATTATTATTATTTTTATTATTATTACTATTATTATTATTATAATTATTACTATTATTATTATTGTTATTATTATTACTATTATTATTATTATTATTATTATTATTATTATTATTATTATTATTATTATTATTATTATTTGTAGTGCGTATGAGAATACTGATAAGGTGCACCAGCAATAAGTAAGGCATCAGGTCGTTAGCAGCCCTCGGGTTGAATGTAATGTGAAAAAGATCAAATTGTCGTGATCTGTAATTCCGGGCAGGACCGGATGTCCTGAAGGCGGATCCTTATTGCAATGCTGCTAGCAGAATTCTGCTAAAGATTATATCGACATGATATACACTTCACGTCCTATACTTTCATCATAACCACTCTGACGCCTTTCGTTTTCTAATAGCAAAATGTTACTTCTCAGATCATGTTTCCACTGATATTTGTAACAGTTTCTTTGATTGGAAGAGTGCATTTCATCTATATGAAATAATGTACCTTGTCAAAGTATTTATTGCACTGAAATATTCTAAATTTCCTTGAAAGTGATGGATTTATATAATTTAAATAAAGTTTGGGTGTCCGTTAAAATTGGCTTTTTCTTTATTTAAAATGCTTAATCTACTCTTTATGAGGGAATAATCGCCATTTCTGCAAACGTATAGCTTTCATTTATGTCTGCCTAAACGACTGCATAAAAATTCACGTATTATGATTTTTCACACTCACGGGGCAGTTATAAAATGTAGTTTGTTATTAGAGCAGAAAATGAGGAGCATCCTGGGTAGGAAAAATGTTTTATTTTCGTTTGGTTTATCACAACATTAAGAAAAAAAGGGGTTTAGAGTTTTAAATATTGTGAGAGTGGGGGACAGTGATATGATATGCATACTTCCTTTTGTAATTTTTAATTAAAGCTCTTAGACTATAGAGGTCAAGCAAGAGGAAACAGCAAAAGTAAGTTAATTTTTATTGCTGCACATCTTGAAGCTTCATACGCCTTCTTCCGACCCCAAACCCCCAGTCTATATTCAACAAATAGTCTATATATTTTCTACTACGATGCGATTGATTTTTTGCTCTTTTTGTTGAACCAAAACGACTATGCCAATCTAGCAGCAAATTTATTCTCGGGAGTTTTTATAGCTCCTGCATTATTTAATTTAAAAATTGGCAACCTAACACATTTCATCTTAAACTATTTTGAACTATTTCTTATAATTATGTAAGCTTATGAAAAGGTTCAATAACAGAAAAATCAACGTGAAACATTATAATGTCAAAATTGTGATTAGCTGCTACAGTGCATACAATCTGTGGGTTTCTTTTACATAAATGTTAACGCTTAACATATATTAATCTGTGTGGTTCAGTTGTAATTTTCCTCAATCTTCATTAAAAATGCTTTAAATTCGTTTGTACAAATTTAATTAAATTAAAGGGTTGTTAGCTTTAAAATATGTTGATGAAGCCGGCTGTTATATATATTTATAAGTTTGACTTAACTTATTAACGTATTATTAAAATTTGTCTGTTTAAACCTCTTGATTACACGTATAAATTCTTTCCAAACTTAACTAGCACAGCGTGTATAAAATTTATAAACATATTTTATTAAGTTACATTAATATAAATTCTAGCTTTAGATCACACCCACATCCCCCAAACATACGATATAAGACGACACCAAACAAATCCTTTAACTGAACCTAAATGTTTTACATCTGTAGGTCTAAAATACAGCTCTAGATTTGGTCACAGATTTTTCAATTCTATTGTTAAACATAACCCTGAATTAATTAATCTTAATAATTTAAAATTTAAGAAAACAATTCAGTTTATAATTATTTATTTTTCAAGTTATTTATTTATCTTAAAAATCCCTTGTCCGCCGTCGTGGTCTTGTGGTTAGCGTTGCTGACTACAGATCCGTCGGCCCGGGTTCGATTCCCGGTACCTCCTCGGATTTTTCTGAGGTTGGGAGGTCTGGTAGGGGTGCACTCAGCCTCGTGATTCCAAACTGAGGAGCTACTTGATAGAGAAGTAGCGGCTCCGGTCCAGAAAACCACCATTAAATGCCGTGGGTGTCGGCATGCTGACCACATGCCCCCCAATCCTGCCATCTGCCTACGGGAGATGATGCAGCGGTCGGGTGGTAGGCCAAGTCCTTCCGGGGATGTAGCGCCACGGAGTTTAGTTTAGTAAAAATCCCTTCCTGTCATTACTGTAAAGGAATGTAATTCATTGTATTTTTATTTTAAAATTGTTTTAATGTATTTATATTCATTTCTTAACTGCCCCCTACCACGAACATGTGCTCATTCGGGTGACGTCTTAATGAAAAATTAATGTGGAATAACTAAACAATCGTTCATATGTATAGATTACATTTATTCAAAGCAAGAAACCAACTTTCAACTCATTTTATCAGTTTAATCCACAATATATGAAGGGTTTGGAGAGATATAGTCATAAGCCACTCTGACTTAGTTTTAAGAAATTAAAGTTTGATGAATTATTATTAAATATTCAAAGAAAACTGTTGTGATTTCTTTCATATGAAGTGATACTTTAGCACGTTATTAAAATTTTGTGAACCCATGCCATATTTTCAAATTTCTTATGTAGTTTTATAGCGATTGTAGCTTATATTTTCTTAAAACTATTAAGGGTGGCTTATGACTATATATCTCCGAGCCCTTCATATGTTAAATGAGCTAGTCATTATACTATAAAAGGTCTTTCAGTAGTTGCTAAAAAATAGAGAATAATAAGGATTTTCTACAGAATCAAATGGATAACCAAACCATGAAGAGAAATATTAAATTCATATACAGAAGGCAAATAATCCTAATTTATTGCTGGCGTAGGCTGTAAAGAATGACAGTTTCCAACGCCTACGCTGTGAAAAAGGGGTTAATTTACATAGGAATTACGACGAAACGTTCATTTTCATTGAAGCGTCCAACGCCAAACATGAAAACTTATTTAAACAGCATAACGAGATTAAACTTCTAGGGGAACAAATATAGAAACCCTGCACTTGCCGAGCAGATTCTCGGAAGAATATGTATCTTGTTACAGTAATGACAGTAGCCAGTGAGCAAGGTTTTCACATGTTTGCACAGATATATATATTGTTTACATATAACATTAAAATATCTTCCAGTACAGTTGCCTAATTACGAGAATTTGTACCCTCAGGCAAGCAAACTAATTGGCTAGTGTGACTCATTGGGAAAGTTTCTACATATGGCGCAACGAAATAAAGGAAAAGAAAATTAATTAATTTTTAAAAACATATTGTATTATTTATTTTAGCTTCGTAAAACGTAATACAATCATTATTGGTGCCCGAATGAGCAAAAGCTCTTGCTCGGGCACAGTTCAGTACGTAACAGAAAATATGAGTATTGGAATTACAAACCAAACATTTAGAGTAAAGTTACTCTACATACATTGCATACACATACCTACATGGTACATACAAATATACATGCCAACAAGGTAAAGAATATATAATATAAACTAAGAGTAAAATAAACATATTAAACGTTATGTATTTTTGAGATAAATGACACATAAGAAAAGCGAAAATGTGTCAATCTTATACGACAGGTAAGTTTCAGACATACGAACTACCAATCTATTCTTATTTAATCGCCCGGTAATCAATGTATTTCTTATCATACGTAGCATCAGGGCCTCTTCGTCTCCCTCTTGCAAAAAAAATGGTAAGAAGTTAAAATGGACGAATTTCTGGTTTAATCCATTATCTTTTAAATATACTGGTTCAATTGTTGTCCTATTAATGATTATTATTGGCTATGCATCAAACTTTTAGCTTTGTTTTCAGGCTATGTCTCGTATTTCTGATCTTACAACAAAAGACTGCGAAAGAAAGAACTGGATATATTAAAATTAATATACTAAATGGAGCTTAGACTTATTCTTATTCATGCTGAAATTGTTTTGTAAAAATTATGTTCCATAAATCCCAGGAAACATTTATATTGTTAATTAATAAAAATGGCATTGCATTAGTAGGCCCTAACTCTAACTCAGTATGTGTAACTAAATTATTAACGAAAATTTCCATAATATCTGCATGACATAGTAAATAAGACTTGACAAATCGGTGATAAACGGGAGGGGCTCCAACAGTAAATCTTAATTGGGGCCCCGGAATTTCTTAATTCAGCCCTGCATAAAGGACTAGGATGATTTTACGCTCTAGGATAAATATAGGATATACAGTTCATATGTTCTTGTTGCTTAGTAAATCTACTCTTATACAATTCAACGGCCCTAAATAGCGTGCTTGCTCGCCCGCTTCGTGAGACATCGGGTATACTCGGCGATGTTCGTCTCTCGCAGTCTAAACTTTCATGATGACTACAAAATTAGGAAGGAAAACAGTTTCTTTATTATATAAGGCCTAAGTGAAATGAACACAATGAACAAATATTCTAATTTTATTTTTACTTACAATTTTCATAGCTCTGAACCACAAACATTTTTAATAATCTACCAGTGTAATTTTCTTAAAAATCCTGGAGTCAATGAATAATGGCAGGCGAAGCCGGGGGCAACAGCTGTAAAATATTGGTGGTTTTATCTCTTGAAATATCGCCGATAATACGATAATAATCCAAACAAACCATTCCTTCCCTTGAAACATTATATAATTTCTGAAAATTACACTGAATTGATAAAATAAAATTCACATCATATTCATGTCAATAAACAGCTGAGAAACAATACGTATTATGTGTTCACAGGTTCTTTGGAACTGCATAATCGATTCTGATATAGTTTTCCCAGGGGGCGCTTTCATGTCTTGGAATGTACTCTAAAGCAGGAATTTTAGCTGTTTCATTAATTATTAATGGCTTAGTTTATGAATGATTCGCGTGCAAGTGTTAATAAATATAATGCTTTAATAATTATTATACTCTTAATTTTTAATTTTTAAAAGAATTATCGTGGCGAAGCCACGGGCACCTCCTAGTTCATTACAAATCAACTCATAAAAACGTGGCATTAGTTGTGATCGTTCTATTGTGTTTCTGGTAAATAATTTGTTTTTAAACGTGTAAATGTTTAATTCGCTACAAGCAGCATATTATTGAATTATTTACAAAGTGAGAAAGCTACTAAAATCTTTTAACACTAGCCGCGCTGTATATCAATGTCATGACATATTATCGCAGACAAATATACAACTTTTAAGACTGCCAAACGTTAATAAAATTCTGATGTGAATCTCACATAACTTCCTCTGCCCAGTTGAAGTTTGCATCTTAGTCATGTTATGTATGACATTCTCTTCATGTAGTAGATTGGTTGTAAAAATTAAGGGAATGTCGCTGCCATATCATATCACAAGCCCCGAAGGATACATAACCCAAATAAAATCTGATTAATCCACTCACGTAATTTTCTTTACTCTAAACATGGCCAATACATCTTTCTTACTTCACATTCTGATACAGAATAGGAGGCCATATTGCAAAGAGCGAGTATTCAGTTTCAGTAAATAATAATTAATCTTACTGCATCCAGAAAAATACTCTCATTAATGTATTCTGAATTTTAATAAATAATCATTTTACTGCCTCCAAAAAAGTTCTTTCATTAATGTGTACTGCATTTTAATAAATAATAATTTTAATTTTTAATAATAATTTTACTGCATTAAAAGCTCGTTAACACACATCATATATTGTACCTTGAAAGTAAAGAAGTTGCCCGATTTGGTTACGTTTGCGAAACGAGCCCGTCAAGGCGAGTGTAGCAATTCTACGAGCAAAATAAAATCAATAAGACCATTCTAAGTATCACATGAATTTTTTTAAGACAAAAAGAGTTTTTTCCATGTGGCAGATACCAAAGTTGGTGCCAATGGAATGACTAAATATTTTTTGCACTCCTTAACTAATTAGTGGTACTTACGAATGTTGTTGCCGTGGATCGTAAGTTGACATTCCCACACAATCTTGTTGCTATGGGCGTTGCGATGCGGTTAAATTACTTACGGTGCTTGCGCCACGTCATAATTCATTACGATACACTTCATAATACAAGCCTTTATGGACAAGGCCCCCAGGACAAATATTCGGTTCCCATAACAACAAACACATGCGAATCACTTTCTGAAATAAACACATATCTTCATAATATTTTCAGGTAATATCACAATTAATATAATTAAATTGATATAAATAATCATCGTGCAAAAAATAGCATGCAATATAAGCGCATTACGGATATCGGAAAATTGAAAACACTCGGCGCAAGCGCCTCGTGTTTCCAAACTATTTCCTCGATCCGTAATCATGCCTTACGGCACTTGTATCGCAATATACACAGTGTGTCCGGCTTAAACGTATAACATTTCATTATTTTATTACTTGAGAAGTATTGTTGATATTTACACCTGGTTTGCTTCTACGGGTTAGGTAACTCAAAAGGTTTCTTGTGTTTGCAAGGCGGGAGCGTACATCAAATGCGCGCATGCGCAGAACGTGGAAATAGCCAATTAGCGTCAGTAGCCATGTGGATTCCACAGCAAAAGGCATCCGACGAGCAAGTAGGGAGCTAAATTTACCTCGTTCGACTGTACACGATGTCTTCCATAAAAGGTTGCGCCTACGGGCGTACAAACTTCAACTTCGTCACCAAATCAATCCTGAAGACAAGCAACGACGGAGGGCATTTGCTGAGACAATTCTGGCAGAAATTGATGAGGCTACATTCTACACTTCCGGGAAGGTTAACAAACACAATTGCCACATATGGGGGACGGAACATCCCCACACAGTGGTAGAGAATGAACGAAACTCCCCGAAACTCAATGTGTGGTGTGCACTGATGGACAGAATCATAGGCCCACTTTTTTCGCGGAGCCTACTGTTAATGCAAGAACATACCTAGACATGTTGCAGGTGTACGCTGTGCCACAACTTCCTCCTAACGTGATCTTCCAAAGAGATGGGGCGCCATGCCATAATGCGGATACTGTGAGAGAGTTCTTGGATAATGAGTTCCCTCAACACTGGATTGGGCGAGGTAGTCCTTCGATTGCTTGGCCCCCTAGAAGCCCAGACATTACGCCACTCGATTTTTTCTGTGGGGGTTCGTCAAGAATCAAGTTTACCAGACACCAGTTCGTGATCTACCAGATCTGCGCCATCGCATTGTTGCAAATGTTACACCTGCAATACTGCAAAACACATGGAGAGATGTGGAATACAGATTGGACGTCTGCCACGCCACTAATGGTGCTCATATCGAGGTTTATAAGCTATTAAAAAAACATTTTGAGTTACCTAACCCGTAGAAGCAAACAGATTGTAAATATCATCAATACTTGTCAAGTAATAAAATAATGAAATGTTATATGTTTAAGCCGGACACACTGTACTATTATAGCACAGTGACATCTGGGGATATCTTCTATAATCTCGATAACGTGCTTGCACCTTACTTATAAACTTAACGAGCTCTTTCTCTTAAACAATGTTTACGATTCAAATTAATTAATATTAATAATTAATGTTTACATTATACATAATAGCACAGTTTAATGGGTTTAACTGTAGAATCATCTTGTAGATAGGAGGCCAGGCATATCTGTGCTGTCTACTTGCAAAATAATAACGTGCTTTTTAACTCATTTTTCTGAAACCCGTTTAAACTATGCATTAATTGAAGTTCAACAAATTCTTTAGCGTGTTAAATTACAACACAAACAGTTCCATAATTTGAAACTGAGAACTGACAAAAACACCAGACGGATTGGGTGGGGGAGCAAACAAATTATTTTAGTAACCGAATCTAGGAAAGTAAAGCAAGCAGCAACAGCAATTTAAACCCTTGTAATGTTGGACAGCAAACATTAAGACGTTGGTTTGGGTAATCTAGAAGAAATGGAAGTATATTCCTTCCTTGTCTAGATTTAATTGGTTTTCTCAGCTAGCGTCAGACGGGCGGACCGAGTTCCCAATGTCGGGGGCACACAGAAACTGGTTAAACTTATCGACTTTCACTCCCTGACTGCCATACATCACATCAAGTATTTAGTCGCCCACCTTATATGGCACTTCCATCCAGCTCGTCAGGGTGGAGCCTGACCTATCTGCATGCATCAGTAGTCAGGTATTATGTATGACGAAATCTAAGAGGTGACGTGCACTTTAAACTTCCTGATACTTTTAAAGCTTCTTGTTTGTCCTTACTTTGTAATCTAAAGATACGTATTTCTGTTTTACACGGCAGTTTAACCGGAAATTGTTTCATGGAATTATCTTGGGGTTTAATATAAATCTGTAGAGTAAAAATCCACCTTCACAAATAATCAGACCCCAGAAATTACATTTAATTTGAACCAAAGTTTACTACAGATAATATATTAAGTTTGAATTACAAATATGAAATTTTAAGATCGAATGCATGAGGTTTTTCCGGGGTTTTTCCTCACCTGTGAGACAGGTAACTTTAGACCCTTGTGGTCCCCGGACATCATCTGGCCGTCATTAACATATTCATCCCATCCTCGCCTTGTTCGGAGTGAGTGTGTGAATGGTGTGTCTCGTCCTATGTGTTTGTGTTGTCTCGAAGGTGGCTTCGGCATTAGGCTGATCACCCATCCGGGGAGGCCCTCCATGTCCTTGTCTGGTCAAAAAAGTATGTCTGTGTTGTGATCCATAGTTCACTCCTCTCCCGACAGGTCGTGGCCCGGTAAGGCCCGGTCGTGGCCCGGGTCGCATAAAAGTCCCTATAAGAGAGAGGTAAAACTACGAAAGAGAGAGAAAAAAAAGATCGATGCCTTAAGTATTTAAGAAATATCCATAATTATTCCTATAATAATGTTCTATAGAGTAATGTTGGCGCTTTTGTAACTTTGTCATTGGCGTTTAAATAACATTTTCTTCCTAAATTGGCGCTTATGATCAACAAGCCGTATTTTCCTCACTGGGGAGAATTTAGCACAAGAAATGAAGTTGCCTTCGCTGGGTTTGTTTTACGTAACATGATGAAAAATAAAACGGAAGCCGAGGTCTTGGTTGTATTCAGTACGACGCGACACCATTATCTGGTATTATATTGGTTACGTTACGAGACTAGTTATGACCGAACATACTATTTCCCTACCTTGTACTCTTCAGCTGTACAAAACATGTTGTTCCAGCATTACATAGTCTGTTTATAGCGTTTGATAATGCAAGCAAATTGCATCACACTCTTTGCGAATCAGGAAGAGAAATCTTTTTATGCATCCTATTGTTGGTCTTATCTGAAGTTGACAGGCTACATACACCAAAAATGTTTTTACAGGTTTAGCTAGCAAGAGCATAGTTTTTAAACATTCTCAGAAATAAAAACGGAATGAGTGTGTCCGCACGTCTGTCTGTCTGTCTGTCTGTATAAACGAGTCTAATTTGTCTATGTCTATGTATGTCTGTGTGCCTGTATATGTGTTTGTAGAGTGTCTGTGTGTGTCTGTACTCAGTAGATAACTGATCAGATGAGACATGAATCAAGACTAGGGGACGGATTTCTATGACCTAAAAAATAGGATATATGCATGCATTTATGACCTAAAAACCACTAAAATATGACCAATACAATTTAACATATGACTTTACCACTTACACATTGTGCATATTTTTTTAAGTTTCATTACAATATACAGTATTTTATTAAAATATAGTGTTAATTATTTAAAATATCTGTAAATTCTCAAATAGTATCATTATAATGCAAAATTTATAAAATATGATATGAAACTTTAAAATTGCCTTAATATGCACACAAATATGCCAAAAATATGACCTACATATGCATATTCATACTAAATATGCTACAATAGTTGAAAATTTCTTAAATATGCAGTTATATGCACAATAAAACCGTTCTTTTTCCACCAGGATGCTTGGAATCGGGTTTAAATTAGTCGAAAACCTGAAATAATGAAAAGGGGAAAAATATGACATGGCACAGAAATTCGCCCCCTAATCATGACCTGCGCGAGATTGCCGCTTCGAAGCCACTCCACAAGCTCATATAGCTACTGCGCATCTTCAAACCAGTCTTTCCTTTCCAGTTATACCTGTATGTGTGACTTGTGTATGTCATATCTCAGTGTGTATTTTTACGTATATGTGTGTATATCGTGTGTCTCGGTGTTTGTGTGTGTATATGTATCAGTGCTTGAGAGTATAATTTTGTAATATGTCTCTCTTTGTGTATGTATAAGTATGTGCTATGTATATGTGTATATCTGTATGTCTGTGTTTACATTCATGAGAGACTATATGGAAGGAAAGAAAAAATAAAATCGTATCTTACCACATTTTCTTATGAATTCTGCAGTTGTCTGAGGATTGGAAAAATATTATTATAGTTTAATCTTAGCTGAAATAAAATACAGCCAATTTCTCTGGAATTTTCTACATTCTCAGGATTTTGCCTTAAGTCTACTTTCTCGGCTACCTCACTTGGTTTACAGTTCCAGTTCCGGTTTTTAATGTGTATAATATGTCATAGATGTACCATGTAGATATTACGACTTTAATAACTATAATGAGCACTTAAGATAATTATGTAAAGTACATAAATTTCTTTGACAAATAATTCAAAATACTTAAGTTTAATAATTTTCTCAAGATTGCACCCAAGATAATTTGCCTAACTTATTACTGGCTTGTTACAATTTCGTCTTCCCACACTAAAAGATAGTAATTCTCTCTTTGATAAAACTTCAAATAAAATTAATAAGACCACTTTATAAGTTATCGGAGTTAACATATGCTTAGACAATAATTGTTTATATGCTTTTCTGAAGATAATTTCTCTGACAACATCGAATTTATATGGGTTCTGTATATACTAATTATTGAAATTTAATATATACCGTATTTTATGTACTATAAGACGCTCCGGACCATAAGACGCACCTTGATTTTAGGATGGAAATTTAAAGGAAAAGAAATTTAATGTGATTCTAAACTAAATATTTCAAAGGGGATAATATACTTCATTGCATAAACAAATTATAACCTTGTACAATGGAATAGGTGTAAATCACTTCTAATTTAAAACCTGCGTTGTACGAAAATCACTTCTGTACAGGTGGTATCGCGTAAATTTTAATAACTGAACTGATTTCTCATAAAAGACTGAAAATACATTTATACCCTAACCCTAAATTCAGAATACGGTAAATGTAATGGGAAAAGGCCGTTTTAAAGTTCAATGACTTCATTTAAACCACCCGAAGGAGACTACTCCTTTCGTATCAAAGAACTCAACATTCCTTTCTTTTCGCATTGTATATCTGGCTTACAGCTACCCTCATTTTATGATGTACAGTCTGTGCCAAAATTTGTAGTTTTCTTATCGTTTATAACACCTTATTTATAACTATGGTATTCCGCCAATATTTACCATAATTTTAATTTTTTTATTGTACTTCGGACCATTAGACGCACCCAACATTTAAGGCTCTGTTTTTAAGGTAAAAAAGTGCGTCTTATGGTCCGTAAAATACGGTATATATATGTTCATGTATTAAATAATTGTTTATATTAATCATGTATTACCATTTCATAATTAATAAAATCACTTCTGGAGATTAATTTGTGTTCATTGTTTCTACATAGGCTACATTGCATGAGCGTTTCATCAGATTGCTTCTCTGGGCACACAATTCGTCTAGTGGCTTCTGTCGATAATAGCATTAAAGAGCCGCAGGTTGGTGATCCCTTTCCTCATTTGCTACTATTACCGCTGAAATTGAACCCCTACAGCGCCACACTAGGCATCTCAACCGCACACTCACGTACAAGAAGTTTCTCGTACGTCAGGCGTTCCTACGGTACAGTTAATAAAATCCCAGTTTACAGCCTCCGTGTCACGTGATGTTTGCCAGAGTTTTATGATGTTCACCTTTTTGATTTTCATATTTCTCTTTCAGATATACAATGGTGTTATGGGACATTAAGTAAACGCACCTATATAATCAAATAAAAAAGAACATGTAACGAGTATAACAATAACTCGAGGAAAATTACATGACCAACAACGAATGAGAGAACTAAAAATTATCCTGAGATTTATAAAAACACACTATCGTAAATATTGACAGACATAAAATTCAATGTACGTAATAATTCAATTAGCCTCTGCATTAACATCTGTACACCGTCTCACCATTTATCTGCATTTATCTACAACTAGTAAAACTCTGGTTTTCAATTATATAATAGTTTAACTGTTAATATCAAGACACTAAATGTATTACTATTTATAAAACATGTTAAAACTTAATACAAATATAACCCTACAGTTTGGAGGACGCACGCGTAGGCCTTTTAATACATAAAATACCTTAACTTTTAAGTAATAGGCCTACAATTAATTTTAATTTATTTATATTAGTAGTTTATATTAGAATTTACATTAATATAATAGGAAACTTTGACACTGTCTATACATTTATTACGTCTTCGACAATAAAGCTTATAATAATAATAACTTTTTGTTTGGTGTTTCAATATATGATAATATCAAGTTTTTGACAGACCCCATGTTATATTGTTATTGTAATGTTAATGTAATGTTAGTGTGTTGCTTTTGTCTTCACGTGATTTAGAAGCCAAAAATAGGCACTGTTTTTTTATTTAAATCAAACGTAAAATGGGATAATATGCATAATGGTAATACCATATCTCACACGCTAAACTAAAGCTGATAGGGCACATTTGGCATCAGCGACCTAAACATACCCAAGAATAGGTATACATTCTAAGGCACCAAAATGGCTGTGTTGTTATTATTATTATTATTATTATTATTATTATTATTATTATTATTATCTGAATTCTATTATTTGCATTTAAAATGCACTATTCGCATTATTTTTAACTGTTTCCTTCATCACCATATCAGAAGTATTATTTATATTATTCAACTTCAACTAATATTCAATCTCATGCTTGTCTGTGAAGAAAAAGTAAAGAACAGATAGTATTATTTCTATAATTGAACATGCTGAATGAATAAAATTTAATTATTCTGCATATATTGTGAATAATCGCAAACGTATGAAATTTCTAACCCTAATATACCTTCGGGTGAAGTAGGGCTTCTCTCAATTTGAACATTCAATAAATAAATCAATAAATAAAGCATTCATGTATTGGATATTGGAGCAATAACACGTTAATTATGGCCCTGCGAGCGACACATCACGTTTTCCCCATAATGAATGTGGATAGCGGTACAGCTAATGCCGTAAATTAAAAATAATGATACCTCACTGAAAAAAGGTTGAGGACCGCTGTAGCTGTGCATTCGTTCACACCCATTGCCACTACACAATACCTGTGAATACATTGAAATAGGCTATACGAGAGCTTGGTAGCAAGAAGAAGGGGAAAAAAAAGAACCAGCTTCCCTCGACTTCATATACAAATACCATATTCGTTTAAAAATGAGAAACGGATGCTAATAATGTTGGTGTTGAAGATAATGGCGCGGTGTGGCCCAGAATATTATCAAGATCAGAAACGTTAAAGCTCCCGCTTTTATTCCTCTTTACTAAAACAAAAAACAAAAAAACAACTCATCAATCTTTTCTCTAAAAACAACGTTTTCAAGCTTTTACTTTGTTACTTGCGACCTCCGAAGTAAATGTGCTGCTGGAGGTGCGGGGATAGTGAAATATGATATGTTTGCCATACAGGTACATAAATTGTTAGCTGTATCAGGTAGTACTATAACGAATAATGTAACATATTCAAACACCCTTTTACGATTGGTCTTGCGTTTGAAATAATAGAATGCTACTTCGTCACGACACAATAATAACAGTAATAATAATAATAATAATAATAATAATAATAATAATAATAATAATAATAATAATAATAATAATAATCGTATTCATCACACGATCATCAAAATACCCTTAGCCTGTCATGGAATGAATTTCCAAGAGGTCTTTAATTGTAAATATTTTATCATAGGTTAATTTCATTAAAGGTTACGAGTTTATCGATAGATTATATAAATAATATAATATAACATATTTTAGAATACATAAATAATAAATTACTTTCTTACTTGTGTCAAATTAATATTCTTTCAGCTGTGAGATCAAGGCCTATTAAATGAATGTGCAATCGATTAATCGAATGAATTACTAGATTCTAACCAATCCCATCTACAGTACCCATGAGAAATAGTTAACCTAATTCATATAAACTAAAATCAGAACAGAATAAAAACACCCGAAGTGGATGCACCGAATCGAAATTGTGTTTTTTAATCAATGCACATTTGTATTTAAATTTCCGAATAAGTTATGTTGTATAAAATAATGTGTTTTTATTCTGTTCACTGGCTGCATGTGCCTGCATATTGATATCTTGCATTTCCATTGATGTTTTGTCAGACAAAATTTCATCCTTATGTTCCTACCAAACTTATTATAAGATAAACGACTGTGAATGATCGATATCTGAGGCACTGCTACGCGTCGATATCAACTACGCGTCGACATCAACTACGCGTCGACATCAACTACGCGTCGACATCAACTACGCGTCGACATCAACTACGCGTCGACATCAACTACGCGTCGTATGAATAGAATAGACGTCGAAATTCTCTGAAGGGCAGTTATATAAGCTAGTCCCCTATTCTAAACTCTGGCTTTATATCCTGTAATGGAAGGCAACAGAATACGCAATCCTGGAATGCAGTCTATTATTCCATTTGAGAATCTGAAAGGAACGAATCGCAAAATCTAGATTAGAGGCGGGAAAGTCATGTGAGTTTATCACTTCAGATTTTTTCGTACCCAACATTTTAAATTTTCTGATAGTATTAAGCCATAGGAAAATAAAGGTTAAGAAAATTATTAGCCTATTAATGGAAGGACTTCAGCTACGTCTGATAAATGAGATTCATTAAAAAATTGTAATTTCAACAATGGGATGAAAAAATATTCCGGTCATGGAAACCCCCATTAACGGCCGTGGGTGTCGGCATGCTGACCACATGCCCCCTATCCTGCCATCTGTCTATGGTAGGTGACGCAGCGGTCGGGTGGTAGGCCTTGTCCCTTCAGGGATGTTAGCGCCACTATGTTAAGGGGGGCTCATACACCAAGCAGTGTCAAAATTTTTGAACTTTTTTTACGCTCATATTAAAGAACACGCCTTTCTGAACATACCCTATAATTTTTATGTTTAAATTCTGTCATTTACCGGAGATATACAAGTTTAGATGCCAGTATGTGCGTTAAGTTGTAAGGCATGTTGAATTTTCAAAGCCATTTTCCCTAAGTTAATATTTTCAACACAAAAAACACAATATCTCTTAAAGTAATGGCCCATATTGCATGAAATTTTGCACACACGTAGATTTTTGTGTGTTAGAGGACAAATCTAAATAATCTGATGTATCTGCATCACAAGTTTATTTCACTTGTGAACATAATGTGAAAAAATTAGTAATAATTTGATATTGAAATTTTAAAATCCCTGAAAATTGTATCAGGCATACCACAGTATTCATTGAAGGTTTAGCCTCTAGATTTTAGTGTCAGCTGTGAATAGATAATAAAATAATAATAATAATAATAATAATAAATTACACCAATCAGATTGGCCGTTTGCAAGAAATCATGTTTCTTAGGCCTTATCGTATGCTGAAAAATAATAATAAAAATAATTTTCTAATATCAACCTTCATATTTGTGACATAATTTTTATGCACATTTCAAGCCCCAAGTGTATACTTCTAATGTCCAAAATTTCATTTTGTTATTGCAAATAGTGTTGAAGGTAATAACTTTTACTGCAATGCCTGCTTGGGCATGGTCTTTTGGTGTATGAGTCCCCTTAAGTTATGAAATAAATATTAGGGTGAAAATTAATTATATAGGATACTTATACACCGGTTTGAATATTGGGTGAAAAATTCGTGCACCTGTCACAAGTTGCCATTTTGAATACGAATTTCAGTTTGATCTTCGCTACAGATACGATGTTTATAAGCAGAGTTTTTATTCAAATTACGGGATGAGTGCAAGAACACAGCCTTGTCATTACCTGTAGCAGATGTAATTGCCTGTTAAGAGTGTCTAGCAGACGTGTTGCAATTACTCTTTCAAGGAGGATCTTTCT
The DNA here is from genome assembly GCA_964059195.1 of Ectobius pallidus. Classification (NCBI taxonomy): domain Eukaryota; kingdom Metazoa; phylum Arthropoda; class Insecta; order Blattodea; family Ectobiidae; genus Ectobius; species Ectobius pallidus. The sequence continues at coordinate 104,580,458 of CAXKWD010000008.1, forward strand.
CTGCCAGGAACACACCGACCTGGCATCGATCCCCTCGCATGTTTGCTTGTATCTTCAGCCAATGTTAATGAGAGAAACAATTAAGAAAATTACTGCACCACTAGTACTCAAGGCAGAATAAGGGCAATGAAACTTGTTGTGCATTAGCTTGAGTGACAAAATAAGACTCTGCTACAACATTATTCTATAACAGAGGTGACCAAAGTACGACCGCAGGTGAGAATTTTGGAAGTCATTATTACGGTAAACTCTTGTAAAACCTTTTTAATGCTGTTCCTATAGTATAAAAGTTATTCCCCCTGGTGATCCAAGGGGATATTCTTAGCGTATTTGTCACCGGGGTGCGCCAGTCTTTTACCTACTTAAACCTAAGGACACTCACTCACACCCAGTCCTGAACCCGGGAAAGGAATTTTTCACTACTGAAAAATCCCCGGCCCGGGCGGGAATCAAACCCGGAGTGGAAGGCCGGAGTGGAAGGCAGGCGTGCTACCGACTCGCCCACGGAGGCGGATAATGCTATAGTATATATATATATATTGGTATGTAAATATATTGGTATGTAGTATAGTATAGTACACACATATTATGTCACGTAATGAAGAAACAAGAGGAAAGGACTTGGTTAAAGTAACTTTATAAGCAGTTTTTGGAAACAAGAAGGCCTATAACAAAAATATGGAAACATATTGTTTTCAATCTACAAACTCGCCAATTATACCATACAAAAATGTAATTACTATACATTTTAGTTTAATTTTGATATTTCTTAAATTTTGGCTTGTGCATCTTAAGATGATAGATAGATAGATAGAAAGATAGATAGATAGATAGATCAACGTGGAATACATAAACAATTTAAAGTGATAATTTCGGAAACTATACAGCCAACCATATTCTAATTGACAATAATATAAGCTTTGAATAAAATAAATCTATTTAAATGGAACAATTTTCCGTGAAATTCATGTCTGCTTAAATATGCATTGTTTGGTAACAGCGATAAGCGCCAAATTTTACAAACCAGCTTTTCTGAGCTATAGTTACTTGAAATATTACTATTAAGTAAAATATCGCGGAATTTTTTGGATTTCACGAAATGTGTAAATATGCGCCCCCTCCAGGACGAGTACTGAGAAATGTAAACGAAAGTATGATTTGAAATCACAGTCGTTAGTGTTATCAATTTCTTTTTCATTCTCTTGGTAACAAACTCTCCATTTAGGCTATACTGTTTCTTTGGCAGTTAACACGTTACAGATACTTACGATCCATTGCAGCAATGACTGGTTTATGATTTCGTGGTGTGTGGTTGACACTTTTTTTTTTTTGCAAATGACCATTTTATTAATAACAACTTTCTTCATTAAAGGCTGCCATTGTACAAAGTGATACAAACAATAGAACCTAGGTTAAAATAGTACCCAGATTAAAATGAAAATTGAAATATCACTGATACAATGAACCAAAAATTACAAATCCCTAAATAAGCATCTGGTATCTGTATCTGGTACCCTATGATCCCCAGGTGGGGCGAAGGGGCCTCCAATGGAGGTTTCATTACCTATACGAATTTTGATATGCTTATTTTCCGAGAGAGGTAGAAGGACAGGTGGTAAGCCCATCGCCTCGCAACCCCCCTCTGGAAACTAAGTATTTCTTGGACGTGAAATGGCCGAGAAATTTTGTCCAAAGGCTCTAATTTAGGCTTGGAGTTCTTTTACGTGCCGTAAATCTACGACACGGGACCCCCAGCTTAAAGTCCCTCTCCGTGCCCAGGATTTTTACGTCCTGAAAAATCCATCGACCGCGGCCGGGTTTGATCCCGCGCCCTGCGGATCTAGAGGCGGGCACGCTACCTCTAGACCACCGCGGCCGACCATATAAGCTTTTAGGCGTCCTATAATTATGTTCTATCTTCCAACACAAACTAAAATTTATTTTCACTGCCAGCTAGTGTTTCATAATATTTTGGTTGTATTTCTAACTGCTATTTTAAGTATTCCTGTAAATATCGGAATAAACCTTTTTTCAAAATCAAATGTGTGTGTGTGTATATATGTATAATTTAAATTAAAAAATAGATTATGTAGCCATAACTATCAAGATACAAATTCGTCCTAAATCACACTCTACTGCACTACAACATCATTTTTCAGTGTAAAAAAATAAAGAAGTTTAAATGCAATTTTAATTGACAAACATCTAATATTAAGTATTGCTTTAATTTAACCATAAGTATGGTGCAGTTTGTTCAATAGGTTTCGTCATAGTCAATTGATATTATACTATACAACAATATATACATAATAAATAATTAAAACAAAAAAATAATGATATGAAATACATGAATTTTATAATACCAATACAGTTGCACAATCATGCTAAATTAAATTCTAATGGACTAATCTTACAATCAGTATGGTAAACTTTTTTGACAGATTAGTATATTTTCAATGTAGGAGAATTTCCCCATAGCTAACCCCATGCGATATATGGGAGTGAAAGAAGACATAATTTGTTAATAACTTAATTAGGTTGAAGACTCATTGACCAAGTTAAAGTACAGATCTAATTAGTGATTACTTATCTGCATATCACAGAATAAGGGTTTATTCTGACCTCAGTGCTTATTATATTCTCATAGTAGATAAAATCTCTTAGTTGTATTTTATTTTTTCTACAAAAGACAAATTTCACGAACTAGAACGCAGACACGAAATTAGGAAATGTGTATGCATGTTTGGATGCCAAGATTTTGGCAATGACTGATGGGAATGAGGTGAACACGAGGAACTTTGCATTGTTTTAGCAAAGCGATTTTCTGCATGACAACCCCAACAAATCACGTGAAGCAGGCAGCGATGATTCGTGACACCGTCGCCTCATACTGTCGTGTTTTAGTACAACCCCAAGGACAATGACATATAAAAAATTCAGAAGTCAGTTCTTTACCATGAAGACAAACTTTGATTGCATTTCGTATTTTCTTATTTTCTTCAATCTATATGTTGATTACACGTATGTTTTTACCTTCTCTCCTAAAATTCTAATAAAAAGTTTGTATTGTGGTATTTATAGTGTCATGACTAGAGACAGGCACAATATGAAGAAAATTTTGCCAAAATATGAAATTTATTTATGCTAAATATAAAATTATGAAAAAAATTAAAAATATTATGAAATACAATAAATCACCAATTTTATCGTTTGAATATTTTTTATTTTAAGACAAAACACAAAGGAATATCTACTCTATTCACAATGAGAGGGCAAAATAAAACACTAGTTAACTGGTAATTAATACGTTAATTATTCACAATATTCTATTCACCTTCATTTTTTAACATCACATCAATTATTACAATAAGATACAAGCCGTTTTTCAATGTTTTCTGGCAAAAGATTGCATCTTCTTCTGTCGGTAAGAATTGTTTTGTAGAATGAGAAAGATCGCTCCACATCACATTATGTAATGGGAGCATACTAGTATTGTGCTACATTTGACAGCTTAATGTTTGCTGGTATTTCACTGCTCTTACCTTCAAGCACCTTACTAATTTGAAGGAGAGTACTTTAAGCTGGATTCTTTTCCAGCAGCAAAGAAAACTTTGTAGCAACTGCTTTTCCAGGTGCTCCTGGAACTCGATCCAATTCTTCTTTCAGACCTTCTACATACTTGACTGATGTCATCAATGGCAACTTCTTTGCTTCCAACTTCTCCAGCACAGTAGGTATGGTGGCAAAATGTGCCAGTATATATGCCAGGTCTCCTTTCACGGTTTTAATGTGAAATGCCTCCTGTACCAGTAGTACACAATTACTTGACTGAGAGTCAAAACTACCAATGACCTGCAATATTCCCTCCTCCCTGCTAGTGAGCTGGTTCCTCTAACTATAAACATACTTTGCTGTCTAGTTAGCTTTTGGAATGCAAGAAATGTGATTACTTCCACACAATACGTAGAAATCCCATCCCCGTTCATAATAGAAGTAGGCTATTATTAGAGCAGAAATGTGTAGGGTACCTCTTACAGTTAGAAAGTGTTGTCAAATTTCTTAGCTGCTGGAGTTTTCGGTTTAAGAATTTGATATGCGATTCCCGGAAAACTTTTCAAAACATTTCAATAATGTGGAAAAGCCTATGCATTTTTCATAGAAGTATTAACCAAGGAAAAACTTGCAAATCATACAAAATATGAAGCTTTATGAAGATTTTCACGAAATATGAAGATTTTACCAAAATATTATGAAATATGAACTTTTTTCTTGCGTTAATTGCCAACTAAACTCCGTGATTCGTAAAGATCCGAGTTTTCAGAGCGCTAGCAGCCATATTTTAGAATATGAAATTTCATATTTTGCCTATCTCTAGTCATGACTCTTACGAGGAAAAGAATCCTTAACCCTTAAATGCGCGAGATTCAATATTTCACGCACATTATAAATTCGTGCCGGACTGCAAAGAAAACAATGATTAAGTTCATAATTTATTTCTTGTACCTTATTCTGTAAATATTACTTGAATTTTAAATTTTATTTACAGTTACTGACCGTTATTTTATTGGAAATTGAAGATAAACCATTGAATTTTATAGGACACATTATACAAATGAAAGGTTAAGTCAGTAACGTAATCTTTAGTTTGACAATTGTTTTAACATTTAATATATTAAACAGAATATGAAATAACTGACAGTGATTTTGGTATTATTTCAAAATTTTTCTCCATAATGAGTCGAAAATATATATTGAAGAAACAAATCGTCTATATTTGTTAGAAAAAAGCATAAATGTGAAATAGCCCCCTTTCTTTATTTTCAAAATGTGGTAATGCAAGATAACCTAAGGAATGAGCAATGATGGTATATTTATTCTTATCCACTCACTACAACTAGGTAGCCTAATCCTTATTTTGTGCCTTTAAATAAGTTTCTGTCCTTAAAATACGTTCAAATTAAACATTTTGGCGAGTTCAACGCTCATCAAAATTTTTTACAAAAAATATGTTTCAACTGATGCCTCACTCATGTATATTGACTTACTTTTTAGGTGGATTAAGATATCTTTACATCTGAAATATAAATGATAAAGAGGTTATGTAACATTTTTTAATACATAACTATATTTGTACATGTTTTAATCATTTTATATGTTCATATACGGCTGTATAAGAGGCTAATTATTTTACTAAATGTACAGTTTTTCCAATATGTTTGATTATATTCAATGTTTGCAACAATATATTATGTATAAGCTTTATATATAATATTATTGCAGACATGGAACATGTTTTATATATATATAGGTTATACATAATATTATTGCAGACATGGATTATAACTATATTTTTTAGTTGAAGTTTACAATTTAAATCCTACCATCTTCACTTCCTTTAAATATCACAATTTTGACTTGCGGTAAGTCATCTGGCAGCTAGATTATGGTACCGGTAGATTGGTATCGGCGGTTGCTTGCTAATGCACTCAAATAATCGATATATATATATATTTGTTAGAAAAAAGCATAAGCAAAGTATATATATATATACTGTATATATATATATATATATATATATATATATATATATATATATCGATCGCCACCTAGATTTAGTTTGATAAGGATAGTATAGCACAACGAAACCATCTAGAGAACAGCTTTCGTAATTAATTGTCATATTTTTTACGCATTTTCACTTACTTTCCCTACCGTAGAAAAATTGTATACGATAATCAAAGAGAGTCGGCTTCTTGTTTTTTCTAACTCTTCCTCGATTCTGAAAACATACTTCCCATACGAGTATCGCAAAACTGTTACGACATGAAATGACTATTGCAATGTAGAGCTATGGACAGTAGGCCTACCATCCCTGGATATACCAGATACATCCCCTGAAGTAAGTGTAGCCTATAATTAGGTCATAGTTACCGCGTTTTCATGGTTTTCTGCAAAGTCAAGAAAAATTAACGTTGCACACGACAAGGACAGTACTAAAGTCTCCTTATATAAATGTCGTGTTTTCTGGCTAGCGTGCGTTCTCCTTGATGCAGGCCCAGTTCTATACACATGCAATGAATGCAGTTCAGAGCACGTGCTTCTCCCATATCTGATTTGACTGCCGGATCGCAAAGTTTGTTCAATTTGACAGCTTAGCTATCCACGTAAGTTATTTTTAATTCTCCCCATATCCAGTAGTCTCCGGAAATAACACCTGCTTCTTTTCTTCAGTATTAGACACATTAGTTCAGTGGTCGCCAAACTTATGAAGCTTCTGAGCTACCATACGGTTTTAAAATCCTACTGTGAGCTACCAACTAAAAACTAGAACCAACTTAAAAAATCTTAAATTTGTTTATTGCCTAAATATGAAATAAATTTTAATTAAACTGTATATAACAAAAGAAATTGAAATGGAACTGTACATAAGAAAGACATTGAAGTGTAGTCAGTAATAAATAACAAATGTACAGAAAGAATTTGTTTATTACACCTATTAATTTCAATGAGAAGGATGGAACTCTTTTTTGTCATCAACAGGCTTCTTTTAAATGTTGGGAGAGTAGGTAGTGGCTGCCATTCAAATACAGTTGTCCAAGTGTTCATAAGTGAGTCTGTTTCTGTACTTATGTTTAATAAATTTCATACTGGAAAAAGAAACCTCACACAGATATGTAGAGATGAACATTACCTTCAATTTGAGAGTAACCTGGACCAAAATTGGATATTTTGAAGAAAGCGATTTTACAGATAAATCAATTTGAAAATCAATCAGTTCCAACTCCACTGCAGCACTGTCTTCTTCAAAATCAAAATTCTCCATGACACCAGTAGAGAACTCTTGACGCGATCCACCGAAAATGTCCCTGCGAGCTACCAGTAGATCGCGATCGACGGTTTGGCGATCACTGCATTAGTTCATCCAGTAAATGAGGGGCTCAGTGCAAGAATGGTATAACTCGTCCGATAAGGAAAATACTGTAGTCATTTGTACACTTTCTGCTGGGGGGGGGGGTGTCGAATGTGTGATGCTCTGATAATTTAATAAAGCGGAAAGGGATAGGCCTACTGTAGATAATGACTGTAATATCTGGAGATGACAAAGGGAATGGAGTTTTCTACGATCATCAAGACGAATCCATGATGATTTTGAGAAAGAGGGCGAGGTATGATTAGTTTCTTTAATGTCACAGATAAATCGAATACACAGAAAATATACAAGATTTATCAATGAAATAGTAAAAACTTTAATTAAAGTTTATTGGACACTGTGGTAATGATGATATACTTTTATGTCGCCATATTGAATGCTTAGAAACTGATGACGATTATGTTTGTTAAAAAATGATATCGCAACTTAAATCTAAGACGATGTATATAGATAAGCAAATTTTGATTGAAGAGAGATTCGTGGCACTTAGGATAATATTCCTAGTCATTTTATAGATTGCTTTATGTCAAACATTGCCGGTAACATACTCACTTCTTCAAATTTTAAATTGTGGTCATAATTTCATCATACATAAAATATAAGATTTAGGAAAGGAATAGTAAACACTAGGGATGGGTCGATATCAGATTTTCTCGATACCGATACATGATTTTTCCCTCGATACTTCGATACTCGATACCGTCAACATTTCCAATTTCAATAAATAGGTACATTAAAAATTAAAAGTTGAGAGAACTGTGTAATACCAACTAAATTAATTAAGTGTGCATATTTAATTAGATACAATTTAATATCAACAGCAGTTTATATTATTACTTTTAAACTCTACATTAAAACTAAAATTAGTTTGTTAAACAGTCCACTTACAAGTTTTTGTAAAAAATACTAGCATTCTCACTTGATTGCAGAATCACCAAAGTATCGAAAAAGTACCGAGCGAGTTTTCTGAAGTATTGCTCGATGCCGATACCATGCAAGTATCGAGAGTATCGAGGTATCGAAAGTATCGAGGACCCATCCCTAGTAAACACTTTCATTAAAATCTATTGAAAACTGTGGAAAACTGTGATATAACCCTTTTCAACAACATTTTTGTGTCGCCTTATTGAATGCTTAATTACTGACGACGATTATGATTGTTATGTAATGATATCGTAATTTAAAGATAAGAGATGTATATAAATAAGCAAAATCTTAATTGAGGAGATATTTATGGCCCTTAGGATAATATTCTAAGTCCCCCCTAAACAGCACACGACATTAGATCACCAGTATCTGCTGTTATATATTCCGGAAGCACGATATCATACAACTGTAAAAAATATAAGAATAATTCAATTTTATTTTCTACTGAAGAGTCAAAAATATTACCGTTTATAGAGTTTATACTCAATTCAAGAGTATAACACTAAGCGGAAAGAAAAGGCTATTTCAGGATTTTCTTTGTGCAGTTACAACTTGACCTTGATAGATCAGATCGATGGCTGACCTAACAAGAAAACAAATGTCCGGGCATGTGTGAGAAGTTGCCAGATGACCCCGCAACTAAATCCCAGCAGACCGATGTCAGATGACATAGAACCCGATGTTTTCTGTGTCAACTTTGTGGTCTAAATCAATAGTTACTAAAACAGCCATTGTGGTAGTCCCTTCCATGCCGGTTATGTCACGCCACGTAAAACGTCAATCCAATAAAGAAACTTCGAACTAACGAGGTTATATTATTTTGGCCTCTGTTTTGTGCTACTAAACTGTGCGAATTGATATCCGATTCATGCTTTTTGTCAGGGCTTTCCAAGATGAGGCCGTAGTTAAATCCACACAGTAGTCAGGATTAGTTGGAATATGTCAGATTGGATTGCGCATTGCGTAGCTTAAAATATGCGCTTGTTTTCATTTCGCTTTTTAACTTTTGGTCATCTCGTGATAGTACTGTGATAGTACTGTATATCTGAAAAAGAAATGTGTGAGGACACAGTTTTCCTTATGTAAACTGTCAGCGATCTAACAACTTGCAAAGTCATTTTAACATAACGTCTAAGTGTTTTAAATACTTACTAAATTGTGCAATAAATATCCATCAATAGAGCGTCACCTCCTAACAGTTAGCAATAAAAACATAATCGTACATTTCTACTGAAGGATGAATGTAAAAACAAAAACTTCAAACATATAGTAATATTTTTTAACTACTACGTTAAAACCGAATTCTTACTAAGAAATTAGTGATGTGCACGCATTTTACCATAAGGTATTGTTGTTTAGACTAAATTTTCCAAATGAGAGTAACTTTTTTCTTTCTTGTGTCCTAGTTTAGCGTTGTGTTTAAAAAATTTGAAACAAAATATTTTCCGTAACGAACTTTATTTACCTTGGTAAACTTCTTTAGTTTACCAAGGTAAATAAAGTGCGTTATGGATAGTATTTTAATTCAACTTGGTAAAATTGGTAAACTTCAGAAGTTTACCAAGGTAAATAAAGTGCGTTACGGAAAGTATCTTAATTCAACTTTTCAACGTTATTATTGTTTCGAATATTTAAAGTTTTTATTCCTGTTTAAATATTTTTCTCTTTAAAAAAAACTGACCTTGTGGCTTAGTTAAAAAACTTATTGGAGTACATTTTAAACTAATTAACAAAATATACAGGGGTATTCAAAATGAATGAATGAGTTAAAAAAACACTATGTTTAGTACAATTCACATAAGAACATGAAGCTTGTTTTATTTCTATTAATACTCTCAAAGTGTTTTACATTGCGCTATTGGTTACTCTGAAATAACAACATGATAGTTTTCTTTCATAAACGATGCGGTGTGCCAGCATTGATGTTTAGAATTGGCAGACCTGATACTTTCCTTCAATTGCGGGATATTCGCAGACAAAAGAAGAACATAGACTGCAAGCTTCACACAACTCCACAGAAAGAAATCCAATTCATCGCCGTGGGAAGTGCTGGTTTTAAAATGATCTGATCTCCTGATGGCAACGTTCCATCCTTTAAACATAGATTTTCTTTCTTCACTAATTGTTAGCATTTTCGAATGAATTTGTGGATGGATGGTTCCTTTCGAAATTTTGTGCGGAAGTGCCGTTGAATTGACTGATTTTGATTCTATTAAAGAGTGCAAAAAGCTTTGTCAGGTCCATTTTACAAGAACCTTCTTCTGGTGATATTGACATTTACCTATCAAGTACAGGGGGCACAAAACAGAACTTGGAGGTTTTTCTGCAAGTGATTTTTCAAACCCGACAATAATTTTGAATAGCCCAATGACATCCTTGGTTTCAAGTGTAAAGTAGTTCACACGTAAAACAAAAACATACAGCATTAATAATTTTAATATTGATTATATTTCGGTAAAAAAAAAAAAAATTTCATACTATTTGTATTTAACAAAAGATCAAGTACTGGTACTTCATTAAATAGTAAATAGAGGACAATTATGTATTCATTTACTTTTTAAAATTTTATATCAGTCGAGGTAAACATAATTGTTTTCATTTCATTTTAAATTGAATTGTTTCCTCTTGGTAGGCCTATTACATTTGGCACTATTATATTTGCTCAGTGGATCTAAAGAAAATTAGTTTTAAATTAGTATGACTATGAGAATCTTAATTTATTTGCGTGATAAGTGGTTCTAAAGAGCAAACCTGGGGATAAAGGCGGCTGGTGCGTAAGGCTGACAACCTTACCACCTTCATGTGCCGAATGTCCAAATTCTGGGAGCCTCAACCTCCTGGAACCCTCTGGGCCTCCATGACCTGTACAGGGAACACTTTACCTAAATGGTTCTATTAATATTTATTTTGGCAGTTAAATAACAATATTAAATATTACTGTCCGCTTTGCTCGGCTGAGAATTACTGACAAGGAACCGTTCAAAACATGGTTAATTAAAGAGAAGACGAAGTTGACAAACATGTTCTTATTATTATTATATCCATTCAACATAAAGCAAAGTGATATTAGTCAGAAGGCCTTATCACATAGGAATAACAATTTTATGTTTAACGAGCGTCAAAGTGGTATCATTAAACCAAGGACAGCATTTCCACATCCGGGACATCTTAAAGTCTGTCACTGTCAATTACCTTCTCATTATTTCGTTATAATCATGGGCTGTACAAGGTAAAAAACTATGCACGAATCGTTTTATAAATTTCCGTAGGTATGTAAATCACTATGAGGTGACCAATAAAGGTAAAGCTGCGAGTTAAATCACATGGCCGGCTAATCTGAGAGCGGGTTTTTTTTTTCGGGAATTTCTCCATTAGCAAAAGTAAAAAGTAGATTGTAATTTACTTAATACTTATTCCAAAGTTCCCTGTTCATTGTTTCCTGCTTATATGCTTTCGAACCAAGGACAATGCCAATGACAACGACTTAAACCCTTAAATTCATAATGTAACCTGTGTGATAAAATAAATTAAATTAAACTTAAATTTCTAGTAACATCAAGGAAAAGAAATTGGGAGAAAAATTTTAAATTTGTAGTCCTATATGGGTTTGTACCCCGAAGATGGTAAAGGGGGCTACAAGCTCCACTAAAATTGAAAACGACAGTTTGAGACTTACTCTCCTGCATTATAGTTTCTAGTTCTGCAATAAATACGGTTCTAGTAAAAATGCCCTCGCCACTGGATCCATGAAAACACAGAATATGGTTTCTGCTTAATATTACATGAATATATATTAGGAGAAAATCCCTCTGACACCAGGACTCGAATCCGTAACCTTCTGTTTTCCGTGCCGATGCTCTTCCAACTGAACTAGCCAGAGTTCGACTCATGGCACAGGATCTCGCTCCTATGGTTATCCTTAATTGACAACATCAAACACATAATACACAGTATTGTAAGGCACAATTTTAGTGGTTTTGAAACAGGATTACCACTGTTATTGTATAGTAACCTTCAAGATGTAGATATGTATTCATGAAACCACAAAATACTGTTTCTATTGAACATTTTATGAGAATATATTGCGTGTTTCCCACAAGTTCACATTAATTTAGCCTATCTACTGAGTTTAAACACTATTTGATTTGCTTTATTGTCAGATGGAATTTTACATTAAGGGGGAGGTACAGCTTTCGATGCTGGAAAATAGGTGAAGTTTCATTATTTTTTTCTCAGCAATGAATTGTTTTGTAGCCTTGTAATCTGGCATGCTCTATATTGACTAGTTCTACAATTTTCGGAATTAATTTAACTATTACATTTATGGGTAATTATCAATACAAAATGGCAGCCAAATTTTGTCCCTCATAACTCATAGGCCTAGTGTAGTGAAATTTTGCATGCAAGTATATTTTATAGTAGTGAGTAACACTATTTAGAATCATTGATGTAATTTTAATAGTTTATTTTTTTTAATACTTCTGACTTAAAAATTTCAAAAAAATATTAACAAGTGATGGACTATTTAAAAAAAATAGTTATAGTGCAGATAATCCAAAGATTCTAAATTATGTTGTTTATACGATATTTACAAATAGATAGAAAAAATAATCACTCAGAAATATTGGTATTTATGAAAATGATCAGTGAAACGGCACTTCAGTGCTCAAAATTTGGCTGCCATTTTGTAATGATAATTACCCATTAACTGTAACAGTTAAATTAATTCTGAAAATAGTGTGCAATTGTAGAACTAGTCAATATAGAGCATGGCAGATTGCAAGGCTACTGAACAATTCATTGCTGAGAAAAAAAAATTCAAACTTCAACCTATTTTTCAGCATCGAAAGCTGTATGTCGCCCTTAAGTTCTTCATAAGTGGTTATTGTAACATACATAATTGTGAGTTCATATTTATCCAGGCTTGTTTAGTTTGCGAAAGGATTGGAAAGGACGACAGGTGCGGTCTTAAGGCTACTTTTCTTATTCTTATCGTAAAGTTTTCCTATCTGGTATCGTTCCATCGACATGACGGTAATTTGGACGTAATGAGTACACGCAAGTGACAACAGGTGTTTGGGACCCGTCACGTGGCAACCATTCATGCCACCCCTCCCTTCTCTGCGTTAGGAAGTATTAATAACTACATGCAGAGATCGAGCCGATCCCGGCTGGAAACAGAGCTATTTTCATACTGGATGGGACCTCGGTTCTCGGAGTTATGTCTAACCTGGAACAAATCAATGTGTATAACTTTGTGTATCCATTGTCATCTATCGCTTAAACTCAAGACAGTTTACCTTGTTTTTCAACTTTTGGCGTTAATATTTTTGTTATATTTTAACAAATGTATATATGAGATAGCCATGGAAATTAAGAGCGATCTAAATTCAGGAAAAAAGTACGCTATTATGTTCTATTAACCCTATGTTCTGAGGTTATGGCATGCTCTGAATGGAACAAAATCCTTTGTAAGAAGTAAACGGTCGAAATCAAAGGTTGAACTCTACTCCTCTAAGCAGTCTTCATATTTTCCTGTCTTTTCAGCTCTTGGGTAGAAAATTAAAATTAAGCTAAGTATAAACGATAATACTTTACGGTTCCGGCTTCGTACGTACGATCTTTAACGCAACATTTCAGCAAGGTAATATGTTTATAATGAAGATTTTCGGAAATGAAAAACTTCGTATTGTTTTACAGTACTCACCATTTATTGCATTAGTTATTAAATCACGCAGACTATATAGGCTGGACCCGTAGAGCGAATAAGCCTAGTGGATAGACCAAACAAGATTATTCAGAGTATCCTGTGTTGGAATATACGTATAGAAAATCCTAGACGAACTTCAGTTTAAAGGAAAAAAAGACTGATTCCGGCGTGGACAAAATAAATTAGAACAAGAATTAATAGAGAGTGTAGATGTAGTTTGAGATCACGAATTCTTGATACCAAGTGAGTTGGTTGGTAAGTCAGATTTATTTTTACCAAAATTTATTTTAAGTCCCCGTGGTCGACTGGTAGTAAGTCTGCCAGTCAAGTGGGGAGACTTACAAATGAGAAGCAAGTCATCTCTGGAATGTTATATAGGCTAAACCAATCGGTTCCGTGTGGTAGATCTGAGAACAATTGAAAGCAGTTAACATGTTTGCAAATAGACGTGACTGAAGCGGGATCTCCGAGCGTCAAATCCAACAACATGTTATTTCTTCGGAAGGGAAACAAAACAATTAATTCGAATAGAATATCTACTTGTTCGTTCTATCTTTAGCCCCTCAGTTGGCGATGAACATGGACGGAATAAAAAACTATAAAATCTCCAGGTTCAAAGGGATCCCTGTAAAAACTGCATAAAGAAATACCTGGCCACCCCATGGTTCGGCTGTAAAGACTCTTACTTACAGTAGCATAGTATAGTGAGGCAAAGGTTTGAGTTTTGAGTCCATTTCGGTAAACGGGGTTGAGTGGGTTAAGATCTTTCGAAATATATAATTGAATTATCTTTATTAATAATCATCAACATCATTGGCATTACAGACCAAAGACTCTTTCAAGAGATTCCGCCATTCCTCACGGTTGGCAGCAATGATCCTCCAGTTTCTACATTCTGCTCTACGACACCATCCTTCCAACGCAGTTTTGGTGTTGCGTGTTTCAGTGTCACCATACAAGACATGGTACAGCTCATCATTATTCCTTCGACGCCACCTCCCTCCATCCAACAATGCACCATAGATATTCCTCAGGATCTTCCGTTCAAAGTTGCTGAGTATCTTTATTAATAGCAAAATGTTATTATTTTATAAATGTTAGTTATCTTTCCCTCAACATACTCGTATGTTGAATAAATTAAATGACCATGACCTACAAAACCATCCGTGGTGTACCCATTACTCCCTGTGAGGACATGAAAGACAGGGTCTACGGGCAAATTTCTAGGAATTTTGTGTGAAACCTGTTTATTCTTATCTTAATGTCTTTGTGATAATCCTACGTCACTATAAGCCTAAAAGAGAAAGAAAGGGATTACATATACTGGTTCAAATAAGTACGAGTGCAGAATAGCAAGACAGGCTTCGAGCAGTAGGCTAACCAGTTCACCCATTCACGCTCTTCCATTACACTATTATATTACATCCAATTTCATTATTTTTATTGATTATATAGCTTATATTCACGCTAGTTCAGAATTTATTAATTAATGTAAACTTGTCTCACTTTTTCTTCTATGAACATAATCTAATAATCCATCTGATATTGAACTGTAACTGTAGAAGAACAGATCAAATTCTAGCTTTTATTACAGACATATTTTTTATTTATTTATTGATTTAAAACAGCATGTTCCATTGCTTATGTGTTTGCAATACTACATGCTATGCCTTCAATACAAGTATTAATAAATTGTATAAAAGTATCTACAGTGTTATGTACGTTCAATCATTATTATAAGTTTGTTTGCTAATTCTAATAAATTGCAATCTTGTTATAAAATTCTATCATTGTATCTTTGCTATCTAATCCTGTGTTATTATCTATAATGAACTAAAGTCTATTGAGTGTATAAAGCGCTTAAATGGTGTATAGTATTTCAAACGGACATCTTGTTATTACAAAAGATGGCAGTTCGATACATCAAAGAAACTGATGCGAGGGTCCGTAAGAAAATATTGGAAATGTTTCCTTACACACTAAACTTCAAATATCAATGTTTAATAAAACATCACGAAGCAAACATTATAGATAATACAATGAATGACACAGCACTGAAAGTAAACAGCTACAGTTGCTATTACCCTTTCTAAAAGCATTCTATTAACATAAATAGTTCACTTAACTTGAATTCATATCCCTTGTCCACTCATAACAAAGCTTGTATATACAGTATGCAAGATAAATTCATCCGCCACTGAGGAAAGCTCTCCATTAATAAATTGTTACGTTTAGAACGTATTTCCTTTATGGAGCTGCTGGTGAGAGAGGATGGGCTGATGTTCCTATGGGAACCTGATTTAATTCCAGTTTCACATCTCCCATTTCTTTCTATCCCTTTCTCTCTTGTTCTATGCATATCGCGCTTTCAGTTTAACGTGCAAGTACATGGGTGTTGATCGCAGATCTTGTTAGTAAAGTTGCTTCAAATTTATATTAGTTTAATGCGGTAACTCATATATTATTACTGGCACGTCAAACTTTCCGTAACTTTCTGCACGTTCCGAAGAGAATTTCGGCGTGAAGAGTGGAGGTGTTAAATCCATGCTAAAAATACGATAATATTCTACAGTTTAAAAGGATAAATATTTGCACTCTAAAGCAACTGGCCCAGAGTAACTTTTCACTTTGAGTTTTCATCATACTTCTTAATACTGTAAGTGTAAGGGAAGCGTTTCTAAATGTTTCGGTTGGTAACATTTCTACATACAGTTAACGTTTACTCTGTTACTGATGTATAAAAGCGTCACTATGAACGATTTTTAAAAGCATAGCTCTAAGAATAAAATGGGAATGCTTTATATAAAATGTGAGTATTTATTCACATATTACCGTACGTTTATTATTTATGAAAGCCAGCTATATTATTGACATTATTGTCGTTAAATTAAAATTTATGGCCCACTGATGTTTTCACTTGATGAATGTTGATAACTATCTCTAAAAGGGTGAACTATATGAACATTTTGAACTACATAGTTATGTTCTAACATAGTATTGTAGGAAAAACACTGTGCGCTGTTCATAATTTATTATAATCAAGTGCGCTAACGAGATACGCATTTGTACATTAAGATCCTGTGCGTTTTTAATTGAAAAAGGGGTGTAATAAATCACTTTGGTATCAGTAATGAGCATCGATTTCATCCCTGTAATATAGCAGGAATTTTCAATGTACTTTCAGAAGCGTGAAAAAATTAAACACATTAAAGATAGAAATATATTTGTGTGTCTTCATAGGCGTTAATATTTTTACGTTTTCTATTAGCTGCTTGCCCGCTTGTGGATCCGGAGGTTGTGGTTTCAAATTCGTGCAACTTTGCATGAACTTTTCACGCCGTAAAAATCCTGGGTACGAAGTTCTCCGGGAGGGAGTACAAACCCAGGTCCTGTGAAATAAAGGGCACGTTAAATAACTCCAAGCCTAAATTAGAACACGTCTGAATGCAGTGTCATTATTATTTTTACACCACATCCTTTTTGTAATTATGAAGAACTACTCCTCCCCTGATTATTCTTTCACAGCCCGCTGGCTATGGTTCTTTACATACAAAATCTACTCTTATACAATTCAACGGCCCTAAATAGCGTGCTTGCTCGCCCGCTTCGTGAGACATCGGGTATACTCGGCGATGTTCGTCCCTCGCAGTCTAAACTTTCATGACGACTACAAAATTAGGAAGGAAAACCGTTTCTTTATTATATAAGGCCTAAGTGAAATGAACACAATGAACAAATATTTTAATTTTATTTTTACTTACAATTTTCATAGCTCTGAACCACGAACATTTTTAATAATCTACCAGTGTAATTTTCTTAAAAATCCTGGAGACAATGAATAATGGCGGACGAAGCCGGAAGCAACAGCTGTAAAATATTGATGGTTTTATCTCTTGAAATATCGCTGATAATAATAATCCAAACCACTGCCTTCTAAATTGTATTAATCGTAATTCTCGAGACGGCGGTGATCCAAACAAACCATTCCTTCCCTTGAAACATTATATAATTTCTAAAAATTACACTGAATTGATAAAATAAAATTCACATCATATTCATGTCAATAAACAGCTGAGAAACAATAGGCATATTGTGTTCACAGGTTATTTGGAACTGCATAATCGATTCTGATATAGTTTTCCTAGGGGGCGCTTTCATGTCGTGGAATGTACTCTAAAGCAGGAATTTTAGCTGTCTCATTAATTATTAATGGCTTAGTTTATGAATGATACGCGTGCAAGTGTTAATAAATATAATGCTTTAATAATTATTATACTCTTAATTTTTAATTTTTAAAAGAATTATCGTGGCGAAGCCACGGGCACCTCCTAGTATTACACCATTCATCCATTCTAGTTTTTCAAATTTAAATAAAGAATGAACACATTATAACTGAACTATCCTTTTATTTAGAAAAAAATAAATACTAGTTTGTGAAGTGTGTTTCACGTACGCGGGTTTCTGCGTCGTGGCGGCCACAGCTCTAACTCGGGTAAAATTGAGCGATCGGGTAAAATTTCTACGCAAATAAAGTCGCTAAAAATGTAATGATTCAGGTTCTCACAATTAAAGTTAAAATTACAATGAAAATAACCACATACCTCATCACAAGAAATGTTGGAAATGTCCTCCTCTTACATTCATACAACACCGGCACCTTTTTAGGAAATTTTCTATTACGCGCGTAAGTTCAGCTTACGAGATAGAGTTCATTTAACTTGTGATATTGGTTTTAAGTTCTTCTAATGTAATGGGATTATCCTGAGAAAGTGCTATGGGAGAGAATCAAAAGTTGAGAGCAATGATAAATATCTTAAGTCATAAAAGTAATAATAATTATAATAATGAAAAATAAGAAAATATTATCATGATAGTTGTACCAGAAACAGGAAGCAAAGTGGCCAACAAAAATTTAAAGGGAAGAAAATTAATAGTTTTTTAATTCTATATTTAAAGTCTCCATAACTACATTTGGGTGTAATTATACAGATGAGGGCCGAAACTAGAGCTATATGACGGACCGGCGGAAGTTAAACATTTGGGTTCTACTAAAGTATTAATTTTATTTCATCCTGTGCTGTGATTATGTTCTTCGCAATCGCATAATCGGGAATCGATTACAATACTCACAACTTTGCACCCTAAATGTAACAACCCACCTAGGCAGAGTTAATGCTAGATCTAACTGGAAGAAATGTTTGAAACAATTAGTGCGAAAATCTGGTCGCTCATTTGTTTCAGACATGTTGGTTACCAACCAACTTGTAGGGGCTTAGAATAGTTTCAAAGAAGAAGAATTCCAAATAGTCTAACTCCAGCAGAGTGGACGTTCACATATTCCAAACCAACGAGCACGCATTCAGGCGTATAGACGCTTCGCTTTACAGTTCAGGCCTACTGCATCCGACTGATAATTCAATGAACTCATCGATTATAGCGACGGCAATATCAAGAACGATATTCCCTATAGGCCTATCTGTAGTAAAGATACTGTTTTCCTCTTGCATACGAAAACATACCTGACTAATTGGCCCTGTTAAATAGATATCATTACTGGGCTCCGATCCACTTAATTACGTTACGGTTAGATTATTATTATTATTATTATTAAGTGCCAGTATGGTACTTTATGAGATTGTGTGGGGGACGAAAAATGTCTGTCCGTCTGTCTGTCTGTCCGTCCGTGTGTCTGTACGCGCTCTAACTCAAATACGCTTTTTCGGATTTTCATGAAACTTGGAAAACACATTTATAATGTCAATGGGAAGAACCCTATTGATATTGAACCAAATCGGTTCACCGGTACCGGAGTAATGCCCAATTTAGTGCCTATTTTAATAGATTATGGCGCCTTTCTAATAGAAAGGCGCCATAATTCAAATACGCTGTATCGGATTTCCATTAAACTTGGTATATGCATTTATGACATCCATGAAAAGTACTCTGTTAAATTTGAACCTAATCTGTTGACCGGTACCGGAGTAAAACCCAATTTAGTGTATATTTTAAAGGCGCAATAGCTCAAATACGCCTTATCGGATATTTATGAAACTTCGTATACGCATTTATACTATCCATGGAAATACGTCTGTTGATGTTCAACCAAATCGGTTGGCCAGTACCGGAATAATGCCCAATTTATTGCCTTTTATGTTAATATATGAGAAGTCGCGATAACTCAAATATGCTTTATTGGATTTTCCTGAAACTTTGTATACCCATTTATAATGTACATGGGAAGACGTCTACCGATATTGGACCAAATCGGTTGTCCGGTACCGGAGTAAAACCCAATTTAGTGTCTATTTTAAAAACGCGGTAACTCAAATACGCTTTACCGGATTTTTATGGAATTTGGTATACACATTTATAGTGTTCATGGGAAGAGGTCTACTGATACTGGATGAAATCGGTTCACCTGTTTCGGAGTAATGCTCAATTTGGTGCCTATTTTATGATAATATACGTATTCGAAAGAATTTATATTAAAAAAAAAAGCAAATCATTTATCATGACAACATAGTCAATTGTTTTACTGTGATATTTTACGGCTTTGGAAATTAAAATAGAGATAGCTATGACCAAAAACACTATTGTTTTACATGCGCTTATAACTTACAACTAGACCGTTAAACTGACCCAGGTGACCGAGATGGTAACGTTTTGGCCTCACGTTATGGAGTTCCATGGTTCAAATCCCGAAACCAGCCAATTTCACTTTCTTTTTCGTATTTTTATGTGAGTGTGCGATTGTCAAGATATCAAAAATCTGTACAGTTCAGCTGATGCTGGAAGATTTTAATCTGATTAAAAAGAAAACTAGACCTTTGTTCTTCCCTAAGCCCTGCTTAATGAATAAATCTGGAGCTTAACTTGTAAATCAATTAAAAAAACATATTCTGCATATCATAATTGCAGTCATAACTGATTAAAAAAAACATACTGGCACTTTTTTACATCAGTTTACCTGATTTTATTATTATTTTTATTTTTTTTATTTTTGAAGTAAAACTTCTTTAGTGGCGGTAGAGGGTAAATCGGGAAAATCAGTCACACTAAAACCGTCACGAAATCAGTCACACTCATAACCGAACGAAATTACTTACTTGTTTCGGTGCGGACTGCACAGAAAACAATCAACTCAATGATTAGGAGTAATCAAAGGAAATTTTTCAGACCTTACTTCCTCAATGGCAATAGACAATTCCTAAGCAATCTAAAGGTATATTATCTATTTTATGAAACCCGGAGGTTCATTACCGCGCAAATCCAAAATTAAAAATCCAAAATGAAAAAATACAAATTTCCAAAATTAAAAAAAAAAACAAAATTTAAAAATAAAAAAATTTAAAAATCGAAAATACCAAAATTGAAAAATCTAAAAATCCAAAATAAAAATAAAAATTTAAAAATCCAAAAATAAAAAATTCAAAGAATCAAAATTTAAAATAACCCAAATTAAACAATTCAAAGATCCCAAATTAAAAAATCCCAAAATCCAAAATTAAAAAAATTAAAAATCCAAAATTAAAAAATACAAATTTCCAAAATTTAAAAACAAAATTAAAAATTATAACATCCAAAAATCCAAAATTTAATTAATAATAAAATTAAAAATTTAAAAATCCAAAAATCCAAAATTTTAAAAATCCAAAAATAAACAATTCAAAGATCGAAAATTTAAAAAATAAAAAAATAAACAATTCAAAGATCGAAAATTTTAAAAATCCAAAATTAAAAAAGTCCAAAAACCCAATATTAAAAAGTCCAATAATGCAAAATTGAAAAAATCTAATAATAAAAAATTGAAAAAATTAAAAAATTAAATCAAGTTTTACTTCTGTCGCGTCACGTGGCGTTCCACGCTTTTTTTTGTAATTTACTATTTCATAATTACATAAATTAAAACTCAAGACAAATACCTCCGTCGGTGTCGCGTTTAAGAACTATCTTCTCCATCCTGAGGTAATCGCCTACTGTGCAGTACCCTCAGCACGAAATGTCAGTCGCCTATAACCTGACGAGTGGTCATTGTATCGTGCTGCGGACAGCATCGTTACACGTTAGTATTCTTAACTCATGGGATCAGTAGCTCCAATTCAGGATTATAAGGTAGGCAAATACTATGTTTAGCCACCGTCAGTCAGACTATTCACTATCAGACTACACTGAACCATGCAACATTTTTTTATAGGGGAGTTACCATCACTAGGAATCCTATTTTACGGTGAATAAAAACATCAAATTTCGGTAAAAAAGTTGGCTTAATTTCGGTGCATTTTCGCATAACAAATACCATTTTTGCGTTATTTCACATTAAAACTTAATGTGATGAAAAGTATTGCATATTACCAGTTCAATATAACACGTCCGTAGTGTTAACACATAGCGTGAGCTATTGCCAGGTAACGCGTATCGCAAATCTAATGAAGATATTTTTAACTATAATTATTTGAATGCCAGAGTGGTCATGCGGTTTAAAAGGAGGTTTGATATGAGAGGTAGGGCTTGTAAGGTGTGGGCTCGTCGACATACAGTGAGTGAAATAAATGTAACACTGTATAAATAGACTCACTCACAATTTCAAGTGCAAAGCCTACCACTCCAAGTCGCTGAATAAGCGCCTTCTGACTGGATTCTTGCTATTTGGTACCAGGGTTCGAATCCCGGCTCGTGAATTTCAAATTTTATTTTGTATATTTAGTTCATCGGCATGTTTAATACGAAAATTTAGTGGTTTGGTTATATTTTATTTATTTTATTTAATTTTATTCCTGTATTTAATTTTAATTTTAAAAGAAGGAGGAATATACAGACATTATTTTTGCGATGTGCCGCTGGAGCGCCTTTACAGGCCGATGACTTGCTTCCAGGCCGCCGGACCGTGCATTCTCGGCACATAGCAAAAATAATCTCGCTGTAGATGAAGGGAATGATGATTAAGGAAGAAGTAGGAAGAGGGAAGAAAAGGCTGAAGATGGAAGAACTGGGGATGGTGGAAGAGAAAGAGGATTGTTTAAAGGTAGGAAAAGGGAAAAATAGGGAGAAAGATGGAAGAAGTGAGAGTAAGAAAGAAAGGTAAGTGCTAGAGAGTGAAAGAGGGCTGGAGGGGAATTGTAAGAGTGATGGGGATTTGGAGGGGTTAGATTTAAAATTAATTGACATGTCAATATTACATATATTTTTTCAGTTCAATGCACATTTGCATTTTGTCTCTAAACATTACTTTATGAGTATGCTATGAATTGCATCATTATTTTACACTTTATGCAGAGGAATGAAGTTGAAATCCGCGGAATTATAGCTGTGGTTACTTTGTATCCAAAAGAGTGCTTTCTAATATAATAACGTTTCTAGACAAGTA
This sequence comes from Ectobius pallidus, assembly GCA_964059195.1. NCBI lineage: Eukaryota > Metazoa > Arthropoda > Insecta > Blattodea > Ectobiidae > Ectobius > Ectobius pallidus. The sequence goes on from CAXKWD010000008.1 coordinate 104,603,390, forward strand.
CTTGAGAAAAAAATAGGTCACTGCCCTTAATGTACGGATATTCATCGAGGCACTGTCGCTAGTCTACAGACAGATGCTTTTCATTATGAGGTTACGAATAAAAATGGGTATATGTATTTGTGCTGTATATATATGACGTCGTACTGCAGTATTGTATCTGCAATGGGCTTCGAAACTAGGCTATTCAGCGTAGACGCCGCCGTGATAGTTTACAAAGACCTCACAGTGTATGAACATCATCATGGGGATACACTGTGTACAGCAAGATAATGCTCTGGATACAATAGCATCTCATGTTATCAGCAAGACTGTGTGCAAATGTGTGAAAACCTATCAGCTTGTCTCCAAGAGCAGTGTTTTATCTTCTCCGAAGACCAAAGGTAAAACTGTTACCATCAGTGAGACGAACTATTAACACTACACAGAGTGAAGTTGAAATCTGAAAGGGGTTAGGTGAAATATCGATTAATTCGTAATTCTTACTTTTCTTTTTCTCCAAAACAAATCAGTAATACCGAGCGAGTGGCCAATATGATAGCGTATTTGACTAGCATTCGGAAGGCCAGGGTTCAAACCTCGTGACCGGTCAATTTGACTTAGGGGTTTTCATGGTTTCCTCAGTCGTAATGGCAAATGCCGAATTGGACATGACTCAGCGCCGTTATTTCATCTTTTTCCATGATGGTGATTATAATAATAACAATAATAGTAACAATTTAAATAATTATTAATATAAATCATATTAATGAATAGGTGTACGTATGATAAATACAAATATTACAAAATTTGGTTGATAATGTGCTGTGAAATTTGTTGCGGCTGTCTGAAAAATACTGTTCCCAATATTTGTCTGTATTGTTAATTTTTAGTGAGTATCGCTGAAAGAGATGCACATCAATACTTAGTCGGCCTACTAGTATATTATTTCCAAAGAAATACAGAACATGACTCGTACAGCCATTAACCACATGTATAACCTCGATAATCAAACGAATATAAATTAAATACTTAAATAGAGCTGAATTTTTAAAAAAATCGGGAATGTTCTACGAACATCATGACCAGGGCCCGGATTCTAATGATTCTGCATAGACATTGCCAACTTGTAGATAAATCCTATTCATGGCCTCTAGATTATAGAAATACATTTTTATTGGGTCAGTTTTTGTCATTTTATGCAATTTTATATTTTTAGGGCATTTATTTCAATTTTAGGTCATTATTTTGTCATTTTCATGTCATTTGCTTCCTTATTTAGTCATTTTCATGTACAGTATTTACATTGACTGTACTAACTTTTTTTTCGTCGTTAGCGGTGCTGTCTTTGAAGTATTGTTTGTTTAATGCAAGAAGGAAAATTTCGGCGTTAAGTGTTGTCATGTCTCAGTCGGAAATGCGAATAAAAAAAACGCCAAAATGTTATATTATATTACTATTGTTATTAGATTGTCTTTGCATCAGTGTCTGCCACCTGCTTAGATTTGAGAGTGCAATCTACTGTTTACCCTCAATAAACAACAATTTAAACCGGCAGAACACAAAATGAAATGCCGAATTTTGGCTCGCCAGTGCCTCAGTGCCAGTATAAATTTCCGTGAGAAAAGAACATTTACAACATTACAGTTATTTACAATTATGTACAAACTAGTCTATAACTTTGTGTGTACAACAATATTTTTTTATAAATAAAATATAAGTTTTTAGGACATTTTTTTTATAATTGTTAACTCATTTTCTTTAAAATGTTGGGTTATTTTTCAAACAATTTTAGGTCATCAGAATCCGGGCCCTGATCATGACCAAGGTTTATATGTCTTTAAAGGTCGACAATTTATTGAAAATGGCACAAAATGCGGTTACAGCCGAAAAAAAATTTGCTATTGCAACTCAGCGTTATATACTTTGATTTTAATGTACTTGTATGCGCCCTTTAAACTTTTAAATGCTACAGTCCTGATTGTGACAGCGGAAGATAATTTTTAAATCACTGAGGAAAATTTCATTGAAATAACTGTGTTTTACGAGTAACTTTAGTAACACAAAGATACCGATCGACACTTTTTAATATAAAGCAATATTATTTTGATAATAGAATTTATGAATACATTTCGTTAAAAGTTTATCACAAGATCATATAGGTCAAAAATTAATACAGATTCATAAGATACTCCATTTACTTGTCATACAAAACGTTAAAAACAAAGTTTTAAACAAAATATGTTTAAATATGTTTTTGTTAAATAGATTTCCGGACACAAGCAGTAGCTTACTCGAAAGTTCTCATGTGAAATTGTAAATTTTAGACGTAAATCAAATAACATATTCCTGAAAAAAGTACAGTTATATTCTATAATCGTCAACTCTATGTAGGTACATTAATGCAAATATTTCTCGCGGTCAAGGTCACAGTGGTTAAAAGGTTAAAGCAAGTCCTCTAAAGTATTTGGTTAAAGCTATTTTCTCACACAAGAAATTTTCGAGTTATTTTCAACTCTCCAAAATCGATAGGCTTCTGTTATTCTTACGCAACGTGAATGAAATGTTTACTGAATGTACTACAGAACACTATCATTAATGAAAGTAAATAGTTTTATAATTGTAAATTAACTTATACTAATTGCACTCTATAAAACCTTTCAAATTACGTATAGCGAACATTTTAGATTGAATTTAAAACTAAGGATTTTTCTTCCTAAATTTATCAAAGATGCTACAAAGAAATAATCAGACTTATTAATAAGTCTGATCGTATATTCAAAAGCAAAAATATATTAAACATTTCAATATTCAAGCTTAAAAATGATTCTAGTTACATAGTTGGAATAATTTATGGCGGTCCTGGCTTAATTGGAACTCCTATTGTTCAGTGGTTAGCTTTGCAGATTACGCACGTGGAAGCCAATACCCGGTACTTCCTCGGATTTTTCTGATGTAGGGATTCTGGGAAGGGATACACTCATAACCGTGAGCATAGGCGTACCGAGGGGGGGGTTTTGGGGGTTTGAACCCCCCCCCCCCCATTGATTAAAAAAAGGAAAATTGTATAATTTTTTTAAGTCTGCCCATAAATTACTTAATACAAGTATAAAGCGTGGGAAGCTTAAAACTCGTTATTTTGAGTCTTAATTTTTAAAATTTTTCCGGGGGAGAACCCCCGGAAGCTTAAAACTCGTTATTTTGCGTCTTAATTTTTAAAATTTTCCGGGGACGATCCCCGGAAAGCTTAAAATTCGTTATTTTGCGTCTTAATTTTTAAAATTTCCCGGGGGAGGACCCCCGGAAAGCTTAAAATTCGTTATTTTGCGTCTTAATTTTTAAAATTTTCCGGGGAGGAACCCCGAAAGCTTAAAATTCGTTATTTTGCGTCTTAATTTTTAAAATTTTCCGGGGGAGACCCCGGAAGCTTAAAACTCGTTATTTTGCATTTTAATTTTTAAAATTTTCCGGGGGAGGACCCCCGGACCCCAGGCCCCGCGGATGTTATAACCCCCCCCCCATATGGTCGGCCTGGTTACGCCTATGACCGTGAGGACAACTGGGGGTTACTTGATTTAGAAGTAGTGGCTTCGGGCACGAAAACCATCGTTAACATGACGAAACCACATGCTATTCAACATTGTCGCATATCGCATCACTGATTTATATATGCACTAGGTTAAAAGACCCGGCGTCGCCCGGGTTTTGTATTTTGTAATTGGAAATTAACTTATGAAGGATTTTCAATTTTAAATTCTAGGTCCTTATATAGGCATTTATAATTTGAAATAGGAAGAACGACTTATTACACTCAAACTATTCCCTCAGAAAACGCTTGATATAGTTTGTATGGCTCATAGAGGATCTAGAATTTTGCATCCCATCGCTTGTACAGTGCACAGCAAGCCTGGTAGAGGTTTAAATAAGAAGAAACAGAAATTCCAGTAACATAAAATTGTAATATCGAGGCGGGAAATTTCCCACTCTTATGTTACCATAAAACCGTTTTGGAGAAGAAATTAAACAGAAAGCATTATCACTTTCATACTTTTCTCTCCAAAAACCTGCGATATAATATAATAATATACACATTACCATACCTGGTTTTGTTTTCTCTATGTCCAGGGTAGAGAAAGTTATGTGATTCCATTATTTTAGTGGATTTCATTCTGTAATATTTATTTATAACATGAATTATTTTGATAACTACTCTTATTTGTCAAAAGTGCATTACATTTGTTTTTTCCAAGCCCATCTGATACCATTTGGCAACAATATATTCTGTGATTTGGAATTGATAATTCTATTTAAAAAGGGATTAAGTATTTTAAAAAACATTTAATTTTTGGCATTTAGAATCAGAATTTTTCGAAATCCTTTCTTAGTGAGCACCTACATTATGAAACGAAGGTACTGTCAAAATTCCAAGTCTCTACCTGTTATAGTTTAGGCTGTACGGTGATTCCTGTCATTCAGTCAGTCAGTCAGTCAGTCAGTCAGTCATTCATTCAGTCAGTCAGGACAAAGCCTTTTATATATATAGAGATATAATCGAAAGTCGAATTTCGAAACAAGAAGGCTAATGATGGAATGGGTCGTGCATAGGCCTTATCCTTCTGTGAAATGTAGTACCATGGTATTTATTTTTAGCTAGAATGTAACAATTAAAAAAGTGATCTCAGAAAGCATTAAAATTGAACACCACAACTCAACGATACAGGGTGCTACAACTCTAAAAAAATCGCTCACGATACAGGGTGCTACAACTCTACAAAAATCGCTCACGATACAGGGTGCAAAAACTCTATAAAAATCGCTGAAATACTTGCAATTTAAAATTTGTAATGTAGGCATATAATCATTATGAGGATGCAAGTAAGAAAAAGTAGCATGACCAAAAACAGTTTTCCTTTTCCATTTCAAATAAGTAATTAAAAAAATAACTTCCTGTGTGTATAGGAAATGTGTGAATATGTTTGTGACGTGACTGTGTGTTAGAGAGTTCGTACGCCTGAGCAGTCAAGAAGTGGTGCGAACAAACGTGGTAACAAATACCACATTATTTAATTTGCAGTGTCTTGAGGATGGATTCCAGTTTGTATCTTTCTTTCTTCTTCCCTCCTTTCTTTATTTATTTTCTCGCTATTGCCTTATCATCCATATTTGTATCGATCTTCTCGAAAACGGTTTCAACATTTTTTTAATATTTAGTAAAGTGGTGTACACGTTAAAAATACATCACCCCATTGTATCGTTTTTCTGGAGAACACAATACCATTGTTCCTTAGTTCGAAAACCTGTACTGATCATGTATACGTGGTGCGGTCTCCCAACATTGCCACTTTTTTTTTGTTTTTTTTTTCGTTTCGTGAAGTTAAATATTCTTTCATTCTTTCACTGCATTGCCCGAATCAGTGTATTACAGTTCAAACAAGGTCACCCTCTTCATACTGCAACTGGAAGGGGGCAGTGTTTTCTGGAACTGAGGATGTTAAGTTCTGTCTGCATATAATAGAGTGAATTAATTTGTAATCAATATTCGGTAGGTCTAAGGGGATGAGTGAGATGACATGAGGATATCAATCCTTGAAAGAAAGATCGTAGTAACTATACAGGTAGTTGTCCCGTAAAAATCCATTGAAAGGATGTTATGGGGAAATCAGGTGAGATTTTATAACTGATCTCCCTCTAAATTTACCAAAACGATAAACTGGCACAAACTAAGGAACATCATTCAAATCCTTATAGCATTTTATTATGTTAGTTATACTGTTTTGCAGTTTGTAATAGTAAATATAATGAAACCTGTTTAAAAGATCTCTCCTATTAATAAACCACCTCTCTTAGAGATCGATTTTTCTAAGAACCTACGTAATTCCCCAGATAAAACCTAAGAATTTTTATCTCCATTAAAAATCCCCTCCCTCCTATATTAATCGTGTCTCTTAAAAAACAGCTATCAGAATTATAGTATTAAAGTATTTATAGCTTAATCTTATAAAGAAATTCAGATTGTTTTTATAAAATAGGACTGCAGCACTGCGTCTATTAATGTTAAATTAAATTCCAACTTTGTTAACTGTTCATGTTGAGCTGACCGTTTCTTCATTTCTCTGTGGAAAGTGGATATTTTAAGAAAGAAAAAGGGTAATTTTAAGGTCTGTAGGCCTACGTGTATATGGGCTTCAAAGTCTAACCGCTAAAACATATTATTTACCCCTTTCTATATAGCCTAACAGTTCCGATTAACATTCTTCTGACGACGTGTCAAGATATTCACTATTGTTATACTATTAGAACTGCATTAGAAGATTGAGGAAGTGTTTATGAAAGTAGTCCCTCAGAACGAAAATTAGTTGAACATTTTTAAATTGCCGAAATTTAAATTAATTATATCGCAAAATAGAAGGATAGCACATCAAGTGAGTGGAACTCCAATACAAACCTTGGCATGGCTTGCTAATGTTAACATGTCGTCGCTTGAAATCTACAAATTCATGACCATGGATCAAATGGATTTTACATAGCAGTAAAATTCTGTGAAAAAAGGGCTTCATCTGTTAAGCAATCATCTCTCTAAAAGACCAATTTTTGTTGTACTATCAGTGGTAGTTTACACCTATAGCGTATTGGGCAGGGTCGCTCTCAAGCAAATATCGGCAAATTCCAATTCACTCGTGGCGTTACCTATGATAATGACAACCAACACTACCACAACAACAACAACAACTATACAACTTTAACAATAATAATAATAATAATAATAATAATAAATACGTCATCCCAATTATATAAGACGAGACGAAGGATAATTCATAATTAGGTCTACGTGATTACCATGGAGTCCTTAAAATATTTCAATAGGAGCCAGACCATGGTGGCAGTGGGAAGCTATCAATAAAATATAAAAATCCCAAAGCCTATACCTAGCCTCTCGATTACCGGTATATTAGAAGATTCGAACACAGCACAATGATGTTCTAGAAAGCATAAATCTGTACGACCCTGTTTTTCCCTTAAATAAGTTACTTACTAAAGTATAAATATTTACAACTTTTCGCTGGAACCAAAATTCCACTTTTTTAACCTGTTCTTCCAGCGTAACGACCCATCTTAATTTTGCTGATATTAGAATATAATGTCAAGTATGTATTTGTTATTTTTAGGGATGGGTCCTCGATACTTTCGATACCTCGATACTCTCGATACTTGCATGGTATCGGCATCGAACGATACTTCAGAAAACTCACTCGATACTTTTTCGATACTTTTGTAATTTTGCAATTAAGTGAGAATGCTAGTATTTTTTAACAAAAACTTGTAAGTGGACTGTTTAAAAAACTAATTTTAGTTTTATTGTAGAGTTTAAAAATAATTATAGGCTACTGATGATCTTAAATTTTGTCTCATTAAATATGCAGACTTAATTAATTTAGTTGGTATTACACAGTTCTCTCTAATTTTAATTTTTAATGTATATATTTATTGAAACTGGAAATGTTGAAGGTATCGAGTATCGAGGAAAAAATCATGTATCGGTATCGAGTATCGAGAAAATCTGGTATCGACCCATCCCTAGTTACGTATCAAACTTTAGACCTTTGTTCTTCCTCAAGCCCTGCTTAATTAATTGATCTAAAGGTTAACTTGGATATAGATTACAAAAATAACTTATTTTCTGAATATCATAATATTGCAATTATCACTGATTAAACAAAAGCATCCTGGTACTTTGTTACATCAGATTTTATTTATTTAGGTTTCTTTCAAGGTTGTAAACATAAACATTAATCATTTGTAATAAGACAGTCAAATGAAAACATTAGAGGGCTCTTAAGTTCAAAATAGACGAGAAAATTTTCAATGAAATTTCCTTGAATGACAAACTTGACACTTAAATGAAAATCCTCATGTTTCACTTAAAACGTAACTCCATTAATCTGATATTTCCTCTTTTACAGTTCTTGAGGCGTCCCACTTATACTGTACGTCAGTAGCAATGAACAGCTTAAAGTTTGTATTTCTTCAGTCTTGCGAATATCCCCCCCCCCCAAAAAAAGTTAATGAAGAACTGCTGGGAAATTTGGCTTTAAGGCTTATTTCTTATTCTACCAGTATCTTACTAGAAGTATAACGTTTACATAGAGTTTCAGATTCCAATATTGTGCAAAAAGAATCATACTATTCAAATTTGCGTCCTCAATTCCTTAAACATAGTGGTAACACATCAGGAATGACTAGGGCCTAAAATTGGCTCGGGAAGTATTGCAAACAGCACATAACAACAATATTGATCATAACAATGATGATGATAATAATAATAATAATGACGATAATAATTATAATAAAAGTTAATGTACATAGGAGTATATTTACTACGGTCCATTCACGCTTATCCTGATCAATTGAAGTAAATATAAGAAACCCTTGTATAGGCTATTATAAAAATGAATTTTTATTTTTATTTTTGGTACCGGTACGTTTTTTTCTTGAGAACCACTCCCACTCTGATATTTATATTGTTTTTGTGCAATTTTTAGGTTTTAAGCATTACGCTAGGTACAGTAACATAGGGAATTTACAGTGTAGAATTTACTGAAGTAAGCCAAGAAATTCGACCGTAAAGAGCTTTCTTCGGTATCGCTACCTAAATCCGTGAAAGATATATATTAGGGGAATATGTAAAAAAAAACATGTTTTGGTACTTTGTGAAAAGTCTGAGAAGAAGAGGAGGAGGAAGCTATTTTAGTATTGGTGAGAATGTTTTTGGTACTTTGTTATATGTCTGAGAAGAAATGAAAGAAGATATTTTACTATTGGTCAGAATGTTTTTGGTACTTTGTGATACATCTAGGAAAAAGAGGAAGAAGAAGCTATTTTACTATTAGTGAGAAATTTTTGTTCTATTGGCATTACTATGACCTATAGAAGAGGAAGAATATATTTTACTATTGGCATTACTATGGTGTCTAGTTAAAGGTTTGAGGTGGTGCATATTATATATTGGAATTGGTGTTGAGGTGTTGATCGGTCAGTGAATTGTAACATACCGCCCAAACCATCCGGGTCATACCGGCCTTATATAGCAAATTTTAACAACCAATCACAGCTCATCTTACTTCAACCAATCAAACTGCTTTAAACTGCTACTGCTTTCAGCCAATCACAGAGAAGGTTTCATTTCCGTTTTGATAACCAATCAAATCTTTCCTTCTAAACTTATAATATGACATCATGATTATTATATCAGTATTTTGTATTTATATTTTAATGCAATTAACTATCAAAATATAATTTAATACTATATAAAAAAACAAAGCGAATGAATTATTTCAGGCAATCACTACTATTAACTATTGCAATCCAAAACCATAACATAAATAAGCTAACCCCAGTTTGGGCTTCACATGGTTGGTACCCTGATTCAAGTATCATAATTTAATAAATTCTAATTTAAACTTCTCTATATACAGGAGTTAAAGCGTACTTCTTGAAAATTAATCTCAAATTCTCATTTAATCAGAAATTGATATTCAAATTATATAATTAAACCACAAGGCTTACGAACCTTCAACTATAGCATAAGATGTGTGTACTTCTGTATTACATTTAAAATGTCCTATCATTTTGCATTAGCAAGGATAAGTTAAATTTATTCACAGATTAATTTTCAACGTGCAGAAAAAATGTAAATGTAAAATATTCAAACGTATAGGCCTAGTGCTAATGAAGTATAAAGTTATAAAAATGTAGCACGTTTAAAATATTGTAGGCCTAATATTCATTGTATATTCCATATTTTGTATTTAGAGGTTAATTTAGTAACTTTAAATTTTGATAATAAACGTTCTTGTGTAATAACAAACACTGAACTGTGTAAGCAAATAAAACTAACAAACTAGCTAACAAAGCTGTATTATACTTTAAAAAAATGTTGCTTGAAGGAAAGTTAATATGAAACTACCAGAATGTTAATTTAACAGTTTGAATCAGATCCCACACAAACTATAATGTAGGCTACATTGTACTCAACCTGTACTAGACTCATAACATAACCTCAAGCATGGCTGGTATTCCACATCATGTTTTCCGAAATTAAACGTTTAAGGATGGATAGGAATAGTATATACGAAACAAACATGATTACAGATTAACGAAGCACAGATTAGCTGTTTTTGGAAAGAGTCTGGGATAAAACTAACTTATACTATAAACTTCCCAATATATATAAAACCATTGAACGAATTAAATAGGTTATGAGAAAAAAAAACTTTTAAATTGCCTTATAGAAAGATCATATTGATGAGTTCCTTAACGAACAGTAAATAGAGCACAAGACTGTAATGTAAATTATTATTTTAAATACGAACACTACATTCAATAAAAAGTTATATCTTATATTTTATTGTCAGATATACTGTAAGCTATTCTTTCTACTACAACTGCTTTTAACAATGAAAGTTGTATATTATACTGTATTTAAGAAATTTGTTAACTCTGTTTGTAGTAGTGAAACATAGGTACTTTGTAAATATAACTATATTTAAGTTTCTGTACACTCAGAATTATTGTAATTGTGGCTTCTTATATGCAAGTTAAATTACGCGTCCAATATCAGTCTTGTATTGATTTACGGACAAAATAAATCTAAATCTGAACTAGCCTAAATAAAATAAGGCATAATGTGGGTTGCTCTCGTTAAAAACCAAACCTATCTAAATCACTTCGCTCATTTATATTGGAAAGTTTCCGGTTCCTTTATAAGATGAAAGTTCGTGTTTCCACTCAAGGACAAAATACAGTAAATCTAATTTGAACCAAAAACACTAAAAAAACAGGGTCTGAGACTCGGAATTCTAAGAAGAACAAAGTACTAACCACTATTGAACTACTTGAGAAGCGTTTGTTCGAAATACCTAGCGTAATAGTGATTACAAACCATAACATCTAAAAAATATAACACATATTGTAATCACTAATCAGAAATTACCTTCAACTCCAGCTTAGAGGCACGGATTCGATCCTCCATGTGCAACTACCAATTTACAACTGATAGAAATGCGCCACTTTAACGGAAAAACGCGCCCTAACACCGATTGACGTCAACGTGACATCAACTAAAAGCAGTTGAGGTGTTTGTAGGCTTTAGTGCATTAGTGTCCCATGTGCCATCGACATCATAACCGTCACTTAACTCGCGCAACCCGACGATAAAATGCCGGGTGCTAGTGATATCGTGGTCTATGATGATACTTCATCTCGTAAGTAATCTCAAATGACCTCCCAGAAATATGATATATTGTAGATGTAGATACATTGTTTTGTGAACTTGTATAGGCCTATTTGAAAGAATTTATCAAATGCAAATCAGTTATCTTGACATACTGTTTTACACTGTTCATATACTGCTTTTGAAGTTGCAATACAGTTACCCACAACATATTCCTAAACATATGGTTATGAAATTAATCAGATGTTTGTTTATTTCGTTGATCAAGTTGAAATGAGTGGCCTACTACATTAATACTGTTATATACACAAGTTATATTAGGGTGAAATAATTAGGCCTATATACATTAAGCGGAGTTCTTTGCTAGTGTATTCTGTGAAATGTTGACATATTTTAAGAAATTCTTATATCAGTGCATACGAGTTTGAATTAAGGTTACGTATAGGGATGGGCTCTCGATACTCTCGATACTTGCATGGTATCGGCATCGAACGATACTTCAGAGAACTCGCTCGATACTTTTTCGATACTTTTGTAATTCTGCAATTAAGTGAGAATGCTAGTATTTTTAAACAAAAACTTTTAAGTGGACTGTTTAAAAAACTAATTTAGGTTCATTGTAGAGTTTAAAAATAATTATAGGCTACTGATGATCTTAAATTTTGTCTCATTAAATATGCAGACTTAATTAGTTTAGTTGGTATTACACAATTCTCTCAAATTTTAATTTTTAATGTACCTATTTATTGAAACTGGAAATGTTGAAGGTATCGAGTATCGAAGTATCGAGTATCGAGGAAAAAATCATGTATCGGTATCGAGTATCGAGTATCGAGAAAATCTGGTATCGACCCACCCCTAGTTCTTTTATATCGGTATGTTTGAGTCAAATGGGAACAACGACATTCTAATGAATCAAGAAAAGAAAAGGATCATGTGGCTAAAGAAGAGGAGAATCCTGAAAATAGTAAACCAAAGTTAAGGCCAGCTCTGAATAGCTTTGTTAAGGTTAAGATAAATTCTCTTCGTGCAGCTGAATTGGCCATGCGAATATGCTGTGAGTGCTTTGGAAGGAGTGGCCGGACGTCACCCACGTGAGCGAGCTAGTGTGAAAGCATTCATTGAACTATGTGGAGTGAGACCGCTTGCATGTCCCTTGATATATTATCCAACAAACAATCTCGTGTCAAAGGCATTGCTATGGAAAGGTCGACGGCTATATAAAAGTAAGAAGACAAAAGATTCACCATTCTTAATATAATGGATCACAAAATAATTTGGCAAAGCAAACCAGGATATTTCCACGTTTGTCATAAGTAAAGCCCGGATTTTCATGCACTATCAAACTTAAAAACATGCATGCATTCATGCACTATCGTATCTCCAAATATGCACAATGAAGGGCGAAACATGCACTATCAAAAATCTGCACTGTACTGCAATAGATTTCAATTTCTCTTAAAACAATATACGAGTTTTTCCAAATTCTCCTCACTTAAACTCATGCGTTTATCAGTTATCATTCTTGAACGCAGAAAAGGATATTTCTACTTCACAAGAAATAACAGGTGCATACTAAGGGAAGAAATTTGACTGAGGGTGAGATCGAATTCCACGTATTTTACATTTTTCCACATAATACGTCTTTCACTGTTTTCAGAAGTTTAAGATCAGGATTTGAACTAAGTACCTTCTTAAGTTTTTCCCTAACTGTCACACCCATTTCTCCACAACACGATTCTAAAGATAATATTATTCAACGTCTTCAACAATGGCTAGTGACTGACAAATTCAAGCAGAGAACATTTTGTTATAGCAGTTTTCTTTCAATGGAAGGTGGTGGGGGTAAGCGAGTCGGCATTTTCTTCTGTAGCCTGGTGTATTATATTACTGTTTATTTAGGGCAGGGGAAGACAGAAGGTTGCTCTGTGACGTCACTGCTTTCTGCTCTCAAGCTCACGTTGTACCTCTGCGAGGAGTATGTGAAATGTAGGCATCAGTGAACAGGGGGGAAGAGAGGGGTATTAGTATTGCGGGCAGGGGGAATTTAGGGGGTTAGAACTTACGTAATACGTGTTTCCGAGTTAATGAAACATCAATCGATTTTCTTGATAGTTTATCGGTTAATTACAGCAGAGTAGTTTAACATATTATAAATGATTCTATTTTTCTATTCTGTGAGAACAATTGCCTTTCCACAAAATCTATGTTCTTTGACAAAAATAGACAATACTATCATTTGAATTAACATAATTCACTACTATAAAAATAATTTAAAAAATGAACTGGTCCACCGCTGTGGCTCAGGGGATGCGTCCAATCCTCTCACGCAGCGGGCCCGGGTTCGATTCCTGGTCGGGACAAGTTACCTAGGTGAGGTTTTTTCTGGGGTTTTTCCTCACCTTTGAGACAAATGTCGGGTAACTTTAGGCCCTTGTGGTCCCCAGATATCATCTGGCCGTCATTATCATCTTCATCCCATCCTCGCCTTGTTTTGAGTGAGTGTGTGTGTGTGAATGGTGTGTCTCGTCCTATGTGTTCGTGTTGTCTCGGAGGTGGCCCCGGCATTGGGCTGATCACTCATCCGGGGAGGCCCTCCATGTCTTTGTCTGGTCAAAAAAGTATGTATGTGATCCAAAGATAATCCCTCTCCCGACAGGTCGCGGCCCTGTAAGGCCCGGGCGGCTTGGGTCGCTTCAATCCTAAAAGGGAGAGGTGAAACTACGATAAAGAAAGAAAGAAAGACAAAAATGAACTGAATTAATTACCATACAAGCTCGTCTGCACCTTAGATGATACAAGATTACAGTAACAATTTTCTGACTTTCCTGTCTCTTTTTTCTTTAACAAGTTTATCAATGTTGGGACGTAATGTTTGAGCAATATTTAATCGAAGACTACATTTAGGTTGTGATTTGACAATGTACTTCTTGATTTGAGCTTTGCACATTTCATTAGTGAAAAAAATTGTTCGGCCACATATGTCGATCCAAAATTACATAATATTCGTGCGGCAAGTTTCGGGAATCTGGTTTCAGAGAAATTTCTGTAAAAGTTACCCAAGACCACTTTACGTTCGTATTTGTCCTTTAACAGATCGTCGCATTGTAAGTTTAGCAGTTCCAACTGATACGGGCAAGGAACGTCTTTGACATTAACTAAATATGGGGTAGCAAAAAGTTTAAATATTGGAGAAAGGTTTTCCACATCCTGAAACCTCGATTCGAACTGAAGAAGAATGTTTTGCAGAACTAACACATGTTCTGCAGAGAGAACACTATCAGGATCGCATCTTCCATTAACTTTGAAAAATGCTCCGTATTTCCAACCAGAAGTTGTTCTACCCACAGAGCTAAAGTGAATAGGTCCTCTAGTACCTAAATCTAGCGTACTCTAAACACCCCTACTACCGTGCGCTCTTGCTGACGTCACACACATGGGATCCGCATGCTCTTGCTCCACAAACGTCATCACAAGACGTAGTTGACTTCCCCTGATTTAGGGTAAACAGTAGTTTGCACTCTCAAATTCATGCAGGTGGCAGACTCTGTTGCCAAGTCAATCAAATAACAATGGTAATAAGGTGCAGTTACTCAATGGATGGCCAGTCGGCTTCAAAGGTTTCGGTGTTTCTTTATGTTAATTGATCTGACTAAATCGGTCTTGGGCTTCCGCTATCCAAAACAAAAGCAACGTTGCAATATTCTCTCATTGTTATCACTGACCTCAGTTCTTCCTTCGCTTTATTCAAATCACACGTGTTATTGTTTACTGTAACTTGATCTTGCAACAACGCATTCACTCCACGCGGAGTAGACGAGAGCTATCAAAATCGCCACAGGACATTCTTAGATTTTGATTGGCTGGGGTAACTAGCTGATTGGTGCGGTAAAACAAAGAACATGGGTTGAGCTGTCGGCAAACTTTTTCTCCTAACTAAAGGAAGCCTGGGGTATGCAATGAGTAACTGGACTATACAATACAACATTTTCTACGTTTCTTTGAAAAGCCGAGATTTTAGGAAGGCACATTCATAATATGCACAGTTATGCATGGTAACTTGATATTATGCACTAAAACCAGATAATGAGGGTTTATATGCATTAAAAACGTCTGAATATGCTATATTAAACCAAACAAATCCAAAACATGCATTATGCATGAATTTTGCCATAAAAAGGCCGAAATATGCAAACATGCACGGAAAAAGTATGGTTATTTGGAATCCATAAGTCATTTAATGAGTAACTACAAAGTTTGAGAAGTGTAACCGAAGTATATAAAAACATGCATTTGCATGGAAATCCGGGTTCTAGTCATAAGTAAGAAAATATGTCTTTTTCTCATTTTCCCTCCTCCATTTTTTCACTTACACAAAATGAGTGCACCATACTTTATTAAAATAAAGTAAGACATAATGTTTCCTCCGTATACCCTCATTTAAATAATAATGCTTGGATAGTTTGCCCTTAATTCCTCAAGTTTTTTTTTTTAATCTTTTGACATAAAATTCCTTTTTTAACACATAAATTTGTTATAATGGTTTACCTAAAATTAACGCACGTAGTCTTCTACAGTCTGGTTTCATGGAGGACGACTATTTCAACAGGAATGGAATAAAAACTGTGGTCCTCAATTATTATTTGTTCTGTTTGATAATTTACGTTATTTTGCGTTCGTCGACTTTTTTCAGTAGACATTAACAAATTCTATATTTCTTCCCAAAATTTAGTAGTTGTACTTTTCTGGCTTTACAATTTCCGTTTAACATTATAAATATAACGATAACTATAAAATGCAATTAAAGAAAATGACGGATTTCCGTGCAACTTTCCGTATGATTTATAATGCAGTTCATAATACACTATGTCAATGAAATAATAAATTTTAATTCATTACTGAGCTAATACACAAACAATAATTGAAACATACCGTCGCAAGGTATGACAAAATCTTGTTCAGCAGGGGTTCTTTTACATGCCTGTAAATCTAAAGACATGGGTCTGTCATATTTTTGCACACGTAAGTGCCATCGATCTGGGTCGGGATCAAACCCGTGACCTTAGGGATAGAAATCCAGCACCATATAGACTGCGACATCCAGGCCAATGGCAGAGAGGATATAATAGGTTTATAACTAATAGCATTTGGGTCATCACACGACTTTCGTGCGAAGTGAATTAGGCTAATCAAGAATATAGTTCCACCATTAATATTTTACTGACCGACTTTTCAAAAATATTTGAAGGTATTCGGACATAAACTTGTATAACTAAGTAATTAAGTATTTTTATTATATTAATTACTTTTTATATAATCAATTTCAAATATTCGCACGGGTCCGCATGGACCGTACGTGTTTATTTAAAAAAATAAAAAACAAGAAAAATAAATGAATTAATAAAATAAAATACAAAACAAACACAAACAAAGTAAGCGTAGGCCTATCCCTTACATCCACCCCTGCTCCCCAGTTTGTCAACTTCTCAAACCTGAGCTGTGTTGTTTATATATTATTGTTTATATATTTATTGTTAATTATATTAATTTCCCAATCCTTGCCTTAATCTATTTTTCCACCAGTAACTCCACACATGTCTGAAGCTCCTTATTCGATGCCGTAAAAGATATTGGTAGATATTTTTCCCTCCATTTTTCCAAACCTCTAAAATTCGCCAGAATATTAAACCAAGCTTTTCCCCCCACACATACCTGTAATACACAATAGTTTCTTCGATATCAGAGGAATGGGTTTATTTATCTGCCTGTTTAGTACACAAGAAAAGAACTGGATCAGTTTAAAAATTAAATATCATGTGTAAACTGGAATATGATCTTTGGAGGTCAGAGTCCATCTGCTGAAAGTTTAAGTCTTTTGGTGTGTTTTTATGGTTATGGGTATATGGGAATTTTCCCTGTTAGAATTAAAACGAAAATAAAGAAAAGTAGCCTATACAATATCGATAAATACAAACAAGTTCAACATAAAAATGGTACAACCTTGAAATGACTAGAAAAACAATGCCATTAAACCATTTTAATAAAATTAAATACTCTGGTCAAATAACAGATTGCAGTGAATGTAAAACAGTAGAATCTGGAAAAAGTATAGGTAGGAATACAAAATAAAGTTGCGTATACAGTAGTTACATTAGTGAGCCACCTGGAAAATATAAAGCAACTTGGCGTTTTATGAAAAAATTATATTTTTAGGAAATATTACTTTACATTACTTCATTGCTAATGATAGGTCAAAACATGCTAATGAAATATTTCAATTATTTTCATTTAACTAATTTAATGTATGTACACAAGCTTTTATACTTCTTGACTAGTAGCCTGTGTTACTTATTATTATCACAGTATAGTATAACAGTAACGAAGCTCCATACAGTTTTTTTTCAGCCGGCGCGACTGCAGCGCTCGCAGCGGTGGGCAAGAAGCAACACAATCTGTTACATTGTTTCTTATGAAAAATGCACAGTCTAGAAGGCAGTGGAAAAATGTAAACAATATTTTATGGAAATGCTTGTGGTGCTATAAACTGCACCAACAGCCAAAGGAATCTCCCGATTTATCTTTCTTCAGGTTCCCTAAAGATCCTGAGAGGTAAGCAAAAACAGTTATTTGTGAAATTAAATTGCAAATTTGTTATTATCATGCTTGCATCCATACTAGACCATATCGGGCTATAAGCCTAGAACTTTACTTTCCCCCCTAATTTCTGAACTACTACTACTACTAGTAGGCTACATGCTTATTGAAATTATTAAGTTTTCCTATTTGTCAGAATGTTCAGTGTAAGTATGTGTTAGTAGTAGATCAATTAAATTCTTGAAGATTTGTCGTAGGGATGTGGCTTATATGGTGAACGGAAATCGGTCTCATACTTTACAAGATATACAATGTCATCGATCTTGAAACTACAACTTCTTCATGTTCCCATAAAGTCTATGACTTGATGAGTTCACCAGTATGCCTTTTCGGTAACAATCTCGTTCTAGTAATTTTAAAAATAAGAAGAAATGCAGCCATATACTCGTATCTTTTCAATGCTGTAAATGGCTGTTTGCTAGTTGCTTCTTGCTGGCCGCTTGGGGTGCTAGTGTCGCACCGATCCGTCAAAAGGATGCATTTTCCTTTCATTAGAGCTTCGCTATTGTTATACTATACTGTGTTATTATGTTGACTATAATAAGATGAGTTTTTTTTTTTTTTTTAATACTGAGCATACGTGGAAATATAAATTTAAAAGCGACATGTCATAATATTAAACCTTTCAGAGCTAAATTTGTATGTTTACATAAGCAATCATCAAGTGAAACTATCAGTGGGCTCTAATTTTATGATTAATAAGGAAAATTTTCACTAGGGCAACTGGTTTCAATAAATCATAATAGTAATATGAGATTAAAAATCCTCAAATTACACATAACATATTGCGGCATTAATATTATTTTTTGGCTTCAAACAAAGTTTTTATGTTACGCATTTATAAATCAGTAAATTAGCAGTGAAAAAGTTGAAGTGGAAAATTCTATAGGAAGGGTGTTTTGTAATTTATCTTTCAATCCAAATACTTACAAGAGATCTATTTAAAATCTGCCCTCATCTTTGTAAATCCAGTAACTAACTTTGTCTCACGTGCGTACCTGAAAACAAGAAAACAAAGAATATCAATACGGCGTGGATTTCACTTATTGATCTATGTAAACATCAACCAAGTTAATACTTATTATTTATAAATTGTGGCATGTAATGACAGAAGTGACGATGTTTATCTCTTTTCCTACTAATTCAGTGTTGTTCACTGTTTCCGAGTAAAGGGCTAGATGACACATTAAAAACTATTTTTAAGGCCGGAATAATATATTAATATTTAAAATTAATTAATCATAATTATTAAAAATGGAAAGAAATATGATACATAGAACTAGATTGTCTTAGAGGCATTTTATAAACATATATAATACAAAGATAACAATCACATATGCTTAATGATAAGATTGAGCTACGTGTAGGTTTACTACAGATTCAGTATCTACTTCCATTTGAATAATGGCAAGCAGCAGACGATTTCAGTAAATCCTGTGCCAGCTTGTTCCTCTGCTTAGTTTTTTTAAAACATTTTTCATGGTAGGAAATGCACTCTTAATTCAACAGTAAGGTTGGTAATATAATCTATTTTATTTACGATACTCTGAACGTTCCAATGCAGAATGTTTATATTCGAAACTGTTTGTAGTCTTAGTTCCTTAGTAGTTTGCTTGTTTATAGTCATTCAGATATTCAAGTACATAGCTTGTCTCAACAACAGAATCTAAACGAGACACTAACAGAAAAATTAATTTTTCATCTGTGTTCAGTTTACCTTTGGTTAGATGAACCAGTGATGAAAACATTTTTACGTCTATATCCGAGACGAGCTAAGAAAGACACCTGAAGGAAACAAAAACCAGTATGTCTGTCTCACTCTTAAGTCATACGAGTAATGTGCTAGAGTGAGACAGATTTACTGGTTTTGTTTACTTCAGGTTTCCTTCTTAGAACGGCCAGACTTTAAGTTCAGTGTCTTGGTTCAAGTTAGCATTGTTCTTCATTTTATTTTTGTGAGTCACTGTGATCCATATTTCATCATTTGAACTTTCACCATTAGGCCTATTGTTGACACTATTTTTCCTTCAATATATCCGTGTAAAGAACCAGAATTGAAGACATTCTTGTCGATGTTACTGTTAACACCAACCATAAGAAGGTTGGTAATGTAATCTATTATTACCGCAATTACGTTTAGCAGTAGGCCTAGTAGTATCAGAAGTCCCATTTACTTCCACATCATTAACGGCAGCTTCAGATGTTTCCTTGTTTTGTAAGTTTAAGTTAACTTCGTCTGGTAGATGAGGCTTACAATCGTCTTTTCTCAGACATTCTAACTTTTCTAAGAGTTTAATTTTGTCTTTCAGGAGTTCAATTTCACTTCGTAATTCCTTAATTATAAATCTTTATGCTCCATTATAATATATTTTTGTTCAATTACATAGTTCAAAATGTTCATGTTATTTACCTTGCCATCAGAAACCTCTAGTATATCGGGAACATCTCATCGATTAAAACACTCACTGCGCTTTGCTATTCTAATTAACATTGCAGAAAATAAATGCATCTTCACTTAAGTTTTTCATGTTATTGTTTAGTTTAGCACATCGTGGAAGAAATACGGGGAAACATATTTGACACTTTCAAATTGACCATTTAAAATTGATTTCTTACAGCGTTTACAAACTGTATTTGAAGAACCAAGTTCCTATCTATAATTTGTCCCACTCTAGTTTTGTCCTGTTCAAAACAAAGGGGGGGAGAACTTACGGAGAGTTCGCGGAAAATTTGCATCATGTGACAAAACGTGATTGGTTAAAGTTATTAGCTTGCGCCATTACCAGGGAGTGACTTACTAGTACAGAAGTAGTGTTCGTAAGTTCATGCAACAGTAATATCAACATTTACACTTAAATAAACTCTCACTGGCATCGTCATCATTATAGTATATCTAGTAGCAAACAAAACAAAGGATTCATTGTTCACGACGACCCTGTGGGTGAGTTGTACTGAGAATAAACAAACTACCACTAACACGGTGATGTCATGCGTTCTCACGTGCGGACTACGACAGCCACGCCTCTTGTTTTGAACAGGATCGTTCTTAAATGGGATATAGAATAGAATAACCTATGATTTCACTTGTACAGAGCACAGAACTAAGACGTCCGCACACAATTTACACTGATTTGGGAAATCATGTAGTCCGAATAGAACGTAGCAGAATATCGTATGAGATTGAAAAAGGGAAAATCGGTAGGAGAAGGTCTTTGCGAAACGTAGACGAAAATGAAAAGACACTATTATTATTATTATTATTATTATTATTATTATTATCATCATTATCTTTTTTTATTTTGTTGTTTTATTTATTATTATTTTTTTATAGGGAGCTCTGGACGAGATATGCAACTTGAACCTGAGAAATTAAGGCAAGGAAATATGGAGAGTAGACTATTTGTTTCTATAGTGATTTCACTCTCCAGCTCTGATTTTTTGTTAGTTATTAAATTTCCCAATTTAAAGAATATATGTTCTAGCAGAGTACAAAAACGTCTCTCCGAAAATTCCTTTCCATAAACTTAATCTATTGGAAGTCAGGAGCCGCGGCCCCACCCCTTGGTTTTTCTTTTACTTCATTTGACGTTTTTTATTCTTCACACATAGTTATCTAATAAAATAACATTATAATTTAATTAAATATAAAACAAAAATAAAAGCATTTATGTACTCCCCTTATTTCGCTGAGGATTGTAAAATGAATAGTATTTACATTTCCTATATACATGTATACAACCCACAAGACAGCAGTTATTCGAGTTCCTTATCTTTAATTAATATTATAAATAATTATCTGATTTCTTGTGAAGTATTTTAGAGCAGCACTTATATAAATTAAACTAGGTTTGATATTTTTATGTAATACGAAAAAACCGACCAATTTCTCAACAGAACTAAAATTGTGGACAAGAAGAGTTTTAGTCTACTGAGAAATTTGGAGGCATTGTCCAGAAGATCTAAAAACTCGTCATTGCACTAAATGAACCCTTTTTTTGGGGGGAAATTCTATACCCCTCAGTAATTGCAAACTTCACTTTATGTCTCTTTAATGAGTTCTAGATCCGTCCCTTTTGTAAATCTAATATAATCGGTATATTTTGATCTTCATTTAATTTTCATTACGTATATTTTGCAACTGCCGGTGTGCAGTGAAATCTAGTTTCCAGGGTAACTTTTGTAAGTAAACTGAAAAAAATAGAAGTTTCCCAAGAGAGGCTTAAATATTACAAGGATCGCTATTTTACGGCACATCACAACGGTGAAAGTAAGTTGAACGAATGAGAAGGTAAGGCTTCCTTCTGTGATATTTCATTGTAGGACTACGGAGAAATAAAAGTCCACTAGAGGAATCAGAAATATGTTTCTTCTCTTGAAAGATAATGGACTTTGCAAGAACAATCTTAGATCTCCAATCATAGAAACAAAGGCAGAGATGCTGAGAGAACAATAAACTATATCACGTAGCCCACAGCCTGAGAGAGGACTTTTATATTGCATCTTCGTAGAATATCAAATAATAACAAGCAAAGGTAACTAAACTTTTGTTTCACATAGATACCGCAAGTACAGTCCAAGCAACCAAGTACAGAATAGATGGAATTATATTATTCACTTATATTTATACAGGGTAAGTTTAATCAAGGCCTTTTCCTCCACATCACATGAACAGTTATACATATACATATACATATACATATACATACAAAATATTTTTACTAAGGTTGACAAAATTAGGTATCAGTAAATTTCCGTTTATAGGTAGTATTGACCCTTCTCTATCAGTGTGCAGTATCCGGATAGGATTAGTTGGACGTTCAAAGAACGGTATGCAGTTTCCGGATCAAAACGTGCAGCTTCCACGCACCCATGTTAGTGATATTTATACTTACCGTAATTCCAAGTATACCTACTCACTAATAAAATAAAATTATAACACGCTTAGAGAATCACTGGAAGGCTGGACAAAGAATTCCATCAGTGAGGGATTACAGACACTAAAACATGAAAAATGTAACGTTTGTAATGAATTAAGTTCGTGAAGTTAGAAAGAAATTAATATGAGAATACCGTAGATACACAGAAGAAGAACAATATATATTTCCGTTCCAGTTCACAATACCTACAAAAAGCTTCATATGTAATTTTTCTTGCATTACTGATCTGATTAGTCTGAACGGGATTACGGATTGGCGTTTTTCTTCAAATTCAGCCTAAAGCCTGTGTTATTACTGCATGAAAGAATAACTTAACCAATAGAATAAGCTATTTCATGAACTTCATACAGATTAGGTTTATTAACTTATTATATTATTTTATTTTTAAGAATCTTAAATATCTTGAGAACCGCATGTTAGAAACATTACGCTTAACGCTGCATAGTATTTAAAGATATCACTTAGAAAAATAAAGAATATCTTCATTATGCGTCTTTGTTAAATAAAACGACCTTTAAATCATAGGCTATTCCATCAAAAAATATGAATGTGAAAAACATCCAATTGACACTCTGTAATACAATAGCATTACAAAAAATCACGTTAAATCTATTATATAAAGGGCGATGTTCGAAGATCTTGATTGGCTCTCGAGGAAAACCAATCCGAGACGCCACAAACATTAGTATTCGTAACTAAAGTAAACATAGCAAGCTCGGATTTATCAGTTTCTGTCAGTAGAAATAATAGAAAAAATGAGTTACTAAAGAGCATGCTTTCATTTCCAGTGGTTCTATACAGCTGGTACTTTACATAAAATTTATTATTTGTCCACTTGACACCACATAAATATTAATTAACACTTATTATAATGACATAACACATGGTGCTACGATAATACTGCATAATACTATCCTAAACATAACCTATCAAATTGTCGATATCTATGCTATTGTTTTTAGCCCGTCTTGATTGATTAATTTCTTCATATTTATATCAGTAAATAAATATAAATAAAATATTTAAAAAACACCTAGCCGCTGAATAATCAAAAGCAGTTGCTGTTGATATAATATTGTGCATTCTATCGAAATGTACGGCTACCGATATCTGCATTATATTTTAATGTGAGTATTTTTCAGTTTAAACGCTACTCATTTATGTGCAAGTAATAGACCTAATGTAGTTCTTGACATTGTTTTCAGGTTGAATTTAATTCATTCATAATCTATACGGCTGCTTTAAACCTATAAACGACATGCCAGTGAATCTTAGGCCTACACTTACAACATTAGTATTATTTTCAGTGTATTTAGTGAAATATTTAAATATCTTAAGAATTTCTTATTTCAGTGTATAAGAGTACGAATTAAGGTTAAGAAGAAGCACAACTATATTAACTGTTTGGATATGCGCTGATATGTACTAATTTCAGAAGCAAGTTTATACAGAGAAATAATATTCATTTGGCTACTATGTATATAACATTTACACAAATTTGAAGATGCAATTTAAATAAAATATTTTTTACCAGCAAAACTCAATATCATTCCTGTTATAGTTTTGTGTGTGAGTAGATGCACTACATCTCACAATGGAAAATCATTAAGAAAATATAATTCAATAATCATTCCTGTTATAGTTTTGTGTGTGAGTAGATGCACTACATCTCACAATGGAAAATCATTAAGAAAATATAATCACACCAACATTATGAATCTAGCTAAATTTTAGCTAGCACAACTTGCTAGTTTCGATGTAAAACTCGAAAACATTATTCGGAAAATCAGTTCTGAAATAATCGTAACACGTTGTCATTCATTCAGGCTTAAATTAACAAGTTTCTAAATTTATTAAGTTGATCAGTTGATCGTTAAAAACTTGCACACTCGTCCTAAAATCTTGAAGAAGAGGCATCACATCCGATGCATCACAACCTACGTTTCATGGCATTTTGTATTCTGGAATTTAAATTCAATATGGCACTGTCATTCTGTTTTCACATTTTATATCTCGGTTGGGTAGAATTTCTTTTTCCCATTCTGTTTATTTATTTGGTCATTTATATACCTTTCTACCTAAGTAAAATGCGGAAAATGGGAGGTAGCAACAGTTGAAGAAAATAGCTTTTTATTAAGTTAAATGAATGCGAAGAGCGAGCCATTTTTCAGAATTCTTTTTATAAGCCATTGATCGTCGTTCGGGGAACGGCTTCAACGTCAGCACTAGATTTCGTTTACAACAGAGTCCCACAAGCCTGTCATACGTAGGCTATTCTTCGTAATACTTACACGTGTAGACAACCTCAATACTTCACCTCATGCAGGGAACAATGAATATTGATTTTTAGGTATATGCATCACGAACTTAAGGACTAACATATATGTTTTACTAGCAGGTCCCCGCGGCTTCGCCCACGATAATTAATTAAAAATTAAGAGTAAAACAATTAAAACATTATATTTATTAACACTTGCTCGCGAAACATTCGTAGGCTTAAACTAAACGATTAATATAATTAATGAAACAGCTAAAAATCCGAATTTGGAGTGTATTCCACGATTACCAAGCACCAATTGGGGAAAACGATCTCAGATTCGAGTTTCGTGGCCTAGAAGACCTCTGCATAGTGAGTTCTGTCCAAACTGAACAATGTTTGAGGAAAGAAGGCAAAGCCACCTGCTTCGATTAAAAAAACAAAACAAAAAAAAAAAAAACAAAAAAAAATAATAATAATAATAATAATAATAATAATAATAATAATAATAAAAATAATAATAATAATAATAAATATTTTAAAAAATCACGTTTTCTGCCAGTTTTTCATTCATAACTCGCGAATGAAATTAAAAATAGATAATCCGGCTTCGAGGTGCATTCGGCCACCCTTCAGTCCATCTACGTTTAAAATTTCAAATCTCTGCGTTCAGTAGGCCTATATTTCGCTGGGCATCGCGTACAGACAGACAGAAAGACAAACACTTCCTCTTATTATATAGATGTGCTTAATTAATTAAGAAATTTGATTATTTACTTAAATAGGTGACGAATCATTAAAATATAACACACTTAGCAGTGGTTCAATGATACTCAACGGTTCAATAATTTTCTTGCAAACCAATGGGTTAGACTTGCAACAAGAATGTTATGTTAATGGCTCTGTCAGTGATAACATGGATAGTGCACATTATCGAAATAAAATACTACGATTGTCCGATTTCAACGTATTTTTTTTTACAAGCGGTTATCCAAGTGTAACTTAAATTAAATGGTGGAAAATATAGCCTATCAAAATCATTTAAATATCACTAAGATGAAGTTGTAGGATAACATACATTTTAAAGCAAAAGAACTTGAATTTCATGATCGAGTGGATACTATTTCAGATTAAACAGGTTGTTTCACTGTTACGGTTGATTAAACTCAAAGCGGTAGAACGCTTTAGAGATACGTAGCAGAAATTCCTTGAGTTCCGTCCTTGTTACATCGATATGCCTGTGATGTTGCCCATTGGAGCGGCTTAGCTGCAGAAATCATCTGCAGAGCTTAACATAAGCCCTCGAAATAGAAATTGCCACTATCTTTAGGCCTACCTGTTCCTTTGACATCGCAATACCATATGGAGTGAGCAACATGATTTACTGACGGGTTATGTTGCAAGAAGCTACTCTCTGAGACTATCTTGAAACTATCAATATGATAACGATAATGCATATCTAATTATTCAGTTTTAAATAAATTGACTATACGTTGTAAATAAATTGTTTACATTATTTATGTAACAATATTAAAGTGAAGCGAAGACTTTGTTCCTCAGTTGTATATGAAGCAACCTAGCCCTGAATGCACTTGCGGAGTGAAGATCCAAAATATCACACGCATGCTTTCTGACTGTCCGTTACTTTACCGTGACAGGTAAGAACTTAAATTACTTTAGAATCAATAGACTGAACATTTCCTAAATCACTCACAAATGTTTTGAAAACTGTAAATCACATAAATATTTTACCTCTTACCTAAACCAATATTCTCATAGACAAAAATCATACACTTCTATATTTTATATATATAACTTATATATATATATATATTTATTTATTTATTTATATATATATATATATATAAGAATTTATGTCATTACTATTGTACCCATTTCAGATACTAAGCATGCTTTAGTATTTAGGAATATATTATATATTGTAAACAACCATAACCTTATATTGTTAGCTACATCATACACTATAAATAGTCATATATTACTGTAGTATTTAGAAATGCATTATTTTTCAAATAACTATAACCAGATATCATTTCCCTTTTCACGCACTATGAATATCCATATATTATGCTAAAGTAATTAGTAATGTATTATATTTTTCTAAATAACTGTAAGCCTATATTGTTAGCTATTTCATGTACTATTCATATGTTGCGTAAGTATTTAAGAATGTATCAAAGTTTGTAAATATCTATAACCATATATTGTTAGCAATTTCATGCACTATAATTACTATCCACATAATTATTATGCTTTAGTATTTTGAGATGTAATACAGCCTATGTATGTAAATAACTACAACCTTAATATACCCCAGGGTAAAATAAGGTTAAACATTCGGATAAATAATAGTAATAATATTAATATTAATAATAATAATAATAAAAACAGGTAAACTGATGTAACAAAGTGCCAGAATGGTTTTGTTTAATCAACGATAATTATTGCAATTATGATATGCAGAAAATAAGTTACTTTTAATCGATTTCCGCGTTAAGCTCCAGAGTGAATACTGTTATTTGTCGAAGCTACCTGTATTGCAACTTCCAAAGTCGTATTATGAACACTGTATAGCAATATGTTGCCATGAGAACTGATCTGCATTTGATAAGTTATTTCCATGTTTACCACAAAATAGGCACTAAATTGGGCATTACTCCGGTACCGGTCAACCGATTTGGCGAAATACCAATAGGCTTCTTCCCATGGACGTTATAAATGTCTATACCAAGTTTCATGAAACTCGAGAAAGTGTATTTGAGTTATCGCGCGTACAGACACATGGACAGATAGAAGGTCAGACATTTTCCCGTCCCCCACGCAATCTCATAAAGTACCAGTCTGCCACTTAATAAAGTTATATCTAACTTATAATTGGGTAATTTTAAGAGATCACCAATTGGTCGATAGGTGAAGATTTATTTCTGTTTTAAAAGCTGCACATCTTTCGTCCTAATAAAACTCAAAAATAGATCATATACATTTAACACTTGCAGCATTTGAGATAGTTTGTCCACCATATTTTGCACTATTTATTGTAAATAAAATGCTACTCGTTTTTAAGTGTAAGAAACCATTGTTAAAGCGTATTGGGGAGGGGTACTGCAAACTGTGGCATTATGAGAGAGTTTGGAGCGCATAGTGAGACTATAGAGTGTAAAATTAGGGCGGTGAAATATTGGTTACAACTTATGCTGGGGGATCAGTCTCTAATTAGAGCAATATGTTATCAAGAACAGCTAAGAATAGGAGGAAATACGTGGGCTTCCAAATTAAGAAATGGATTAGAAACAATTGGGAGGGGATACTTTTGGATGGATGGGCAGGGAAATAGGAGAAGTGTGTGGAGGAAGGTTAAGAACCGTTTGAAGGATACTGATAGACAACAGACAAATGCGCAATGTCAGGCTATGGTTTCACTTGAATTACAATCGCGGTTAAAATTGGAGTGGGGGAAGGAGCAATACATAGGAAATGGATCTAAAGTCAGTAAACTAGGCCTCGCTTGGATTAGACTCGGTGCGTGGAGAATGATTAAGATCACAGATGAAAACGGAATGAGAGTTTGTCCATTATGTAAGGGGGAAGAATATGGTTTCATATTTTGGCGAATTGTGAAGGTTTGGAAAATTGGAGGGAAAAATGTTTACCATTATCTTTCATGGAATCAAATAGGGAGCAACGGAAATGTTTGGAGTTATTGACGGGAAAAAACGTTGAGGAAGGCATTGGGAAGTTTTTAATGAAGGCGAGACAGCTCAGGTTTGAAAAAGTGACAAATTGGAGAGAGGGTGTGGAGGGTGAGGAATATATTTAGTTTGTTTGTGTTATTTTGTACTTATATCATTTGTTATTTTTTGGGGGGTGTGTTTTTGCGTAAGCATGTACGGTCCATGCGGACCCATGCGATTGTTTGCATTGGAATTTGTAAAAAGTTAATTATTGTAATAAACACTTACATTACAATATACGAAAGATAAAGTGGAACAAATCAATAGAGTCGTAAACGTTCAAACTGTCGTTTGCATGGAATGCACGCACCTGCATTTTATCTTCACTCGTTTTCTAGTTCTTATTCCGCTGACAATCTGTTTTAGATCATAAGGGGTAAGGGCAAATTTACATGACTTAAAAAGTATAAAAATTAAAATTGAATTACTTTATTCCCTCAAATCTTTTGGTGAAGTTTGCTTCGGGATTATACGTTACTTCTACACAGGGTTCGAAACAAACATTTTGACCAGGGGGAAATTAAACGTGAATCCAATGTACTAACATAATTATATTTAACCTCATATAAAAATAAACAAAGCAGTTTTACCAGATAACTGAAAATAGAACTTTTTTAATGGATATAAATATGATCAGACTAGTTTCCTTATCATTTACAATCATTTGAGGGAAGGTATGAAAGTTAGACAAGGTCAGGTCACTGGGTCACTTTGTCACGAGGTCATTATTGGAACATTTACCTATTCAGTAGAAGACATAGCTCTATTTACCTGATTTTCAGACTCTATTACTTTATACTTTTTATTAAAAAATTATTCATTTTATTAAGCAATGTTAAGAACATCCACTCCTGTGAAGACATAATCGACATCCTACCATGGAACACCAATCAGTACTGTACTCATTGCCATGGAAAACATTCTTTAACCATATTGTTGCTGACAAAAAGAAGCCAACACAAAGCAGTAATATATGCCCATTGTCGCGCTTCTGTTACACCATGCATGTCAAATGCTTGTGGCTGCGCATTGTGCTGGTGATACCGCTACGTTCGAAAATGACAATATGAAGTAGCATAAGAGCATGTTCCAGGTTATTGCATTGGAATTTCAAATTGAAGTTTATGAAATGTAGAAAAATATATTCCTGCCAAGGAAGGAATTTTTATTTCATGAGTCAGGGAAATTTTTTGACGAGAGGGGGAAATCCCCCACATTCCCCCTGGTAATTCAAACCCTTCTTCTACATAATTTATAATTATGATTTTCAAATAGGACTATAGCCGTTTCGAAATGTTTCACCGCTTCAAGAATATGGATGTTTTAGTAGTTTGCAGTACAATATCATCTCTGCGAGAAAATAAGTCTAACTAAGCCGTGACTCAGATAAAGAGCGTAAACTAAAAAATTAGTCAAGAAAACTTCGTCAAAGAAAATCAACACCCAAATTAAGATCTGCCCAAAACGTAATGCATTCTATTTACTGTACTTTTAAATTATGTAAAAAAGAGAGAGATTCCTTCAGTATATTTATTATTTTTATGTATTTCAAGTATTTTGACTGTCAGTTTTCAAGTTAGAATTGCATAATTCGTATTCATCGCTATAACATTTTCTGCACTTTCTGTAGGCAGTAGACCGTTTGAAGTTCTTTACTTCCCTAGTTTCTTGCAGTAATGAGTAGACTTCGGACTTTTAGGTCGCTAAAAATGCTGTTTTAGGTACCTAAAATAGGCTCTAAAAATTGGAAAATAGGTTCTTAAAATCGTAAAATAGTCTCTTATAAAATTGTTAAGTTGCCAATTTTCTGAAATACCTCAGTTGCAATGCAGAATATTATATTTATTGAAGTCACAATTAATCAATAATCATGATATTATCATATGATAATATGATACACAGAATTATATAGACATATTACTAAGGCCTGTATTACTACCATAACAGTGAAAACCTAATCCCTGCGTCCAGAATCTACGCATATCATACTAGCATGTTCAACCCCTTGTATCCCTCAGTGATTCAGAGAACTACTTTTTTTTTGTTTTTTTACTGGATGTGGGAGTCGGGAGAAAAACTATACATTTTCTTGGGAATTCCAAGGAATTTTTCTACTGAAGACGAAACATTCCTAACTTTTAACCACGTCACAAATGTGTCATGTAGGCCTACTGCACATTCCGAGGTAAAAATTTAGTACGAACTGAAAATAAATGCTAGAATTTATAACAAAAAATAACTTATTTTGAACTTTAGAGGAAAAACAAGTAAAAAGGCAATATTACACTCTAACGTAAAAATAGGCTGTTTTAGGTCCTATAAAATTATCAGTTTTAGGCATAGTCACTTATGAAACATGAATATACAAGTTTTCGTCCATATATCACTTAAGGATTAAAATAAGTTTTTACCTAAAATCCGAAGTCTAGTAATGAGCTTTTAATTTATCTGTTTGTTTTCATTAGAGTGGTGTTTATTCAACAACAATCCGTTGAAGATTTCTATGTGACTACATATTGGTTACTGAAGTTGACATACTATGCATAGGTGCATTGTCATCAGTCGATGATGTTCCAATTCCGGAAACTCTCATGTCACGATATAACAGCTATTTCCATTCCGGGAATCATGTATCTAATATTAAAGCGAACCTAGTACGCACATTATAAACATGCAATTGCTAAACCAGTCTCCCGGATATGAGCTTGTCATATCATTACAAACAATTGCTATTAAATTCTATTCTGCGGTGTAACACTAAGTCATTTATGTAAGCGGACCTGCTCATTTATATTCCTCCTTGCCTTTCATGGAGAAAATTAATAGCAATTGTCACATCCTTGTCCGTGGTAAATAGCAGCCTTGCTGTAGGAATACTGGTGTACTAAGGTCAATAAAAATTACTTGGATTAAGGCCCGGTATTATAAACAAAGTTGATCTTTAGATTAAGTTAAACCTAATCTAAAGTTTAACTCTAGGTGCCGTTTTATAATGTTCTGGTTAAGTTAAACCGTAGTGCAATGGTGTTTGTAGACCTGTTGGCTGAAAAAAGGAGACGAACTGGCCTTGGAAATAAAAGAAAAATAATAAGATCTGCTAATTCGCTTGTATTTGTTTGTTTGTATGAAGAGAAGTTGAAGCTAGAAATTTTATTATTAAAGAAACAGTTAAATGAAAATTGAATTCAGTTTTGCTCAGTGTAAGTTTATTTCAATCACAGCTAAAATAAATAGCTATTCATTGCTCATAAAAATGATATTGTATTAGCATTTGTTTCACAATACAACCTTCTATTTTCTTCCCGTTTCGGGAAGTAAACAAATAGAATTACCTTGAGTTTTGTCTCATCTTCTCATAGCATGTTGTATCCAAAATTGATCCATAATACTGTCTTATAATCTTGTTTTTATAGCCATTTTCATTAAAATAATTATTACGTCTTAAACTGTAGGTTAAACGGTAGAAAAGGTCCAGTTAGGTTAAACTTAAGATTAACTTGTAGTTATCGTTTATAATACGCAAAAATCTGAAAAACCAAAGTTTAAACTAAAACTGAAGGTTAAACCATGATTATAATACCGGCCCTAAAGGGTATTACTAAGTCTCTAAATTTGGGTTGAGGTCAGGGCATGAATAGGAAGTGAATAATGAACAATACTAAACATTTAATAAATGAATGTAAAGAAGACACACAGTTAAATAAATAAATAAACAAACAAACAAGCTTTCACATAAATGAATAAAGAAGCTAATCGATAAAGAAGTTTTATAATATTATATGGTATGGTATGGTAAGGTGCATCTTTATTCTTATATACATGTTAGATACATTATCCATAGAATAAATCCAGCGTACGGGCCTAGACGGCCGTTCGTGCTTTTGCTGTGCACAAGACAAAAACAAACAAAAGAAGAGAAAAGTAACATTAATAATACAAAACAATATAATACTATAACTTACATAATAATGCTATATAAAGATGAAGAAAAGAAAGAAGACAAAAAGTTGTATATGACAATAATAATACAATAGTAATACAATATAACACCTAATAATACATAGACAAAGATTACTCCCCCTGCCCCTCCCTCCCATCCTTTTCTACCCTGAGCTGTCGGACTTTAGACATGAATTTACCCACCCCTTCAGAAAATTTTGTGTCACTCAACAGCTCGAATATGGCCATATGACCTCTTCTAGAGACAACAAAAGAGTCTGGCAGATATCGTTGCCTAAGTATCTCAGTGACTTCACATTCCGAGAGAATATGCTGTGCTGTCTCATCCTTGTCACATAGTGGACATATTCTGGTTCCTTCTGCATTGACGCGTTTCAGCGATTTCCAGGCTCCTAGACGAAACCAGGCTAAACCCGTCCTGCTTTCAGCGCTCCCCTCATATAGATATCTTTCTGTTCCCCAGTTGGTTTTAATCATTGATTGGATCTCCAGAGCAACCTTGTCCCTACATTCCCCTTCCGTTATTTGCCTGTCAATATCTCTTAGACGATTCCTGACTTTCCGCCAAACATTTCGTTTGTTCCTCCTGCCTCTTTCGTTTATAAATCCCATGCCTGTTTCTTCCAAGCCTCTGCGTATTCTTCCCGCCCACGTTATTTGGCCTCTCAACTTCAGTTGTTCCCTATAACATATTGCCCTGATAAGAGATTGATCTCCATGCATAATCTTCAGGTAGTATTTGAGTGCCTTTATCCTGCAATCTATTGATACCCTGTGGCTCCCAAATTCCCTTAGAATGCCACTATTAGCCGTTCCTTTCCCCACCCCCACTATCTGTCTGAAGAAACCACTTTGCACTTGGTTAAGTTTTTCTGTTCGTTCCCACCCCCAAATCTCTGCCCCGTATGTAATTGTTGATTTGACTACTGCGTTATACACCGTATCTAACAAGTTGAGAGAGATTTCCGGAATTTTGTTGCGTATCTTCAGCGTCTCCATAGCTTTTACCCTACCCCTGTGTTTCGTCACATCGATATGCTTATTCCACTTCCCGTTCATCGTCATTGTCACACCCAAGTACACAAAACTTTTCACATTGTCAAGCGTCCTTCCATTATATGTCCAAGTCTCTAGTTTGCTGTAAACACAGCCGTTCTTGAAAGTCATAGTCTTAGTCTTTTCTATATTCACCGTCATTCCCCATTCCTTAGCGTATATTCCAAGCTTGTCCAGTCCTCTCTGTAAACCGTTTATCGTTCTAGAGCATAAAGTCAAATCGTCTGCGTACAACAGTACTGGGATAGCTACTTCCTCCATAATTGGTGCGTCCATGTTTTCCCCTTGCATAACATCCACTATATCATCAATAAACAGATTAAAGAGTAAAGGGGAGAGTATGCAGCCCTGCTTTACACCGCGTTGACTGACGACGCTCTCAGATACTCTGTCTGTGTCGTACTTGACACAAAATTCCACATTCCTATATATTGCTTGCAAGGCTCTAAGCATTTTACCCGACAATCCTTTCATCCAAAATTTATACCAGAGTGCATTTCTATCCACAGTGTCGAAAGCCTTGCGAAAGTCCACGAAGGCACAATGAAGTTTCCCCCCTTTTTGTGATAATTGTTTCTGCTTCATTGAATCCAGAATGAATATATTATCGACTGTGCTGCGACCCTCCATAAACCCCATTTGAAATTGCGAAATTCTCCCGTGCTGATTAACCCATCCCCTGATTCTTTCATATATAACTTTACAATAAATTTTACCCATTGTTGGTAATAATGCCACGCCCCTATAGGAGTCTGGAGATCCAATTGCCCCCTTATTTTTATATATAGGGTGAATTATTGATTCAGCCCAGATTTCCGGGTATGAACCCTCCACAAATAAATTATTAAAAAGCTTTAATAGCCTCTCCATAAATTCACAATTTTTTATAGCAGCTTTAAAAAACTCTGATTGCAAGCCATCGCAACCAGGGGCTTTATTATTCTTTAAAGAATTAACAGCTTTCGTAATTTCTCCCTGTGTGATCTCTGCGTCGAGAGCTGGTATCCCCGGAGTCCCCATTAGTTCCTCTGGACCTACTATTAAACCATCCCAGTCCCCATCTCCCCCGTAAACGCCCCTAAAATGATCCCGCCATATATCTGGTGCTATTTCATTCTTAATCCACCCCCCTGCTCTTAAGCTTTTGATTTTTCCCCAAATTTCTTTCAAATTGCCGTTTCTCGCTACATGACTTAGTTCTTCCGCCTTTCTGAGTTGCCAGTCTGATTTTTTAAGTTGGATAATTTCTTTATACATTCTTCTCAGTTCCACATATGTTGACCTAGCTTCATTGTTTCCCACCCTTCGAAACACCCTAAGAGCTTCTACGGCATTCTTCTTTGCGCTCCTGCATTCGGCATCAAACCAGTGATCGCTCCCACCCCCCTTCTTCCTCCTGCGTTCCCGCATATTAGCCGCTGCTCGCTCTAAAATGTCCGTTATCCCCTCCGCTGACTCGTCTTGTCTCTTTTGAAGCTCTACCCTTAAATTACTGAGGAAGTTATCCAATAGCTCAGTTCTCCACTTATATATTATATGCTGCACTGAAATATGCACATACATGCATGAGCAAGCACGAACACATGCAGAAAGAAAATAAATACAGTTAGATGGAGATAAGACCTAGTAGGAAAATGAATGATTTTTCTTGCATATAGAGTGAATAATAATTATGAATCATTTTGGGAATTTCTTGTTTGAAAAGCGTAAAACACGCAGCACAGATATTTATCAAAATAGACGGCTTCCTCTTATTACATTTCTTACATTCTAGTTATATAATCGAACATCAAGTTAGTTCATTAGCGGGCTTTGAAATCGATGAGGAAGATTTTAGAAAATTAGACCATTTTAGGAATAGCAATTCTAACAATTGGATAACAATGTTCATACAAGTTATATATATATGCTGTCAAACATATTTCTGGCTATTGTATAATTTTTCTTTGAGGTGGCACAAGTATACGTCAGTAGCAGTGAAAAGGCTGAAACTGACAAATTATTTTAAAATGTTTGTCCATTTATGATTATAAACAAAACGTTGCAAATTAATTCACCACCACCAGTTTCCACAGTAAATAATACGTAACACAGTATTAGCGCATTCTGTTATCAAAATAAGCATGTTATTTCGTAATGAAGAGTGTAACTAAAATTTATTCCTACTGTTGCAAAACAAAATTGTATGCAGATGAGTAATTCGGACATTTTTCATATCTGGGCCTAGCAGGCCCATGTGGTGCACTAGTAGAGAAAAAGTAAGCGGTGCTTCAGAAGATTAAGATAGTGGTTTATACCATTTCATAATATATATGCATTCGTATACACCATTTGTAATAGTGAAGTACAGTGCCTACCTGATTTTAATTTTCGAGTAGCAGGCCTATACTCTAATTACTGCAATATATTTACTATTGTGTGTGCATTCTACAGACTTAAATATATTATTATTATACATAGTTCTACTCCAAATGATCTCATTCAAGTACTTTGCTACATTATTCTTAATATTGAGTATAAGTTCCATGCTCACTAAATAATAAATAAACAAATTTAACCACTCAGGAAGGAGCACCTGTAACGCATTATAAATCTGTTCAATTATTTTGCCACTTCAATCAACTTGAACTCCGAATATTTCACTAACGATTCGTCTACTATCGTTGTGAAATCAATATCATTCAGTGATCCACAACTATAATCAACAGACCACTCGAAACTGAACTAAAAAACTACTTACGTCATCCCTATGACGTCAATGTGTTCTCTTTGACGCTTCGATTTTCTTGAAAGGTCGGAATTTTAGT
Organism: Ectobius pallidus; assembly: GCA_964059195.1. Taxonomy (NCBI): domain Eukaryota; kingdom Metazoa; phylum Arthropoda; class Insecta; order Blattodea; family Ectobiidae; genus Ectobius; species Ectobius pallidus. The sequence continues at coordinate 104,640,019 of CAXKWD010000008.1, forward strand.
ATTTCATTACCTAGTGAAAAATTAAAGCATTGCTCTCTTTACATCACGTACGCTTCAAGGTCTATTGATTAGCCAATGACACAATTCTCATTACACTAGAAGTGAACGAACGAGAGAAACAATGGATGAATGAATGAAAGAATGATTTATGGATGTGAGATGGGATGAATGAATTCAAAATTAGAGATATTTTGAACCAATCAAGAACGTAGATATAAATAACCTAAATTAACGATTCCGCTAATATACGATATACAAGCAGGGACCAAATTAATTACCAGAAACGAATAATGACAAATGCCAGAGTAAATAAATAAATGTACGTAAGAATAATTGAATAATGAAAGAATGAAGTAATAAAGTATATAAGAAAACGGAATATAGAAAAGGTGAAGAAAGATGAATAAAAAAAAGTAGGTAAGAAGAAATAATATAGGTGGAATGAAAGTGAAACATGAATTAAAATCAGTAGACAGAAAGAAATAAAGGTAGAATAAACGAAAAAAGAAGGAAATAAATGAATGAGGAAGTGAAAAAGAAAAAGTAAAATATTGAGGGGAAAAAGGAGAAAGAAATAAAACGACTTTAAGAACAAAAAAAAAAAACAAACAAACAAACAAACAAACAAACAAACAAACAAACAAACAAAGGACAGAGTGTAGGAAAGAACCATTGGATGAATGTATAGAATATGTTCCTTGTAGAGAAATGATCCAGGGTATAATACTGCTATACATAGATAACTGTTACAAGTTATACTGTGAAATTATCAGTTTGCTTCCATGACAAGTCACTTCACGAAAGAATAAATTGAACGATTCATTTTCCATCTTCAGTTTAGTTTTTGTGTAGTGTAAAGTGAAATGCTCTCTATTACAGGTCTTGGAGGTCGTTAGGGTCACCAGTATTTTCGGACAATCAGCTCATATAAGCCGTATGGCTGTCAGGATTTCACCTTTACAGACCCAGGATATTGTAAGAAAATTTTACCCCCGTTACTCTTCAATTAACTAGATTTATTTCTATTGCATTAAAATATATTACAAAGTTGCATTAATTTCACTTACTGACTTAAAAAAAAGACCCTGGGCTCTGAGAAACTAGACTTTGATGGAAACATCACTATTTCTATCACATGTCCAGACGGTCTGTACCTAATCATTATTTATTGATTATATTGAATCCATATATCCATGAAGAGTATAAAATATTATTACATTAGATATTTTTAAGGGCGATTAAGTTAAGCCTAAATAATAATTCATGCGATTAAGTTAAGCCTAAATAATAATTCATAACAATGAAGCACTCTAGTAGAAAGGAGAACACGGGCTACACTTTGTGCACTCTTCAAACAGAGTTGAGCCTGCAAAGAAGTAAATAAAATAATACAACCACCCACATATGTATCAAAAAATGATCATTCACATTAAAAAAAAATCCGAGAGAAACGAAAAGTCGCATGCAAATATTCTTTTCTGAACCAAACTATCAAAGACTAGAGTAGTTTACCTGCAGATGTACTAAAGGCTTTTTTAAGAAGTGATAGGCAATGGTGTAAGTACGGTACTTTTTAAGAGTAAGACATGTCTAGCACAGACGTTAAAGTGACTCAGTGTGACAGTGACAGAGACAGTTAGGTTGTAAATATGTATATAGTATATGCTTATTCATGTGAATATTTGCTAAATATTCACAATAAATATAACTCGAGGTCCGAATTCTCTCGATTGTCCCGCCATCGGTTATCTCGCTTACAGGTTGTCCGAGAATTTATCGATAAAACCCATGAATAAACATTCTTTCATTCATCAATTTTAATATGATCAAGAATGTAGAATGGAGGTAACAAACTCTTAGTTGCTAATCAAGTCGAAAGCCTTAGTCACAGGTACTGACGTGTGATAATTTGAAAATATGCCATGCACTTGCAGCTATCTATACCTTTTGTCATGACCTGGCTTAATCCAGACCGTGTCACATTGTGACAGGTTATAGATCGCTGAACTCGTGAAATTAATAGGCATATTATTGGAGTGTCATAAAGCCTCCCTTAATTGATTTCATAGATTTTATTGTCACCTGCATTTGAAAGCATGATAAGTATCACAAATCAAAACAGCCATCAACAAACCTACACAGAAATGGAAAGCTTAATCTACGTTATACATCACATCACTTACAGTATCGTGAAACATGTATAAATTTCATGAATGTTTCTGTACGTAGCAATCAGAGAAATGACATTTCACCTTGCAGAAACCAGGAATGAAGCACTAACATTGCACTAATTTGCAATTACAGTGAAGTTATTTCTACCTGGCCCTGCTCAGAGAATTGCGCAGTAGCACGGATTAGTTTACATAGAAATATCGTCGTTTGAAGAGGTGATGATTCATTCATACGCCAGTCTTCAAGGGAGTAACATCGCGCTGACTAAGGTATACGGTTAAGGCCGTCATGGCTGGCGGGAGGGGAAGGTGTTTATCTTTCTGAATTCAACTCCCACTCTGAATGGCCTTTCCCTGAAACGCGTTTCTCCAGTACCAAGAAAAACAAAAATTACTGGGAAACTTCAGTAACATGTCAAGTGAAGGTTTTTATTAAGGTTTTTGCAAGGAACTACTTAGAAAAGAATGAAGAATAGAAATATTGACAGTGGAAATTGGATCCGGAGTCTTTAATGTGCCGTAACTTATCTAAAAGTTACATTTGGAGGGTTCTGTGCGCAAAATATGAAATTAATGCAATTACGGCAACAACATATTATAATTTCCTCATGTGGTTAGCATGCTTTGCCATTAAAGAGAAGTTCACGGGTTTAACCCTGTTGGATTCTTTGGAAACAAAAATCGGCATGTTAAAAAAGAATCTTATGTAAAACAAAACTTTCTCGTCTAAATAAACATTGTACCTCTTAATATAATATTCTAAGTTATGTATGACAAAAGGAAAACACTGTGAATTGATTGTAAAAATGAACGGATTGTCATTACGCGTACCACATCGCATCGCTTCCGCGATGAAGCACTAATACTGTTCAACCTAAATAAAATCTTACTTTACTCACATAACTATTTTTACCATAAGCATGAGCAAAACACCTTTCTAACTTCACATTCTAATATAGAATAAGAGGCCTTACTTCAAAGAGCGCGTATTCAGTTGTTTCAACCTCATGCAAAGTTTTATTGTTCACCATGCAAGACTGAAATTCTACAAACAGTGAGTGACTTATAAGGTATAACTATTCTTCAGAGAATTTTTGGGAAAAAGAGTTTGAAATAGGCTAAAAGGTATATTTCTTAGTATAAATACCTCATGTACAAAATTAACAGAATAAACTGAGCCGTTTTCCTCTACCTATAGTAGCTATTGTACGGGCAGAGGAAGTAATAACCAAACCATACTGAGCAAAATTATATGTTCCTTCTTCTTCCTGTCCCTCCTTAGGAAAAGGTATAAGAATAATGACTCACAGCAATCAATTGATGCACTGTAGACCTTTGTTTGTTCAATGAAATGTTTTAATTGTTATTAATTTGTATATACATGACTTGGTATTGTTCGTTTTTAACAGACGTGACAATTTTATGACAAATTCTTATGTTCATTCCTATCAGACAAGAAATAATGCTAACCTTATGATACCGAAGCACAGATTGCACAGAACTGAAACGAGTCATATTATAGTAGGACTGCGTCTGTATAACAAAATTCCTAGTCATTACCATACTTTACCCATGAATAATTTTAGAAAGAGATTTTATCATTGGTTATCTATCAACCCGTTTTACACATTAATGGAATTTCTTGACCTACCACAGAACAGCATTGTGATTTGAATATTTTATAGATTCTTTATTGTCATCATTATTGTTGATTGATGTTATTAAGTTATTGTTAATCATTCTGTATAACACTGACAAAGCCGATTGTACCTAATTCAAAGGCTGAATAAAATATGTATGTATGTATGTATGTATGTATGTATATATGTAATGGCCAATGGACTGGCTCCTCGTCACTAGTCTAGGAACCTCTTAGGCTCTTAGGTTTTATTCCAGACCTGACAGAAAATGACGACAGAAGGCCTCTACTTGACACACACATCCAGCAACGCATTGCAGATTAGTATTGTTAAGTTTTGCATTAGAGTTTATGGGTGCTATATTTTCATTCAATATCAATATAGCTCTTGAAGACTGTTAGTCGGTTTGACTTATTTATAGTATAGGCCTATACTATATTGTATCTAAACAATGTAAGTATTTTACATTTACATTTAGAATTCAAATTTTACAATTCCCCAACTTGATCTTAGTCGAAGTACGGAGACATCATAACAAATGTGATTTTTACAAGCGTGATGAACAGGCAATAAAACTAACTCAGCTAAATTTGAAAACAACATTTTATAGGTCTGAAGATAATAAAATTGGCGCATGCCAGTAAAATATACATAGAAATAAATACTAATGAATTAAGTAGCTTCCTCCGAAATGCTTTACACAAGACGAATTTTGACTTCATAAAGCATAAAATCTGCTGTCAGACGTATAATTGATAGGCTATACAACGAAAGGAAAAGTGGGAAATAAACAAACCTGGTAGATAGCGCTGGATATTTCCTGTTTGGTTATTCCAGAGCGAAACGAAATAACATATATCAGGGTTAATTTGTAAGATCCTTGACATACACGCAAAGGATTTCGTGTTATTCTGAGCTGTAAAATTGTACAGGTTAGTTGTGAATTGTAGCGTGCTGTTCGAAACTGAATTATTAGGTGATATTAACATTGCAATCTTAAAAGAGTCGTTGACTACTAATTATACTGTAGCAACAATTTCGTTAATCAAGATGTACATACATCTTAATAAAGGTTCTTGGTAATTTTTCGGGACACGAAAGCAATTGGATTTGTACTGAATCCAAATAATAGGAAAAATATTATGAAAATCTGCAGCGCATATTGCAAGAAAAATATGTTGTAAATATATCTCTCTATCACACAATGTGTTTTTTTATTTAACCAATTTAAAGCAGGTCACACTATTACCTCAGCTTGACGAAGACAACGAATTCAGATCTCTGGTTGAAGGTTTCCTTCAGATGCCTCCCTCTAGTGTTAGTCTTTCCGCTAATTCTCATGTATAAATGGATCGCCTCAAAAATTGTATAAAAGCAGATATTAAGATTAATAGCATAATGCTTTATGTAAAAGTGATGATTTTTATCCAAATCTTAGGATTGTCATTCATTGAAAACAGGTAATCCACAAAAAAATTCTTTAGCGATTTGAAACTTAATGCCAATGACGATTTCACTCGATGAATGCCTTATTATCAGTGCATAAATTTAGTTCTGAAAGGGTTAATTTTCCGGATATATAGACATATATATATATATATATATATTTGGAAGCATCGTTTGATCCGGCTCAGAGGTCATAAGATTTGGATCGAGGATAACTCAGCCCATAAGTCCAATTAACTAAATAAAAAAAATATAGAAAAGGAATGATAATCAATAATATTTTACTTCCAACGATGTTGCATTTTACCAACAAAACGTTCGCAATGTTTCTAATTATTTCCATCGAGTACTACCGCCTTTCTTCGGAGAGGAATTAAATCGTGGTTACTTATTCCTATATTTACGGTAAACATATGGACCCAACCTTGGCTAGTCACTGGGCTTATTTGTTGACAGTGCCTTGCACAGGCTAAGGTCTTTCTGACCGACTTCTTAATTTTTCTTAGTGTCCAACATCCGGTCTTTAATGAGAACACTTTAAAAATTAATAAGGGCCAAGGAACAGAAGCACAAATCCTTACGATTTTACGTATATATATATTATTAGATGATTAAGTCCTATTACATGGGCAGGATATATAATTTTACCATTAAGTGAATTTTACCAATATGGGTAGCAGCAGAATTTTAAAACCGAAATGCAAATAATGACACAACATTATGATATAGAAATAGGAATGATCGAACGCTACAATTTAGCGCTAGAGTATGTTGTATAGTTGTATGCAATCTATACCATTACCGCAAGAGTACGTTGTATGCAGTCCATACCATGGCTCTACAGGACTGCATAAAACACAACAAGCAACCTTAATAAAAATAAAAATATATATTTCAACCGAATCGACTGTGCTTTCAGATGGCATAATGAGATTGACACTCCCCAGGTCAGGGGAACTTAGGGTGTAAATTTCAGACCTCTAGGTTTAAAGGTCTAGAAGGAGTAAGCGATCATACACACATCTCTGGACGCATTTAGAATAGTGTCGATAATAATGCAACGATTTAAGTTGTCTCCATAAGAAGGGTTCTGATTAGCTGGTTATTCCGAACATCCGACGTAGCTTTTGTACTATCTGATCTGATGAATCAGGGGTGAGCTCCGTCGAACATGGCCAGCACGATCCTGCAGGTGATAGGAGGCTGTGTAAAGACCACTACATACAAAAAGGAAGATATGAAAATAATAATAAAACACTGACCATACAAAAAGAAAAAAAAAAGAACCTTAACCAAAATTAAAAGTTAAATATTAACCCAGACGACTGTGCTATCTGTCTGAAATTTGAGATAGACAGTTCCCAGGTCGTGGAGAACTTATGTTGAAAATTTCAGTCCTCTTTATAAAAGGGTGTCGGCCGCGGTGGTCTTGAGTTAGCGTGCCCGCCTCTACATCCGAAGGTCGTGGAATCAAAACCGGCCGCGATAGATGGACGTAAAAATCTTGGGCACGAAGTCCTCCGGGAGGGACTTTAAGCTGGGAGGGGGCCATGTCGTAGATTTACGGTACGTAAAAGAACTCCAAGCCTAAGTTAGAGCCTCTGGACAAAATTTCTCGGCTCTTTCACGTCCACGTAATACATTAGTTTCCGGAGGGGGTTTGAGAGGCGATGAGCTTACCACCTGCCCCTCTGCCCTCTCTCGGAAAATAAGCGTAACAAAATTCACATGGGTAACAGAAACCTCCACTTGGGGGCCCTTCGCCCCAAAACAGGGAATATAGGAATCCAGACATACCAGACATATCAAAGGGTCTTGGAGGAGTAAACGTACATACTCATTTTAGGGTTAATTTAATATAGTACAAGTATAGACTATTTATATTCTAAATCCCTATTATACTCAAGGAAATAACAATGTAACAGAATGTATTGGTTTGTGTTTACAGATGACGAGCGGGTGACCCGGAGGATGTCGGGGGCCGAAGAGCGCGAGGCACGCTCTGTCGCATTGGAGAAGGCCTACGTTCATGAGGTATATGAGCAGATCTCGGGGACCCAGTTCCCTGCTGGTACCTCGGCAGACAGCCAACGGGGACGCGCCTGGCCTAAAGTCAAGCAATTCCTCTCAGAGCTCGAACCCGGCTCCCTCGTCTGTGACGTCGGTGAGTTCCAAACTTCTACTTTTCACTGAAATTAATTTATGATTGGATTAACATATTCAATGTATATATTCTTTAAATGTGACAGATTCACCATTTTAAATTTTGATAAAATGTTCGATGTAACAAAACTGCATAAACGTAGAATTGCACAGATGCACATGCCTCCTCGAATTTTCTAAGGTAGGGATGTCTGAACCGGGATGGGTTCGTGAGAATTAAGGAGTTCTTTGATAAAATAAGCAGTGATTCTTGTTAAAAAGACAATCAATAATCGGAATGCTGACCTCAAGCACAATATTTCCATCCACCAATAAAGTAGTAGACGGAGTATATGACTCAGCAACTGCGAGTTGTAGCTCCAAGGAGTCAGTGATTTACTTTATAAGGATATTTAAAGGATAAAGGATAACTAAGCAGTTGAAGCCAACCAGGTTTTCATTTCGTGTCTAAGATTAGTACCATGACTGGAAATTAAAATTGCAATAAAATTGTTTAATTTTAAAAATATGTGAGCATTAGATTTAATTTAAACAATAATTTATCAGTATAACTTAGGTGTGTTTTCAAAGAATATAAAAGTTTCTTACCGGTAAATATATTTTTTTGCTAGATCCATTTATTTACCGTACTGCTTATAATGAATTGACTTTCGTCTGCTTATTTTAACAATGAACAACGCGTTTTCTTTTTCTGAAAATATTTTACTGCCTTATCTAAGGTTTTAGATGCTTTATAGAGACAGTACGACACATACATTAATACCAACGTGCACATATTTTTAATGCTATAACTGATAATTACACGTTAATAATTACACATTAGTACAAAATAAATTTACTTTAATTTTTATTACTTTATTATGCATTTTTAATTTCGTAATTGTACCTACTTTTAATAGGAAGCATTTGATAAAAAGATATAACCAAGGGGAACAAATGAAGTTTATTAACTTTATATTATGTTTATGTTTCCTCTTCCAATGTTACGGAGAATCAAAGTTGATCGTTTCTCATGGGAAAGGATGTCTTTCTCAAAATTGCATGATGCGATCATTTAGATTCCACTCTACAGGACTCAAGATATAAAATTCTCGTCTTCATCAATCGCCATACCACAAGATTGAATTTTTTTTATCGGAGACGGCTAACCAGGATTTATTTCCTGGAAAAAAAGTGTTAATGCGCAAAAATGATGACAAAAACAAGCGATCGTAAACATAAAGTCAGAACATTGACAATTTCAAGTAAACAACTGCTCCGAGTTATGCAGAATCTTCATTAGATCTTGAGGCTCTTGACGATGCTGTGAAGTCGAAGGGCACAGATCGAATTCTCTTAACTTAAATAATAGTACAAATTAGGTTGAGCAAGACTATTTTCCTCCAGATATATTGTGATTCTCTCAAAACGACATCCTTTCTTCAAAATGTAAACAGTATTCAATGTAGTTTGTTCTTAACATGTTTTCTATACCTCTATTATTCGTTGCAGGATGTGGTAACGGCAAGTACCTAAGCGTCAATCCATCAGTGTTCAAGATCGGTGCCGATCGCTGTAGCAGCCTCACTGAAATAGCGCACGAAAAGGAACACGAGGTATGTATAACATTGTACGACGCTACTTTTGTTTCAGAAAAAAAAAAATGTTATTCAAAATGATTTTTCTTATCCACCCTTTCTGCATACTTTTTTCAGTTTAAAAAATCGATCTATAAATATTGAAGACCAGGTATTATACCAAACAGACCTAGCTCATGGTAAATTTAGTTTTTAAGTAAGAAAAGCTAGGTATTTCATAACAGAGACCGGACTGTACCGCTAATATTTGGAACAGTATTAGCGGAAAAAAAAGTTTTTCAGGTTTGTAGCAGTTTCACTCAATTAGACTAAAGATTGAAATGTTGAATCGTATATAGTCCCCCGCCGGGACAGATGTTAAAGACGATAACGAGTTTCGTTGTAAAGATATTTTCACTGGAAACAATAACATTTTAGAAATGTATGCAAATATTCATTGTAAAAATGACTTTTTTTAGCATTAAATTTCAATTATTGAAACTATGTTTTACAATCCTTCAAAAACACCGGAGTAGACATTAATATATAACCTACTCACAATATAAGTTGGCCGTTGTAGTATAAAGGTAGTTGCCCGCCTCTAGATCCAAAGGTCGCGGATCGATGGATTTTTCAGGACACAAAAATGCTGGGCAAGGAGTCCTCCGGGAATAACTCTAATCTGGGAGGCCCGTGTCGTACATTTACGGCACGTAAAAGAACTCCAAGCTTAAATCAGAGCTTCTGGACAAAATTTCTCGGCCCTTTCATGTCCAAGTAATACCTTAGTTTTCGAGTGTTAGTGAGGCGATGGGCTTACCATCTGTCCCTCTGCCCTCTCTCGGAAAATAAGCGTAACAAAATTAATCTGGGTATTGAAACCTCAAATTTAAGGCCCTAAGCCCAAAACATAGGGGTTACAGGAAAAAGTCAAATAAAGTCCCTCAAATGTAAAGATAAAATATTGAAATTAGATATCGATACATCAGGTTACGTATAAAAGCAGACGACTGAGATAAAAGCCTCATAACAAAATATCTCTAACATCTACACAGCCTTCACTCTTAAAACTTTCCTCTGACGTCTACATTTAATGTCTGCAATATCATAGCACACTGTGACTTTAACTGGGACAAATACAACTCCGATATTTCTCGGAAGTCATTTAAATTCAAGAATGAATTACATTACATCTCAGACTGTCAACAGCTGTCGCCCGAATATCTCAAGTGAAAGTGCAGAGCACACAAAATGGTAATATTACTGGTTATAAAAACCTTGAAATTACTAAATTTCTAGAAACGTCTCATCAAATATAGAAAATGACATTATTATAAAGTATTATAGCTTATAAACCTTGTACATTATTTATCGTCCAGACTTGCTTCTGACTACTAACCGAGGTTCCCGACCTTGGGAGTTTTCTTCGGTCAGAGATTATCTCATGGAATGGATCACCAATCAATTAGCTTTAATTCTCGAACTTTGTCCCTTCAATAAAGCAAGGCTTTAGCCTACCAACGGACTTACCTAGGCTAAATTTAAATTATTACTATCATTATTAGCATTGTTATTATTATTATTATTATTAACATTATTAATAATATTATTATTATTATTATTATGGTATTACTAGTGGAGTACGCCGTGGCGTAGTGGGTGAGGCACTGCGTTAAACAGGAAGGTCGTGGGTTCGATTCCCGATGAGGTCGGTTGAATTTTTCCATTGACCTCCTCTTTCTGGGGGAACTATGACCCTGGGGGTCGACCCAGCTTCTAACAGAAATGAATACCTGGAGTATTCCTGGTAAAAATCAGCCGGTGCATATGTCTGACAACCTTACTACCTTCCTGTGCTTCAACTTCCTGGAAACCTTACAGGTATCCGACTGAGATAATTATGTACGGATAATGCCCTTGTAATATGTTACCGAAAGTCTGCGCAAAATATCTCTGACCAGAATGCAACTGGAAAATTTGTTTTTAACCCTTTCAGAGCTGAATTTGAATATTTGCATAAAGAATGTTATTATCAAGTGAAATTATTAGAGGGCTCTAAGCTTAGAATCAAAGAGGACAATTTTTGTTCTTCCTCCTGTGTGGTTTTGGATTGTTCAATGAGACGATAGTGTTGTCTTCAAATGTCCAATAAAATGAAATAAAGATGAGAAGGTTGAGCTAAAGGTTATCTTATTGAAAGAGTTCAATGGTACCCAACAAACCGTACATAAACCAAAGTGTCCCAACCTTTTTTCTGGTGTACAACTTTTCGTCTTGTACTAATTATTTTCAGTACCGCAATAATATATCTAAAATTACGTGGCTATCAGGGAAAAATAATTATTTATGCAATATTGTTGTGAAACGTTACACGTCTGACAATATTTCAAACTTTTGAGCCGAATGAAGCAGCAAAGAGTACGCTATCTATTAGACTCTTTAGCTTGCATCGTTGAAACCAGTTTATTTGTATCAAGCTGATTTTGTCCAGAATGTACCGATTTTTTATTCTAATCTATCGATATGTTCTCTCCCGTCTTTCGAAATTGGTTTCTTGCAGGTTGGCAACAGTGCTTGCATGACTCCCTATCCTCGCGAGTAGCCTAATGTATTTTTATTTATTTTATTTTATTTATTTAACCTTGCGGAGTTAAGGCCATCCCATAAGATTTCCTTCATGGACTATTACGTTAGGTAAGACGGAAAGCGGTTGTATAGACTGTCCAGTTTAACGATTGAGTCCTGTTTTTGTGCCTGAAAATCTGGTCACTTTAAGATAAAATGCACTTTCATTCTCATCTGATGTGTAGGTACTCGTGTGCGACAACCTCTCGCTGCCCTTCAGGGACGAAAGTTTCGACGCCGTGCTCTCGGTGGCCGTGGTACATCATTTCGCGACCACCGAGCGCAGGGTTGGAGCTCTTCGGGAGCTAGCACGAGTTCTCCGCATCGGGGGCCGCCTTATCATCTCCGTCTGGGCCATGGAACAAAGGCATAGAAAGGTAAGAAATTCTATATGTACCTCTAGATTTCAAGATTGTATTACCCGTACATACTGTTTCATATTAAAATAATATTGCAAACAGATTTCTTTTTCGTGGAAAAATGGTCAAACCACTTCCAAGCTGATCACTGCCTAACAACAAGATCATTCGTGGAATGAATGCTTGTCTTCCACATCATGTGACGAAGTAAACAGGCTCTAGGATTACAGAAATGAGGAAGAATCATATCCAACAACAAAATCGGATTTAACAGTAAATCAATGATAATTTTGTGTGTGCACGAAATGCGTGTGAGCGTGTGTGTTTACGAGGGTGGAAATACAAGATTTTTTAAAAATGAGAATCATACATGGACCGAACTTTAAATCTAAGTATGCTGCCACAAGACTGGCCAAGATTCTTGGTTCGAAAATGAATTTTGGCTTGCACGGCTTTCCTGTTTTGTAAACATTACAGTTGGTCTATATTGAAATACAACTGGCAGTTTTTTCATGATTCTATTCGTTTATGAAAGATGTGCAGGACATAAATATCCGTTCGGATGTAAAATGTATCCTTTTGTCTACATGTAGAAAATCAAGACGCCCAATTTAGGCACCGGGAGATACGCCGCTGTTAAGTTGATTGAGATATTTCACTATAAGCCTTAGAATCAAGTGTTTCATCCCCGATGAGATCACTGGAGGGTTTTCAATTCGCCTAATCCTTCTGGTGGCACTACATACTATGACTAAGGCGTAGACTCAGCTCTTACACAGAAGAGTGCCATGCATGATCATGGGATTAGGCCTACAACATAAACTTCGTTTTGTCCAAATTGTCTTGAGTCCTAAACCTCAACTTCTAGGCTAAGAACTCCACAGCTACGGGAGTGTTTTACCATTTGTGAATGGGTTTTCTCGAAGGCAGGGTATAATTATATACTCTTTAAAATTATAAAGCTTAAAATATGAATATTTACCACAACTAAATAAGAAAACAAATTAAGTTTCGTAAAACTCTATACATTCATGTGTATGTTATAGAATTCGTTTACTTTTAATTTAACATCTTTTTCATTTATGGGTGAGGAGCATTTTTCATAAAATAATATCAAATTATATCCACCAATTAAAAAAAAAATAAAAGAAAGCAAAATTCATAGTTAAATTGAGAAACGGAAACGAAAAGGGGTGAGAATGCGGCAAAAGGGAGGGAGGGAGAGAGAGCAAGAGAGAGAGAGCAAGAGAGAGAGAGCAAGAGAGAGAGAGCAAGAGAGAGAGAGAGCAAGAGAGAGAGAGAGAGAGAGAGAGACTGGGAAGCTGGTCAGAGTTCTGCTTTACACCGTGAGCTCTACTGTGTAGTATACACTCACCTTTGATCTTTTGTGACCCGGAATTGTGCATTGAGACCAGTATCACTTTACTAGCATCAATCGTAATTCATTTATTGCCTTTTGCTTGCTTTGTAGCATCATCATCTTATTTTTGTAATGTGCTCCACATATTCATTCACGATATATACTTTTATTTTCAGACCGAATCTTCTTTGAGCATTTTTCTTTTTCTCATTTAAAAAATAAATTCTGAAATCGTTTGTTTGCTTTCGTTTCGAAATAATCTACACTCAGAACTTACTTTGAATGTATTTTACTGACACTCTTAAAAAATTGTTTAACTTATATCTCACTACAGCATTGACAGATTCCTTGGTCAATATTTTTGTATTTGGTGCAGATGGTTGCTTGCCCAACTCCCATGTTAGGGACACAGGCATTTTATAGGCTGATAATCATGGCGCCAAATTGAGGCAGGTAAGATTGCATGGCCCAAACAGGTGTAGGCTAAAAGCGGGAATATATGACAGGCAAAAGCACTATTGTGTAATACAAATGTAAATTTGGCAAAATAGCATTAGGACTAATTGCTTACGGACCAAATTATATGCTGTACATTTTCATATTCGTCAAACGTAATATTATATAATACATACGCATTCAGTGTTTTATGTACAGACTAGCTAAAGATATGTGTAATTTTGTTGTCAGTTACAAGTTACTTGATTAAGCTTTAAAAGTACAATCCAAGATATTTAACCATTATGTATCTTTCGACAGTAGGCCTATGTAACCTCTACGCACTACACACCACATAATACTGACAGCAGTGGCAGACTAATTCAACACGAAATGAATGAAAGACAGTCGATGCCAAGCCTTTCTTTGGGGTAGGCCTAGAGTATTTTCGTTAGGCGGTTACGTTGTGGCTACTTTGGCAGTTATGTTATCATTGGTGCTTTACAAAGTCCTAATGACGGAAATTGATTTCTCCGATATTCTACTCAATTCTAATAAAGGAGTACGGGTAATACAATCATGCGTAATATACAGTGCGAATCAAATAGGAAGCCCTGGACTTCTACCGCGCATTGCGCGTGACCTTTATGGGAATTGGGCGGCCGATCGTCGTGACAGTTTTTAGTTACCTCTGCTACTTCTATCTCCCGTCGAAGAATCAAGCAAGAGAATACTCAAAATAAAGGAATAATTTCAATATTTATTATACCTATTTTAAGGTAGATTTTAAAAATGCTGTCCCTCTTATCTGTACATAGTTGACAACTATGATGTTTAATATGATGTACCTCAGGGGTCCATTTGAACCCCTTTTTTAAAAATCATCGTTAATTATGTAATTTGCAATGCGACTGCTAAATTCTACTTTGTATGCAGGCGATTCTATTTTTATAGTACTTGATAATGTTTTTCCTCAGTTATAGTCTACTACTAACCAAGTATAAAGATACCGTTTCAAATAATCAGTCTGCAACTTCTTTAGCGTCCATTTAGATCACATCCCAAAATTTGAAGACAGATCTTGCATGTAGGAGATTTTTCGTATATTAAATAATAGCCCTATGATAAATCTGCACTCAAAAGTTACTCAATATTTATATCAGATCTACATTTCATATTTTGAGTTTTATAAAGAAAAATACTCCAATTTTATGGTTTTAGCCTCAATCTTAATTTGAATTTATTGTTGCAAAAGAAAGATACAACAATTTTAAATAATTTGCCTTCCTCATCTCCGTGTGGCCCTCTTTTTAAGAATGAAAAAGAAAAGACCGTTTATAATCTACGTATTCTTGAACTACTACTCTATGTTAAGAAACATTTCGGGAATTTTCAACTTTTAAGCAATTCGCATACATATAATACCAAAAATGCCAACAGTCTCACTGCCTCTTTTTTTAAACTTAACAAGATACAAACAGCGAGTTAAAAATTTCGAAGCTTGCATCTTTTTAATAAGCTTCCCAGTTCATACTGAAAATCTAAATTGCAAAAGTTTTAAAGAGAAGATTCAGACGTAATTAGTGATAAACCTTAAGATTCTTATCAAGAAAATGTTTTCAGGGGTATTTAACCAAGTAGGCTAAGTATTGTACAATATAGCTAATCTCATGTAACTTACCTAAGGACGGTGCTCGTTGTACAAATGTACTAAAAAGCTATTAACTATTAGCGACGTATAAATTTTATATGGACGGAACTTCGAACTTTTAAGTCCCCTTAACACCGATGTATAAGAAATCTCAACTTCATGAGCCGTTTAGGTAAGGAAGAAGGGATTTCTCAAGCACAGTATTAAGAGGACTTAAAGTTCAATGTTTCGTTCATATAAAATTTATAAGTCGTTATCAGATACAGATACAGGTCGGTTTTTCAAAGTCTTGTTTAAAATAGGTGAGTTAAAATGGCATTCTTCTATTCATTTGGGTATTCTCGTGCTTGAATCTTCGGCGGGAGATGGAAGTAGCGGAAGTAGTTAAAAACTGTAGCGGTGTCCGATTCCCGGCGAAGCTTCGCACTGTTCACGGTTGAAGTCCGGTGGCTTCGTGTTTGATTCGCACTGTATATTACGATTACATTTCCATTACTTGGTTGTACTTGGAAGGATGTTTGTTTTTGGAATGCAAACTGTTAAGAGGTGGTTTTCACACAGTGCTGTGCTGTTCCTACAGTTCGAGTCCCAGGACGTGCTGGTTCCGTGGCACCGGCCGCAGCACCTCAGCACACCCTCGCTCGAACTCACTTCCACTACCACCACCACTTCTGAAGAAGACGGACCTCCACCATACCATGCCTACACGCAAACATCCGACAGCGATTCCTGCAGATCCGCACGGTAAGTATTCTCCTTTATTTTGGTAATAAAACCGGAAAGTTACAAACGTGAAGTTTTCACTTTTCAAATTGTATTATATCCCACATAGATTTCTCTTTCTAACGATAATGGTACGTACTTCTTGCACTTATAGACGGTTTATTCTGTATTAACGTTTATACAAAACTCAATGGGTATACCATATTACGATGAAGCTCTCTGACAACTCTGAAGTTGTTTCCCGTAAGTTGTGTTTTATTCCTGTAAAATTTCCAAAGTTCTACTCGTCACAGTTTATTATGTTTTCATTATAAATTTATTGACACGATGTGCACATATTTCAATGCGGATTTTATAGAGTTTTTAATACAGAGTAGTTGCAGTTTGATAGGTCTGGGAAATTAAAAATAGAAAAAATGTAATAATTTTCATTTCATATAAAACAATTTTAATTCTTATCACGTTAATGTTTTTAAGAACCTGATGTTAGATATATAAAAACATTTTCCGCACATGTACCTTATTTTTGGAATCTTTATAAAAACGATTAAATACGCTTTAGAAGATAATCAGAAAGCTGCAGTAGAATACAAAAAAGGGGAAAAAGAGATTACGGGCAAGGCAGAAAAAAGGGATAAAGGCCCTAAAAATGGGGAAAGATTCTAGAAAACTGTCGCTACTATTAACTAGAGGCGTTTCACAATGCGGCTTATTTCACAAGAGCTGTAATTTGCTCTATGAAAAAATGTGCGCACCTAAAAATCTTGACCCTAATTATTCTTTATTCCGAAATCATACAGAAAGCACGCGAAAGTCATTTGGTGAAGATATAGACTATTTTTTAAGTTTGTGAACGGCTTGGGGAAGAGACATGCAACGCCAGACCCTGTAATTATATTTGTATTTCAAAATAGTAGACATTAGATCAGCGCACAACAAAAGAAATGTTATAAAGAATGTACCATAACATATTTAGTCTACGTCACAGGATTAAGATTGAACCTGCAGACTATATCCGAAAAAAGAGATACAGAAAAGCAGAGTTCAGGAACAGATGCACAGCGGTAAGTAGAATGCTGTGTTTAACCTATATCCTCCGGGCATACAGGAATCGTTCCAATAGCAACACAAAGATAATGGATTTCAAGCCCTGGGGGATTTATTGGAATTATTTACGAAATTTAAAGTGGAATTTTAGAATAGCCACGAGGTTGTATTGGGGGAAAAAAACTACAAAACCCCAGAATCTCTACAGTTATTCACAACTGAAGAAGTTTTTAAGAAATCAGAATAAACCAATTTTACGAACTTATGAGCTGACGGGCATTTCCAAATTAACAGGAATATATCATCCATTCTGACGATAAATTATAGGCGTAACTAACAAAGCCTACATACGGTAGATGTCTAAAGGTAGGGCATTATAGGGATTGAGAATTAGTTTTAATGCGCATGAACAATACACTGACAGTAACTACATGGTCCCCTATTTTTTATAATCAACAGATGAATCGATATGAATTATGGATAACATCGATTAAGAGTAACAGATAGACTGGAAACGCAATAACCTCTAAAAGGGTCACTGGAAAACATTCGTGGCAATCTAGCTCTACCGGTTACTTCCACAAATTTTTGTATCTACCGTAATGAAAGGACGAGTCCACGCAAGGCGTTAAAGAAATGAAGGGGCTGTAGTCTCTTTCTATTCAAACAGGTATTAAAAGAAGCTCAAAGGAACCAAGTTAAGCTTAAGTTTTGTTAAAAAGAACACTCATAAAAAATATAAATCCCACGCGCTTGGTATTGAAGCGTGGTACAGTATTTTCTTAATAAGAGTGCGCCTGGAAGGGAACGATTAGACAACACGCAGCACTTTGATGTTAAAGAAGTTGCCGCACATGCCACAGTTACGATTAAGGAAACAAACTAGGATATGACTAACAGATGTATACTATATGTGACGTTGCATTTATGTATGTGCGTTTGTTGTGAAAAATATATGTGAGTCTTCAGATGAGTGCGAGACCTTTAAATGATGAATGTACGAGTATGGATTACTCTGAGAATGTGTGAATTTGTGTTCATGTGTGGGTCTATGAGAGTTTTTGCCCAGTTTTCTTTAAGTTACCACAAACGCTAACTCAAGTGACTGATTCTCAACTATATCTTATAAGGTGACACAAGCTTTGAAAACCAGAGTGTGGCTTTAAGGCAAGGCGTAAATACCGGGGGAAAAACAGAAGAAAATCTGTTTATTATGTTCAATGTTGCGTTGGCGAAATGGGATACGTACAATGATAACAATGGATGTGCTTCCTCAGCAGACCTTCGGAAAATAAAAAAATTAGGGCGAAATCCAAAAACAGGTGGTCCCTTAAGCTCCGCCGATATTCACATTTGCACGGACTGTGTGATGTATTTTGTTTCTTAGCGAAGAAGGATGACCAACTGTCCTTGTATATTGTTACAAGTACCTTGTACCCACTGTCCGTGTATATTGTTACAAGTGCCTTGTACCCACTGACCTTGTATAATGTCGCAAGTGCCTTGTACTTACCTCATTATATTTCCCGCGAGGTTTGTCAGCCTGTCACCAGTCGTCTAGCGATATGACGTCACACCTCCAACGTCCAATCACGAGTTTCTACATAATACGAGGACAGAATAATTCGCTAGATCGTGGTATAAAAGAAAGTGCACCATTTTTGGTGGGTTGGGCGGGATACCACTATCCCAAGGTGCGCCCTGTTTTTGGATTTTCCCAAAACTAGCAGTAAAACATAAACCTCAACTTACTATAACGTAACCACAATGAATTATAAAATATATTTTTTTCTATTTGAAGGTTTACAGGTGACATAAATCATTATTCTTTTGTAATTATTGTTAGTATATTATACAATGAATCTCCTACCCTTTGTAGATCCATTTTCTCAAAAAGGAAAGAACAGAGTCAGCATTCCCAGTGAGTTAAAGATTAATAAATCCAGTCTTGAATTCGCCAGGATATTTCTTCTTCTGTTAAGGCGATTCAATATCTCATCCGCCAATAAACCATCGTGAAGACCTCCAAATACGGTGATCTGAAGCAGGTTCTCTACTTTCTCTCTTTTATTTACCGTACCTTATCAAATTACGCTGGAAAAATCTCTGTCGCGACACAAGACGTTATTCAATTTCCATTATCGGTCACATCACAAAAGTATACCGTATCAGTAAATAGGCTATCGCAAAAGTCTCTATGGTGTGAATAGCCTATATATATTTAGGCTATTTAGCCTATATATTTAGGCTATGTTTGTATTTGTAGTTACTGGGTGAATGATTGACCTATGTAATGATGTATGTGAAGTGAGAATCTCTGAGTGGGCATGAGTGTAAGTGAGTGTTTGAGTGTATATATCAGAGGGTCATCTTTGATGTATTTATTGTTTGATGATAAATAAACACATTCTGAGGGAAAAAAAATGTGTGACCCACATGTTGCATATATGGGTGTGTGTGTGTATATATATATATATATTGTGGGAAAGACAATGCATGAGTGCATGATGTGGTGACAAGAGTATGAGTGTATGTGAATTTATTGCCGGTACCTTGTGGGTGTGCGGGTTCGATCCCCGATGAGGTGGTTGGAGTTTTTCAATTGGTCTAATCCTTCTGGTTGCACGATGGCCCTGGGGTCGACTCAGCCTCTAACAGAAATGAGTACCAGGAGCAATCCTGGGGGTAAAGGTGGCCGGTGAGTAAGGCTGACAACCTTACCACCTTCATGTGCCGATGCCTAAAAATCTGAGAGCCTCAACCTCCTGGAACCCTCTGGGCCTTTACTTTAATTACTTTGTGGGTGTGGGTGTTGTTGTGTGAATATATTAGTCTACCTCTGAGTGTGTTTACATGTCCGTAAGAGTGTATGTGATTGTGTGCGTTGTATTAGCATTAGTGTATGGGCTTGTACGTGAGTGTGTGACTTGTGTGTATGAGTATACGACTGTGTGTGGGCGACCTAATGGTACGTGTGGGTTTGTGAATATGTTTGTGTGTGGATACAAGTGTAATTATATGAGTGTGTATTGCCTCTGTATATATATATATGAGAGAGAGAGAGAGAGAGTGGGTGTGTTTGTGTTCGTAGAATAATTCCGATTGGTAGTCAAAATGATCCAATTTAAATTGTTGGGACAGTCTTGTATGAAAATAAAGCACAAAAATTAAATTAAAAACTTCTAAAGTAATGCAATTTATTTTATTTAACATAACTATTTTTCAACGAAGACTTTTTGTTACAAATTTTTATGTAGTCCCTGATAAGTTCCTTCCAGCGCACAGGTGTCTTTGAATAGGATAGTTCGCAAACAAGAATTCATACGAAAATCAAATTCTGGATTTGAGTCATTGCCTTTTTTAAGGATAGGCCTACGATTCTGTTTCTACTTGGCTTTCTGTTACTCTTATAGTTAATTTAACTGAAAATATCTTATTTTGACTTTGAATAATTACAGTCAACATAAATCCTTGACGTACGAATTTGTTTTCATTTTTTTTTTCGTTCACGTTTTCTTGAGAGGAAATTGAGAAAATTAGTTTGCCAAAGTAATCTCCCTTCTCTTAAAGCTGAAATGAGGAATATGAGTCATAATTGGTTTTTAACATGTTCACTTATTTCAGATGCACTATTATAAACTAATCTACAAAAAGAGGTTATATTATAAACATAGTTAAATAAAATCAAAATATGAAATGTGTTGTCAATATGAGGATAATTTTTTGATTGGGTTTCAGCGAATTCTGGGTAGACGAATTCTGTCCGAGGACATGTGTTGACAATCTAGTTCCAAGGTTCCTCTGTCACTTTTATCTAAGAGTAAAATATATCTTGCAGACCTGGAGTGGGCCAGAGGAAGAGGGGCCGCAGCAGACATAAGGGGCGGTCCATCGACCCGGCGCGGCCTTGTAGCAGTTCACAGAGCAGCTCTAGTTTGTCCAGTCCCAACGAAACTTGCTACAGTTTCGTAAGAAGAGCTTTACAGGTAAAGTATTCACACTCGAATTGCTCATCTTTCAATGCAACGCTTTTCCTAAAGTAAGAGAGTTATATAAACTAGATATTAAAAGCCTAAAAACAGAAAGTTGTCTGTATCCTCTGGGAATGAATATTAAAAATGGGATAAAAGAAGCACTTTTAACGGTACATGGTATTAATTAAAAGGAGAAAATTATGCCACTGAAAGATATAAAACTATATCACTCCAGGGTTACCAACTATGGTTTCATTCACATGAAAATACACTTTTAGTTTAAAATATTTGTACATGATTATTATTAAACAGACTCAGTTTGCTAAAAATTGATGTTAAAAATCATTGCGTCTTTTTAAAGTTTAAATTTCATACGGCGATCTAAAAAATAATCACTTAGTGGCTGAAAAGCGTTGTACACTCCACCCATACGTTGGCAGACATGCAGGGCAGGACAGCTGGAAAGCTCCCAAAATGGCTACACGGTACGCAATAAAAGTATTACTTCATAATATTAACGGCTGTCTAAAAAACAGTGCATGATACATGGTAAAATGATTTTATTTTACTCGTAGGATTGCTACAATCGTTATGGGCTCGTTTCGCAAACATACCTATTCGTAAAAATAAAATCTCGTTTTTACTACTTGTTTCATAAATAACTAGTATACCAAGCATTAACCAGGTACAATTTGAAGAGTAAATTCTGAACATGTTACGATTAATTAGAAAGATAGCTCTGTGACTTCAAGAGTAATAATAGTACTGATGTTCAGCAAGCTACAGAGATATAGGCCTGCGTCAATATATTTGGCAAATGGATAGTGTGGTATATTTGATTTTAGCTCATTTGCACTGCCTTGCTTTATATAAGAGGTGGATATTATAACAAACTACATCGGTATTAACAATTTGCCATTATTATCAGCAGTCAAAACACACAGAATATTAAGGGATGAGGTGGACTACTGATATTCCTTTTGTATTTTGAACTCATTGTCAGAAAGTGCATTGGCTTCAGAAGAGCACTGAATCAGTACTGTTTGATCGACAGTATATTTTACCCTATTATTCGTCCGTGTTAATTTAGCCACACCAATTTTATATCATTAAAGAGTGAGAAACCCTGCCACCACATAAGCCCTTGGTAACGAACTATGTTATTACTTATGTTACAAAATGTTAGCTCTCGAGAATAAAATTACAACTATTACGATATAATAATGCGTTAATATTACCAAATGTTGTTTAATAAATAATATGCATTAACATTATAAGTATGTAGAATATTACGTTTAAATTATCCACTATGTGGTTGAGAGTTTGCAGAAAAAACTTTAGTGAGTTTCTCAGCAGAAAGTGCGAAGGATAAGGATATACTGGATAATGGAAACCTTACTTTGTAGATACGTTTACTATTAATGAACATGCCCATTATTTTGTAAACAGCGTTATGTAATATTGCTGTAGGCCAATATTAATAATATAATGATCATAATTTTCTTTTGTATTAACAGTTAATGTAAAGTGGTGTTTTTACCTTTAATTAGTAAGATTAAATAATAATAATAATAATAATACAACATTGCTATTAAGAAATTAAACTAAAAATAATTGAGCCAATGGTAGAATATGATGCACGTAATATACATTACTTTTTTTATTAGTTGCTTAATTCGCTAATAAAATATGTGAATATTTAGCTTTATATTAATAATATAATGATCATAATTTTAACCTTTTATACTAGTTAATGTAAAGTGGTGTTTTTAGCTTTAGTTAGTAAGATTAAATAATAATAATAATAATAATAATAAAATAATAAATTGCTCTTAAGAAATCAAACTGAAAAATAACTGAGCCAATGGTGGAAAATGAATCACGTAATATACATTACTTTTTTATTAATTGCTTAATTCGCTAATAAAATATGTGAATAATTTAATCTATTGATTTCTATACCATTCCATCCTGTACAATATCGTATGAACATTACGCGGACATTGATAAGACTCATAGCAAGGGTTTCAAACCTCTTATAAAGGTGCAGGTGGAGAATGGTTTCATATTTCACACACAGAAGAGTATAAGCACTCCGGCCACCTGTGTTCTCCGTGACGTCACAACCCCTGCATTGCTAACGAATAGAATTAACACAAGAAGAGGTTAGTTAGCGAACTGAAATCAAGCCACAAAGTTAGCAGCGACCTCGAGGCAGATGAGCTAGGCCATGCGAAATAATAAATGCTAGAACGATCGATGGCCTAATTTTATTATATTTTTAGCTTTAGTTTGAATCTCCGAGGAGAATCCGTTAATATCGTTCCGTTATATTCCATTATGGACTTTATCGAAGTTCGGATCCCATGAGTTGTACCCACGGCGTACACTCGCGCATACTCTCTATCGAGATTTTAAGGAATTTAAACTCCACAGCAGGTTCAACTACACAGGGCAGAGGTTGGATCACGAAAAGTGCCAGTGGCTCAATGTTGTAGATACTAGGAAGTATAGGGAGAGATGCCGAGATGACTATACACATACTCTAAGACCTGTATATGGTATAATATTATAGGATAAAAATTCCTCTGACATTGGGACTTGAACCCAGGACCTTTGGCTATCCGTGTCAATGCTCTTATCAACTGAGCTACGCTAGAGTTCAATTCACAGCGCCAGATAGAACCTCTCTCCTATGACTGATTGCCCTTAATGGTCTACCTCACTGACAGACAAGTTATATCATATGCAGTACTGGAATTGAACTCTGGGATAGCTCAGTTGGTAAGAGCATTGGCACGGATAGCCAAAGGTCCTGGGTTCAAGTTCCATTGTCAGAGGAATTTTTCTCCTATAATATTATCATGTCATGTCCAACAGAGACAATTATCTGTGGCACATGAATGCATATGCATAGGCTATATTATCTATTCTGTATATGGTATGCCTAGCGGTTTTTAACGGAAATGAAGAGTGATTGGGAACGACGAAAAAAAGAAAAGGGAGGTGTGGAAGGACACGGAGATAAAAATTCCAACTCAGCATTTACCTTGGCGACTAAGGAAAACAACGAAAACTTCAGTCAGGCTATCGGGCCACGGGAGTTTAACTACCCAGATTTACTTTCTAGCAACAAAAAACCTGTGTAAGGCACTACTTTTAGACTAAACATGGATTCTGCATATTTTTTACTTAATAGTCCATTATATAGTAGGCGGAATTCAACAGGAATTTTATTTACCTGCCTCCCTCTTTGGTCATGAAATTCTCATTATTACGCATGTAACATTTTCTATGATTACCTAACAAACAGACAAGATAGCTGAAAATGTCACTGAACGACTATATACGCCTAACCTAAAATGGGCACTTTTAACGTTAAGTAATATACACATGTGCAGCCTTAATAGTACATTATGTAACGAGCCTATAATGGCATTTATTAAGACATAAGAATTTTTATGAAACGAGCAAAGCGAGTTAAATAACTTCATGCGAGTATCAAATAATTACCATTACTGGCAAGTTACATACGATTGTTTTTGTTCCACCACAAAATTATATGTTTAAGTTTTGATATTTTAGATTCACTCAGACAAACGGAGACTGTTTTCCCCTCGCAATTAGCTGTTCTCGTAGTTCTCGTCTTCCGCGACAGATGGCAACTGTTAGCGTCCGGTCAAGTCGAAGCTTCTTCTTGGTCGTATTCTTGTAATCTACGGATTCTGACAACACGTAAATTCAATTTAGTATAATATCAAAATTAATATGAAGAGAATTTATTTTATTTTAAAAATAATTTGCTTATTACGCACTTTTATTTGTTACTCTCAGGGTTTCAAGACTTCAAGATCGTTCCGTGTTCGAGAATCTATACCACACCAATGTTATAATGAATATTTGTATTGTGATGGATATCATTATGATACTGTTATGTCACCTGTAATAGCGTATTATAATATGGTGGAATAAAAAGTTGTATTTATATTTCCGAACAAAATGGCTACTGACAGTTTTTCGCTCGTACAATTAGCGTCTCTGATTAAGTCACTTACACACTGGCCGTAACAAGCCTTTGGCATCTGTTCACTGTAATGAATTTATCGGTAAACCCATATATGAAATTAACGCAGCAAAGCAAGATTATTACTATATTGAAATAGACTCAATTGCAGGCATCGATAGCAATTACTATTTCCATTTTTAATCCAATAACGGCACCATGCAGCCTTATAAAATGGTCAGATGTCATGATATATCGAGGACTGTTAAATCCCAATTGTCTATGTCTCTGCAAGATGTCATCGTCACTGTTTATGTATATATATAACTGACGCAAATGTATGCAAATAATATGTTTATAGTCCGTAGGATATATTCCACATACTTTCTTTCTTGAAATTTAGCACATAGAGAGGACTTTTGATGGTACTGTACTTTAAAGATCCTGTATTTGCCAACCTAAAACCTCCAAATAGTTAACGGGAGTGGGCCAAGCCCCCTCCTCGGAGCGATGCGTCTAATGTTCATCATGCTCAAGTAGAAGAGGAGGGCTGTCCAACAAAGAAGGTAAAAGAGAAAAACGAAAGAAAGAAAATAACTGAAATCGAAGCGGGATAAAAGTTACGAAACTGTAAAATAAAAGAATAAATAACCCTTCTCGTTTATCATAGCCAATACTTTCTGTAAAAGGAATGTATAAAGGAAACAAGAAACCGAAAATTTCACTGGTCATGACGATAATGATGATGATGATGATAATAATATATTTAAGTTATTACATAAGGGATAAATACAATGCATAAAGAATATAGGCTAATAACTTACTATTAAAAAGAGAAAACTATTGATTAATCATATAACAATTTTAGGAACAATAAAAATAAATTAGTTTGACAGTAAAATATATCACATAAAAATATAACGATCTAATTATCTCTTTAACAAAGAAACTTAATCACAGAAGGCAAAATAGGTTTTATGGTTATTTTAAGATTATCTATTGTTTCCTTGAATTTGCATAGTTATACTACTTCCACCCTGTATGGTTATTCAGTAATTTGTTATTGATTAATATTACAAGGATAATGATAATTTTTTTATGAAATGATTAGGTCTAGTTTAAAAGATTCTTATAATGTCCCTGATGCAGGGTTGGCTATGTTCTATTGAAGTACTGTTTTTGTTAACAGAAACTTGCTGGAGGAAAACGAGGGGGTTCCGGACATCGGCCATGGTTCCTTGACTCCTGGAGCTCCTGCACCAAAGAACCTCCTCCCCCTCATCGCTATGACCCCGAAGGTTGCGAGGATGGAGATGGGGATGGAGAAGACATTCAAGATCTGCCGATAGAGCTCCGCCGCCTAGAAGAAGACCAGCATGAGCCACCTCAGCGCAGACAGACTTTCGCATGTGCGAGAAGAGCCACCCCACACGAGGCAATCCTCAACCACAAGTCCAAAAGTCTTTCAGATATTTTAACAGTGGGCCAACGAGCCATGGTGCGCTCCCGCTCGAGCGTGCCCAGTTTGGGGATGAACACCGACTATGCAGCGACTAGCACCCCTGTCACAACAGCGCCTACTACTAGCACCAAACCGAAATTAGTTAAGCAGAAGAAATCACTATGTGAGGAGGAGATGGAAGAAGAGGAAGGGGATGAGCCCAGCGACATGAGGGACTTGGTGAAAGCATTGCCAGAATTCAAAGTCTCTGGACATGGAGGAGCAAGACGCTATGGTAATGTGTTCAAACAGAGCTCTATGAACGAGGAACTCATGTCGACGGAAAGACTGAGGGAGAAGGAACGCGTCAGACAGAATATCCAGAAACAGGCATCTCTCAACGAAGAACTCATCTACAGGAGGCATCGTACCCTAGACTCATTAAGAGATACTTTCTTCTCCACGTCCACAGCCAAAAGGTTTCAGCTGCTCAAAAACGGCCTCACTAGTAAGCTTAAAAGTTCCACGACAGGCATCGAAAAAGTAGCAGGCACGTCCTTCAAGAATGGCTTCGTGAGGATACTCCAAGGTTGGAAAGGAGAAGCTCCTAACACAAGGCCACCTCCCATGCCTACGCAAAATGAGGCAGTTCCCCCTTGCACCCCTCCACCGGGTAGTAAGTCAACTTCCAACAACTTCTCCGGTATTGGTGATGACAATAACAAAAGGGAACTAGCGAGATCAGGCAGTGAACGACGTCATTCAAGAGAGGACGGTTCAGACTCATCTAAAGACAGTAGTCTTCAGAGTGATACTAGTGTTGATTCTGAGGATAGCTTTGCCTCAGTTATATTTGTGCCAAAACCTGATCTTCAGCAACCAGATCCTTCGACACCAGCGAGTATATCTACTGGCCTACCAACTTCACCTGCACCAAATCAAATGTCCCCTCCAAAATCTCCACAGCCCACATCCCCCAAAGTTAAGACACAGCCTACCTCTCCTAAAGTGAAACAACCGATTTCACCTCAGTTGAAACTTTCTCCTCCTTCATTGGGTCCAGTGCCTATAGTAAGAACACCTCTTATCGAGGAAACATCTTTAGAAGAGGAGGAGGAAAAGGTGGCAGTGGAGGAAAAGGTAGCAGTGGACGAAAAGACAGCACCTGAAGAACATGAAGTGAGCACTGAGGAAGTGGAGTCTACAATAACAGAGTCAAAGACTAGTGAAAGGCTTCGACAAATACAAGAACTGCTGAGATCCAGAGCAGTTCCCGTAACAGGGAGAATATCAGGTAAGTCCCAGGTGTTACGAATTTTTACATTCATCTGCAGGAACTTTATATTATGGCAAAATAAGCAATTAAATTGTTAAGCTTGAACCATTTGTTAATCTGAGAAGAAATTGAAGATATTAAGGATGCGTCAGGTGAGTTGGTAACGACTCTGAAGTACTACAGCCAATAAAAGGGTTTGTGGGGGTATGTGCGTACAGGAAATTTAATGACCATGTTTTCTTCCAGGCGTTGGGAAACTAGCAATTAATTTTTATGAAATATCAAAATCAGATACCACAAGATATCGAATTGAAGAACTTACACGTTGGTTTTATTATCGTCTTATTGGTTTAAGCTTGTTCAAAACTGTGTTTTATTTACCTGAGGAAGAGATATCTGTTACCGGTATGCCCTTTTTCGTAAATTCAACCCTCATTTATTTTAATCAGTAGCATACCAACAGTGAATGGAGCCTGGGGCGGAAATCAAAATGATGGCCTACCCACTGGTCATAATTTATACCATTCACATAGACTACATAAAAATACAATAATAAGCTGCCTAATTCATTAAACTTATATAGACCCAAATAAGCTATCTTAGTAATGGATTAATTTGTTCTTTTCATTCGATTTCACATCTTTATTATGCATTAAGTAACTTTACGTTTTTACCACAAGTTTGTTGAGGTGAATAAACTATTTTCTGAACAAACAAAAAGCCAAATAGTGTACTTATAAGATTGGTTAAAAAGAACAACATTTCTACAACAATCTTTAAAATTGCAATTGTGCACAAAATGTCTACAAAAATCTTTAAAATTGCAATTTCGTGCAAAACAATGCACCAACAGATGTGCTTAATATAGCTCCTCTTGTTGTGAAATAAATTTATATTTAAGTGAACAATCTACAGGACCAATGAGAGGGGGCCGGCCGACCAAGTTTTATTTTTACCGTCTAAATTTACTCTAAAATAAAATCGATTGTAAGTCAATAAGCAGCCTAAGTTATGTTTTATGTGTTTATTTTGTCTGCATAGTCCTGTCGTATAACGGTGACAAGGAATTAATCAGTTGATCTGAAACGGATTATTCTTGAAGAAAAATTGCTATTTTTTAAAAGTAGAAGCAGAAATTATTTGGGGCTCAACAATAGGCCCCATTAACGTTCGGAATTTTAAAACAATAATTTTCAAAAGATTAATTTTGGTAGATACAGATTAAATTGGTACATATAGATAAAACTGTTCCTAATGAGAACATTTAACGTATTTTTCCGTTTCATGCTCCTTGCTTCCGAATATATGAATCTTACAGAACCTAAAAATGGCTAAAACGGACTGAAGGGCCTAAAAGGTGCTAAGGAAGACTTTTCCTGAAAACTAGGAGCTAAAGAGGACTTTTGCTGAAAAACTAGAGGCTATAGAGGACATTTGCAGAAAAGCACAATTTTTTATAAATTTTCCAATTAATGCAAAGGAAAATAAATATGTGGATTCTGCATTTTAAGAAAATACACAACAAAAATAAATTTATATAACGCACTGAAATTAACAATGTATATGTCGCTTGTCTTTGTAACTCGAAAATGTGCCGCCTCGCCTTCGCAGGAAATGAAACTTCAGCCATCTGCAATACTTTGAAATCGGCAACTAATCCATTTCAACTTTCAAATAACAAGTTGCAGACAGACGTCAAAGAAGTGTATTAAAGGAACAAATTTGTGACATTCCAGTATTTTTGTAGGTCGGAGGTAAAGTTTCATGGTGTATTGACCCTTATTG
Source organism: Ectobius pallidus (assembly GCA_964059195.1). Classification (NCBI taxonomy): domain Eukaryota; kingdom Metazoa; phylum Arthropoda; class Insecta; order Blattodea; family Ectobiidae; genus Ectobius; species Ectobius pallidus. Next base: position 104,669,674 of record CAXKWD010000008.1, read on the forward strand.
TGCTTAAGATAGTTTGATATGCCTAAACAGCAATCTTAAAAAATAGGACTTTTCCGGCAGTGGATTAAGGAAAACCTCAAGTTCACAACTGATGATCGAGTAAATTTCTGCCAAGCCTTTCAAAAACAAGTAAACATAGCTATCTTTCATTTTATCAACCAGACTTCTTCCTTCGGATTTTGAAATCGAAATTTAAAATACTTGGTTTAAATATGCGGTTTAAATGAAGTTGACATTTTTCATGAACACACTTTTTTTTAATTACTGCCATTTTCTTAGCGTTCGTTTGTTGGATTGCAGACTTTTCATTAAAATACAATAAAAAGAAAGAATAACTGTATAATTAAAGGGTAAATATCTCAATTGTTTATGCTATTTTTCGAGTGCCTATACAAGGAATACTTGTTTATTTTCTAAAAAAAAAAAAACTAGAATAACTGTGTCAAAATACCTTAGTAATACAATTTTCGGTGTTAATATCAGTGTTTTATTAAGGTGGCTAAAATAGTTTGTTTAAAACCTAAAACGGGCCATTCCACGAACATAAAAGGCTAAAATACCTTTTTATAAAAGCCTAAAAATCTGGGCCCTATATTACCATAATAGACACTTAATTGGGCTTTACTCCGGCATCAGTCAACAGATTTGATCCAAAATCAATAGGCTTCTTCCCACGGGCGTTATAAATGCGTATACCAAGTTTTATGAAAATCCGATAAAGCGTGTTTGAGTTATCGCGCTTACAGACACACGGACATATATCTTCCCGTCTACCACACAATCTCATAAGTCATGAAGTACCGGTACCATTCTGGCACTTAATAGGTATGTAGGCTAATATCATTACATAATCTTTTTGTTGCATACATTATAAAGGGCGATGTTGGGTTTCAGTGGTGAATTTAATATTTGACGGAGGCCCAGGAAAATGTTTCCCTGGGGCCCTTGCTTTCTCTCCACGGCCCTGGCAATGTATTGACTTTACTAGAAACAAATGCAAATGCATTGAAACTAGCTCTGATTATTACAGTGGGCCTACGGTACTTCTGATGTGGTTGTTTATAACACAATTTTCATCTAATTAATTGTTAAACAATGAATAATAGACAACTATTCATTCACTCAAACTAATATTCGTCACTGGTTTGGTAAGAATAAATAAAAAAATTTGGGGCATATGTTCCTCCCCCACCTTGGTATGCCACTGATTTTAATTCTTAATATGACACCAACTGATATGTACCATCGTTTTACACGGCAAGTGAAAATATAAATCCTGTATAAATCATCTTTTTTAATCCTAAAGCCCTTTCTCTGTGAATGAACAACTGGAGTGAGAATACAAGGATTCTGCAAGCACAATTGTGAAGCCCAAATTAAAAGAAAGACAATTAGTTTTGTCAGTTCTAACCTATCCTGTAACATTTAATTGTCTCTATAATTTACGTTTTTCTGTGCTAGCTTTTAACACGTATGTGCGATAAAGTTTGTGCAGCATATTTTCCCCCTTTTATTTTTAAATGAAATATAAACAGTGCTTTTCCTCATGTTTTGAAGGCTAAGTGAGCAAAATTTAATTGAGATCTGAATAAAACTGTAGATTTACATAAGCAAATACAACTATTCTATATATATATATATATATAGATGTTGTGGAAGTGCCTGCAACTATACCCTAGGTACACCCTAGAATTCTGATGTTCCGGATAATGCCACAGCACATTCTGTGGCTGTCACCAAAAATATTTCAAGGAAGAAAGACCAAAAATATTTCAAGGGAGAAAGACATAGTAGGTAATAGAGTGGCCATCGCTCATCCCAGACCTAAACTCAATCGAACACTTATAGGATCTTTTAGACAAGAAAATCAGAAACCATCTAGAGCTCTACAAACCCTACAGAAACTTGTAAGTGATCTACAGGAGGAATCGGACAATATTCTTCAAGTAGGAATACAGAATCTTACAGTATGCCATGAAGGTACCAAGCTGAGGAAAATTTTTGGGTGCTTTAAATCGCAAGTGTAAATTTGATATATATTCAATATGTATTGATATGTATCAAGCTTACCAGACCTATGCATTGCATTTCTTTTATTTCTCACACTTCTTTTTACTGTAAATACTGCTGAAAGATACTTTTAAAGATGAAATTAATGAAGAACTATTTAAGAAGTGACTTATCATGAGAAAACAAAGGCTTAGTGCACCTACTTTGTTAAGCATTGACTTTGAGAAGGCAAGAGAACTTGATGATATATATGCATTCACAAATCACATTACTTGGTTGTGTATTACATAAGAATATTAAAGTGTCCGAGGAATTTTTCTCCTATATGTTTTCAAGGGAACTTGAGTTACATTCAATAATTGAATTATTTGCCTATAAGCAGGCCAGAATGCAAAAGAGTTTGTTCAGAATGACTTGATATGAAAATATGTATAAAACAGTAACAAAAGTTATGAGGCATTCCTGTTGGCAATTTTTATGAAAAATAATATCAGTCAATTAATTTTAATTTTCTTGAGTTGTAAGTCTTGGTAATGAGTTAAAGAAAATATGTAATTACAGTGGTTGGCAGGATAAAAAAAATAAATACCAGTACATAATTATTAGCTTTTTAAAAAACCCACTCTCAGGAACGTGTATTGAATAAGAATATTTTTTCTCTGTGTGCATTAAAAAAGCAATTGAGGAAATAATTTTGCTGGAGAGACCAGCTGCAATTATGCCTACATATGTAATAATTATAATTGGGTACATTATTCCTACATAATGTCCTATGTCCTACATAATGTCCTATGTCCTACATCATGTAATTACTTTTTATACCTGGGATCTAGGGGTACTAGTTCGATTTTTTGTAAAATTACATCTTCAAATTTCATTGTAACGTTTTTTTAATTACAAAGTAGTTTTTTAAAAACATGTCACATTTTTTACTGTTCCAAAATAATAACATTTTGAAAAAAGGGCATAAAAATGAAATTTGAAAGCTTAATTTTAAACTGTTAATAATACTGTTGGTCTAATATAAAATGCCTTAAACGCTTAATTTAACAATGCTAAATGAGTACATTTTAATTTAGTGAAATTTTCATAAGCTTTTCTTTTCATTTCGGGGGGGGGGTATGTCCCTGTGTCAGTTTTTTTTATTTCTTTATAAATCCCAACCAAATTGCATTGTTCATATGTCTACAATACCATAAAATGCCAAATCTTATTTGAAAGACCATATATTAAATAAAACTTAATGACTGTTTAAGTGTCTATTTTAAATATTTTTGGTTGCCTACTTTGTAGTTCAGTCTCTGGTTATGAGTCTTTGTATATATTTCAGGTGATGCCACATGTAATGGATTTCACTAGTACCTAACTCTTTAATATTCTATACATATATTCCAGGTGGTGCCACTCGCAATGCCTTTCCACTAGTACGAAGGTCATCAGCAATGACACTGGGTCGACCTGAACCCCTAGCGCGACCTCTACCCCGCCTACTCTCCCTAGAACTGTTCAACCCTGAGACAGATGACATGGACAGTGACTCTAGTGGAGTGTCTTCACCAGATTCTATCAGTAGTGTCATCAGTGTTCTGACCGAGGAACCTACGCAGCAGTCCACCACCAGTACCACTACTGCCACCACAACTACCACCACAACTACCGCCACCAACACAACCACCACCACTATAACACAGGGGACACAAGGTATGATACAATTCATATACCTATAACCAGTGAAGGAAGTGGGAAAAATCCAGAGGCAGTATGCTAAACCATGGTTTTTCCTATCATTGCTCAATATACAAAAAGCAAACCCCCTCCCATACAACCTAATTATTATAAGGTATGCGGGAAATATTGTCCCATACACTGGGGTCTTCTTAATTAACTTCCTCCATTTTTGAGAGAGATAGATGATCAGCAAGCAGAAGCAGAAAAGTCACGAACATCTTGTACTGTCGATTGACAGAACTTTATTTATTTCAATCAAGATAGAATAAGTGTTTATTAAACAATATCAAAGTTATAATATATTGTTACCTAGAAATATTTCTAAAACTTCAGATCTAGCAGTAGTGTGTAGTCATTAAGATGGCAACATAGGCCATCACAAGTTAACAGACACAGCCTTCTATACTGGCAACGGCTTCTGGTGAAAGTACACCAGAGGATGAACGATCACGAAAAGTAATTATGTTACAACTCAAACAGATAATAGGATCTACTCTTTACTACAAAGGAAAGTTAACATATTTTTAAGATCCGCTGATTTTCAGTGGCGGTATGCTATTTGACCACTGAAACCAGTGCTGGTATGGTATTGGACCTTTGAAATCAGTGGTGGCATTCCATACCGACATATACCGTCTCACTTCCCTCACTGCCTATAACCACATCAAAGTTTTATATATTCTTAGTATGAGGTTATAGAAAAGTAAGCAAGGACTCAAGAGAAGTTGATAAGAGTACCAGCATACATTATTTCAGCGTTCTTTTTCTACTAGGAATAGATGGCTATGGTCAAGATGCCTAGGTGATCGCCAAACTGTGGAACAGATTTGCATTCAAATATAATGTGCACCCCAATTTTGAATGGACAAAAATGGCATGCATTAAATTCAAACAAAAATATATGTAGTTTCCTTGACATTCTCAACATGGTTGAGATTCACCAGAAACAAAACAAGTAAAACATCTAACAATAAACAATCTATGAAACAAATACATATATCAATGCCTTATTTTTACAGAGTTGCCGGTAGAAGAATCACCACAGCCAGTTCAGCCTGTGTGTTCACCTACAAGTCTTCCTCCACCTCCACAACTTCCAGCCTGTACAAACACGACAACTAGTCCGAAAGCCCCTGAAATTGTTACAGAACGACTTTTGCTTGAAGTGCAAGAGGCCATTGAAGAGAAAACAGGCAGCAGCGAATCCTTGACAACAGAACCACCTCCTCGAGTATCACCATCTTCTATAAGTCTCCTTGAGGCAGCTGCTGATGTAGCCAGCTCACTGGAAGATGCAGTAGATGCTGTGATACAATCAAGCCCTCGTGCAAGGCGACGAAAGTTACAACTCATGGAGAACAATGATCCAATGGCAGTGCTGCAAAGTGGTTGTTTTAGTGGAAGTAGTAGCAGCAGTAGTACTTGGAGTTTGCACAAGTCAACTGACTTCTCACCAGTAACAGATGGAAAACTATACAGTGACTGGGGCCTTCATAAAGCCAGTACTACATCTACAAGTCCAGTTATCGATCCACGAAATAATAACTACCCATGGAGTGTTGGGCACTCTCCTGGTGATAGCAGAAAATTGTCTCCGCGACTAGAAAAGCGGCATGATGATTACGTTCTTGAAGAGAATGAGGAACTTTTCCCCCATCAAGAAGAGACATGGGATGAAAACTGTCGACAACATTTGGCTGAATTTGCAGAAAAATTAAGTGAAAAACTGCTTGAAGAAATTGAGCAATATAGGATGCAAACAAGTCAGCAGCCAACTCGACCACATCCAGTGCACAAACAAATTCTTGCAGGCTTGGAACACCTAGACGATCCCTACCTTTCTAGACTCAGTGAGGAGCTACAAGATCTCACAAAACTGAGTGAGGAACTTCAGGAAAGAAATTCTTACATAGCCAGTTTGAACAATAACTCTAACAATCCCACAATAATGCAGCCACCACCTCCTCCTTTACTCATACAGGACACTATGTACACTGATCAGTTTGTTTCGCCGAAAACATACACAGAAGAACTTAATTCAAATACTGTGGTAATAAACGTAAGTGAACGTATTGATGATAAACTGGTATCTGAGCCTGAAACTGAAATTGAAACCAATCTGCCTGTTAGTAGTGAATCGACAGACGATAACTCATGTGCAAGTGATGTAGTGTTGGTTTGTTCTAGACAAACGAGTGCAGACATCACTGAGGACCTTGAAACATGTGTGGAAGTGGTAAGTAAAACCGATCAACAGGAAGGGGAGGTTGTTGAAGAGAGAAGCCATGCGATATCTGAAGAAGGGGTTATAAGTCAAGAATCCAACAATGAAGAAAACGTTTCTGTAGCTGTTCCTATAGTTCAAGAAACCAGTGCGCCTTCTGACTCCGAACAAGGGCCCTTGCTCAGAAGTATTGCTGGCAGTGTATTATCTCTAAGACCTGGCACTTCAATGGAATCCAGTGATGCTGGTGATGTGTCTGAGCAAACAGGCACAAGTGGAAGTGATTGTAGTCGTCGAGACACTAATTCAGCTGGAAAAACAGCGAGTACAGCTTCTTTGGGACCCAACTCAATGGAATCAAGTGATGCTGGTTCTGAGAGAACAGGGAGTGGAAGCGACTGCAGTCGAGACCTTCGATATGCGGATAGAAGGATAGTGCGTTGTGATGGCAGGTCTTCTTCGGAAGAAGCACCTCCTCGAGGACCTCCATTAATTAGGCAAAAGGCAGCCATTCAAGAGCCACCAGAGGCACTAACAAAAACTGAAAGTTGTGCATCCTCTCTTAGTGGCTCAACATCACAGGAATCCTTACCATCTGATAATGGAGGTGGAGCCATTACATTCCACCGTTACTATCATGTGTTCAGAGAGGGAGAGCTTGACCAACTCATTGAACGCTATGTAGAAAATCTCCACATCATCTCCTCCTATTATGACCATGCCAACTGGTGTGTTGTGGCTGAGAAAGTTCACGTATGGACTATCTGACGTGCCCTTCTACAAAAGTTTACTTCTAGTATCCAAATATTTACTAACAGTTGGTTCATCTGGTCCTTCTCTCTGAACACAGCACAAATAACAAAGTTGTGTAAAAATCTTACATAATTAGAAAACGGATTTCAATTCAGTTCATTATGATGGTGAAAATAATAATTACTCATTGAAACTATATTCCAAAACAGTATGAAATAGCACAAAACGTAACATTTTCAAGCTTAAAGTTAAGCAAAAGAAATTAAAAACTCTGTCCATAAAACATATGATTTGCATGAAATTGTTTCCAATGTGTCAGAAAACTTTGATGAAGATAATAACTCTTAGGTACACTTAAAAGAGTACAGAAATTATACAATTATTTCATATTTATGATTGTAATTCAAGTACAATAAATTTGGTATCAATTTCAAAGTACATCATTTAGGCAAAAATGAGTACTCTGCATACTGTGAACCTGACAATTCTTTGTGTCTGTTATCCATTTCTTTAACTGTTGTTATTACTCTGCATATTAGCAAGAGTTAATACGCACAAAAGTCTATTCTACAGTTAAATTAAATGAAGTTTAATTTAATTTTCTTAACAGTGTATGTTGCAGTTCTTGTTGATGGTGGAGATATTTCTCAGATATGAAGCTCTAATATTTACAATATAATAAATATATTATATGTTTTAAAATACAAATTTTATTCTGAAATTTCATCAGAAAATAAATCTATAAACACAAAAAACATGGTGATTAATGTAATGCTCAGAAAATATAAACTATATGTAAATAATTCAGTCATTAAACTACTTGTGTATTATTTAACATAACTAATGTGCAAAGAAAACACATTAGCTTTGAAATAAAGTATTTGGTTAACACTCCATGAATATGTTTATGTACCATACAGATAAAGACTACCTTATTTTAATACCGGTATTGTGTTGCATTGATAAGTTCATCCTAAGACCAAATGTACAAAGAAATGGCGATTGCGGAGGCAGGGCAGGGTGTAGGCAAGGATCAAGCATTATACACTCCATAGAAAAGGGAGCCAAGAGGGACAGGTCTGGTGGAGAAATTACTTAGTAGGCAGTAGATCAACATGTATTCAAAAGGCGAAAGATATCCTAGATCTATATCTTATCAAACTTGAACAGCAAAAGGAAGTTTTGAGTTCACTCTTTGTGATTACTCGTATGATAAAGCAAGAGTGGAAACTATGATGTGATGAGAGAGCTGGAAATGTATCTGAATAGGTTTCAAAACTATTCAATTATGTTGTAAGACTGCTTTTACTGAGCTCTAGCCTTCGTATGGGATAGTCTCATGAAAAAGAATAAGAAATGGAGAGAACCTGTTGAACTAGATGTAGGGTAGAAATATAAGCATTCAAGAACCACAGATTGTCTCTGTTGGACTATACATGAGAATATTATAGGAGAAAAATTCCTCTGACACTGGGACTTGAACCCAGGACCTTTGGCTATTTGCACCAATGCTCTACCAACTGAACTAAGCCGAAGTTCAATTCACAGCGCCAGGAGAGAGGTTCCATTTGGCGCTGTGAATTGAACTCCGGCTTAGTTCAGTTGGTAGAGCATTGGTGCAAATAGCCAAAGGTCCTGGGTTCAAGTCCCAGTGTCGGAGGAATTTTTCTCCTATAATATTGTCTAGATGTAGGGTTACCAGATGTCCGAATTTTGCCGGACATGTCCTGCTTTTTCTGTGTTGTGTTTGGCATATGGTCACGCATTGTAGAAAATCAAAAATGTCCTGTTTTTTAATGCTACTGGACATATTAATAATATTTTCAAGCAAAATATGTTCTTACTTATGTGATTCTTTACAGTTCATCCTAAGTAGATTGAGTATCCACATATTATGAATCATGACCGCATATGACCAAGGAATGTCATTCGATAACCTTTGTTCTATTGTTATAAGTAGGGTTCGATTGTTTATGACATAAAAAAGTCGAAAATATGACTGCAAATATGCCCTAAAAATTGACTAAATATGACCCAAAAATCCTAAATATGACCTAATAAAATAATGTATTTTCAAAAAATAAATGTTCCAATTTAAAACCTTAAATTCTTACATCACATGTATTCAATCGGATAATCACTTTTAACAATTTTGGTGATTTACAGTTTACATGTAATGAACTTCTATTTTTAAAAAAATTTCTCCTGTTTGCTCGCTTCTTCAGCTCCAAATACTGGTAATATTTTATAGACCCCATAAAATATGAATTGCATTAATTTAACTATTAATTTGGCATAAACATTAAACTGGTTAAATAAATTTCAAATTTAGTACATACACTGTATAATTGTGCTCTTTTACCGAATTTATAACTGAAATATGACGTCAAATTATAAATATGGTTAAAATATTACCAAGACCACAACAATGATCAAAATATGACTTTACATGCAAAATAAAAATGGTCCGATTAAGATAAAAAGCATGCAATTCGTGTTTAATTTGTGTTTGCAGCGAGAACGGAGGGCAGGATAAAAATATGAGATGTCATAAACATCCGAACCCTAGTTATAAGTGACCTAGTAGGTGATACTTCAATCGCAAGATATGGAAGCTGCTTTCAATAATCAATTATTTCCAGAACTTCTGATTCCTGCTAACTTACGAGTAGGAGATTCTTCGGTGAGCTTCTTTAGGGCCTACACTACAGTTAACAATTTACATTAGCTTTATTCTTCTTTTGAAAATGAGTATCATGTCTGGTTTTTCATGAAAAAATAGTTTTTTTTTTATATATAACTTATAAAAAAGTCCTGCTTTTCATTTTTCAGAACTGGTAACCCTATCTAGATGAGAAAGTGAATGAAAGGCATGCTTGACAAGTGAGGAAGAAGCAAGGCAAAGACAAGTGTCTGCCCTTCGCTACCTTAATGGCCCATTTGTTTACACTGAGAAGGTATGAAAATATTGTGCTTCCAACCTCATCCACCCTTGCCTCCTCTCATCACCATTTCTGTGTATATTGGGCCTAATTTTGGCAGCTTAACTACATGGGCAGGTTTCATATACACAGGCACAGACTATGGTATGTAAGACTTTTGTTAAGGATTTGAAGGACTAGATTCCTTACCAGCTCTCAACAGAAGCATTGATTGAGTTATGAATGCAGCATTTGGTTATGTTATTTTTACAGTCCTATAATTATCATTTTATTTAAATACAGAAACCCTATTTTCTTATTAACAGACTAAAATGCTCTAAACTTTTGCTTCCTTGCTATTATTTTTATGTTTTCTAAGAAATAAATATCTTTGTTTTTGGATGATTCATTACACTTAAAATGAATCTAAAGCATCTGAACCATGCTGTTCAAGTAATTTTAAAAATGAAACCTTTGTAAACAGTACAGATTTATGGAACACGCAAGGACATCCACTTTAAATATCTAAAACTGACTTGAGCTGAAAAATGACAACCAGATCAAACCACTATTTTCCAAAATTCAAACAAATAAATATGTTTGTGCTTCTGCTTACACAATGGATATGTCTGAAAAGTTTTGTTTTCTAATTAATAAAAACATTCCTTTATGGAGAAAAGGATAACTAGGGAAACCATTAATGAAAATCTCTGGCCATCTCTGTAGAGAGCAGACTTTAAAAATTGGCTTCAGGATTATTGTATGAAAAGAAAAGATAATTTATGTACGGTAAATTTCAAAACTGACCACTAGGCCCACTTAGTGCTGTAATTTCAGGATTTCATTTTTTAATTCAGAGCGGTGAAAATTAAGGTAATTTCTTAGTTTCACTCAACATTAATATTCTGAAAGTTTTTGTGTACCATACTAGGTATGTCTAATTTTCACAAAAAATTTTAAAAACAGATTTTATCTTCCTAAATGTAAACAGTTCTCAAAATACAACAGAATTGTAACATAAAGCTCATGGGCCTTGAATGTTATGAAGAGAAGCTGAATAAAAAAACCTATTATAATTCTAATAATAAAAAATAAAAACAAATTATTACAGTATTAAGTTATGTATAAAAATATTTTACTGATAATTGCAATGTTCTTATTTATTACATTTTACAGTGCAAACCAAAGACGAAACCAACGGACTTGTACTGCACCATCACCAAGCATTGAGTGATCATTCAGCAAGACAATTTTTAGCTCTTGAGATAGTATATAGCAAAGGCCTACCTGCTTTCACTGTCCCAAATCTTTTAACTCTGGGAGTGTACACCCAGTGGCATAACTAGCCCACTAGGGGCCCAGGGCGGATATATTTTTGAGGCCCCCCTCTCCCCAACACTTTTTTTTTCTATGGTTAGCCTTTTTTGTATTTCTTATCGTCTCCATGGGCTAATCTATACGGAAAAATAATAGATTAAGGGAGCGAACTCATGCAGTATTAAATTTTATTGTATTTATTTATTAAATATGAACAGACATTAGTCCAATGATATTAAGCTATCTGATTAACAAAATTCAAATGTGTAGGCCTACATAATTAAAAAGTAATGAAATGAAAAAAGAAAGGTTATGTTTAAATATGACAAAACAAGAAGGTTTATGGTAACAAACAACAGTTTAATTTTAGTCGGAGAGTCAGGTAATAAATTTTAAAAACCTGGATTATGTTAATACAGAAAATGTAATAGTCACGTTTAAAGTTGTCTTTTTATAGCTTTTACATCAGAAAATTGTGTAATTGTCTCATGAAAGTTCATTTTCATAGCCAAATTGTTTTCGATGGATAACATTGTTAGTCCATTTAGTCTGATTTGGCTCATTTTTGTAAAACTTCTTTCACAAGTTGCAACTGAAATGCAAGTTAAAATAACTTTAGTCCTAAACAAAAGTTTGGAATTCATTCCTGAAAGTGTAAAAGTCATCATGCACATTAAATGTTTTGTTAAGTTAATTTATAAATTACGACTTGTTCTGTTTTCTTTTCTTAAATGATACATTTTCTGCATGTGATCCATAGCACATCTCCTAGTAACTTCTATCGGCCGACTCATGAAACCTGGGACCAAAACATTGGTAACTGGTGTCAGTTTTTTTATTGGTAACAACATCAAATACACTATATTTTTTATTTAATACAAAAATTCCGATGAGTAAAAAAAGAGGTGGAACGTTAATTTTTATATTAGGGTATTGGCATCAATGGGGCCCCCATAGTAAGTGGGACCTGGGGCGGACCACCCCCACCGTCCCACCCTGGGAACACTACTGTGTACACCACCCCTTAATAAAACCATGCCTTATCATTTATGAAAATAAGGAATGGTGTGATGTGTGAGTATCATTTGTCGAATCATACGCTCAAAATTTCACTATGCTCTAATAAACAAATAATAAATAAGCAACGTTGTGTGAATGAAATTCTGATCCCATTTTTTGGTATGTTGAAGAAGAAAGGCAGCATGGATATTTTCAACAACATGTAGCAACAGTCCAAAGCCCACACGACAAATCACTCAATAGCTACTCTCTGTATCATCAATCTGGCAGAAGTCCAAAATCTTAGTTTTGAGATTCAGCTGTCTTAAAGTTTTAATAAACCATTGCATAATATGCAATGTTCTTATATTACCGTATATGAACTTTGTGAAAATATAAGTATTAGTTACTTTGAAATGAATCGGGATATTAATTAATGAGTTCTATCTGGCTATACAGCATCCTTTCAGCAATGTAGTAGTATATATAACAAAAATGACCATTTTTGGAATTAGTGACTTTTGCCGGAATGACAAAGATAAGTGTTTGATGACAAGAGAGTGCTAAGTCGCAGACTATGGACATCTTGCTCTTCAGATTTTAGTGACTGTAATTTTTACCTCTGGGGAAACTTAAAGCAAAAAATGTATAGTAATAATCCACATGAAGAATTAAATACTGAAATAACAAGAAAAATCCTTGAAATATCTGAAGTAGAGCTCAAAATATTATTCCAGAATAATTTATGTCGCCAGATGTGTATAAATCAGAAAGGACTGCTTTTTGAACATCTACCAGTACTTTAAGAAAGGTGAGTTAGATACTGAAACTCATCCGGATTTTATCTTATTTGAAACTTCAGCGAATGAAGTAGTGGCAACAGCAAAAAATTTTCACAATTGCTCAGTTGGTCACCGTATCCTCGGTAGGAAGCCATGTATGTAGAAGTCCAGCGTCTTCATCTTTGGGTTACATTGCAAGTATCCCATATAAACAGTGAACAGAAAAAAATTATCTTGAATCTATGTATTTTAAGCTAGCCCTGGCAACTACCTCCACAATAAGTTACTTAATTAACATTCACTTATAACTTTCCTAGGCTAACCTAATCTGTTGGGCTACTTATGGAAGGAAATCCATAGACGATGAAAATTCATAAACATTTATTTATTGATTTGCTTTATTCATAGCCTACTTGTGTAAGGAATTTTTCCTACAGGATGCCTGCCCTTTGCATCACATTTAAACTGCCAACAGAACAGCTGCAGAATGCAGCAGCCAGTGAGCAGTCACATTTATTCCCAACTAGTCACCAGACCATGCCAAGCCATGAAAAACAGAGAAATGAGTAGGCCTATTGCAGTAATGAAATTTCTCAGCTCACAGGAAGCAGTAGAGTGTTAGCAGTTGAAAAAAATGGACGCCATCACAAATCCATCCAGAAAACTTGAAAGACAAATACGATAGCCTATTTGTTGTGGATCATACAACACGTCTATTAATTTATTTTTAATTGTTATAATGACACACTGTAACTTAAGCTGTGTTTTCTATTTTATAAAGAGCAAGAAGGGGCATATTTGAAGTTGAAATTTTCTTTAAAACATATGGAATTCATACTTAGTTTGTCCTTAAAAATATGTGAACTCTACAAGAAAAATTGTGAAAAGTGGAAACTTATATAACCTAAAATTGTATAATGGAACAGCTAGACAACGTAACTGCCAGTCAATAGTAATGCACATCCCCTATTCAATATGTCACATAAAGAAATGTGTGGTATTCAGTATGCTGCTGCTAAACTAATATTAACTGTTCCTAATCTATCATAACCTATCACTTGCAGTATATATCTCTGACTACCTGTATTTACCATCATAATATGATTCATCATTCTGTATTCAAACACACCAGCATGGTGTTATTTCCTTAAAAGTGTTTTTATTTGTTATTCTGTATTTAACCTCGAATATTACGCCTATTCATCATTGTGATTTTATTAGTCATTCTGTATTTACCACCGTGATTATATCTATAGTTCTGAATTTAAAACACACCGGCATGCAGTCATGTTGTGACGTTGGTGACATTGTACACTTTGTCCCAATCGGTGTGACCCAGCCGAAACTGCAGCAGTTGTGTTTTCCAATTTAGCAGGTCCAATTTATACTGGTTACTCATGAGATTCAGTTGCTGGACATGATATTCGGTGTGGCGGTGATTGATGCATAGAATCAATCTCAACATGAAGCAGTACACAAAACTTGACGGTAATGATGGTATTGTTGCTAGAATTATCTGTCATAGCCTAACGTAACCTAACCTGTCACAAACCTCATGTTCTCATGCTACCTGCCACAGATCTCAAGCTACTTGTAAAAAAAAAAACCTTGTGCTACCTGTCACTGATCTTCTTTACAGTTATTATTAGTTACCAAATAATCTGTTCAGTATTTGCTTATAATAATTTCCTATGGTAACTCCTACTAAAAGTGATTATGTATCATCCCTATAATGAATCCAAAAATCCATTGTATTTTTCTTGTATCAAGACTATTTTACTATTGTATTATTCCATTAAGCTATAAATTACACCAGTATTATATTTGTATTCCGTTAACTCCTCTGCCACCTCCTGAGTCAAGTTAGTCATTGCAATGTTCATATCCAGTAATTTTGTGGATTGGTGACATTGTACACTTAGTACCAATTGGTGCAGCCCTGCTAACACTGTGGCTACTTCATTCTAGTATATAGCGCTGACATCTATATAGTGGTCTTAAAAAATTGTTTGGGTTACAGTCAAAATGGTTACAGTACATCAGCACCTATATTTCAATTTTATAAGTCAAGTGAAAACAAGTCTTATCCCTAAAGCACAATTTAAGAGCTTCATATTAGCTTAAAAGGTTTTGAGTTCAGTCTAAAACAATAAGAACAGGCTACAACAGGCTACAAAAGAGGTTGTGAAGTGACAGAAGCATAATTATGCGGACTATCACCTCATATCCTAATTAACACGTTGGAAAACCTAACAAGCTAACATCCATAAATTATCAAAATAGCTAACATCCATAAATTATCAATTACCAACTATATATAAGCTTAGTACAGCAAAGGCCAAGATCTTTAATAGATATTGAGATCAGACCCGATTATTCGACATAGGCCTATATGGTATCATACGGTAGTATGTTAATTTATCATTATTTCCAAGTTAGATTAGAAGAAAGGTAAGAAAAAAACTATTTTTTGAAAAATCGGATTCTTCCCATGAAGGCCTAGGAAGATTATATTAACCCATCATTGGTAGACATGTGAGCGCTGTGCTCACTTCTGGTTTCAAAGTGTGATATACTGTTTACCAATGAGGCCAAGAGAGATATATACAATATACCTTTCACTGCTTAATCACGGAATAAGTTGAAGTAAGTTCTGTAGTGTTCGAACATTTCATTCTCTTACAGATAACAAAAAAAACATGGTCCTTATCAATGAAGAGACCGTGCAGCTAACATATCGACTGTTCACATTACAAGAGTATCTAATTATCATTACTTTTTTTTCTGGGGTACAGAAGTAAGAAATTGTATTACTGTTGTCCCCACCACATTGTCAACTCATTCCGTTTGATCCTCCACAAGTTAAGTTCTGGCTCACTATTGTGTTAGTTGTATGCAGTGTTAGAAAGGTTTGATGTAAAGATGGTACGTCAACAGCGGCAAACACTGAAATGGTCCAGGAAGTTGAAGATGAATCTCTTAATCCATTTTAATTTTCTGAAGATGATAGTATGTCAGGCCAAGGGGAGAAAAGTGAAAATCTAGACAAAGAAAACCCTAAACCCAGTGAAGAAGACAGCCTCAGAAGTCTCAGCAGAATCCGATACTGAAGTTTCTCCAATTTCTCCACAATATTTAGGTTGAGACAATAAGACATTGTGTAATGCCCAACCGTCACCACCTTATACACATATGAGGAAGAGGAATAATTTCATTTATCCCCAGGGAGTAAACTGAAAGCTTGAAACGCAATTCTGTAATGTAAAGGCTAGTTTACACGACGAAATTAGGTTTCGCAACTGAGTTTCGCAACTGCTTTTTATTTGAATGCGCAAGCGCTAGATGTACTGGCGACAATGAGTTACGACATTACGCAGTTTCGGCTGATTCCAACTTTTCACGAAACTATAATAGTAATTTTGAGATTATACGCTTATTTAGCTTGTTCGCATTTCGTAAAATGAAGTGAGGAAGTGAGTAAATTGTGAAATGTCTGTATTCATAAGTGTTTCAAACGTTTATATGAGATTTTAACTATTTGAACCTCAGAAATAACATGAAATGTGTGGTTGCATTGGAAAGAAAATGTATGTAATTAGTTTCACGAAATCACTTTCATGAAAGTGGTTACGAAACCTAGTGTCATCGTGTAAACTAGCCTTAATGGAATGATCTGTATTATGAAAATATAAGTTATGCACTGATTATATTATTTAATTGAAGACATTGTTTCAATAGATTGATCTGAAACAACATGTTTTCTAAAACAGTAAACAACAAAAACCTGTTTCAAAAGTAATTGATGAACAACAATAAATAAGCTTAGATGGTATGATGATAATTGATACTATGCGGTGCTGAGCTCACATGTTGACCAACGGCAGGATCCTAATGAACTCTACCAATGCCGAGTTAAGTTATACCAAAATAAAATAAATTAGTCCTATCAATATAATCCCTTTGGCACTAAACAGGACTATATATCATAAGCTTATTTGTAGATTCATCTGTCTGTCATCATGGGCATCCGGAAGGGGGGCAGGGTAGGACCGCCCGCTGCTTCCCCGTGAAAATTTTGATAACACATAAATCTCTAGATTAAATCGTTATAAGCAACTACGTGAAGAGAGGTTTGAGTTTCCACATAGGCCCACTGCAGTTAGCATTGTTTGGACGAGTTGTAACAATATGAGCACACAGGAATAATATGAACAATATGAGCCAATATGAGCATCATGTAGGAATAATTATTTCCATTAAATTTGAAATCATTTCTAGCCAAACATTTTACTGTAATGAAGATAAGGCAATGGAAGTATTGCACTTTACACAAATAATACCTGTGAAGTTATGTGACTGTACTACATCAGATTTTTTCTTTGTTTTCAGTCATAGGTCCACAAAGTAAATCAAGGTTGTTGGTTGGTATATGGTTATTTAATGATGCGGATGTATGGTCTGTGACTGTCGCTGGTGTGCTGGAATTTTGTCCGGAGGAGTTCTTTTACATGCCAGTAAATCTACTGACATGGGCCTGTCACATTTATGCACACATAAATGCCATCGACCTGGGCCAGGATCGAACCCACAACCTTGGCCACAGAAAGCCAGAGCGATACTAACTGTAACCAAAAAATCTTAGTAGTAGTAGTAGTTATAGTTATAATAATAATAATAATAATAATAATAATAATAATAATAACAATAATAAAGTTATTGTATTAATGTAGCATAGTTGATGGTGGTGGGAGCAATTTGCCCCCCTTGACAAAAGTTCTGCAGATGCACGTTTATCATAATTATTATTCTGTAGCATAGAATATTTAGCCACCACGAACAACTGTGAAGGTAGACTAAGGTTTCATTATATACGCTGCATCAGGAAACAGTAGCGCCAACTTATAAGGGCCCGAGGGGCTCAAGTCCACTGTGTATTATTTTAAATATTTATTATTAGTAGTAAAAATCGTGTTTCGTTGTTTAATCTGTGCAAACGAATATCAGAATTGTTGACTCCCTTGTTTCAATGAACTTACGATTGTGATCGTTCTAAATTGTTCTCTGAATTCTTTAAATTTATTATGCTAATTTACTCTGTCAATCTAATTTCCACAGCATCCACCGAAATATTTTTATCTGTTTAGAAAAGACTGGAGACACTTTTGCATTTGACATGTCCTAGAAAAGACTTAATTAAACACATTGCTTTTCTAAGCATAGCCCTACATAGGGATATGGAGAAAAGTGGGATTCAGATTAAGAATAAGAATAAGAATTATGCTTATGATAAATTTATAGAACTACCAGTATATAATAATAAATCCATGTTTTATTTTAGTAGTTACCAAAAACCCAAAAGTTCATAATTTTAAAGTTTAAAGGGTTAAATTAGTCTCTGCCCGTAAGAGAGTTGGTAGCATGGTTGCCTTTTAACCTGGCAGCTTGGGTTCAGTTCCCAGGCGGTCGGGGATTTTTCAGTAATGGAAAATTTCTTTCAAGACTAGGTTTTGTGTTGTCCCCTCATCACCATCTCACATAAATAAATTAGGGGGCTGGAGTGTGAAATTTGTTATGTATTTCAGCAAACCCAATGTTTTTCAAAAGTTGGCGCCACAGTCAGGAAAGGTGTGTTGCTCTTCATAAGTGGCTAAAGTGCTCTCAGAATCCAGAGGAGATTTATGAGGTAGAAAATAACCTTTGAAAAGTCCTCTAAGTGGGACTTTGGTACAGTAAATGACCGGAAGTCGCCGGTTTTTTACATATGCGATCAGAATAAGCGTAGAAACACGGGGCTTTTAAATCGTTGCTAAACACACTAAATTTGAGCATGGCATAATGAAGAAGCTTAAACATGTAGATTTTCATTCCACTGCCCCAAATATTGCATTTCAAACAAACTACCCTCCTAATACGGTAACACGATGTAAATCGACGGTAATTATTGTACGGTACTTTAGTTAGAAAACCATTCTTAAATGATTCTAGGATAAAGTATTTTAAAGAAGAAAATATACTGTTAATTACCTTGGCTTTCGGTGTGAGTTCAATAGAAGATAAGCTCTATTTTCGATTGGGTCTGCGAACACGAAATACGAAGTCTGTTTTTCACGCACTGTTACACAACTGCATAATACGGCCAACTGCATAATACTTTAGTGCACGCGAAAAAATACACAGAAAAAGAGGTATGTTTACATAAAATACGTTTCAGGAAAAATAATCGGCTACACACGCACAAAGAACACACTTCATGTCAGAACAGGTTATATTCTTGTAGAGAGACTTTCTGTAATGTAGTTCTCGCTTCAGATCACTGTGCAGAGTAAAAAAATCGATACGCTAGTCGATTTGAAAATCATGTTCACCACCAACCTAACGCTTAGCGCCCTCTTTGAGACCAGTCTATTAGATTAAAAGCATAACCACAGTCTATTACGTTAAAATAAAATAACATAATAGGCTGTGACCTGCGATGAAGCCTTAAATACGAGGCAATAGTTTCTTGGTTGCATCCATAAATCATTATAATACTCAGTCAGGGCCGCCCACAGGAGGGAATCGTGGCGCAACATTTTGGGGGAGTACAATTTTTTTTTGAGGGGGGGGGGGAGGGAATTAAAAAAATATTGAAGCTTGATACAATAAAGACTCATTGCGCGTTTCGAAATATTTTAGTTTTTAAAGGGAGAGTATATTGTATATGCAAAGAATGTTCAAGATACGTACATAGTTTTTACAGGCCCGTCGGACGTCCTTATTTTGACTGAAATCTGATGTCAAAAGATCTTTTGGGGGGTCAATGGGTTAAAAAAGTCTTTATTAGATCTTACAGGTGCTTGATAAATATGCCAGCCTTCCCAAACCCAATACCCATACGAAAATTTCGCACATCAAACTTTCTTCCCCCTCCCAGATGATTTAGTATTTTCTCAACTAACACAAAGCCTACAGTAATGAAAAGGTGCAGTAGAAAGGATTTTTTTGCCGATTTTTGGCATAACTTGCTCAGATAAAGTTAAAACACATTATTTATTTAAAATGTTCATATACTGTATATGGTTTATTTTGCCAACATCCCTTTTTCACAACTAATTCAAAGCCTATCATGACAAATAAAGCGTCAGTGGATGAGATTTTTTTACCAACTAACGAAATGGCATACTTGCTACCCATCGTTTGCACAAACTCCAACCTGCATGAGGCTGATTCAATTTAGGCTATACATACTTTTTGCAATACAGCCTCTTTTCTGTAACAAAATGTGAAGTGAGAAAATGACATTGTCCATTCCCAGGGTATAAAAACTAGGCCTAAAGATCGATATTTACATGGATTTCTATCGCTGTTATTGCTTTATAGGAATGAATTGAATCAAAATCCCCTCTAACTTGATCGATTATGTCAAATCCCAGATCATTCAACTTCAGAAGGCAGCTGTGCACACTGCACGCTAGTGTTATGGAGACGACTCATTGGCTTCAATACCATACAGTGTGAATTTCAAGCGCATAAGATCTTTTATTATGTGTATGATATTTTCAAACATGTTTTAACACAAACTGGGTATTATATGCAAGTCGTTGGTAAAAATCCTTCACAATTACATTACTCATTGCTTTAGGCTTTGTATGAGTTGAGAAAAAGAAATGTTGACAAACAGTTCCCAGCTCTTGGCAGTTGCAAGCTCCTGTGCATCCCTCCGATCAGGGCAATTGTTGCTAGCTACATAATCTGTACACATTCAACCACTCTGGCAAGAATGTGTCAGTGCTGTTTGATGGATACCCTGAGGATGGTGTCCTCAGGAGTACTAAAACCCCAAAACGATTGCATCGCTAAGCTGCCCTTTCTTGCAACGAGATCGTGTTTGATTCTGGAACCATCATCAAAGTACCCCAAAAGAAACTATTAGCCAATGATTCCATTAAATGACATCTCATTGATCAGTTGTGCTCCATGTTTGGACTCGAGGGCACTGAAACTATGAAAGTGGCAGACAATGCAGACTACAACATTATCTGAACCGCCATCGACAAAAGCACATCCTTTGACAACATGATTGTGGTAGGAGAGGATGTGAACCAACTCGTTCTCCTCTGCGGCTTGAGCTCGACCATCCAAAATGTTTACTTCCAGGAAAGTGACAGAGGTGAGTCAAGTTGCACTCAGTTTTTCACCACTTCTTTCAATCGAGGGGAAATATAATTGCCCCCAGATTTGAGCTCTTCTTTCATGCATTTAGGGGATGCAACACCACCTCTGCCATTTTCTGGCAAGGACAAACACAATTTTGAAGTGTTTCTCAAAAGAATCGGACCTGACTACCAATGTCTCTCCTCCCAGATGGCATAAAGAATGAACAGAACAAATTTGAATTTCTGTGAATATTCCATTCATATGATGCACAAGACACATAAAACTATTATTAATTTTATAACCTTGCAGCTGTTCCTCACTTGTAGATTTACATACTGTAATTAGGCAATTGTTTTAGTGCAAAGGATAATGTTACTATCCACAAGAAACAAATTTTTCTCTTACTTAAAAAGAGTTAAGTTAATTGCCAATAATTAGATATTTAATACGATATTTACTGGTTATCTTTATATTGTTTAAGACATATTTGTAAAATTAATTGATCATATCATAGCACACAGTACCATATTACAGACTGTTAACAGATTTGATTATATTATTATTTTTCTCAACTGTTATCGTTTCAACACGTGGATTCAGGCAAACAAATTTCATGGGCAAGAATAGTCCAAATATTCAGATCTTGTTAATAGATTGTTTTAACAAATTATAGATACAAATTTCGAAATGAAATTCAAAGTGGCCTTTGATCCAAAAATAACTCCTATTATGAGCCAGGAGACTTGTAAGATGTTCTCAATTTGCTCTAATACCAAAGAAAAATAACACTGCTAAATTTTACATTAAAATAATTTATCCCAGCTCTGAAGAGACAAGCATCTGGAGGATGTGAGTTCGTAAATAAATTGATTAAACTTATAGTTATATTCCTCTGCACATTAACCAACGTTGGGAACGAACCCACAAACTTTAACTAATGCCAACCAACTGTTCCATCCAGGCCAAATGGAGGATAAGCTTTGGAGAAGATCCTTCCTCAGAGTTTAAAATCGTATTTAGAACTCAGCATGCCCTTTCACGAGATATATTTTGCCACTTCTAATGGCAAAGCATTGGGAGGAAGGGTTAAATTAATTCTGCATGCACTCTTCCTATTACGTGATAAATCATGATCCCTCAATATAATAATAATAATAACATTCATATATCAATACAAGCAGTCCCTTAAATATTAATCCTCATTATAACAATACAATCTGTTAGGGAAGATGATTATCGCTATACGGAGGTTTTACTGTAACTCAACCAGTTTATACAAATTTTCACCAGTTGTGCTCCGGCTCGTTTATTACTGAAACAGTACTTTAATCTGTAGCAAGATTGTCTATGGAAATATACAACACATTAACTTCACTATTAGTATATTTACTAGAACATATTGTTTCAACAGGTATCCCCATCGTCATCAGCTGATTCTGACTGGTCATCTGGTGGCAGGTGGATGAACTTAGGACTCCCACTAAGCTCATGGTCTGGGAGAAAAGAACCACCAAAACATGCTAAATTCTGACACCACAGTGGGCATTCAGGTAACTCTGATCAACAAGTTCATCCACCTGCCACCAGACGGAATCAGTCAATGATGAAGGGGTGTGTGTGTGAAAAGGTAGGGGAAAAAAGCAAACCAACTCTGGTAGGAAAAAAAAAAGCGGACCGACTCTTGTAGCTGATTTCAGAGGCTTGAATTTTACTAACCTATTTTCTAATGGGTTTCGAAATGGGTAAGTCAACAGTCGACACTAGAATAAATTTCAATTCATTCCCTGCTATCCTGTGAATGCCACTAGGCATGCGAAGTGGCTCATATCAGGAACTTATATATTTTAGTCAGTCCGCTTTTCCCCCCCTATCTGTACATTTCTATACTCAATCTTGCTACAGATTTCAACACTTCACTGTACTATTTCCCTAGTAATATTAATATAGAGAATTTTAGATTTCCTACCTGGCTGACAATCAAACATGTTATCAAGTTAAGTATGAGATGCATTAAGAAATTAAATCTGTCATTTCTTAAGTTTTTATTAATACTTAATCTAGAAACAATTTACAATTCAATATTCACATTATTCCTTACATTAATTACCCAGCTGACTGCATACTGTATACAACAGATGAGAACCTTGCCCCCCTCCCCTCCCCAAGTGTAGGTGAACATAATAAACTACCCTTGTTATTCAACAGATCTCTTTATAGGAAAACAGTAGGTCTGTTATGCATACAGAGCTTTGTCGGCTTGTGACAAATTACTGTACCCCCATTCTGTTCCTTTAAAGAATTAAAGCAGTCAATGCAAAAAAGATACGTTAAAAATTTTGCAAAAATTACCATAGTTAATGCCCTGGATGCAATGTATGGACGTTCCTTTATGAACTAGCCAGAAAGGTTGTATCATACGAGTACACCATTCTAGGATGAGTAACAGATTTTGAAAATATGAAACCGTGTAGAAAGGATTCATTATTGAATCTAGTACTGTTTTTCTGTGTATCCAGTTAAGTTTAAAAATCTGCATTGACCACTTCAATTCTAGTATCTTAACTAATATTTTATTCCTTTTCTCTCCCCTAAGAACAAAGCAGGGGGAAGAATACAAGCAAATTAAGTCCAAAAATTAAAAAAAATTGTTTTTGATACAGCACATATACAGATATTACATTATACAACAATAACAACACAGATTTATTTATTCAATAAATCATCTGCCCTTTACTGAGGGTAACTTTGAAGATCCAGAATTAGAAGTTTCATTTTTTATATATAAAAAATAAAGACTGTTGTTAAACTCCAAACTTAAACATTAAGACCAAATTACGCATTTATATTCAAACGTACTTTTAAAATGTGCAGAGTCCTTCATAATGTTAAAGGTTATACTCTCTAGATCATAATTCAAAAAACCCAAAGCTCCAAACAGAAGTCTTGACACTGACCATCAACACTGAGGTGATCTGTTTTAACCATATAGAATAATTATTCTTTGCTTCTAAATTCAATCTGCATTCACTGTCATACATGTTTGCTATTTTCCACAAAATCCAAAACATTGATGCCAAAATACATTTTCTACCAGATCTAGTGTAATTGGAATGTGGTGTAATGTAGAAAAAATAATCAATTTTATTGAATAAAGACTTAGCTATTATTAAAACTCTATAGTGACATAAACTGACTTTCATTGGTATTACAAAAATGTTGTAGTTTTACATTGCTTTGTTCTTTATTTTTTACTTCCTCTGTCCATACCATAGATACTATAGGTCAAGGTGTTTGTTTTTGTTAATTAGCGATAAAACGAAATGATGTATTCTGATGTCAAGATTATAATATCTTGATATATTAAGATGTTAGCTACCATTTGCGGGCAAATGTAAGCCGTGAAATAACGCAAATTTCGTAAATAAAACCATAAATGCCATAATCTGCAAAATAAAACCATAAATGCCATAGTCTGCTAAATAAAACCTATTCTAATTTTTTTAAATTTTCCCTATAAACCGGTACAGGTATCACATAACTCACCCACAATGCACAGGACAAAAATAACAGAACAGTTATTTCTTTATAGTTGCTTTCTGCAGAATTCACTGTTTTTGTAGCTGCTTCTTCTGGCCTTGTCTTAGCACAGAAATAGAAAAATAACACCATGATTGCTAAACAATTTCTTCCGCCACAACAGAATAGCAGGTAGCAGGTTATTTTGAAACTGTTTCGTTTGAAAAGCAGTAACAGTTGAAACAGTTTCACAAAAAGAACAGTTTTTTCCACCACTATATGCGTGTATCGTTCTGTTCCATTGTGGTAGCCAACAGTCTTTTTAAGTAACTTTAGTTAATTTGCCCTTCTACTAATTTTTAAAATTTGTTTCGTTAACCTTTTTGAATAAGTAGGCCTAACAGAATAAACACACACCTTACAAAAATCGAGGGACTCCATCACAACCGCAACAGAACGAACTCCACCGGATATGGTGCAGAAAGCTATGAACAATGTAAGGCGACGTGCAGAGGTTTGTGTGATGAACAATGCTGCTCATATTATTAAATTATATTTTCATTTTCTCATGATTTTATCCATAAATGAATGCATCAGCCAAGGAGTCAAGGAAGAATTTCCTTCAATAGCTCCATTATAAACTGCTCACTGAGCAATGAAGCAGCCAAAAAGGGAAAAATGTACCGTATTTCACCTCATAATAGTCACATTTTTCAGGCCTTTTTTCCTGTGTTGAAAACACAGTGTGACCATTACGCGAGGAAAGGTTGGAACTTAACATGCATAGGCCTACAGTAGAAATACCTTACAACGAAAGAATAAAGTATTATTACACTATAAAAAATGCAAATTATTGCTGGTGGAACTCACACAGTGAAGTGAAATCATATAACGAATCAGTAGCAGTAGCAGCTTTGAAGAGGAAGGACGTGTTGTAAGAGCGCTCTCATAAAACGCAATAATGGTCAGAACTAAGAAAGGAAACAAAAATGGCAACGAAGCAGAAGGGAAAAATGAGGATGAAAATGAAATTGTAAACTTCCTCAGGAAAATGTTCGAAGATTTCAAATCTTCTCTTCAAGCTGAAGTAAAAGAACTTAAACAGGCAGTGCAATTCATATCCGACAAGTTCGACACTTTCTCACAAGAACTAACTGAAACAAAAAAAGAACTTCAAGATACAAAGAATGAGGTGCGAACCCTGTCACGTGAGAATGAAATCCTGAGAAGAGAAGTGGAAGATTTGCAACAATACTCGAGACGTGACAACATGCTCATCTTCGGTGTACCTGAGTCTTCGGAAGAATCTGTATATTCAATAATATCGAACATATCAGAAGCCATTGAAGCACCAGAGCTTGTGTCCGATATCAGTGTGGCACACAGACTTCCAGCTAGACAGGGGAAAACTAAGCCAATTGTTGTGAAATTCTACAAGAGAAGCAGTCGAGACAAGTGGATGAAAAATTTCAAAGAGGAATCCAGGAAGTATGCAGAGGGTCCGGGAATACCTTCACAAAAAATCAACCCGCAGCTACCGGCTTCAAGAATATCTGTAGGCGAGCACCTGACTAGCTACACCCGTGATCTACTAAATGCAACCAGGGACTTTGCAAAAGAGAGAGGCTTCCAGTTTGTGTGGACTCGTGACTGCAAGGTATTTATTAGAAAAGACGAAAGAAGCCAAGTCCTTAAAATCAGTAGTCATAACAATCTCAAAAACTTGTAATTCAATCACATGTCATGAATCTGTCTCTCAAAATATTGTATAAACTGTATCCCTCAAGTATATATTTTTATTTTTGTCCCCAACAATGGATGGTTTATTAGATGAATTAAGCAACTATTCCGACAATTCAATAACGACTGTCTTGGAAAATGCCGATTCCTGCTCTAGTTTCATAAACAAAACAATCCATGATTTCAAAATTTTTCACTTAAATATTCGGAGCCTTAATAAACATTTTTTAGAATTCTGCACTGTCTTGCAAAGCCTAAAACAAGATTTTGATTTCATTATACTAACGGAAGCCTGGTTAAGTCATGATATTGGGTTTGATTTACCCGGTTATGCAAAAAACGTTAAAATGAATAAGTACAGCAAATGCGATAGTTTAGTGGTCTATTGCAAGAATAATATAGACTTCACTCTCACTGACATAGAAATCTCAGAATGTAATTCTTTGCATTTAAATTTTACGTTTGGCAACAATACATTTTCATTAACAGCTATTTATAGATCACCGAACACCTGTAAATATGATTTCCTTGATAATTTTGAACGCTTTTTAATAAATTCAAAGCAAACAGATAACCATCTAATTGTTGGCGACATAAATATTCAGATTATGGAAAATAATTTAGATATTACTGGTAACAGGTATATGGATATGTTACATGCACATGGTTTTGTAAATTTTTTAAATGGCGTTACGAGACCAGGCTCGGAAACTTGCTTAGACCATATATTTTTTAAAACTATAAAGAAATGGAAATTTATACCAGGAATTTTCTGTAGCGCCGTAACTGACCACTATGCCGTGTTTTCTCTACTAAAAAATCCTAATGGTCACATTTCGAAATCCCCAGGTACTCAACAATCTATGCCCATTTCAAATAACATTAACAATGAAAAATTAATCTCGCTTATTGAGAGAGAAACCTGGGACTCTGTGTATAAATGTAAAGATCCAAATACTTCTTTCCAGTTATTTTATAATTTAATTAAGAAATACATAATAAGTAGTTCGATCAGCAATCAAAAGCTTTCTCATAAATTCAAAAAAATTAAGCCATGGATCACTGTAGGCATAATCAAATCTATTCGTACTAGAGACAATATTGCGAGAAAAGTAATTCATGACCCAAACAATGAAAATTTGAAAAAATATTATAAAAATTATAGAAATATGCTGACTCTTGTTATAAGAAATATGAAGATTAGTTATTATAAATTAAAATTTGAAGAATATAAGAACAACCCTAGGAAATTTTGGCAAACTGTTAATGAAGCCACAGATATAGGTACTGAAAAAAATAAAACGGTTTCAGAATTAATAAATGAAAATGGTACTCACATAACAAACAAAGAGGATATCGCAAATGAATTTAATAAATACTTCTCAAAAATAGGGCACAGTGTAACCTCAAACGTTAATAAGACATCGTCAGACTCTTCGGAGTACAATAAAACAGCCATGAATCCAATCACATCTATGTTTCTCAGTCCTGTTAATGAATGCGAAATTATTAACATTGTGAAGACCTTAAATAATAATGTATCTCCAGGCATTGATGGAATAAAAAACATTACATTGAAATCTATCATTAAATATATTGTTAAACCTCTTGTCTATATTTTCAATCTTTGTTTCACAGAAGGTGTTTTCCCCAATACTCTAAAAAATGCTGTGATAATACCTATACATAAATCCGGGAAAATGAATGATTTAAACAATTATAGACCAATATCACTACTTCCGGCCTTTTCCAAGATACTAGAGAAATGCATAAAAGTTAGGCTACTAAACTATTTACAAAAACATGAAATTATATCAAAAAATCAATTTGGTTTCCAGAGCAACATATCTACTGACGATGCTTTTATTAACGTTACAGGTAACATTATTAAAGAATTAGACAAAGGTAATAATTGTTTAGGAATTTTCTTGGACTTACGCAAAGCTTTTGATACTGTTATTCACTCGATACTATTAGATAAACTGAATAAGATAGGAATTAGAGGAACAGTTTACAAATTATTTGAATCATATCTGAGCAATAGATGTATAATGACAAAAGTAGACAGCCATATAAGTGAAATATCAAATATTGATATTGGTGTGCCACAAGGAACGATATTAGGACCAATCTTATACTTAATATATGTAAATGATTTGCTAAATTTAAACCTAGATCAAATAAATGGCTCCATATTTTCATACGCAGATGACACTGTTGTGATTTTCAGTGGTCATTCATGGGAAGTAGCATATAAATACGCTAATACAGGCATGAAAATTGTAAAAAAATGGTTCGATTCTAACCTTCTATCACTAAACGTGGATAAATCAACATTAGTTCCTTTCTCATTAACATCTACTGGTCAGATAGCGCGGAAAAAACGTACAAATTTAAATTTAATAATACATAATTGTAATTTTGATGTGAATTGTAAATGCTTACCACTGAAAGAATCAGCCGTTGTGAAATATTTGGGTATTTTTATTGATCAACATCTTAAATGGTCTCACCATGTTAACTACATCTGTAATAGACTACGCAGAACAATTCATAAATTTGTCATTTTACGCCACTGTATGCCCATTACTGTTTTACGTTCCGTTTATCTAGCACTTTTCCAGTCCATTATTCAATATGGCATTCTCGCCTGGGGAGGATTAGCGAAAACTACCCTTAAGCCCCTCTGCCTTTTACAAAAAAGAATAATAAAAATCTGTCTAAGAAAACACATTGATTACCCAACTAGCCTAATATTTTCGGAATTTAATGTTTTAAGTTTGGACCAAATTTACAAATTTTCTATATTAAAATATTTTCACAAACATCGTATAAAATACTCTTCCAGTGAACATATCTACAAAACTAGACGAAATACTAATTTACTCCTATTAGAACCCAAATGTCTCACATCGGCAGGATTAAAGCATAGCATTAATTTTGGACCGCGCTTCTATAACTCAATTATCAGAAAATATCCTGATCTCTCAGCATACTCCACTGTTAAATTTAATAGATATGTAAAGAATTTTTTGTAATTTTTTAGCTTTTAAGTAATTTTT
The DNA here is from genome assembly GCA_964059195.1 of Ectobius pallidus. Taxonomy (NCBI): domain Eukaryota; kingdom Metazoa; phylum Arthropoda; class Insecta; order Blattodea; family Ectobiidae; genus Ectobius; species Ectobius pallidus. The sequence continues at coordinate 104,698,862 of CAXKWD010000008.1, forward strand.
GTTTCACTCCTTTTATGTATTTACGTTTTTATGTTTAATGTTTTTTAACTTTCTTTTTTTTAGTTAAGCACATTATACACTCTATTTCTTTGTCTCTCCTCTTTCTTCACTTTGATATTTTTGAAACGGCACCCGAGCACGAGCAGTCTTGCTCATTCGGGTGTATTACTAAATGTAATACTTCTTGTAAAGATATAGCCTATATTTCTTTTCCTCTTTTTAAATAGTTGTAGTTAATTTTGAATTTTGAAAATTGTTTTATTTTACTTGTATAAATATGTATTTGTACTTGTATTTGTTTTTGAAATTCTATGTAATAATGTAATATTGTAATGTAATAAATAATAATAATAATAAATAAATAATATGCACAATAAAAAAAAAAAAAAAAAAAAAAAAAAAAAAAAAAAAAAAAAAAAAAAAAAAGAATCAGAGATTGACTAACACACTATATACTTCATTTACCAATTACCAGAGCTCTTTATTATTTACAGTTACAGAGTTATTAAACTGCATGTACAATGAAATTACGTCAATCATATCAATTCGCAGAAAGACAATGAATCTGAAATGAAGTTATAATTACTTTATTTTATTATGTTTACCTGTAAATATTACGATTGAGAAAATTTATTGGACATGAAATCTTGAAATACTAATTATGTAGGCCTACTTCCACAACATTTTCAAAATTCTTTTTTGTCCAATGATTTTCAGCTGGAGTCTGTATCGAGCGTCTTTAATGCATTGTCTTTCCCTCCAGTTGCATCACTACCTTGAGATCCACACCTCGTGCCGTCTGTTGGAAATCCCCGTCTTCTTGAAGCTCTTTACAATGATTTTCTTATGAGAGATGTGATTCCAACTTTAAATTACACATTAAAATTAATGAGTCCCAATGATGTGCGCTGTTGATTGTGATTGCTATTTTATTTTGCACCAGTCTCATTCAAGTTTTTCGTTCACTAAACTCCCTTGTTTCCATTTTCTTCCACGAATACTATTACTTGCAAAATAAAACTTGCAGTATAATTCCTATATCTTCCCATTTTCTACAGTATACTACTGAAGCAAGCAAGTATAGTGTACTGAAACTGACCCAAATGGTGTTACCGCAATTTCATGTGAATTGCCACCCCTACCCCTTTCTATTGTGTCAAGCTAGTGGTAGCCAGTCAGCACATTCCTTAACCTTGAATGCATTGGGTGGAGGATAACAGTGCTCTAGATTGCAGTGGTGGCGTGTCAGTTGTAAATTTCCGAATCATCGTGAAAGAGAGAATAATGTCAAAATATCCGTGCAACGATTATGCAATTAAATTTTTATACACCATTTTGGGACTGAAAAATCGAGGTGCGATGATTATGCAGTGGCGACGATTATGCGATGAAATATGGTATATCAATCTATGATGCTAGGCACATTCTAGCACATTCAAAATGCAAATCATCACAGTTTGCTTCGTAAATTCTAAGTTCTAAAGTTTCTTATTTTTTGGTTGTTTATATATATAATTTTGTTCACAATGAAATATAAATTAAATTCATTTGTTAAAAATAATAACATTATTGTTGGCATGCAATTTATACTGGCAACATTATGCAATTTACAGCATTCACTGAGGACATAAATTTTTTAAATCAAATCATTATTTCCTGTAATAAATAAAATTATAATTGGCAGAAGCGACAACATATAGAGCTACCTTTTGAAGTTATGTAACAATGATAATGTATGGATTATAATTCTTCAACATATATATTTTTTTTAAATAAAATAGTAAACACCAAAATCTTAGAATTGTAAAATGAAATTTAAAACCACTTTCACAGAACTTTAGTTATAGTTCCGCACCATTTTAATAATCAGGCTTTCATTGGGGCTAATGCTAAACAGTTACTTTAAGTTCATGGCTACACAGCTGATATAAAAAAATTGTAATTCCCAGTAATTCCATCAAACCACAGTATAAGTATTAATACAGTAAGGAAACTGTGTGTTAAAAGTCCTATGACAACTTGTTAGCTGGGCGACACTAGCGCTCCATGCGGCGGTTGAGTAAAACTGCATTCTCACCATATAAAATAACTTGGGAAAATGCATAAACACATAACAAAATATGTTATAATAAGAGAAAAAATCTTCTTTCAAAACTGAATTTTAAATTTAAGAAACAATGAAGCGTGTATTATATTTTAGTTAAGATCAGGCACAATTTTTAAATGCCACTTACCTGTGACGGATAGTTAACTTGCACTGCAGTTCCTAGGGCTATTCTTATTACAAGTTTTAATAAGTTCAAGATGATTCTTGGAAAACCAATTATAACTCATTTTTATTTTTAAAAGTAGCCTAATATTACATTAGAATAGAAATGTCATCATTTTACAAAAATAATACAATATTACATAAGATACAATACAAAATTCAAATAAAAATATAGGTTTCTATCAATATTTCTCAATTTCTAATACTCCAAAACTGCTTTTAGTATACAGTCGGTACAGCAGTTTTAATTAAAGAGTTCATTGGAATTCATAAACTGGCTGTTTTCGAAGTGTTCCAAACATAGGCGGCAATTTACATTTAAATATTTTACAGTTTTTGTTAGTAGGTCTTCTCGCCGACTATTGATGACCCATTTTTTACACCTGAAATCATTACAACAATTGAAGGTAGATCGAAGCCGTAAGATACAGAAACAAAATACAATCTCAACAATGAAGTTGAGGACGAGCAGTGTGACAAACCTATATTCAAAGGTCACTCTTTAATATAATTTATAACTTAAACGTTGATTTTAAAGGTGGGAAAAACCTTGGACTAGATACGCTTCTTAACAGTAGCCTATTTTAGGTAAGCCTATTGCTTGCCTAGGTTTGGATAATGATGTCATGTTAGTTTACTGTCGCAAACACCTTAATGGCACATGTATCCGAGAATTTATGATGTAAGATTATGTTTTCGTCATCTTTACGCCTACATCGTGTTCGAGAAAATAAATATCGTACCGCCTGTAAAATCGGCTATGTGCACTTTTTTACGAAATTGAGTTATGTGCACTGATATTCCTTAGCATTGATCCTTACAACCGGGCATGTGGATCTTTGATTGTCAGGTTTGTGCAAGCAAAGAAAAAAAATCGGCTACATGCTGCAAAATGGCCATGTGCATTAGAGCTCACATAGCCATTCTTGACTGCCAACACGGCACACATGTTTGTATACATAACCGGCCCTGACATATACATTACAATGCACATAGGAAATAAGCTGCACCGCAGCAAATATTGTGTTATCTTAAGCGATCACAATACGACATCCTAAATATTGTTATCTTTAACCGTGATATAGACTGCTGACATTTTCATTTCATTAGTATCTATTGTTAGAAATTACAACATAATTAAAGATAAAAATATTACATTAAAGTAAATGTAAACATAATCACACCAGAACATGTGTCAAGAGTAAGCCAGCAGGCATACAATAAATATTACATATTTTTCTTCTTACCTTTCTGGATCTTTTGGGAAAGTGAAGAAATGCAATTCAGGATTTCTTCCTTTATTGTTACTGCAATTTATAGCAGAACAATAACATCCTTTCGAAACACGCATTGCTATAAAAATTCAAGACTCCTATTTATTTCCATTCTCCCCGCAGTAGTGATTGTAGTATTACTCAATGGCCGGTAGGATCGCTAGGTAATCTGCGCGCGCATGTCCGTCTGGCAGAAAAATGGACTGAGTTTCTTTACTGTATTAATACGTATACTGTGATCAAACTCTTTCAATACACATTGCACTATTTCACATGGTCCCAATTCTTAAACATTACTTACATCTATGCACAAAAGACATGTAAGTGATGGCAAAAGTCATGACTGATGTAGGTGTTTCGTAAGAACTGAAGGAACTGTAGAATAACGACGGCTGAAGAGATTTTTTATAGATCTATCATAAATCAAATTGCTTCTGCTTAAAGTAGTTCACTAGTTTTTATAAGCTATTATCAAATTATCAGATGACAACAAAGAGTCAGGTGAAATGAGAAGGGCTTTAAAGACAATTACCATGTGTTTTTATACATATATATATATATATGTATGCTAAGTATGATGTATTTAAACTAAACCACTTAAAGCTAAAACTCACAGTACCCTAGACAAAGTATGCAGCCAGCTGAGCCATTTTATCCTTGGGTGGTCTGGGCTTGCCCCTGCTACGACCTCTGCCCCCTCTTCCTCGAGGAGCTCTGTTGCCAGCAGGTCTAGAAACTGCCCGATGTTTCTCAACTAGAGGTGTAAAGTAGGGTGAGCAGAAGACACAACCGCTCATTTCAGTCGCTTCCTTTGGAAGCTTACTCTTCTCCTACAAAAAATAAACATTAACGTTACCTCTGCTTCTGGAATTTGTTCTCTACAAACAATTCCCTGATCATGGTACTTTCTAGTGATTTCATAAGTAATGAGTATTTTTGAAATTGTTGAAAAATCTCTTAAAGACTTTATCTAGGTAAATTAAAAAATTAAGCATGAGCCGCATTTATGATAATTTCATAAATAAAATTCAATTTAAGGAAGTGTGAAATAATATACAAAATATTGCACTGACCGTAGTAGCATCAGCTTATCAGTCTGTTCTGTGTCCCCATGCCAAGCATGCTACCCTTGGGTACAAGTAAGTGGAGTGAACTTCAACTACTTCAGCCTATCTTTGTTGCACAAACTGCAGGGAATATATATGTAATTCGTCTGGAAGTACAAAACACCTTTACTTTACCTGCTTATATTCCACATTGACAAGCTGGGCACCACATTCACACACGCTGTCTTCTACAGAGACTTTCTGAGCATCGTCAAACAAATGGATAATCACATCACACCTAAAGAGAGAAATTTTAATTAACATTTACCCAAGGCACTTACAAATCATGTAAAACACTGACATTTACTCAGTTTAGGAATACTGTTACAGTCCACTTCTTATTCAAATAAAAACCTGAGAAACAAAATGCCTTTGAAATCTAACAAGAGTAACAAAAACAGAGAGAAACAAACCAAATTAGACATACACAGGTGGAGTTATAGAAAATATGCCAATGACATGGCTTGTACCATCTCAAACTACAAAATACTTAGCGGTGTCAGCTTTTCTGATTGCTATTGCCTATTACCCATATGTCATAACTATTGCAAGCAGTCTAACACAAGTGTACAATTAGAGTAAGTCACTACGATAACAATTCGCTTGTGTTACTTAAGATCTGATTTCATGTACAGTGTTCAATCTTAACGCAGCTGTTCTCAATCTACTGGGAACTCTCTGTATATGGAAATTATACTTACCTATTGCATCCTAGTTTCCATTTCGGCCCTGATGCTGGATCCAACACTAGCACTCCACCTTCGCATTCTACACAGCTAGAAATTCCTGTACTGTTCAGGCTGTGTGGACATGTAGGATGTGTACAGGAATTGCATCCACTGCCTTTCTTCATCTCCCTACAACAAAACAAGTGCCAGCTCAAATTACAATGCCTTGCAATTTCTAATTTCTCTCATTTTACGTTATCAAGCTGAAAAGTGCAAAATACATTCAAAGAAGAGTGGTATAAAATAATGTTAAACATACTGGGTTAAAATCACAATTTTTTAAAAAGCAATTAAAAATAATATACATCCTGAATTAAATTTAAACATAAAATACTTATACTACATATCTCTCTCTCTCTCGAATCCTATGCCCCCATGTTGGGGCGAAGGGCCTCCAAGTGGAGGTTTCTGTTTACCGATGTGAATTTTGTTACGCTTATTTTCGTAGAGAGGGCAGAGGGACAGATGGTAAGCCCATCGCCCCTTAACCCCTCTCCGGAAACTAGGTATTACTTAAACGTGAAAGGGCCAAGAAATTTGGTCCAGAGGCTTGGGGATCTTTTATGTGTTGTAAATCTACGACACGGGCCCCCCAGCTTGGAGGACTCCGTGCCTAGGATTTTTATAACTACATATACCGGTACTTAATTTTCGACGGATTGTCTAATTGTGTTTATTAACAATGATAATTTTGTTTCACACATACCAAGGTAGAAATGTGATTCTAGTGTAAAGGAGAGGAATACCAGAGAGCTTACCAATCATTTAAAGAGGCTGTCTCCCTCAGTGTCCCTCTTGAGTTGATAGTAGTACAATAAAGATGTTAAATACATAGAAAGTTGATAATTTTCAGGTAAATTTTCGGGTAAACCCTTTGTCAATCAGTAGGAGAATCAGTTTTTGGCCTAGTGCCTCTTAACCTCTTTGACAAGGTAGAAATGTGAAATTTTGTGTTTATGTGAAATTTTAGTTTTTAGTGTGAATGTTTTTTTTTTCTTCAAGAACATTTTTAATTTTCAAGGAAAATACTGAGTTTCAGAAAGGCAGTTTATTAAAAGAACTTAAATTATACATTTACCTACTTTTGCTTGCAAATATGGAGGGATGCCTACCATAGACACCATGTCTCCATGAATTATTGGTACCACCTGCAAATGTAATTTTCGGAGGGTGGTTTCTTTTGAAATTTTGTGTGGGAGTGCCATTGAACAATGTTAACAGTCTGTTAATGATATTCAAGAGTAGAAAAAGTTTTTTTTGGCTCAAGAAGCTGAATTTTACAACAATTATCTCCCAGTGGAATTGTCATGTTATAATCAACTAGCAAGTGGTATAGAACAGAAATTTGAGAGTTTTTCTACAACATAAAATATGTTCACATTCATATCTCATTTGTACACCAAGCATAGAGATTTTTTTTTAAATCCTGACAGCTTGTTTTAAAGTATAGTGCAGACAATAAGTATTTATTGCACTTGTGATCTCGAAGTCAAGTAAGTTTCTCATGAGTGCACCCAGTTCCAAAACCACTGGACCATGGATGTTGTCAATACAATATGAATAAGCTTCCTGTTCTTTATCCAATTGTGAGAATCTTACAATAGGATGTAACAGACAAAACTCTGCAAGCAGTCTGAAGATAAAGGACAGCAAAAGACATTTGCAGCAAGCCTGTGAGTGAGTGAATTAAAAAAAAAAAAAACAAAAAAACAAACAAACAAACAAACAAACAAAAATCCTAAGTTTATGGATTGGAATCAATCTATGATAGTGAGTCAAGACTTGGAAAGTTAATCTTCAAGATTCAAGAAGACAAACAAGGAGTGGGCTCAGTCGTGAAGTGTGAAATCAGACTTACTGAGTGACCCTGTAAGTACTTTGTTTACTAGAAATATAAGGAATTATTGGACCAATGTCTGCAAACCAAAGTACTGTAGTTACAAATGTTTTAAAATTTTGTTAAATAAAAGTAAATTGTACTGTATCCAAATTCCACATTTTCCATATATATATATATATATATATAAAGCTGTCGAGTATTAATTAATATACAGTAAGTAAACTTTGATTATCTGTGAGTGGCTTATCCGGTTTGCGGACTATCTGTGCTTGAAAATTTGAATTTCCCACACTTAATTCCGTCAGATTTTTAACTTCCCATACTTAATTTCATCATATGCACAATATGGCAACAAGTGCAGGAAATTCAAAATCTTGTACCTGGTTAATCCAACATTTGGATTATCTGTGCTTTTCGATTATTGGTGCATAACACAGACCCAACTAACACGGATAATCGTATTGTAAAATATGTATTGTATATATCTATAATTCAAACTTACCTGAATGGCGGATGGTTGAAACAGTAAGGGCAAAAAGGGTAACTTTTTCCCTTAGCACCAGCAGACCACGACAAGAGCTCAAAATCATCAAGTGGGCACTTCAGTTCTTTGTAGATTCGAATATTTCCATTTTGAGGTAGGTTGTATGTTTCATCGCAATGAGAACAATGCATGCGAGAAGGTTTTGCCTGAATATATTTCATATACCTACGGCATTTTCCGCATCTGTGAAAAGAGCAATTTTATTATAACTGCAAGAGCATGACTAGGCACCCTGAAAAGAGGCAAGTAAATTTAAGCAAGAGGAGTAATATATGTATGTATATATATATATATATATATATCCTTTTAAAGATAAATTTTTATCAAATGTGAATGCAACATATGAATAGGAATCTCTAGATCAGAAATAATATGCATGCCCACACCTATACCCATGTACATGCAAGTGAACAATCTTACCGAGAATGGGCTTTTCCTGAAGACGCCAAAGGTGAGAAAGATACTTCAAACAACTGATCCATTCCTTCAATGTTTTTAACAAAATAAAGGAATTTCTGTTTAAAAATTTCTACTGTATGCTGCAGCACAGCATTGAAATTGGCTTGACCTCTGGCTATGAGATTCAATTGTTCTTCTACGGCAGATCTCATTGTAGGAAGTACAAGCTCTGGATCAATCTAGAAATCAAAATAATACATATCCAACAATGTGGAGTCATTTGTTAAATTAAATTAACCTATAATTACTGTCAAAACAATCTACAATACCACAAGAAAGTTCAGCAATGTTTTTGAGTTATTTTCAATATAACAGCCTATCCAGGCTGATACATGCTGGGATAACAACCAATATGCATGGGCGAAGCAAGCTTCATGGAGCTACGGGTATAAAAATCACCTCCTCAACGATAAGTGAAATAGAGCTTAGCTTAACAGTCTGTAGGTGCCACCCTATATAAACTCCATTGGAGTGACTTTTTAGCATATGATAGCATACCATAACTTGTGCTGTACCCAACTACTGTAGCCTATGTGCAAATCCCGAGAGGGTTGGTCAAAACTAAGATGGTAAAAAGAAATTATAAAGACACTTTGTGTTCCATATAACTTCAATCATATTCACTTTAAGTAATGACACTCAAACCTCTAACACTGTCTTTACAACAATAAATAGTTCAAGATATCCGTTTTCTTTTTTAAGTGAATCTTCTTTAGCTGTGGTAGGGGTGAATCGAGAGCTTGTGTAACACTCAAAACTGTCACAAAATTAGTGTCACACTCAAAATCGTCACAAAATTAGTGAGGTGTGACGGAACGGACTGCACAGAAAACAATCAACTCAATCTTATCCAAAATTTTAAAAATCCAAAAATTAAAAATAAAAAAATCCAAAAATTAAAAATTTAAAAATCCAAAATTTAAAAATCGAAAATTAAAAAATCCAAAACCTAAAAAAAATTCAAAGATCCAAAATTTAAAAAATAAAAAATCCATAATTAAAAATCTAAATATCCAAAATTTAAAAAATAAAAATAAATTTAAATTTAAAAAATTCAAGAATCTAAAATTTATAAAGTAAAAATCCAAAATTAAAACATCCAAAATCCAAAATTTAAAAACTGAAAATCCAAAAAATAAAGAATTCAATGATCTAAAATTTAAAAAAATCAAAAATTAAAAACCTGAAATTCCAAAATTAAAAAGATTAAAAGATATAAAAAATTTAAAAAATCCAAAATCCAAAATTGAAAAATCCAAAAACCCAATATTAAGAAGTCCAACAATCCAAAATTGAAAAATCCAATAATCCAAAATTGAAAAAATCCAAAAATTAAAACAAGTTTCACTTTTGTCGCGTGGTGTTCCATGCACACTTTTTTTTATAAACATTGTACAAAATTCCATTTTAAAAAATCCAAATATTTATACTGTTATTGTACAGAAACAGTAATGTACAAACCTTCTGATAGCCATGGACCAATACAATTCCTAGTGGTGTAGGTATGAGGCGTCGTCCAGAAGCTACGGTAACATAGTTACGCTGACCTATATTATTGATGTGTACAGGAATAGAGGCATCTGTGCCAATGCCATGTTTTTCCATCAGCGTGATCAGCTCTGCCTCAGTCAGGTAATCTGGTGGGCCTGTCTGACATTCAACTAGTTTTACCTAGAAGAGAAGTCACAAAGTTACATACCGTATTTTACGGACCATAAGACGCACCTTAATTTTGGATGAAAATTTAAAGGAAAAGAAATGTAGTGTGATTCTAAACGAAACATTTACAGGGTGGCTAAGTGTGGCAGTATGCCATCATGTATGGATGTTTATTATATGTATTTGCTCCCTACCCTATTCTACTCTACATCTAGTACCCATAATCTGCATTTATACATGTATTCTACAACCTGCCTTTCATTTGTATTACGGTACTTCAAAATTTCAAAATGATCCCAGTTTTTCAGAAAGTAAAATATTGTCATGACTTATGACCCAGCCCTCATTCATTACACATTTCTGCTGCAACAAGACATGAGAATGGATGGAAAGACAACCTATTCAGGCAGCATGAATTTATATATGTACTTTACTTTTTGTATCTCTTTATAAGTTATACATAATCTACTGATATGCATTTGAATCACAGCCTAAGATCTTCCTATGAGTATAAAAATTTAATATAGGAACTATCATTAGATTACTTTTGGCAGCAGCACAGATAAACAAATAAGAGAGCCGAAAATACTAGTATTGCCTATATGTATAATGGATACAGTTATATTTTATATAGATCGTGTTACATCACAATAACTTACATCCTGAATGTTAGCCATCTCTCCTTCTGTAAATGATGGTACAGTCTCATTCTTGCCAAAAGCTTGCCAGTGCATAACAGTAGTATAACCAGGATCGAGTAATGTCTTCCCAGTACAAGAGAATGTTTCAGTACTCACTTCAAATGATGCCTTTGTGCTCAAATACTTGCAGTCTCTGGCAACCTGTACATATTAAGAAAGTGTAATCATGTATCTAAAATAATGAATATAATAAAATGCTATTGAACATTAAACGACATAAGTAGCAACAGATCTTGTCAAAGCTACAAGATACAGGGAATATAATTGAGTAATTTACAATCAAAATTAAGAACAATGAATACAATATTTTACATCATAAACTGTCATAAATATTTACAAAAGTAAAAATAATAATTATAATATAATTGCCTAATATCATAATATAACAATTTATTAGATGTACAGAAACTAAATCATTAATTCTTCAAATACTTTAATATCATAAATAACATTACTCACAAGTATGTTTTTCAATTTAGTTTTATAGGGAGTCATGGAAAGACCTTGAATGTTAGTTACAGTTTCACGCCTACTTGTTTATAAGTTTTGTGTATTCTGGTTAGTCTTGAATACAGGAATGTCCAAATTATCAGTATTTCTGGTGTAATGGGTATGTATCTGATTTCTTTCACGGAATTGGTTTATATTATCTTTAATATAAATTAAGCAGTAGTATATGTTTAGGAACCCAGATGAGGTTGATGATTTTTCAGGACGTAAAAATCCTGGGCACGTAAAGGAACTCCAAGCCTAAATTAGAGATTCTGGACAAAATTTCTCGGCCCTTTCATATCCAAGTAATACCTTAGTTTCCGGAGGGGGGTTGACTGGCAATGGGCCTGCCACCTGTCCCTCTGCCCTCTCTTGGAAAATAAGCGTAACAAAATTCACATAGGTAACAGAATCCTCCACTTGGAGGCCCTTCGCCCCAACAAAGGGATATAGAAAACAGATACACATACAGATATGTTTAGGAACGGTGCACCCATGGTGCAAACAAAGAAAGTAAAAATGAACTTAAGAATAAATAACTTACAGTGGCAATGAAATGGCGAGTGATGTAATCATACAACTTCCACTCATCACCATCTAGATCACCACGATTTGCTAATTTCATTGGTGTGATAGGAGGATGGTCACCTGCATCATGACCCTTCCTTGGTCTGTTCAATCCTTCTGATAAGATTTCTCTCACTTCAGAACCCCATTCTGAGCTCTGTTGTTGCTGCTTCAAAACACTTCTACAATTGGAAAGAAGTAAGGAAATTAAATAAAAAGATCAGGAAACACAAATTACACCAAATATAAGAGTTTCTGATGAAACTTCCTTTTCCATGTACTGTATTCCAAAGCAAAGAACTTCTCTGTGAGGAATGCAAGGAATGTGGCCGTTACGTTACGAATCGGAACCGTGCCGTGCTATTATTAAAATTATAGTACATTACATTACTTGTTACAAAAACATTCTCCTTACCCCTTTTTATTTATGCCAAACATTACTAACTCATGGGCTGAAACACATGCATAGTCTAATCAAAGGAACATCACGTAATTATACACACTTGAAATAAGTAAGAAAATATTAGAATAAATCTACACGTAAAAAATGATAAGCAATTGAAGTACCTGCCAAATATTTTTTACTTTGTTAATAGAAAATCTCGCCATGTACGGTGGCAACAATCACACTCCAGCAGCCAATAAGCAATCGTCACCTCCTCCTCCACTACTACCTCCTCTTGCCCCTCTAATTAGCAATACACACTGCAGAGAAGTTCTCTGCTTTGGCTGACAATAGTTAACTTTCATTTTTCAAGAGATGCATCAACTCTTTATTACCTCTAATTAGAGATCCATTAAATTGGTTTCTTATTAAAGAAAACTTGCTCTAAAATTTCAGTATTTTGGTGTTGTTATTAATCTGGCAGTGTTATTTTTTAAATATGATTTATATATGCCACTTTCATAATCATTATCATTATCATTATTAAGAACTGCTGTTATATTATGAACCAGTGTTTATATTGACAGCCTAATTCAAACTTCCCACTGCTTGTGTTTTCATTTCTAATTATTCTTAAGTTCATAACTGGGTATTGATGTCTGCTGAATATTGGGATAAAAATTAAGTTGAATTTATATTTCACCATAGAAAAAAAGTTGGAAAACCCCATTAGAATTTATGGAGCACACTACAATAGTTTGTATTCTGAATGTGCTGAATATGTGTTGTGTCGCAGGTTAATCTTATGGTTCTTCCTCCTTGGGTGGCAGTTGGTATCAGATTTGGAACAGAAATTGTACCATGGAGGAATAATCTTCTGTGGCTACATGACTGATGCATTTATTTGTGGACAAAATCATGAGAGAATGCTGGTAATATATTCCTTCAAAAATTAAATAAAGAAAAGGTTCATCCAAATAAAACTATTTTAGCTGGACGGTGCAGTATTGTGCAACCACACACCCATTTTGATTTTTAAATTTTTAACCATACTTCTATAACTAGAAACATGCATAATTCGCAACTGCAATAATGCGATTTTATTTGCGAAAAACACAAATTTTTACATTAAAAAAAATTAAATCCACGATTTTTACACTTGATGCATTCCTAAGTATACAGTCAATTCATGATTATCCGTGAATGGCTTGTCCAAGTGCGAAAATTTGAATTTCCACTCACTTATTTCAAGTTTTCCGCACTTTATTCAAATTTCCTGAGCTTCACTTCAAATTTCCCGTACTCTATTTCGTCAAATTTCTCCTTTCAAGCACTTAATCTCGTCATATGCATAATATGGCAACAAAGTGCGGGAAATTCAAAAACTCGCACCCACATAGTTCCAACATTGGATTGTTCCTTTTTTTCCAGTTATTCGTGCATGTCTTGGTCTCAATTAACACTGATAATCGGGAGTTCTCTGTAGTTTTAAATAATCCTCCTAGGATAGATACAAGAACATACTTGAAAGAAAGAAATTTGGTTACAATGGTTATTTTTTCAGTTAAATAACCTAAGGTATTAAAATAATACTTGCTTGAGTGCTTGATTTCAAGCATTTTACTTTTCAGTGCTGCGCATGTAGCCTAGTATATGCGCCTGTGGCCAGGTTTGTCCAGTTTTTCTTTTTTCTTTTGGATTATATTGTGTATATGACTGACATAAACTTGTGTTGACATGTATAAACAAGGCTAATTGACTTCTTTGTATTTATGTGTAAGTATATTAATAAGTAAGCCCCGGAATTTTCGTGGAATAGTCCTTTTCAGGTTTTAAACAAATGATTTTAGCCATCTAAATAAAATATAATAATGAATACCAATATTAACACCAAAAATTGTATCTACCTATAATTTTGACACAGTTATTCTAGTTTTATTTTATATACATATATTTTTTTTTTACAAAATAAACAAGTAACTATTCCTTATATCGGCAATCGAAAAATAGCATAAACAATTGAAATATTTACCCTTTAATGATACAATTATTCAATACACCACTCAATTCACTTCCGATCTACAAAAATAAGTAGACTCAAATGTCACGAATTTGTTCCTTCAATATACTTCTCTATCGGCAACTTGTTATTTTAAAGTTGAGACGGTAATGGATTAGTTGCAGATTTCAAAGTATTGCAGGCGTTGAAGTTTCATTTTCTGCGACGGCGAGGCGGCACATTATCGAGTTACAAAGACAAGCAACAAAGCGACATAAACATTGTTAATTCCAGTGCGTAGTATAAATTTATTTTTATTATGTCTTTTCTTAAAATGCACAAATTTACATATTTATTTTCCTTTGCATTAATTGGAAAATCCATTAAAAAATCATATTTTTCAGCAAAAGTCCTCTTTAGCCCCTAGTTTTTCAGAAAAAGTCCTCCTTAGCCCATTTTAGGCCCTTCAGTTCGATTATAGCCCTTTTTAGGTTCTATAAAATTCATATATTCAGAAGGAGCATGAAACGGAAAATATGATAAAATGTTCTAATTAGAAAGCTGGGGAAAAAATAGGTTAAAACCTTCAAATCCAGGCCCTAAGAATATTTATGCTAAAATAGGTTCATAAGTGGCTTATCGTTGAAATCATTCCTTAATTCAACAATTAGTAAAATTGCACTAAGATAATATTGTTTTTTGGGAAAAAATAACACTCTTTTTGGTAAAAAATAACTCTACTTTTGGGAAAAAATAACGTTTTTGGGAAAAAACAACACCACTTTTGGGAAAAAATAACATCAAATGACCAAATAATAAACACACCTTTTGCATGTCCTTGTGTATAACTCATTATGTATTATTAAGTTAGCAGTGAAAGGATTAAAATTAGGTTGGGCCTACACACAAGTCAGGCTTGGAAATCAGTACATATGGTAATAATGGGGTTGAAACTCTCCTACCATACATTATTTCATAAAACCGATGCTTGAGAAAAGCTGACTTCCTTCAGATACATTCAGAAAGGATTAGAGTACGATTACTTCCACAAAGTCTCTGGCCTTGAAGACTAACCCAGCCAGCGAGCTTCTCGTTACGTCTCGTTACCAGCTTGCACGGATTTGCTGCGCGTAAGATCAGTGAGATACTGTTGAGCACAGAGTGAAGTCATGCAGCATGTCACCAGTCGTAGAAAATACTATAATAGTTGAGTGGAGGGATAATGCCTCAGCGAGACAGAGACAGACAACACGTGGAGTGGGATAGAAAAGCTGAGCCAATCAGGGTGCAGCTACCTTCCCTAGGCAGGAACTCTACGAACAGTGAGACTCACTCCTAAGGTATATATGGAAAAACCCAGAGACTTTGTGGAAGTAATCGTACTCTATCACCAGGAAGAAAATATTGAACTGTTTTCATTTCATTAAAAAATCAACACAAATAAGTTTTCAATGAGAATCCCATGTTAGCTTAGTTTTAATAAAATACTTAATTACAACACTTTACTCACAGTAAATCGAAATTCTCTGGGTAGTGAGTGGTTTCAGTTCGAGGGTAACTGATGTAGCCTCGAGTGTACAATTTCTCTGCTAACTGCATAGCATGATGGGGACCCATCCCCAATCCTGAACTGGCAACTCTCATCAACTCAACAGTGTTTAAAGCCAGAGGGCGCTGCTTTACTTTTTCTTTACTTGTAATAGATACTACCCTGAAAATAAAGATTGGCATCATTAGGCTCTTATTTTTCTCAAAATAGAAAAGAGAAAGCACACTTATTTTCCTTGAAATAGGCACTAAAAAGGAATTATAAAATAAATTTAAAAATTATAACAGTCATAAAATTTGCATAAATGGCATCACATTTATCTCTCCAGCGACAGATATTTGTTTGTGCAACACTGAATGTTCAACTAGCCTGCCTGTCTCCATGGGTTTCAGCATGCAGGTTAACCGTTTCATTTAAAACACACATCAAATGACAATCTCTCTTGATTCTATCCATGACAACCTAAATGTACAATCACTCACTAATAAATCCTCACTTCTACCGGTGTTACTGTTAAATAACTATCTCATGGAACCTTCCAACAATGCAATGATAAGACAGAAGACAGAGTGTGAAACTTGACGAAGTAAAATATTTTGGGCGCACCTGTAGTCATATGATGAAGGAAAATATTTTGGGGTGTGCCTCATATTCGCGTGTGCCTTCAATTCTCTCTCGACTTAATACTCTGATTCATTTCACAACAGAAATCCTGATTTTTTTTTTTTTTAAATAAAAGCACAAATTCATTTGAATGGTTCAAAGATGTAAGGACACCTTCTTGGATCAGACAAATCAAGACTTCATCCATTTCTTCAGATTCTGATGGCTGTGTGTTCTGGCAATAGTTAAACTTATGGAATGGCATGAAAAGTATACCGGATTGAAGATAAGCAATAATGCCTTCAAATAAGTTTGCCATTTCTGCAAGACTTCAACCAGAGTTATCGAAACAGAAAAAGTGTCATCTACACGAGCCTTATGAAATTAATTACCGGTGTAACCACCTAGGTATAGGTATTCTAAGCACAGATGTTAAAATTATTCTTAAATAAATTATCATTATATTTTTTTATCCTAGATATTAACTGATGACCGTAATTTGCTGTTCCAAATTATGTAGCTCCTCATAACTTCAAAAAACTTACTTAGGCTACTTACTCAACGGTAATAGATGATCCTTAAGCAAGCTAACTTATCTATTTGATCTATTTTATGGAACCTGGAGGTTCAATGTCACACTTACATGAGCCCATCTTTCAACCCTATTCTTTGCTTGCCCACTAACTCCAACCATCCCTCACAAATCCTACTAATTCTAATGTTGTCCTCCCACTACATCTATGTCTTCCAAATGGTCTCTTACCTGAGGGTCTCCAAATCAATATTTTTGAGATATGTCTTTGCTTTCCATGCATGCAACATGTCCAGTCAATTTCTTCCTCTATGATTTCATAACCCTTATTATATTCAGTGAAGAGTACAGGTTATAAATCTTGTCATTATGCAGTTTTCTCCAGTCCCTGTTTTCATCTCTCTTAGGTTCAAATATTTTCCTAAGCACCTTGTTTTGAACACACTTAGGATACGTTCTTTCTGAAGAGTAAGTGACTTTGTCTCACATCCATCTAATACAACCAACAGGATAATTATCTAATAAATTTTTATTTTTAGATTTCTAGACAGAAGAGGAGAACACAAAGGTTTCTGAATGGCATAAAAACGAGAGTTTCCTGATTTTAATCGACACCTAACTTCTGCCTTATTAAAAATTAAATAATTAGCTTAGATGAAGATGATTCCAATAATATCTATCAAGGTGAATTCACGGCCAAACAAAGATGTTTATCATGTTCCTTTTGTAAATGTAGCTGGAAACATTTGAGAAAAATCATAAATCAGATATATGATAGTCCGATGTATGAACTGTTAACAAGCGGTGTTTAACCGATGTATGAACTGTTAATAAGCGGTGTTTAACTGAAAAAAACAAACAAACAAAAAACAAAAAAATCTGATGCATATGATCTGGAATAAGCCAAAGTGATGCCGACAAGTGGATAGTTATCTCACACAAAAATGTTTTAAATGTTTTGTTACTTACATGGCCTCCTTAAATTCCTTCACCTGCATCAGGAACATTGTAGCTATTTCCTTTTCAAAACAGCGCACTCTTTCCCAGTCAAGAGTAATTTCCCTACCATCATTTGACTGAACAACAAGCTAGAACAAGATACAGGAGACAAATAAAAAAGTGATTTTTAAGGCATGATAAATATACGATTCACTCTTTCCGAACTAATAAAATCGTTCTTACCTGGAGAACCCAATATTGTTCTGGTTTGAAAGTCTGAATTTCATCATGTCGCTGAACACAAAACCCAAGCGTTGGAGTCTGACATGGTCCATAAGAAATAAGAGATGCATCCAAATCTCCATATTTACCCTGCAAGTAAAAAGAATTTAGCTATGGAAGGACCAAAAATCACACAAAAATAAGTAAGCTTTACATTATGGTATAAAAAAACATAAGCAGTTTTGGATAACTTGACTAGATTAAAAAGTAAAAATAATGTGCCAGAAAGAAGATAAAATTTTCGGCATAATGGAACTTTGTGCCCCATGCTGCTCCCCTTTCCACTCGCCACTCGCCTGGCCGCTTCCCCGCTTGGCTACTTCATGCGTGCCGCCTGCTCCGCATACCTTATTCATGCCTGTAGCCGTTGCTCAACGCCGGTAATGCATAATTGCAATTGATATGTCACCTAATATTTCACAATAAAGAAAGCCCCTTGCACCTCCACATAATATTCCACAATTATAAAAACGACCCTTCCAACAAAATAGGCTATTTCATAATACAAAAAATACTTTTGTACCATACATAATATTTCATAATTATAAAAAACACCGTATTATAACATAAAATGTGGCTTAATTGATGCAGGAAAATTCCCTTGTACCAACACAACTTATAAATTCAGATTCTTGCGTTAAAACTTATGAAATCCCCCTAACATAACTCTAATATACTAAAGCTTCCTTCAGTGCTCAACATTCACTTGTAGCGTAGTGGTCAAGACTCCTAGCTATAATGCTAGGGGTCCCGGGTTCTAATCCCGGTCGATCCAAAATTTACTATTAGGAATAGGTCTCAAATAGGTAGGTAGGGTGAGGAGGAGGTGAGAGGAAGGAGACGGGAAAGGAAGAGAAGAAGAGAATAAAGAAGAAATAAATTATTTTTTCTGTTTCATCAGTTCATTAAGAGATGGCACCACCGTCGCTACTAGTAGTTCAAATGCCGCAGTTAGGGGAGGGAGTTAGAGAGTTGGAGTGAGGGACTCGAATGGGGCGCTAAGTTCGGTTTTCCCAAATTTTCAAAGAAGAAGAAACAAAAATATTAAAGTAAAGAAGATTAACAGATGCCACAGCCAGTTCTTAATTACGAGATTCTGAGGAAAGACTACCTATTGCAGTTGTTAACATGGTTCAACTTCCGGACAATTTTACACTTTTTTCATTTCACAGTCCCTAGACTCTGAACCATCACTCAAACAGTTTTTATATATATACATCCATCAAACATGAAGCAATCGGATTTGTATCATGCATGGTCTTCATCAAGAATCAAGTGCTCAACTGCCACAACAGCTACCGCCACTACTTTCATCTCTCGCCGAAGATTAAAGAAAAGAAATATTCCAGTATTTAACTCATCTATGTTAAAGTAGATGTTGAAAATACTATCCCTTCTGACCTATATGTATCTAACAACATATAAATTTTATTTGGATGGAACTTATGGATTTTAAGTCCCCTGTGTTTAATGAATCCCAAATTCTTGAAGAAAATGGGATACACAAAGTATTAATTAAAAAGTTACAAGAAATAGACCAAGAGGCCAACAAAGATTTGGATTTTCAATAATTTTTGCCATGTCGGTGCAATTTAAGCACATACCTTGCAGTACTTTATGCTATTTTTATTTTTTAATTTTGTGATGTGGGCCTTGCATTTTCTCAAATGTAATGTATATTCTTCTTTGCAATTAAAGGTGTCACGAGTGTCAAAAGATCAAGGTTAGATTTGTTCATCTATGGACGTAAATAGTTGTTTCAGTTTTCTACAACAAATTTCAATTCACTTAGCAAGTTTGTATGAAATAATTTTCCCTCTTTTCACATTAATTTGTAATCATGTTTTGCACCATAAAGTATTTTTCTTTCGATGATGTCTACCACTGCTTTAACACAGAATTGCTAAATCCAAGATAAAAGAATAATGGAATGCAAAAACTGAATCAGACTGCTTAACATTATTTTACAAAGGATCCTGGCTCATTGTGGTGACAAATTAGAACTAAAAAAGGAACCTTAATAAAGCAACAAAAGATAAATCATCTATCTTTTAAATCAGCAAAATTTTAACCAAATTAAAAATAAGAAAATAATATTTTGGACCTGATACAACAACAAACTGATATCAAAAAATGGAAACTCTGCTAAAACCTACTGTACCAGATAGCCCTTGATCAGATGCAGTTGCCTTATTTTATCAGGAAACTTGTTGGTTTTTATTCACCGAATAAATTTACTCAATTCACCACATTGTGTTTTATGCAAGGATGTTAATACAATCATGATCAAAGAACATCTGCCAGTATACAAATCCCTCCAGAAAATGTTTAAAGTGGAATTCCAAATAAGCAAATACTATTGTGAAGCCCAAAAGCAAATGATGTTAAATCAAAAGCTTTAACATTTGAATACTACATACTACTACTATACTATGTTTGCCATTACAGACTCATTTCTCAGATGATCAACAATTAGACTGAGAATGGAAGACTTTTTCAATAATGCATAGTGAGTGACAGAGAGCAGGCGTGTTTGTACAGAGATGTTTGTTCAAACATCTCTGTCAGTTTGTTCAAACATCTCTGTCAGTTTGTTCAAACATCTCTGTCAGACATCTCTGTAGTGTGCTTAATAGACAAATTTGATTAATAAAAAAAAAATGGCATTGGCTAAGAGCCTAGAATTTATGATAGTGCGAGAGTGCACTTGTTGTGTTCTGCATCGTATGTTGATCATAGATTTCTTCTTCTTTGGCCTTCTCATTGAGCTGTTTGTTTTGGAGCGAAAAACTGCTACTCTATCTTGCCATGGAGAAAATATTCTTCTATGCCATCAATGGGCATTATTGCATTCATTACTTGTCAACATATTGAGGAAATAACACAATTATGACAATATTGTTAGTAAAAATGGATTAGGCTAATTCGTCCAAATAAAATCATTTTTTCCAAAATTTGTCTAAAAACTGGGGTTAGGCCTATGTTTCCTTTTTGTATTATTATTTCACGATTTAGAAATGCTGTTTTTGGAGTTATAGGAACAGTAAAATGAAATTCTGCAAATACCGTATTTACTCATCTATAGCACCCCCTCACCTATAATACCCCCCAATTTTCAGCAACGTGGAAAAAAAAAAAAAAAAAAAAAAAAAAAACAGAAAATATTTTAAAGTGATCGGCAACTGCAACATTCCTGTTAACGGTAAAACACACGCTTCCCTGCCACCTGTGTATTGGCCTTAGTTACTCTCTCCTCCCCCATAGATTTCTCAATGCCCTTCAGGTTTCTGAGTTCAACTTCCGCCGTACGCGTGTATTGTTGCCTGCCTGAGAGTTAGTAAGCACGTGAAAAGTGAGTTGTAGAGCAAGTTTTACGGCATCCTTCAAGTTGAGTGTGTTAGAAAATGCAGCCATGTATGATATCTTATTGGCGTAAACAGAAAGACAAATTATCAGGAGCAAAGAAAATGTTGAAATCATTCCGTGGTGTGAAGAACGGGAGATACGAAATTTAGGCAGTTGCTGCCCAGTTGGATGACAACATTGCAATGCTGAGTTAACCTTGAACACCACGCGGGCACGCGCAGCGTTTAGTCACGTGACCCAGTCAGCTGCGGTAATGCAGGCGGGAGCTATACCAAACTGTTTAAAACTCTAAAGTTAAAATGACGTGATAATTTAACTTTTTGTAAATAAAAAGAAGGATTTAAACTATTTTGCGTGTTGATTTAAAGACGCTAAATGTGTCTTTTTCCACTTTTAAAGCATGACAACCCAACCTATGTCATGTGAAAATTTTCACCTATTATACCCTCCCCCATTTTAGAAGTTGAAAATTGTGAAAAAAGGGGGGTGTTATAGGTGAGTAAATACGGTATATGTTGAATTGAAAAATTCATGTTATTCTGTCTCGTGAATTTCACATACCTCTAACTACTGTTTGTCAAATAGAAATGTATAATTTCTTCACGATACAACTCACCTGGAAGAACTTTGTTTGAAATCTTGTAAAAGCACAACCAATCCTGAGGTCCAATTCTTGCCGAGCATCTACACTTCTAGCCTCGTTTTCATTAGGCTTTCCCAAATTTGCAAGTGCGGCTTTAATATCCTTCTCAGTTATAGCTGAGAAATGTGCTCTGTAAACTACCTATAAACAAACAAAAGAACACAAACCTACTGTACTAAATATATTTTAACCCTTCCTGTGCGGGCATATTTATGGATCTAGGTGGAAGGAAATTCTTGAAAATAAATAAATCCTGTAATGTTCAATCTAAACACCTAAAAGCATGCATATACCTGTAAAAATAATGTTTTACCTCAATTAGAAGCAGCGGCACTTATGAGTTGCAGAAACAAACATCCAAGGGAGATTTTTCCTTGCAAGAAAGGCACAAATGTCATTTGACCTTAATTTTGCGGGGGAAGTAGATGAACTATATTTTACATACTTTTTCACAATTTCTTGATTGCAGATCTCACAAAGCATTATATATGATTATATAAATATATTTTCTTAAGATGCCCAGGATCAAAATACCTTACTTTCACCCATATATCTGCACACTATGCAGTGACATGAACATCACTTGTGCCACTCTCGGCCTCAAAAATGCCGATAGCTGAAATATAACAATAATTAGGGAATTGCACTCAAATGAGCATATTATTATATTCGATTTTACTGCTCTGTCGCATACTCCTTGAGCAATTTCTTTCTCCTTCTGTGTTGTTATGCTAAATATTAAACACAGTGGAAGAATTGATATAAATGGCAGCTTCATTTATAATAGCATTCCAAACTACTAACTCACCAACAAGGACTAGTGGTGGCAGCACCATACATACATAGTTACAGAATAAACACAAAATAAACAATATTAGATGTTCATTTGTTGGTTTACGTAACTCAAGCATGGATACCAACACCTCTCCTCGGAAATCAACAAATTCAATAAATCACAAATGACACTACAATATTTCCAAAATTTGACTTCTTCACTAAAATCCAAGTCTGGTTCCTTTCATGGTTCTTCATCTCCACCTCCATTGCTTTCAACCAGGTGTCTCTGTCCTCTCTACACATGATCTCTTCTGGGGTCCTGGGTGGCTCCAAAACATCAATTACACCATCCCTTACCTTGCAGCAATAATTGCACATCCTTCTAGGTTGCTTCAAGCGTTTTGAACTCCTAAGTCCCTCCTCTGAAGTGGCATCATTGTAGGGCACTTCTCTCATAGAACCAGAGTCCTGTACCTCACCTGTGTCACCGAGGTCTAGCACCTCTCCTGTGCCACCAGAGTCTAGCTTCTCTCCTGTGGGACCGGGATCCAGCACCTCTCCTGTGGCACCGAGCTCCAGCTTCTCTCCTGTGGCACCGAGCTCCAGCTTCTCTCCTGTGGCACCGGGGTCCAGCACCTCTCCTGTGGCACTGGGGTCCAGCACCTCTCCTGTAGGGAACTGGATTATATCCATTAGAGTTGGCTTCTCATCCTCCAGGCGGTAGCCTTTTATCCCTAGCAAAACTTCATTTCTCTCTTTATATTTCTTGAATTCTTGTAGGGCATCACTTTTCTTCGCTATAGCTGACGTTGTGAGGGCTTCAACTCTTCCCATAGTTTGCAGGTTAGGGTGGCCTAGTCTCTTATGCCACGTCATCTGAGAAACTCTTGCAGCTTTTCTCATGTTAACGTTCTTTAGATATTCCTCATTTAACTCTTTTATTGATACATCTCCAACAGTAGTGACACAATATAACCTTCCAATTCGATGTGCTTGAAAGATTAATTTTTCTCCCTTTAATAACTTATTCAAACCATTCTTCGATCTGAACTCAAGACTTTTCTCCTCTATCTGACCTTGAGAAATCAAATTATCATGTAATTCAGGCACATAGAGCACATCCTGAAGCTCTACATTCTTTCCTCCACATTCATCTGACATAGGAATTACAACAGATCCCAAGCCACTTATTTTTAGCGGTCTCCCATCACAGACTTCAACAGTACCTGAGCATTCTCTGAAATTCTTGAAAATCTCTCTTCTATTTGTCATGTGGTCAGAAGCACCACCGTCTAATATCCATACATCGTGTTTGCATTGAGAATACTTCTTCGCATGCAATACCACATGCTCCCTTGAAGTAACTGAAGCAGAAGCTTTCTTGGGTTCACTAGTCCCTTTTTCCTTCTCTTCTAGTTCCTGAGTCTTGGGGCAATTTTTCGCAATGTGTCCTTCACCACCACATGCATAGCAAAAGTATCTCCCTTTGTACTGCTTCCGTTGAGATATACTGTTATTCTGATTGGTAGAATTCCTTCCATCGGTATACTTTTTACCTTTAGTGCTCGGCGGTTTCCAAGTTGTCTTTAATGCTTGATGTGATGATAGGCTTTGTTTTCTCATTTCTTCCTCTTGTTCCAGTAACACTTGCTTTATGTAGGACATGTCCATCTTATCCGGCTGAGTCACCAAAGTCTTCACTGTTATTTCATATTCTGGGGGAAGGCCAGACAAACACAAATGAGCCAACTGTTTATCAGATATCTCCAAATCATTCTTCCTCAACAGTCGATTCATATTCATCATTGTATTGCTATACTCTTGAATGGTCATATCACCCTTTACCATGGTCGCCAATTCTCGTAACTTCATCATAGCACCATACTGAGTGTTCTGGTGGCAAATAGTTTCGAGTTTGGTCCATGCTTCACTCGCCTTGTTGAAATCAACTATGTCGTTAATGAGATCATCACTAACTGATCTCATAATAAGAGATAGCGCCATGAGGTTGGCTTTCTCGCGCCGACGGGTTTCTGCTTGATTTAGATGAGCTCCATCAACATCGTTATAACCCGTGATTGCTTCCCAACACTCTTTAATCAACATTTCAGATTTCACGCGCGCCATCCACGCCACATAGTTATTTCTTGTTAGCTTTGGAATATAGAAGGTTTTCTCTTCCATCTCCGCCATTTTGACCGTTGCAAAATTCGTCGCTGCACTGTTACACAATATGGTAGTTTACTAGATTCTCCACACTTTCCACTATATTGTATTACGTCTCCTCAATTCACTCGAACACTGCGCTCCTGGGCCCATAACCTGTTGTTATGCTAAATATTAAACACAGTGGAAGAATTGATATAAATGGCAGCTTCATTTATAATAGCATTCCAAACTACTAACTCACCAACAAGGACTAGTGGTGGCAGCACCATACATACATAGTTACAGAATAAACACAAAATAAACAATATTAGATGTTCATTTGTTGGTTTACGTAACTCAAGCATGGATACCAACATTCTGCACATTTCAAGACTGTACTTTTCATATCTCTTCCCACACTTACACATACACATACACATTTCTCACATGGATTGTGCCATGTCTCAGTGCATATCTTGTGATGAAATCCATGCACTGCATAGCATGTAAAGATGTGTTACATCAAAGTTAGCTTTTGTCCAATTTCTGTCTATCATTGCAGTCGTTCCATAAAAGTCTTGGTCTATTTCTTTCCTCTTTTCTTGTCTTCTATGGAGAGCTTCTTGTAAGTGTCAATAGATGGCAGCAAGTGTTTCAGTCTCAAATCCTCCAGGTAAAATGTCTCCCTTGCCATCTCATATACCATCCTGGATGGAGTGCACTTGGAGAGCCCTAGTGTCTTCTTCAGGTATTTGGCCTTTATACTCTCTAGTCTTTCTAGCTAGGCAACAGTTAGATGATTCCATATGATCAGTATTCCATATTCTGCACATGGAGAGATCTTCGCTACGAATAACTTCATGGCTATATCTAATGATATTAGTCCGTACCGAAGAAGAAATTCACTCCAATGGGGAAAAGCTTGCAAGAAGACACCATTACAAATACTTAGGAATCACTCTTCAGACTACCTTCAACTTTTAGGGTTGAAAGCTTTTAAAAATGCTATTCGACCTATTTCCAATGTAGTCAGTAATTATTTTAAGAGGAGATAGCCGTAACTAAAGGAGAGAATAGGAGAGAAATTAAGTGCAATGTTAATATCCACATAAATTAAAAAGCAAATGGAGGAGAAATAAGTTCCTGAAAAAAATTAGTGGGCCTATGTAAAGAGGCCGTTCCAAACAGAAACCAATGTCAAATTGTACCCTATCCAAAAGAAAACTTCACTTTAGAATTGGAGATAGGATCGAGAATGCCAAGGAAGAATGAAAGTCGTATTTAGTATCGTCTTTTTAGAAGGATGGGTGTGGTGGTGTGCTTGCTCGTGTTGGCTCTGGTGGCAGTAAAAATATAACATTCTTTGTATGTATGCATTGTAAACAGAGACAATAACTATCTTCAAATAGGAGCCAATACTGTAGTTATATGATTTTTATTGTTAGTTGTTTTCAAGAAAATCACGACAAACAAAATTTTCTTCATGTCAAGTCCCCTTAAAAATAAAAGCAAGTCTTCACCAACCTTTGTGACATCCCCAGAGGGTACCTAACCCAAATACAAAATTTTGTTTTTGTACAATTGCAAGAGGCCAACACCAAGAGGCCATATTGTAAAAAGCGCATATTCAGAATAGGTGGCTTGTAACTACCCTTCGGAGATTTTCTTGAAAAATGTTTCAAATAAAAGTTTTAGCACTTGGTATAAGAAATCCATGTGCAAAATTAAAAGAAAATCATTAAAGCCATTTTTGAGAAAATCGCAAAAAACGAAAATTTCAGGTCAAGTCCCTTAAAAATAAGAGAAAGTTGTCGCCAGTCTTTGTGTCACATCCTCAGAAGGTACCTAATCCAAATACAATGTTTTGTTTTCATACAATTTTCCATTCACAGATACACACATAGATATATTTCCAAAAATAGTATTTTTGGATTCAGGGGATCCCAAAATGTGTATTTATGTTAAAAACTCAACTTCGAATTTGGGGGTCAAAAACAATACTTCCTCTACCTTAATTACCTATGGTACAGGCAGAGGAAGTAATAACATGAAAAAAAGGCTTAAGGGAAAATGGGATTATTATTTGGATTTATGCTAGATTAACTAATGAATACATGAACTTACGTCTGGGCTCTGCACACTCCTTTTCATTGAGCTCTGAACTGCATTAATAACTTCAAAGCAAATATTTTCACCCTCCTTATCACAATCCAGCCATAAAATTAGGTAGTCACTGCCACGAGCTTCCTGAGCCAGGAATGCTGGGATCCTCAACTTAGGAACAGCTTCCTTCTTCTCAGTAGGACACGAAAACAACTCCACCTGATGGAAATGAAACAGATATATTGTAACATCTACATAGTCACGTAAATAATACTCCCTATGAAGGCCCTTACAGTTATAGGAGTTGAGGCTCCCTGATTTTTATGTAATCAACACATGAAGGTGGTAAGGTTGACAGCCTTATATGTGGCTGCCTTAACCACAGGATTCCTCCTCCAGGGTTCATAGTACCATTCCATAGGCTAGTAAATTTATTATGTACAAGCAGTATTGATGCAAACTGTATTATGTCCACCCATGCTCAAAATCAAGTGCCACATGCATTCATATAGTTTCTGCCATGCTCTTTCTTGCTGTGTACTTTGTTCTTGTGAAATCATATTTTGTCTCGGAGTGACATGCAAAAAGTAGCTATTGTTGCAAAATATATTATGTGCATAGCTACTTTGTCACGACGGTCACCCTGAAAGTGTTATTATTAGAGCTTGGAAGTATTGTTTATTTTAGTTAAAATAGGCAAGCAAAAGGCACTTACAATACCAAAAATAGGCAGTAATATGATAAAAATAAGCATATATTAAAGAGTTAAAACAGAGAGTAATTCCACTCTTTTTTATTAATGAAAATAGCTATCTTAGATACTTAATTAGACATATATAGTACTATTCTTATTTTTCTTTACAAGCAACAAGAAGATTTTCTTTAAGGTGTTAACTGTCATAATCAGCCACCTGTCAGAGAATATTTTTCATGATTTATAGGGAACAAGATCCTCATTAAATATTTTGTGACGTAAATGTGTCATTTCATTATTTGCAGGGTTTAAGCTGGGGGGGGGGGGGGGGAAACCTTTAGCAAAATGCTAAAATACAAATTTATTGCAAAAACTTAATTTTATCTGCATTTCTTTATGTAGCTTCAAAATAATAAAAATAAAATGGTACAAACAACAAACTGAACTATAAAACAAATTATTAAATTTATTTTTTCCAAAACACTTTGGTTTGGAATTTAACACTTTTCTCTGTTTCAAATTGGCCCACTTCTCAAAAGTCTTGCTAAAATTATAGCTTTTTCTTACGGGCCTTCAATTTTCATCATTAAGGTGTTATTAACTTTACACAAACTCATTCTATTGCGAATGTCAGTTCTAATAAGGTTCAATGCACTGAAACCTCTCTCACAGTCTACAGAGTGTAAGGGAATTGTTATAGAATACTCTACGGTGGAGCACATCAAAGGAAATTCAACAGAAATATCATTTACATGGATGTAAGAATTTCCTTTTGCATTTTTGCGAAAATGGCTACAATTTCTTTCGCATTCTGAAGTTTACTTTCCCATTTTGCGAAAAATGTGATCATAGCTTAAACCCCGATTATTCGTGTAACATTTCTTAAGCGCAGGCCTACTTCATGACTTCCCACCCTAGAGCTCTTAATGACGATGCTAAAATGCTTCTCACTCAGTGATGCCATGTGTTTATCAGCAGCTCGCCTTTGTAGCATAATCCTATCTTTTCAAAAGTCTACTAAATTGGTACAATAGATTACTCACATTACTTGTTTAATGGATGAATGGAAAAATAGATGGTTCATAGAGAGTGTATATAATTGCTTTTCTTTTTATTTAATGAAAACCTTAAAGTAATAAACAACAAGATTACAGTAGATAGGCCTATCTATGTAAATTTATACTAAAAGATATTAAACTCACGTAAAATATTAATACTTTTTTAGTACATGCTCCGCAAAGTGGCTGTTCCTAGGACTGCTAACACGCCAGAAAGTAGCACTTTCCCGTACTAGTATGGTAAAGTAATTTTACCGGCCTAGTACGGTAAAGTTGCTATGGTAACCCCTTGTGGACGTAGTTCCAGAGGTGGCTCCTAGATGTCTCTACAGTGTCTCCCAGTGTAAATTCAATTTTACATGTTAAGGGTTTTATTGTTCATTGTTTATTAACAAGCATAGTAAACCTTATATATAATCAATAAGAATATTCTTCTTCACACATATTTTGTAAGTCAAAACTTACCAAAAGGACGATCGTTTCGGTGAGTGACTTCTCACCATCATCAGCTGTTCTCAACTGTCGTGTTTCTGACAGTTGAGAACAGCTGATGATGGTGAGAAGTCACTCACCGAAACGATCGTCCTTTTGGTAAGTTTTGACTTACAAAATATGTGTGAAGAAGAATATTCTTATTGATTATATATAATATACACTTCACAATGTTTTCCCGATTAATTTAATCAAATAGTAAACCTTGTTATTTAGAAATCTTGAATTTAAGAAATAAATTCCATAATAATAACTTTTTATATTCTTCATGACTAGGGGTAGAGGCAAATGCACAAACTTGGCAACATGAAGCCATCACTTAGTCCACTACACCACCAGTGCCAGTTGAAGGAAGCGAGTTCAGATGAGCCTCTTGTACGATTGTTGCAGAAAATGTGATAGAAATGACACAAAATTTCAATTGAAGTAAATGTATTTAGTTTAATTAGTCAACATTGCTATCTTAACAATATCTTTAAGTGTTTTTTTAAGGAAAAGAAACAATCCAAAGCACTACTGATATAATCGCCATTATCTTTGCTTTCTTTACGCAGAATCATTGAAAATGACTGAAAAACTAAGCTCATTAGTTGTAAAATTGCAGCCTCGGCTGTAATACTAGATTCATCCACTAAAGCCTTCTTTTGCATACTTGATACATAAATAGCTATTATGTTATTTGTGATGTCTGAAGTCATTATTTTCTAATTCTAGAAATTTAAAACTAAAAAGTACCATAGGCATATAGGTAATAAATGTTGCCACATTAAAAATGAAGTTAATGCTGTAACAATAGCATACATAAGAAAACTTTAATTTCCAATGGTAAACACTTTGCAGAAACACCTTATTGAGGATTAAATCAAGATGATTAAAATGATACTCACAGGATCAACACGGTCCCAATTGTTGTATTTTCCAATAAAATCAAGACTCATAACATGACCACATACTGATGTCATTTTGAAATGGATTGTTTCTCCACGGAATGGGCCTGTCCATTCATGAACGGAACAGGACCCATTAGAACCTGTAAAACAAATTAAGAAAGCATTTGAATAAAATACTGAATTTTAAAAAAAGTTAAAATCATTTTGAGACATTGATGATGAAGTGTTCAGCCCGAAGGCCGGTCCTGCCATGGGACAGAGCCATAAATAAATTTGAATTGCTTAGGCATGCATTACTCTACAAAAAATATATAATTAATATATATTATTAATATAGGCCAATACTGACATTTTGAATTGCTACAGCAGAGTGGCCTATTGTTAGAGGGGATTTTTTTTTATTTTTTTTATTATTTTTTTTTTTTGGCTGAAAATACCATGAAATAGGTTTAAATAGAAATTTGTTTAAGAAATACATGGGTCTCCAATCATATGGTCTACAGTATGCTTTTGCAGTTGTAATCATACATCAGAAGTTGAATCATAACCGATATGAGATAATTAATTTTCATAAAGAATTTATTATGAAATAGGCAAAAATTATATTCACCTATTTAAAAAAAAAAAAAAAAAAAAACTTCTCATGCATAATTTATAGCCATTTTAAGTGATATCGTATACTCACAGAATTAAAGATTTGGGACACTGAAAACCCTTATGCGATATTACTATCGGAAGTGCTAAAAATTTCTCCACTATGGCCAGTGGCAGCTGCACACAGAGCACAATAGAAGTCCAATAACTTCATCTTTGGTGTGCATTCGCTAATTAATTGTTATAAGATATTGAGAGATTAATTTAGGAGACTTATTTCGGCAATCCTATATTTGTTAGGTCCCACATTACGGTAAAAGTAAAGTAAAGTGTTTCCTAATTACAGGCCATAGAGATCCAGAGAGTTCCAG
This sequence comes from Ectobius pallidus, assembly GCA_964059195.1. Classification (NCBI taxonomy): domain Eukaryota; kingdom Metazoa; phylum Arthropoda; class Insecta; order Blattodea; family Ectobiidae; genus Ectobius; species Ectobius pallidus. The sequence continues at coordinate 104,729,926 of CAXKWD010000008.1, forward strand.
GAGGCTGAGGCTCCCAGATTTTAGATATTTGGCACATGAAGGTGGTAAGGTGTCAGCCTTATGCACCGGCCGCCTTTACCCCGAGAACAGGGCCGTAGAGCCACCAGAAGGCCAACTGAAAAACCCCAACGACCTCATCAGGGATGGCAATGCTAAATGCCATTGGTAATGTAACATCAAGATAGCTTGGGTCCTGTGACGTGCAGCTTTGTGCTTATTTCATTGTGTGGACTGCATATAATGGGGATGGTTTCGATGATTATGCACTAGGTTTATTGACATTATAGTTAACATTGGTGACTTTTAACTAATGTTCTTCATAAACCAGAGAAACCATAAAGTATATTTACTTTTTGTGGTATCTGTTCAAAACTCAGGGAATCTTTGACATTCCAAAGAGCTGGAAAGAAAGATATTTGAGAAACAGTGTTTTTATCGATGGTTACGGTGATGAGACTTAATCTTCTTCATGATCAGTACTGTGTGAGAAGTCACCTGAAGAAGACTCCAGGGGAGAGTTGAAACATTGTGCGTTAATTTTAACTTTTATCCACTTGACTTGTAATATTTTAAACACATCTTTTTATTGGATTATATAGAATGACCAGTACCGTTTACGCCAAGTGTTAGAAGGGAACAAGATGAAAAGCCTTTATTAATTAATATGCATTTGAAACTGAAAGAACAAAACTACGAAATGAAGCACAGGATATTCTTACCGGAAACAAAGAAAGCAGAACTGAGAACTCACTTACCAATGAAACTGCAACCTAATTATCTCAGCAGCCTGTCTTATTTATATAAAGAGTCCTACTACATAATCATAGTTGTCATTTTTCCACAATACCATATTTCAAAATAGAATGTTGATTTCATAATTTTTTTTTTTTACAAAAACGTATTTTATCAGAATGCAATGATAACGAATCTCGCATAGCAAATTTAGCAGATTATTTAATTGTCCTATTTCAAAAAGTCTAAATACATTTTAAAGATATGAGTTATTCCACACTAAATATTTGTGACATAAAGTAGAAATGATTTCATACAAAGTGATTTTGTTAATAATTTTAGTTCAGGGTATTTGGTTGTTTGCATTTTTTAAACTGTTATACAAATTTATCCTCAATTCTACTCCATCGACAAATTAGTTCCTCTTTATGCGTTTAGTCTATTTTGTCCTTCTGATCTGAGTTCAATCAATTATCAGTTATCATCATTGTCTTTATTATTATACAGTGGTGGCGGGACTAGCCGTATTAACTTATATACTTTGCCGGCAGACAATCCGGCAAAGTATACAATGCCTAGGGGGTCATTCCAAATCAAATCATCCAGAGAAAACAACATTTTGCACCCCACCCCCTCAGATTTTCTTGAAATTTTTTTTACATCATCTATGGACAAATATAACAACCCGTATTTTTCATTTTGTGCAAATTCACTTTAGTTTTTTTTTTATGATTTTTTTTAAAAATTGCGTGTTTTTAGACAATTTGTTGCTAGGAGTGCAGGTTGAAAGTGGCACGTTTTGGTAAAAAATTATTTGTAAAGTTGTTACTTAATATTAAGTCATGAAACCCAACTGTTCTTACTTAAAATTTCACCAGGATTCCAAATATCTTATTGAAAATAACATTTGACTCACATAAAACTTTGTTTTTACTCTTCAAAGTTGGTGCTTCTGAAGTTTTTTCTTCCGTGCAGTCATATAAGTAGAAGTTCATAACTTTTTTCTGCCTGGTGGTATCAGGCTGAAAAGGGTCTCATTTGAAAGAGAATGAAACGTACTACAATAGTATCAAATAAAATTCATGGGTATTTGATGTTATCATGTTATAAAAAAAAAGAAAAAGTTTTATGGATGAAAATTTCCATTTTAGCATTAACTGTTATCATTGCAAAAGTTAGATTAGTTATATTAATTTTATACAGCAATTAACATATAGATTTGTTCACTCTAATAGACCTAAAAAAGGAATCACAAATTTTGTTTTGAAATCTAGGGTATTGTTAAGAATTTTTTTAGGCGACAGTCAGGTGAAAAGTAGATCTGTAATATGCTAAAACATAATAATCTTAGGCATTTTTTGTTTGAATGAAATTTAACTTTTACATGTTATGAAAGATTTTATTTTATGACTCTTTAAAAACCCAAAAATGAAATGATGTAATAATAAAAATTATTACAGTAATTAAAATATTTTATTAATGGGTCAATCCATATGAAGTCAACCAACACTGGTTGCTTGACCATTTTAAAAAAAATTCATTTTTTGTCAGATATCACCCCTATATACCAATAGTACAAAACGACAAATATTTTATTTTTACTCGGTTCCGTTTAGAAATGGCGGCCATCTTTCAATCATGGCGGACAGCTATTTTTGCATTTGTAGGTGTTTATGCAAATGCAAATATCTCTGGACTGGGAAGTGATAGAGCCTTGAGAAAAAAAGCATTATTCTCAGTAGAGTCTGGGCTACATTTCTGGTCAAAAGCATTGGTTAGCTTAATTCACTTTTAAATGGTGAAAAAGGGGGCTAAACCTGAACAAAACTTTTGCAATATTATGACTTTTCAGGGTGTCACTATCTTACCTTGGAAAGAAATCTCGGGTGTCAGTTTTTTGTAGGAGGTACATATGTACCAGTACTTTCCTGGAATAAAATACAAAGCCACACATTTGTTTGCTTCCATTATTTAGGACTCTCAGAAAATAATGATTTTTCCAAATTTGACCAATTTTAGGCCTAAATATCTCTGGTTGGCAAAATAGGAAAAATCTAATTTTAGGCTCAATTCAAGGTCTATACGACACTAAGCTACTGTGAAAATTTCAAGTTTGAGACTCAAGCCAGAATGAAATTATGCTTGATACAACAAAGTGAAAAAATCGTATAGTAGGCTATATATGTAACACCCTCAATATCAGCCTTAATTAATACTGACATTTTAAATAACGATTTAGAGCCTTAACATAACAATTTAGATACCTTTTCACATAATCACATGTGATTACATTTGGTGTTTCACCAATAGATGGGATATCTCCTCAGATAGGTGAGGTTCAATATTGTGGGATCGTCCAGTCGATGTTGTATGACGAAAGATTTTAAACCAATAGCTGGAACAGTAAAAGATGAGTATGGACAAGTAATTACAACCAAGGAAGGTGTTATAAAAAGGTGGGAGGAATACACAAAGAATTTGTATGTGAATGATTTACATATACAATCACAACTGATACTAGAGAAATACGAAGATGAACCAGAGATCCTAGAAGAAGAAGTGAAATGGGCTATAAAGCAAATAAAAAAAGGAAAATCTTCTGGTGTAGATAATATCCCAATAGAATTAGTAAAGGACATGGGGGATGAAGTGATAAGGAAAATAATGCAGCTATGCAATCTTGTATGGAGGAAGAAAAATTGGCCAGTTGACTGGAGACGATCGGTGTTTATCCCTCTACCGAAGAAAGGTGACATTAAAGAATCTGCAAATAATAGAACAATTGCACTAATCCCACACATAAGCAAAATTCTCCTTAAAATTATTAATAAAAGACTGGAACCATACATAGAAAAGGAATTAGCCGCTGAACAAGCAGGGTTCAGGAAAGGTAGAGGTACAAGGGATCAAATTGCAAACCTAAGGTGGATTATGGAAGAAACCCAGGAATTCCAACAAAGTATATACATCGGATTTTTAGATTATTCTAAAGCGTTTGATTGTGTAAATCACGAGCTCATGTGGAGGACGTTGAGAAAGATGGGCATCCCAGCACATTTAGTTGACCTAATAAAGGCTTTGTATGAAAACCAGGAGGCAAAGGTTAGAACAACAGAAGGAGAAACAAACTGGTTTGCGATAGGTAAAGGGGTCAGGCAAGGCTGCATTTTGTCACCCAGAATCTTTAATATGTACACGGAGTATATAATGAGAAATTCAGAAATAGATATAATGGAAATAGGCATAAGAATTGGAGGAAGGAGAATCAATAATCTTAGATATGCTGATGATACCACCATAATCACAAGAAGTGGCAAAGAAATGGAAGATATAGTAATGAGAATAATAAAAGAAAGCAGCAAAGCAGGCTTAAAATTAAATCTACAGAAAACGACATTCATGACTACTGACAACAAAGAAAAAATTACAATAAATGGAGAAGAATTTAAGATGGCAGAAAAAGTCAACTATTTAGGAGTAACAATAACAAAATCAGGATATTGTACAGATGAAATTAAAAGAAGAATAGTATTAGGAAAATAGCCACAAACAATCTCAATAGATTCATAAAAGATACAGGTATATCAGTAAAGACAAAAATCAAATTAATGCAAACAATGATTTTTCCAATAATTTTGTATGGCTGTGAGAGTTGGACAATGAGAGTTGCGGAAAAAAGAAAAGTAGACTCATTTGAAATGTGGGTGTGGAGAAAAATATTGAATGTAAAGTGGACAGATAGAAAAACAAATGAAGAAATTTTGGGAAGAATAAAGCCTAGCAGTTCCCTGGAAGCTAAAGCCACAAAACTGAAGCTGGAATATTTCGGGCATGTTACGAGAAAACATGACACTTTGGAGAAGGATATAATGCTGGGAATGGTAGAAGGAGCCAGAAAACAAGGAAGAAAGAAGATGAGATGGCATGATGAGATAACCAGGGCAACCAATCTTACATGGAAAGAGATTCTTAATCGGGTACAGGATAAAAATCAATGGAAGAGACTGACACATCAAGTTACAAAAGCAAGAAAGAGACATTTTGAATAATACGGCTGGCAACCCACTGCTGTGTATATCCGACTGGATCACAAAGGATCGCATGCGATCTGTGTACTCTACTACTAATGATTTATAATTAGGCTTATAATATGTAAATGAGGCCTTAAAACCATTAAATATTGTGGACTAGGGTGATTATTTATTTATATATGGTTCACACAAAGCCTCATTATTTAAGGAGTTTGTTTGATACATAACTCCATTCTGGCTTGAGTCTCAAACTTGAAATTTTCACAGTAGGTTAGTGTCGTATAGACCTTGAATTGAGCCCAAAATTAGATTTTTCCTATTTTGCCAACCAGAGATATTTAGGCCTAAAATTGGCCAAATTTGGAAAAATCTTCATTTTCTGAGAGTCCTAAATAATAGAAGCAAACAAATGTGTGGCTTTGTATTTTTTTCCAGGAAAGTACTGGTACATATGTACCTCCTACAAAAAACTGACACCAGAGATTTCTTTCTAGGGTAAGATAGTGACACCCTGAAAAGTCATAATTTTGCAAAAGTTTTGTTCAGAATTAGCCCCCTTTTTCACCATTTAAAAGTGAATTAAGCTAACCAATGCATTTGACCAGAAATGTAGCCCAGACTCTGCTGAGAATAATGGTTTTTTCCTAAAGGCTCTATCACTTCCCAGTCCAGAGATATTTGCATTTGCATAAACACCTACAAATGCAAAAATAGCTGTCCGCCATGATTGAAAGATGGCCGCCATTTCTAAACGGAACCGAGTAAAAATAAAATATTTGTGGTTTTGTACTATTGGTATATAGGGGTCATATGTGACAAAAAATGAATTTTTTTAAAAATGGTCAGGCAACCAGAAAATTCATAATTGGCTGACTTCGTATGGATTGACCCTAATCCAACAAAATTGGCATCAGATCATTTAAACATGATTGACCACAGGGTCCTGAATAAAATTAGTGCATGCCTCAACAGTTACAATACAAACAAATATAAATAGACACATAACATTAACATAAACAATGATTTTAACTGTTCACTTCTCTTGGAGACACAAGACCATTAAGTATAATATAAATGTCTGTGGAGAATACAAAGGGAGTCCTTTATTACTCCCAACAGGATGGTAGGTTTAGCATTATCATAATACAGTGAGTCTCACGCAAGAGTTGGCCAACGACGCGGGATCCTGCGGCGCGGCATGTACAGCTCCAACTCCCGAGCGATCGAGTGAAATATCTACGCTAATAAAGCCGCGATGGGTATAATGATTCAGGTTCTCACATTTACAATTAAAATTACAATGAAAATAAACACGTACCTCATCACAAGAGATGTTGGAATTGTTCTCCTCTTGCATCCACACAATACTGGCACATTTTTAGAAAATTTTCTTTCACGCGCATAAGTTCAGCTTCCGAGATAAAGTTAATTTCTCTTGTGATTTTGTCTTTAAGTTCTTCTAATGTATGGGAAATTGACCTATACACTTTATTTTTCAAGTTTCCCCATAAATAATATTCACATAGCCTACTGTTAGAAGAAATTAAAGACAATATAGCATAGGCCTATCACAAGAGATATGAACTCTGTCTCGGAAGCTGAACTTATGCGCGTGAAAGAAAATTTTCTAAAAAGGTGCCAGTATTGTGTGGATGCAAGAGGAGAACATTTCCAACGTCTCGTGTGATGAGGTACGTGTTTATTTTCATTGTAATTTTACTGTAAATGTGAGAACCTGAATCATTACACCCATCGCGGCTTTATTATCATAGATATTTCACCCGATCGCTCGGGAGTTGGAGCTGTGCCCGCCGTGCCGCAGGAACCCGCGTCATTGGCCAACTCTTGCGGGGGACTCACTGTAGTAAATCATGTGACTCACAGACAAGAGACCAAACAAAAGAACTTGTCAGTACAGGTCAAGAGGAACATTGGCTTCTCTTACCTCAGTTAGTTTTGAAACTCTGTTGTGACAGTTCATCTTAGTTCATTATTAACAAGTATGCTAATTGTGAACAGTAGTTTTGTGAAATAGTTTTTCTAATAAGTTAGAAAATGTGAGTTTTGGATTTAGTTTTTTGTGCAGTGAGTAAATTAGAATTGTTGATGAATTACAATATAGGCTAATTTAGGTAGACTACTTGCTGTAAAAATGAGTTCAGATGAAGAGTTGATGTTATCACCTAAAGAACAGTGCAGTGTGGGACTGATAACTAATTCCCAATGTCATAGTAAATATTTTAAGGAAGAAAATCTGATGGTTTCAAATTTACCTGATCAAGTACAGGAAATTCTTAGTTGGAGGATAGCAAGAACATTGACTCCTACTTCTAATGTATGTTTGCACCACTTTCTATACTATACAGAGTATTATGAAAATAAACAAATGAAGTGTTGTGACCCAAACAAAGTCCACAATAAAGTAATTAAAGCAGGGTTAAGACTGATTACATTAAAATTTGCTAAAGAAGTAAAAAGCAAAAAAGGTATCGTATTAATTCCAGGCAAAAAGATTTGTGACAACTGCAGAAAAAAAGTTGTTTTGCATGATGATGATGAAGAAGAAGACAACGACCAGAAAAGTGTTTGTAGTCAGTCTTATGAAGGAGAATTTAGTGGCAGTAGTGTTTTAACACCTGCGAAGAAATCTAAAAAAATTGATACACCTTCAAAAGTTTTAGAAAAGTATGAATTAGACTCAAGTATGGCCACAATAGGAGTTTCACCAATAAAAGTTAAATCTTTAGCATCAGGATCAAAGGTAAAATATGCCAAACGAAAAATAAATGAAATTAAAAATAAAATGCAAACAAAGGTTGCACGTGTTTTGAGGCTACCAGAAAATGAACTACAATCTGATTCTTCAATTTCATCAACAGAATCTATATCTCCAGTAGCACAAAAGGCCCAAGATTTGGACCACCTAGTCAATGGCATCACAAACCTTTTTTTGGCCAGAACACAAAAATACTGGAAGAGAGGATAAGTTCTGGGTCCCTTTTACAGACATAATTTGCTCCATAGATATAGGCCTACCAGAATTAAGTTCTCAAGTCGGACGAATGATGTTCAGTCTTTCAAAAAAAAGTGAAAAAAAAAACAATGCTGCCTGGCCAAGGAAAGATTAGGCCAAACACATTGGTAAGTCATAAAATTGCATTATCTTTAAGCACACCCAAGCTACCTTTCTTTTTAATCCTACCTAAAAATCTTAAATATTAGGCTATCCTTGATATCAAATTGAATTTATGACTAGTATTTTTAAGCCTAATAGAGTGTACAAGCTGTATTAATTGTTGTATAAAATCAATATAACTAATCAACCTTTACATTGATAACAGTTTAACGCTAAAATGGAAATTTTCATCTATAATACTTTTTCTTTTTTTATAACATGATAACATCAAATACCCATGAATTTTATTTAATACTATTGTAGTACATTTCATCCTCTTTCAAATGAGACCTCTTTCAGCCTGATACCACCAGGCAGAAAAAAGTTATGAACTTCTACTTATATGACTGCACGGAAGAAAAAACTTCAGAAGCACCAACTTTGAAGAGTAAAAACAAAGTTTTATGTGAGTCAAATGTTATTTTCAATAAGATATTTGGAATCCTGGTGAAATTTTAAGTAAGAACAGTTGGGTTTCATGACTTAATATTAAGTAACAACTTTACAAATAATTTTTTACCAAAACGTGCCACTTTCAACCTGCACTCCTAGCAACAAATTGTCTAAAAACACGCAATTTTTAAAAAAATCATAAAAAAAAAACTAAAGTGAATTTGCACAAAATGAAAAATACGGGTTGTTATATTTGTCCATAGATGCTGTAAAAAAATTTTCATGAAAATCCGAGGGGGTGGGGTGCACACCCCTGGATGATTTGACTTGGACTGACCCTAGGCAATGTATAAAATAGCAATCATTTCATACTTTGATGTTCTATTTTAGGCATTCTATAGAATGCCGGATTTCACATATTGCCGATAACATATAAACATGGTCTCCATGGTTAAGTTTCCCCGTGACTATTTATAATGAACGGCATTGCTCCCATCAAAGAAAAACATTAAAGGGATCCGGTGCTGGTGTGAAGTTATTGTTCTCGAAGTTCTCTGTGAAGGAGGTCTGGTGGAAATTAGACCCAGGGGCTGTGCTCCTGGTGGGGTTTGGAGGGAAAAGCCTCCAATACATTAGTACAGGAAGGGAACCCAGGGCAGATATGAAGTTTTTTGTACCCAGTAGATACCAGTTGCCTTGTAGAGACTGAGCCACCGAGACCATTCTTTTTACAGTTAGGTTTTCAGCATTGAATTACCTCCACTTGTCTGGTTGCCAGACAATAGAACGTCAGCCAGCACACAGAGATTCGTGATTTAATAACAGTTCTCACTTTAGGTTAATTTTGTGTCCACTTCTTCACAATTTTACTTGGATTTAAAACCTTGTACAAATAGGGTTACTGTACCGGTAGTTGACCATGCACCTATAGTTGACCAAATCAGCATATAATAAGGCAGTGTTTTGTTGTGCTAAACCAAAGAGTATAAAATGATATGTCATTTGAAAGAGTAGGGATTTCCTCACCAGACACAATTATCAGGTACTGAATCTACTGAATGGTTGCCATTCTTTAGCATTGTTTTCTGGTGGTGCAACGTGGCTTGCTTCAGATATTAATAGAGAAGGTAAGCTGCGCATTTTTCTATTATTCTTGTACAGCCATACTGATTAATGACAAATTCATTTCTTTTGTAATTCATATGATTAAAATGCACATTACTTAATGCTAATGACGTATTGCTAACAACCAGTTTTTGATTGTTAGGGCAAGAAAAGGCTGGACAACTACTGAAACACCAAAATGGCCGGGTATCTAGTAGTTGACCACTAACGGTCAACAAATGGAATCCCTTACTCTAGTAGTTGACCAGCACCTTACAAGTGATATTTATGGTCCAACATAAGAAAAACTGCTTGGAAATATGGCATACCAAATTCTTCATTCCTAATTAAACTAAAATGTACTGTTCCATTAAAAATTTAGGAAAATTTACTTGTTTCTTGGGATATTTCCTTGTGCAAAAGAAGTGCCTGGCAATAAAAAGGCACACAATGTTTGAAACTATAAAACAAGATTTTAAAGATAAATGCAAATAGAAAAATTCCTTTTAAAAACAACAAACCAGATAGACGTTGGTTCGAATCATTCATGACGTGGCGTACAATAATGTCAGAAAGGTATTTAGAAGGTATCCATACAGCTTGAGCAGATGTGGAAGAAATAGAAACTGGTTCAATGAATTGCATGCTTATGTAAAAGAAGAGAATGTACTGGATATTTTGAAAGATCCTTCAAGAATGTTTAATGTGAACGAGTTAGGCTTTCAAACTAGCCCCAAAAGTGGAAAAAGGAAGGGGGGGGGGGAAGTTTCCTATTCAGGACATGAAGGCCCTTAAATTTCTAAGGAATTGATAGATCAAAAAATGGGCGTGCTATTTATTATGAATTGCCTATATTGCAAATGTGTTGATTTCATGGGTGGAGAGTTAGCAAATTATGTTTCCGATCCTTCTATTAGCGAATGGTTGTAAGGCACATGTTACATACAATGTGTCTAAACTTTGTTCTGAGAATGACATTATGCAGTCTGCTTTATTGCCAAATGCAACACGTATTCTGCAACCTGCAAACATATCAGTTTCATATATTTCCCAACAAAATTCATTAATATAAATTGTGGTCAACTACTGGTGCAAGCGGTGGTCAAGAACTGGGTAGTAGTGGTCAACTACAGGTACAACACAACAAATTATTTTTGAACTGAGATAAGTAGCCTAGTACACCAATTGTTTAATATTGAAAACTTTTATATGCATTTTGTAAAGCAGCTTTCAAACTTTCTTTTACATAAATTACTTATTCAGTTCTTGCAGTATTGTGTATTATAGTCTTTATCAAAGAAATAAAACGCCTTAAATGGTCAACTACTGGTACAGTAACCCTATAAGGTGCTTATAAATGAAATCAATAGGTTCTAAATTGGCTGTTTTCCTTCCTTTTAAAATGAAAATATCATGGACAGAATTTCCATCAATTTTCCTAACCCAACAGCCACAAAACTAATTGCTGGATCTGTGTCAGCCAACGAAAGTCATTTATGGCAAGCATCGCTCTGATTCAACTTTGTACTTTGTGCAGTGTAAACAAAACCAACTGTCTGAGAGTGGAACATGAACGAAACTAGACCCAATATAAGACTTCTTATTTATCAAAATAGAACAGGGGTGCGAACAAAATAGGACAGTATAGCATTCTACTACTTCCCATCGTGAAGGCACAATGGTCCATGTTATTCATATGGGAGAATCAAGTGCATGCGAGCGAGATGTTGCCAGATACGTCTATTTTCAGAATATGACCAAAGTTAAATAAAAACATGTATTCTGTATGAAATTTTATGAAGAACATGATGGTAGACACAAAAAGCTTGTATTTTCGTTTGCTGGACAATGAATGTCAACATCGAGAACAAGTTGACTGAAGCACTAGTAGGCCTATTGTGATTCCCTGTGCATGGCAAAATATCTTTGTTTTTATCATCCAAATGAAGTGGTCACACATCTATAACACCTACACACACATTAACAATCACAACTAACCTGTCAGTGCCTACAGATTATACAGTTTCAAAATGTGGAAACGATAAGCAATTATCTAAAAATTATCTACCGTACTGAATGTGCATTCAACAAGTAAAAACAAGGTAGCTCCTCCCCTCTATCACACAGATCCCTGTTACTTGTTCCCAGCATTCAGGCTATTAAGCGAGCTCTACAGTGCCAGCCATTGTTTCCTTATGACCAATACAAACATATTTTCACCCACTTAGGCTACAGTTAATATGGGCAGCTAATTTTTTGCATATGTAATGACCTAGTGATTTTAAAAATTAGAGGGAAGGTGTCAATATAAAACCCCATACGGTTCCCTCGTTAAGTAAAATCGTAAAGAAGTAGACACAAAATTAGCCTAAAATGCCACCGTGAACTGCTGTTAAATCACGATGCCTGTGCACTGGACAATGTTCTATCGTCGAGCCAGGAGTGGGCAGTCAGTCATGCGAAGAAAATTCAATGCTGGAAACCTAAGGGCAAAAAAATGGTCTCAGCGGCTCAGTCACTATCAAGGCCAAGGTATCCACTGAGTACAAAAATTTCATATCGGCAACGGATTCCCTCCCTGTGTTTCTATACTGGGGGTTTTGCCCCTTGACCCTCCTTCCCAGGAGCTCCAAGTATGGTAACTTAGTATCTTAGTAGGAGTGTGAGGCTGCAAGTAATGTCAGGACAAAGTTTACACCTGACTGCTGCAGCATCTACTTCTTCCTCCCGCTCACCTCCTCTTCATCCTACCTACCTATTCGAGACCTATTCCTAAGAGTACATTTTGGATCAACTGGTATACAAATCTGGGACCACTAGCATCATAAGTAGCAGCCTTAACTAATACGCCATGAGTGATTGTTGAACAGTGAAGGGAAAACTCATCTATTTTAGTTTAGAGAGCTTTAATACGCGAGAATTAGCAGTTTTGGTGCAAGGGTCGATTAAGTTATTATAATTGTGAAATGTTATGTTGGCTCTGAAAAGAGATTTTTGGTGCAAGGATGACTGTACTTTAATTGCAATGAATAGTGCGTAGCGCAGTATAACATGCACTACAGAGAGGTAAGGTTATAGGCGTCCTTGAGCAGCGAGGCGCTAGGGGAAGGTAGGGGAAGCGGGCCATCACCATGGCAATATGCAGCGGAGAGTGGAGTGCCAAGGTGTAGCAGATTCTTCCATTTCGCCGAAATATTCCCCATCTCTGGACTGTAGTGGGATGCAGCATTGAGAGAGACACTGTACTACAGGCTATTCAAAGAACAGTAGAATAACCATATTACGATTGGCAACCATAACCTAACATACTACCTTTCTTGGAACTGTTTTTTCCATTGCTTAAAATATTTGCGAGTGAAGCAGCCAAAGAAGGCTTTTCAGCAACCATAAGAGCTCTCTTCATGTTTTCAAGCTAAACCACACTAATGAATGTTCCGGGCAATGAAGTCAGCTGCAAGCCTCGATGCAATAATTCAGAAGACCTAAGATTGTTATTGTTCCGGGAACAGGCCCAGCAAATGTACACGCACTAACTGAATGCGTTGCATTTAAAGTTTTCGTTTGCACCAATTCAATCTCCAGCATTCCACACGATCACCATTATTATTATCCCATCCCACAGAATCACAGGGCAGACATGTCAACAACCTCAAAAAAATGAAACTGTTAGTCAATAACTGTTACGGAGAGTTCAAATTATCTGTAACAAAATTAAAAGCTTGATTTGATTGATTTTTCTTAGGTTTAGCATTTATTATGACGTGATGAAACTGCCAACAAAAGTATTTTCCTTCCACTTTTCACTGAATATCACTGAATTTCTCCTGTTCTTCTCTACATCTTTGGCAACACCTAACACCTTTCGTAGGGTGAACCAATCACAATAGCATGTTAGTCGCGCTTCGCTTGAATGGCCTGTAGAGGTTGAACTGTCCCGCGCGCGTAGTGAGATTGCATTAAGAATAAAATCGTGAAATAAAATTTTTAGAGTGTGAATAAGTGAGGAATGGTGGAATAAACAATTTGTACAGTGTAATCTTTCGTCTTAAGCTAAGACCTGGGAGAGGAAATAATTGGGATGTACTGGAACTTCCACTTACAGTCAAGAGGAATGCCAAGGTATTTTATATTCAATTTCTGTATCGAAATGTGCCATTTATTTAACCACGTTTCCCAACAGCTAATTGTACTGTACATGGTTCTGAACTGCAGAATTTGTGTTTTCTGGATATGTTTAATACTATTGATCACAATACTATCAGCATAGATTTTTTTTTAAAGTACATAGTAGATCAGCAATATATAGACAACACACTGACTACAGTGCTTTGCAGATGACAAGCCCTATGTCCTTCAAATGCATAGATACGCGGTCCAATCAGAGACGGCGAGACGGAGGGAAGACTCTTACTGCAAGCGGTAGTCTTTTAGCCCGTACACGTGATTGGCGGTGAAGGAAAAGGCTTCTCATATGAAATATACTGTAACTAACTCCGTGGCGCTAACATCCCTGAAGGGACAAGGCCTACCACTCGACCGCTGCGTCATCTACCATAGGCAGATGGCAGGATTTGGGGGGCATGTGGTCGGCATGCCGACACCCACGGACCGGAGCCGCTATATACTTCTCTATCAAGTAGCTCCTCAATTTGAATCACGAGGCTGAGTGCACCCCTACCAGACCTTCCTACCTCAGAAAAATCTGATGAGGTACCGGGGATCGAACCCGGGTTGACGGATCTGTAGTCAGCGACACTAACCACAAGACCACACCGGCGGTCTTATAGACAACACACTAGGGGCCCTAATTATGAACCCTAGTGGATGCCAGTTTTAGCAATTTGATTCAAATGTAGATAATAATAAACTCAAATCTTAAAATTATCAATATTATTGAATCATTGATAGAATTTTCATTAAGGCTGGAAACATGAAAAGTACTAATTTTGTAACGTAACTTTGAGTGCTAGATTTTATTAAAAGCTTTGATGACATCTAGAAATAAGGCTGCTGTTTAATACCTGCACTGATTATTGAAGCTTTTAGTTATTTTTTCAACAATATAAACTACATTGTGATTAAAAGACAGTCCTTTCTGATTAGCTGCTTGCCAAGGTGAGTTAATGCTATTTATGCATGGTAACATCTCCTTTAAGGAGACTCTCTGAAAAAATTGCCATGAGTGACAAGTAAACTGATTGATCTTCTATTGTGAAAATGCATTGGGTTTTTGTTCTTTTTGGCAATGTAGTTTTTAAGTAAATGCCTCCAAGAAATTGAAGGTGTAAAGCTAAATTTATTTATTTATTTATTTTAGAAAGGTCCCAATGAGCCCACGCTCGTTAACAGGGACAGTCAAATTTTACATTTTTTGAACATAAATTATAATAGATCAATGAGGCAATATAAAAAATTAATAAATACAACATAAACACATACAGGAACTACAGAGATTTATACCTATTAATTTTATATAATGACAAAATGACAAAAGAAGTTAACATAAATAGGCCTATTATTGCAAGGAGTTATCTGCAAATTGGTATATTAAATAAGACCGGGCATCTCTTTTGAATTTAGTCAGAGCTTTACATTGTCGTATATGACACGGTAATGTATAAAAATCTTTAATAGAAGACAAAAATATACTATTTAGTCCATATCTACTAGAGTTACTGTGCTTCAAGAAATTAAACATCTTGGTGACAGTTTTTATGTGGTTTTGATTGATTTTAGATTTCCGTGGTCAATAAAAGAAATCATACAATACCATGCAAATTCAACCAAATAAATGTTGTATTGTTATATGATTTTGTTAAACTTAAATTAAGAACTTTTGGTGTATTAATTATTAAATTAAGGCACTTGTTTACTCCCTACATTAACTGTATGTAATGGCTTGTAAGACATCATTAATTTGACTGTATTTTAACAGTGGTGAAATGCTACTTCACCTACGGTGCAATGCAACATCATTCAATGGTGAGCAACATTGTATTATCTATTTCTGTCTTTCAGTTTCATTGGTAGATGACTGATCTGGGGGAATATGGTCAGCAGTCACATATATAGTAAATCATTTAATAGAAACATGAGAATATTATACGACAAAAATTCATCCGACACTGGGACTTGAACCCAGGACCTTTGGCTATTCGCGCCAATGCTCTACCAACTGAGCTAAGTCAGAGTTCAATTTGTAGCGCCAGATGGAACCTCTCTCCTATGACTTATATATATAGAGATACCTAGTTTTCACAAATTGTTGTTATTACTATTGATTAAGCAATAATCTTGTCTTTCAAACATTCCTACGTGGAATTATTGTCGGTTTTTAACCGCGAAAAAATGCGAAATTGTCGTGTTTTGCACGAAATTCCTCTTTTTTTAACGATTTTTTTTTTTACTTTCAAGGGAAACCTCGGGTTTCAGAAAAAATAACTAAATAATTTGTGTTCATTAATACAACAAAAAATTCAATAATCAATGTTAATAACAGTTCTTAAACATGTAGGCCTGCTTTAAGTAAGTACTTTGGGGATGGGTGCAATTTAGAATAAAATAGGCCTATAGAAATACTCAAAACTTTATTTTTATGGGTAATGGTGCACATTTTCCATTCAGGTTTTCTTGATCATGCTCATGTGCAGAAATACACAATTATTTGCACCACAAAGGCTAAAAATTTATTTAGTTTTTATGTGAAATTTAGTTTTTTTGTGCGAAATAACACCGTAATTGACCCAATTTTTATACCGAAATTTAACATTTTTATTCACCGCAAAATAGCATCTCTACTTATATATATTAGAAACATGTTGGGGATTCAAGTCTCAGACAGAACACATCATTGTGTTTTCATAAGTTCACCACTGTATTACAGAATTTGTATTTGAAAATTATTTACATATCAAAAACTTTACTGCTATAGGAATTTTTAACATATAAAGGGACACTTTACATCTCATTTGATATCTCAGCTTCATAATTTACACTCTTAACTGCCGTACCCTTCCACCCTCTAAATTTATGTTTGGAGCCATTATTATGATTTCATAGGCCATTTGGTGTGGTCCCATGCTGTTGACAGTCATTTTGTTTCAACATTCTCATAGGTTTTCAACAGAGAAGCTCTAGGCATCTGTTTTTGGAACATGCACGGTGTAATGTTGATGGTCTTCATGGACCAAGGCCCAGGAAAGAACTCTGACATGTACTGTCAGCAATCACAGGTGGCAGGATTCTATGTAGAGTGGATTTCAATGCTTGTGAAATGGTATGAAAAATTAATGGAAAAAAAAAATCTGTATTGTCATGTGAATATGGCAGTATCACATAAGTTCCAAGAAATGGTATTAGTAGTCGGCAGAACTAAAAACATTGCACAGAAAAGATTAACCAGGGGTAAAAGGATATTTCTTTATTTTGTGCTAATAGTTCATCTCTATAATTTTCTCAAAATCTGAGGGCATACCATACCAGTTTAGATACGGGGAATATATGGATGGAAGTCAAGGGCTTCCCAGGTATGTTCAGTGGAAAAACCCTTTAAGAAATAAGAATATGGTAGTTTTTGTTGTGATCAGGCACAGTTCTACTTTTATGTTATAGGATAATCTATCCTCCCATTTTGAATATAAAATTTACTGTATGTCATTCATAAGGGATAACATATCATCTATGTATTTCTAACTGTGTGCTTTTGCTTGTGTACATGAACCTTGGGTTAAGTAAAGTATGGTAACATAGCATGGATCACATTCTCGTAATTTTGTTACCTCCATTCTTAGGCAGCGATATTAATGAAGCTAAACAGTTTCGAGGAGGGCTGTTGGAAATTTATGAGGGGTACACTTACTCAGTGGCGCCAACTTATATGGGCCCGTGGGGCTCAAGCCCACCCAATAATTTGCTGTGAATTATCTTAAATATTTATTATAATAATTATTAGGCCTATTATTACTAAAAAAAATCATGTTTAGTCGGTGCAAAACCAAAATTAGGCTAGCCTATAGGTTTATACAAGCGTTGACACAAGTAACATGATCTCCCTTGTTTCAATTAACTTAGGTACGATCGCGATTGTTTGCAATTGTTTCTGAATCCTTCAAATTTATAGCCTACGACAAATTTACTATGTTAATGTCAGTTTTCCCAGCATTTTCCGAAATACTTTTTTTCCTCTTTGAAAAGACTGAAGACATTATTACGTTCAACAATATTATAGAGAAGAGTTAATTTCACACATTGCTGTTCTAAGTGTAACCCTACATACGGATAACGGGGAAAAGTTGGCTTTCGATTTTGCTTGTTGAAGAATTTATAGGGAGAAGTACTGTACATGTAGGCCTACAACATGCAGTGCTACTCAATAGTTATTGCATGTTTTATTTTATTATACTTGTTACCTAATATATTTCCTCCAAAGGTCCCCGTAATTATAAACTTTGAATAATTAAACTAGAGTCGCACCCGGGAGGTGTTGGTAGTACGGTTGCCTTCCACCTTGTCCGCCAGTGGTTAAAAATTTCCGGGTTAATGTTTTTGAGCCCACCCAATGTTCTTCAAAAGTTGGCGCCACTGCACTTACTACTACAATACTACAATACAATACACTCAATACACAATAGAAATTCATGGTAAATTGGGTCAGAGAGAATGCTAGTTAGCAGAACTTAAGAATACTAGGGAGGTTAAGGATATAATAATATCCCTTTAATATAAAGTCACACAGCTGAGCCACTCACTCACTCAATGACTGACATTAATGTTTACCCACTTCCAGATGAGCTAGAAACTTGAAAATTGGCACACTTATAGCTCATAGCCTGTAACCAACAGGAAAATTCAAAAAGTTCAAGTTCTAAATTTTGCCCCTAAAAACCTTGAAAACGGTAGTTTCCCTTAGTTCTGCTTAGTTCTCATGATAACAATATTACCTACAGTGTTCTCATAGGGCTTTGGAAGTTGCAATACACATGCTAGCGATAGAAATAATTATTTCCATAAAACAAGCGAGGTGGCCGAGATGGTAACATCTTGGACTCGCATTTGGGAGGTCCCAGGTTCAAATCTCGTAGCCAGCCAATTTGACATTTTTTTTAAAGGTTTCCCCAGTTGTAATGGCAAATGCTAAATTGGATATTTACATAACACGAACCATCCTCGCTGTTAATCAGTTGAAATTTACCCCTTAAAATACACCATTAATGTTTACCCACTTCCAGATGAGCTAGAAACCTGAGATTTGGCAGACTTGTACCATTTAGCCTGTAACCGATGGTGAAATTCCAAGGAGTTCAGATTTTTAGTTTTTTACCCTGAAAAAATCCTAAGTCTTCATGCACTTTTAAACTTTTTTTAATGGCTAAACAATAATAGGCTAATAAGGCAGTCTAAATACATTGATTCTATCTCCTATACAGTGTCAGTTCATTAAAAAAACCTTTTCCAAGAACCTCAGCTGGGGTTTGAGGGCAGAGCCCCCAATAAGCAAAGCGAGTAATTTATATACGGTCACAGTAATGTTGTGGCTTCATATGTTTTGACACTGTCTAGAGTCTTGAAGTCTTTTATGTGATTGAAGATGAGGTGGTTTAAGGGTCCATGGGTACATTAAAAATTATAACCCAGAATACTCACCTGGTGCCAAACTTTACAAGATGGAATCTATGAAACTGCTTCTGATCACTGGAACAATCTGAAACAATTTTTGAGAATAGCCTATCCTTATCCCTGATGTTCATGAACCTGCTAAATTGGAGAGGATGTATGGAGGCTTTCTTTCAAAGGTGAAAAGAAAATGAAGGAAGCACAAGATGAAGAGGAGACGAAAAAATAAAAAGAAGAAAACAAAACATCTAAAGCCTGCGAGGATAATGATAAGGATGAAGAAGGTGACCCAACATACAGGAGATGTCTCAGAAAATGGGGAGAAGCATGATGATTACGATGAGTTATGAAGAACTTTTACATACAGCCTATAGAAAATTTATATTAGGCCTAATTGACTTTCATTTGTGATGGCGAAAATGTCATAAAACTGGGTTTTTAAAAATATTTCTTATGAACGTTGAAGGTAGTGCAGAAAAAGCGAGCAAATGTTTCATAAATACCAGAAGCTGAAAACTGTCGATTTAAAAAAGTGGTAAAAAAGATGTCAGCACATTATAATATAAACCTCTTTAGCAGGTTACTAAAATGTGGAATATTTCCGAGATATTCTTTTTATAATAAATGAGATTTAAAAAAAGTAACAGTGTTAAAAGTTATGGTAGGTAAAATATGATTTTTTCACTCTCCTATAAAATAATGTTTTTGTTACGTTCGAGATCTCCATTCTTAAGTAATGATATGGTATAATGAAGGGTATGCCACTGCTACTACACTCATTTCATATTAGAAATTCGTGGTATACCAATATTAGCTCAGAGAGAATGCTGGTAAGCAGACACGGAATAACTTTTAACTTACCTGATGCAACCCCGTCAACCATGTCGATGACAGTCAATCTGATGTTACCCACTCCAGCTCTGTCTGGTTGATTGGTGTATTGTATGCAAAGGTTTGCAATATAAAAAAAATACTTGCAACTATAAACTTGAGTATTCGCAAAATGTTCACAGGAGCTGCTGGAAGTGATTGACATTGTTGCTATTCATTTTTACACCTTGAAATATTTTATTATTCACATGCATGGTGCATGAGAGGAGGAAACATTCTCCTTCAGGCACTAAAAATTTTAGAGTGATAGGGAAAAAGCGAATAAGTCAAAATTCCAAAGTTTCAGGAATGATAAAAAACAATTTATTTCCACAGCATTGTTACACTATTTAGTTCAGTCCACCAGATATTTTTACACAGTATCTTATACTATGTAAGAATATCTGGGTGGCCTGATCTAAATATTGTAAAAATACTGTGAAAATATATCGTTATTTGTCTCTCCTAAAACTTTGGTACTTTAACTTATTTGCTTTTTTCCCTATCACTCTAGAATTCAGAAGTAAATAACATTTCTTGTTGCATGAATAAAACCCCATACTATACCATATAGGCCTATGATAGAAAGCATATAGAGGTGTCTTGTTTACTGGTGGTTACAATGATGTGACTTACAGATCTTGGAAATAGGAGATCATAATTAATATGATTTATAGGTCACGGCAGGTTTTACCAACTGGGGAATTCTCCCCTTAATTTGCATTCTGTTCACAAGCAGTAATACCGGTACGTCATATGGTATAAGCCTATGGCAATTTCTCTTACTCAGTATAAATTATCTCTTAAAAAAATAGCGGCAGTACAAAATTAATTACACATCATAAAATGTGTCCAATAATTTAGACAACATAACCAACTTGTTCACCAGGAGTTGAGATTCCATGAATTAAGCCCAGGAACTATGTATTGCATGTGATTTAAAATATCTTTAAGCTTGTGTGTGATATATGAAGAAAATGGAGATCATTTGCAGCAATAGGGTGAGTGCTTTTGGGTTTTATAGTGCAGGCTTTTCAAGATTTTGTGGTGCAAATTTGACTTGTACCAAATAACAGGCCAGAGATAGAGAGGAGGACAAATGTTACTACCATTGATACAGCTGACCGAGTTGTGAAAAGTAGATAAAAAATTCCTTTAGGCAAGCCTACAGGCTGAGGTAGATTTCTAAGTGCTTTTGGTTTAATTTACTGTCGCTGCGTAGCACTCTTCTTCTTTAGCCTTGGCATGACAAACCCGCAATAATAACAGCAAAAAAAAAGGAAAGATCACTTTTTCAAACGTTCAAATCTCGCCTTGAACTATCAAGAAACTAGTTATTGATTTGTAGAGTACTCATCAAGAGCTTTTCAACGATACCCCACAAGACGTAGTTTCAAAAATTTCGAATTTCCATCCCCTCGCCCCCACCCCCACCCGTACCCCCAAAAACCACCGAATTGTTGGTGTCACTGTGAACTCCATAGGGAGTACTCTAATTTATTCAAACAAAGTTTCCCTCTATACTTCATAGGGACCGAGGTATAAATGTTTTAAAATTTCAACCCCCTCCCCCGACCACCCCCTTGGGCAAATTTTGCTCATTAACGAACTTGTCCGAACTATTGGGCCTAGAAATAACATAATAAACTTTGGTTCAGATATCTTCAAAATTACGGCCGCTAGTGTGTAAAGATATAAATATATATATTATATACAGTGCGCCCGAGAATAGTCTCCGCAGCGGCTACTTGTTGGAGAGGCAGCTAGCTGCAGCAGTTAAGTTGGCACTCACCACAGCCGATCATTGCAGGTGCTGGAAGTGCTGTCACAATATTCAATCTAAATGCTTGCACACTACAATATGTACTGATTAGCAATTAGACAATGCACCCATTGATAAAGTGACAATGACCTCTGCCTGCCTGCATACACAGCTGGCGGTTTGTTTTTATAAAAGCTCGTGTTGCCAACGTAACTGCTGCAGCTAGCCCTCTCTCCAGCAAATAGCAGCTGCGGAGACTGTTCTCGGGCGCACTGTATATATATATATATAAATATCTCAATTTTTTTTTTTTTTTTAATGGGTGGTGGTTTCGTACTTAGGGAAGCATGAAACGTAAAGATATGAAAGAATTTTTCGAAAATCATGACATGGTATCGATCGCAATAGGTAGATTTTTCTTCGAAATCTACCTAAAATTGTTCTGCAAATCACTACCAAATAAACTCTTTGGGCATATGTTCCCATGTGAAAATTATTGACAGTTAATTCTTGTTTTACTCTTAAAAGTTTATAAGAAAGTTTCTGAACGTACAGTGAGCCCCACGCAAGAGTTGGCCAACAACGCGAGTTCCTGTGGCACGGCGGGCACAGTTCCAACTCCCGAGCAATCGGGTGAAATATCTATGCTAATAAAGCTGCGATCGGTGTAATGATTCAGGTTCTCAAATTTACAGTTAAAATTACAATGAAAATAAACACACTTACCTCATCACAAGAGATGTTGGAAATGTTCTCCTCTTGCATCCACACAATACTAGCACCTTTTTAGGAAATTTTCTTTCACGCGCATAAGGTCGGCTTCCCAGACAGAGTTCATTTCTCTTGTGATAGGCCTATGTGATATTGTCTTTAAGTTCTTCTAACAGTACGTGAATATTATTTATGGGGAAACTTGAAAAATAAAGTGTATAGGTCAATTTCCCATTCATTAGAAGAACTTAAAGACAATATCACAAGAGAAATTAACGCGACCTTATGCGCGTGAAAGAAAATTTCCTAAAAAGGTGCCAGTATTGTGTGGATGCAAGAGGAGAACATTTCCAACATCTCTTGTGATGAGGTACGTGTTTATTTTCATTGTAATTTTAACTGTAAATGTGAGAACCTGAATCATTACACCGATCGCAGCTTTATTAGCATAGACATTTCACCTGATCACTCGAGAGTTGGAGCTGTGCCCGCTGCGCCGCAGGAACCCGCATCGTTGGCTAACTCTTGCTTGGGACTCACTGTATAAGGTTTGGTGCATCTGAGAACTTTTTATATTCCGGTTATATTAATATACTGGTAGTACTAATGGCACTCTAGTGCTTCTTCTTCTTGACCATCCTGTATTTCAAAAACACACGAAACAGAACACCAATGCCACTAATCTATTTCTTGAAATCCCATCACAGACCTTATAGAAGGGAGGATTCTTGGAACACAAGGACTGAAAAAAGTGAAAATAAAGCCTCTAAAAACATTGTGTATGTGCCAAAAATTATTTTGATTAAGAAAATGATAATACAGTAGATCCCGTTATTCCGAACTAATTGGGACCGAGCACCGTTCGGTTTAGCAGCAATTCGGAATAGGTGGATTTCATGAATAATATCATTGTATTGACTTGTTAAGGCGTAAATTAAGTGCCAGCTTTCATTCCAATTTGGTTTTAGGCGTTTTCATCAAGCTTAGGCTCTATGTAGGCCTACTATTTAACTTATTTGTGTAACAACAAATGTACGTTTTTTCATGAGCAACTTTTTAATTTCTCCTGTTTTTAAGTTTAAAAAATCGGTATTTTTTCTGAACTCTGATCGGAATAGGCGGATTTTCAGAATAGCAGGACTGTACTGTACTCAAGTTTGTGACTTTTTATAACAAGGTAGAATATATACATTAATGTACCAACATAAGCTGAGAACTAATAGGTAACTCCTGTAAACTTTTGACTTAATGCCAGCTAAGTATATTCTCCAGTGCACTAACACTTAAACATCATTAAAACAGATTTAACAGCCACAAAAATTAACAGTTCATTGTTGGCAGATTAAATACTTAATGGCTGTAGTCTCTATAAAGAAAATGCCTGCATTTTGTGATAACTTGAAGATATGTTGCTGTAATCTATCCTATATCACTGAAATACCATTCTAGGAACTCTTCCGATTCATTAAATACATGTTGTGCATATTGTACAATATGTGGACTTGAATTAACTGTTCGTTTACACTTATTCATGTTGATTCTTCCCATGCAACAATACGAATGCACAAGAGAAACTTATAACTGCAGTATTTAACCAAATACTGCTGGTTAAATAATTCCAATTAATACTGACTGCATCTCATATTCAAATTTATAGTCCATTACAATCTACAGTCGTTACTGGTAAGCCTACATAGTGGCTGAAAATAACTAGTGTCCTAGTACCTGGTCAAAGAAGTATCGATTGTGTCCAACATTATTTATTGTCACGAAAACCATCCATCAAAGAGCAATACAGGAAAGTTGAAGATTCATGTTAATTAAGTTTAAACATTAAATCCCAAAACCAGTCAATCAGTGTGGAATATTTTTTCCTTTACTTAAAAACAGAAATGATCAGTAAATGAAAATCGAGCTAATGATATAGTATTATTGAGTAGGCACTACGCCTTCAAATAGTCATAGTCAGTCGGACATATGAAAAATGGAGGAGGCATTTGTGAATCTTGTAAAGAGGTTTGCTTCACATGGCTTAAAAATAAACCAAACGAAGACTAAACTGATGACAGCTTCAACTTCTAGGGCCAGAAGAGAAAGATTTGTACAGAGTATACAATTTGGAAACATTTAAGTTTGAGATTGTTAACGAATTTGTGTACTTTCGGTCTCCATTTTATATGAGGAGATCAGCAGGAGACTTGTTTTAACGAATAGAGCATATTATGGGTTACAAAATATTTTAAATTATAAACTGTTATCACAAAAGACAAAAACTTAGATTTATAAAACATCAGTGGTGCCAGTTTTATCATATGCAACCGAGACATGATCACTGAGTAAAAATAATGAAAACTGATTGCTTTTAAACGGAAGATTATGAGAAGAATATTTGGTCCTCTGAATGACAATGGCATATGGGAAAAAAGGTTTAATAGTGAGATATATGAAAAGTAAAGTATTAAATGTTGGCACATACAATAATGCTGTTTTAGAGGCCTAGTTGAGGAAATGACTGAAATGAACACGAATTTAAACAATTATTCTACATTTGAAAACATCCACTTCATGAATTTGTGTACTTACTTAAATTATAAATAAATCATTCTTAATTTATAACAGGTAATTGACATAATTATGCAAATATTTCTTCATTTATTTTGTCTTGATCAATCTCACAATTTAGTATGATAATGTGAGTAATGATTTAATTATTACATCATTATTTTCTATTTTTTGTTTTTGGCTTATTTTTAAATTTTCATACATGAAACACTTACATTATGTACCGGTACTAAAAAATTCAGGGTCTTAATACACTGCCCTTTAAGTAAAATGACAACTACAGTACCAATCATGTAATATTATCTACTAAAAAATCATTATATATATTTACAAATCAACTTGCCTTATGTGGAAGAATTCATGTACATCCTTTCATTCACAAAACCACACAGGAAAGCTCCATGCTAACAAAATTTGTAAACAGTTTATGTGTTTTATTGAGCCATTGTAATGCAGGATTCTGCAATTTTAATATCCCTAAATTCTAGAATATCTGGGACTGTACAGTAACATTTAACACTCATATTATATCCTGTCTTCAGATAACCATGAGCTTCACTTCTTATTTCAAAGGGCACAGCCTGGAAAAAACTGTTTATCACTAGGTATAACAACTCATTTATTCCCTCACAACAACATAGATAACTTTATTTCATTGTTTGCTGTACTATATTATCTTTCAAAGTATACAATTCATAATACACATGAAATCTCGATTGAGATTTACGGTAATTTATTAGGCTATAATATGTTACTTATTAAAATCCTTGTTATTTAAGAAGAGTTTATATATTTAGATTATTCTGTAATGCTTTAAAAATTAAAACTTACAGTTTGGAAAGAAAAGAAAAATCCATATGAAATAATCGTAGGCCCATTTATAATTCGTTATGAAGGTAAACAAATTTTACACTGTACTGTAATGATGCAGTATACAAAAATGGATTGTCTTTATACTGAATAAATTTCATGTTAATAAATGTCCTCACCTTAGTAGAACTTTTTAATTTGTGTCCAGTTTTGACTTTATTAAAACATAAGCTAACATAACACTAAAAAACTAAAGAAGTGCTTACCTGCAATGACTGAAAAGAGTTCATATTTACTCTTTACTTTAAGAGTTGATGAAGAACAATTTACTAAGTGCTATATGCTAATAAAAATTCAATATTTTTATGGGATTATTAAAGTGAAATAATGATCTGAGCATTTAGCTCAATTATATAATTGAACTGTAATTTGTAAGTTTAAATGATTATCAATTCTAAACTTTATGAGAAATAATTAACGAAATTAAAAAAATAATAATACAAAAACATAACACATACTCACATTTCTCATTTCCTTCAATTAGAAAATCCCTTCCTTCCTTATTAATAATATATTCATTGTTACTAATTCAAATAACAACATTTTTTCTCTCACACGAATGATTTTGGCCATAGATGCTGCATGAACACTTCCTTCATAAACAGAGTTATGCTTACAATACATTCTGAAAATACAATAATATCTATAAAACATAACAAATTGTCATATCCAAGTTCATCATGGAGCAAAGATAAATGTATAATACTTATTGTTACATTTAATATGTATAATACTTATATATATATTATATATTATACAGATTCCCCCCCTTACCCCTTAATGGCATTAAGTACAAAAATATATTTTCATTTTGAGACACTGGTAGTAGGCTACATTTTCAGCATGTCCATGGATCTAACATACATTTCCCCAATACAAAAGAGTACAGTTCGATTCTAAGCAGTATACACTTACGGGAAATGATAAAGAAGAAGACATGCTAGTACCTAATCTTCCAGTTAACAACCCTGTTTGAATATATTTTTTTCTTACGTTATGATTGCAATTATTCATTGAGGCAATATTCATTTTGAATATTTAAATCAAGGCCTACATGTCAGTATATTCAACTTATTTAAATACAGAGTCAACCAGTGTTGAGAAGTATTGCCACTATTTATAGAATTTTTTAAATAAACTACATGGGCCATTATTCTAACATGTCATAGAATATAAAGTAATCACAATAAGATAAGTATGAGGAATGCACAAATACCCGAGCATGAAACACTGTTCTCTGCTGCATTTTCTTTTACGTAAGACTGAAATTTGTAAGCACCACAGAGTCCCTAAATTACAGAGACCACACAAATAAGCTTTAGATTTATGTGGGAGATATCGAAACTACTTTACTTTAGGCATAAGATTTGCATGATAATGTATTCCAGGGAAGGGACAAAATAACTAAAAAAAACCTCTAAAAATGAGCTATTTTTACATCTGGTATGTGAAACACCTGGCACCTTCTTGAATTACTCTAAATAAAATGATTTGTGAGCTTGCAATAAGTTTGCCTTTACTTAAGTAATAATAAGAACTACAGTCAACAAATTGCTAGGGAGGAAAGACAAATTTAAAATATATTACTGGAAATGTTTGAAAATATTAAATTTTACCATCATCTCAACAAGGTTTTAGAAACAGATGAATATCTCTAGCAAGAATGAGTATGGAAATATATACACTAACTTCGCTATTATGTTTGTTTATCCAGAACATATGTTTCAAATAATATCCCATTCATCTTTTACTGATCACAATTGGCCATCTGGTACCATAAACAGGTATTCCAAGAGGAATGTGAACTCAAGGAAAAAGGAACACTTTAGAAATACAGTAGAGTCCCACTAATCTGGACTAGATGGGACCAGACCCTGTCGGATCACTGTAATTGTGGACTAAACGGAATTTGCCTTAAAATGCATGTACAATACTGTAATACAAGATTTAGATGGGTAAAACTATAAAAATCAATGTTTTTTCATATATATATATATATATATAACTTCTCCTACAACTTAATTTTAGTATTATTTTTTTATTTTAATTTCTTCCTGTAATAGTCACAGGCTGCCTTGGAACAAAGAGTACCATACATTGAAAAATATAAGGAAACAAACAAATATAAACTTAAGACCAGTTGAATCCTACTACATAACAGAATAACATTGTACTTGTACATACATATAAGCAAACACAAGCCAAAAAAAAGTTAAATATTTGGTCCATACAAATCTAAATTTAAAGCTACGAAGTGATGTAGGATTAACAAAACAAAACATTTTTGTGAACAAAATTCAAAATTTGACTGTTCAAAATTAAAATAAAAAACACACTACATTTCTGCTAAAGAATTTTAACTTTTCATAGTAACATCTTTGTGAACAAAATTCAGAATTTGATTGTTCACAATTTATAAAATCACACTACATTTATGTTAAAGAATTTTAACTTTTCATAATAACACATCTTTGTGAACAAAATTCAAAATTTACTTCTTCAGCATTAAAAAACACTGCATTTCTGTTAAAGAATTTTAACTTTTCATAGTAACTATCTGAGGACGTCAAAAATGAGTAAATCTGTTTTTTTTTTATTTGTACAAAATCTCGTCCTGATTAACTGGATGTCAGGACAAGTGAGATTCCAATTAGCGGAACTCTATTGTATTATAAACAAAAAACAAAAAGCCAACTTCAGCAACCCACTTCTGGGAAGAAGGCCATGAAATCAGAGATGAAAAAGAATTACTAGAACAAGATAAAAACTATTAGAGCTCATGGTCAGGAACTTGGAAGAAAATATTCATTCAAAAGAACTGCCAAAAACTGCTAAATTTCTTCACCTCAGTAGGCATGCAGGGAACTTTGAACAACAAGTTCATCCAAACACTACCAGATGGCCATTCAGAATGACGTGAAGGGATATCCTTTGAAACATATGTTCTAGGTACATATACCTGACAATGAAGTTAGTGTGTGTATATTTGCATACTCAATCTTGCTACAGTAGTCAACACTTCATTGTGCTATTTCCCTAGTAATATTGATATATCTAAATATCTATTCATCTTTTGGTAATAATATTGGACTTTTATAAGGAATTATTATGAAGTTATGATTTTATTGTTAAATTCTAGAAAAGAAATCATAATTTAGTAAAAAACAATCATTAACAAAAAAAATTTAAAATAGGAATTAAATGAAAACTGGAGTTCTCAATGGTAAAATCAATATTTAATTTATGCAAACAAACTCTTAACAATTACATATAATCATTTTCTTGCATAATTATACGAAATTAATAAAAACATAGTATGAAAATTCAATTTTTGCATTAACAGATTATAGTGCAAATTTTCAAAAATTCCCCTGTAATACTGGTACTTGTAATGACTTAAGATAAGTGGGTGTAGATATGATTAAACTAACTGTGAATCTGAAAGGTGTAAAGATTATCCTTTTACGTTAATAACAGAGATCCTGAGATTTAGACAGTGATCTATGCAGGAAGACAGTGAGGACATTTATGACCTCTACCGCTATAACATTAACCTACCACTAACACTGAAACTGTGATTAGTCCCTGTATAATCACAACATGGCATTTACAATAAGAAATCATTATTTCCTGGGACTTTATTGCAATCAAATGGTTCTATGAACCATTTTATTATTTAGTAGAACTTTATGTTACCAAAACATTCAAATAAAACAAGAAAACTAAACTTATGCAGGCATAGACTGATCAAGCCATAAATGATGTAAAATCTTCTACCTTAAAATGCAGTTTGTTAAAAAACGTGAAACTTGGGAATCTAATAATGCAAAGGGACTTAGGCAGCATGAAAGCTCGAGAAACTCATGCAGAATGCAGTTCTTTTACACAATTAGAAGTTCTATTTGTTATACCGGTTCTCATAAATTGTACAAAAATCTAAGAATTCACTTCAAAGTCATTTTCCCCTCCCAAGCAGTTATGAATCAGCTGAGTCTCAATTGTTACTTTATTTAATTTGAAGATACATGGAGATAAAGATCATCTTCTCTGTGTCGCAAAACTGAGAAGTGCTTCAGAAGATTTCTAGATAGTCATCAAAGTAATAGACAAGCAGGCATAGACGGAACTACGGAGTGTGCCAGCTGGGCAAACCCATACGAACAAAAAATTATTGAAATAATTTAAAATTAAACCTTAAAGCAGTTGAAGCAAAGAAGAGTTGTTGATGTGCATGGTGACCCCTATCACCATAGCTCACATGTTGGCTCATTCACTCAAAGAGTAGCCTAAGTTTAACTTCCATAATTTAACATTTACATCGCTTGTCTATTAAAAATGGTAACCTTGTTAAAATACCACAGTGAGTGTTTGGTTCGCATTAGGCCTACATACCCTCCTTACTGTAGTAGTAGAAAGAAGTGAACTGTGATTCAGAATACTGAGAAGACAAAAGTAACCATTAAATCAGCATGTTCGAGGGTTGAGCAGATTTTCGATACACAGAGGTTTCAACTTATTTCTTGAATGAAATCATGACTTTCATAATTGATTCACAAAGAAAATCGATTCCTTTGTAACTGAATCATGATTCATTCATTCAGTACAATGGTTCGTTCATTATGGTCGACTCGTTTATGATTCGCCACTCATTCATGATTGTCAAGACTGCTGGAAAAGTAAGAGGTGGTATCTATTCTATATTGTTAAGTAAAGCTAAATTAATTTATGTTGCAAGAAAATGAATAATTTCTTAGTGAATCTGGGTAAAGATGCCCACCGTTGTAATAAAGTCAAAGGAAGAAGTCGGCACCAATAGTGGTATTACATCCCCCAACTCATTCAGTTTAATTTTGGCACACCTTAATGCATGGTTCTAGTTACGACCATGCAAGCAGGTTATATTCTGGTGACATTGCCATGATCTAAGCCTTTATCTTTGGGTAATGTAACCGAGTTTTTCAGAATAATGGCTGCTGTATCATTTACCTAATTAGTTCTGCAGTGACAGTAATATAAAAAAATTGTGTAACATAACTCCAGAAATCACTGCATCAATTACCTCTATCTCTCAATTATGAAATGTAGTAACCATATAATTTTATTTATATACTGTTAATATTTTGATTTTGCAACTTCAATTTTAAAATAGAATAATAAGAATATTATTTATAAAATTAAGGTAGGCTTATAAACTTTCTCTATTCTCTCTCCTTTAAAAGTTATATAGAATTTAGACTTAGGCCTATTTCTAAAGCCTAGAAAAATAATTTATTTTCTAAACGTTTAAGTCTTCAGTCTATCCCTGCATATAAGCTAAAATAGAAATCAACTCTGATATAACAATACAAGGTACGGTATGAAATAATAGAAAATGTAATTCAGTAGAGCAGAATTCATTTCAACAAACCTAATGTTGGCACAATCTTATTATTAAAACAAATTTTCGTATCCTGGTTCTCTAATAAGGGTTACCAGTCATCTTCTGTTAAAATTTCTTAAAAATGATTAATAAAAAAAATATTTTTCACTTCTTGACTACAGGGAGCATTAAAAATCACATTAAGGAATATATTGTTTATATGATTCCTGAACTTACTCCAATAGAAATTGAAAATTTTGTTACAAAGTCAACTGAAATGCAATAGAAAGAGCATTGATTATAGAAGATACTGGTATGATGGCATACTTATATGAACATATATTTTATTTCACAGCTGAAGTTAATCCTTGTGTAGCTTAAATGTCAAAACTAAGAGATAATTCATTTTTCATAATTTGAGTGCAATTTAATTTTAGGTTGTATCTCACCAGGAAACATTTTTATAATATAAGAGCACAATATTTTGAATTTGCAATATTAGAACACATTCCATTTCCAGCACCATTGATGTTGAAGCACTTGTAATCGTGGCTCCACTATGAAAAGTAGTTTTCTCGCTGTTGGAACAGAGGCAATGGTTGAATCGGAGATAAATCATCTTCATCAAAACTGGGCTCTGTGTTGAGTGGTAGTGTTGCTAATGCTTTCACTGTAAAGCATAAGAGAGCAACACTAATGATTTGTTATATTAAAATTAAAATAACATTTAAAAAATCCCACTGACAGCTCTTCCGTACAACTAATTTCTACAGCAGCCATAAAATACCTTATAAATTGTAGTATAGCATGACCATTTTACCTGGTACCTGGTTAGACCTGCATGTCATACAGTAACTATCCAAGTCATTGTAAATGACCCGACAGTAAACCAAACACTGATTTTATATTCTAATTTATTGATAATTATTGATAATTGATAAAAATTATTCATAATAATTTTATTTTATATGAGATAATGCATTAGAAAAAGGACGTAAACAATTTTAAGTTATCTTTTTGTTTACTCTGTCTTGATAGTGTGTTATGAAATTCACCAGAATGAATTTCAAACAATATGTCTTCAAAAGTACTTTATTCTGTACCACTACCATGTTTATTAAAAATTTGCTCATATCCATATCACTTCAAACATCACTGTCATCCTGAGCCTCTCCCAAGACAATATTTATTTTTTCCTCAGTCAGAATTACTTGGACATACATAAGAAGGCCCCGGGAGTATTACTTGTCATTGTCAAATGTTACGAGAACATCACTAACACAGGCAAGTGGTCTAATATTACACTTTAAAATTTTCAGGTACTAGAAACCTTACCAGCTGAATGGTAAATGAACTAAATAATGAACAAATAAGAGAAATGTAGGTAATGAAGTAGACAATCATGCCACCCAACATTAAGGAGTTCAAATCATTGTTCTTATTTCCATTGCTGTTTCCCTGACCTAATGCCTAGACTTATGGATTACTGTGACCACCATTGTACAAAATGTGATATTTAACTGTTCATATAAAAAAAATTCTGCCACTTCTGTGAGGTTAGTCTAAAATTTACATAAGTTCTAAATAAATGGTCTAATCAATGAGCTTATTTAGAATACTGAAAATATTCTGCACCTCTATTCGTGAAGACCTCTATTCATGAAGTGAAAAATGAAACTCACAATACATTTTGCAAAGTATTTCATAAGGTGAGAGAAACAGATGAAAGGTATTTTGTTATTACAGATTAAATTTTAATGAAGATGACACTGAAGAATAATGTCATATCTTCAATGTCATTTTAAGGCCAAATTATAGGGTCTAAACTGAATGCACTGTTGGAACGCTGATAGCTAAACTTTTCAACGAGGTAATCAATCAGTCACTGTTGGAGTACAGTAATAAATAAGCTATTTATTGTCCTTTGATAACAAAAAAGCATCATGTTTAGATCTTCATAAGTGATATCAATTAACTTAAAAATGTATATAAATGCATTTTTATCCCAACACAGCACAGTTTGCAGAAGCATGTGCAATTGCAAGCACCACTATCAATCATTAAAAAAAAAACTACATTGCTTCATGCAATAAGTGTACCAGAAAGCACACTCACTCATTTTCACTTATTTTTTTACTGTACCTTGATTTTCCTTCTGAGTTTTCTTTGCAGAGGATTATGGTAACTTTGGACACTAGTTCATGTGAAAAAAAATCCTAGAAGAGAGTCATTAGAAAAAGAGGCATTGTTTGTGTTTCTTATGTGTTGCTGCGTAATCAAACCCAACACCTGGGGATACCAAAAATTCTCTCAGAACTAAATGCAGCAAAACAAGAGCAGTCAATTCTAAATAATAATAGAAATAAAATGGAATGTGCATAATGAAGCCAAGGAGCGACTTAATATTTTTGAAGATTTGAATTAACTAAAACAATGTAGACTGTCAGGGTTAAGTTGACATTAGACCTTTAAAAATGTAAGGGTTAAGTTGGCAATTGGACGTTCAAAATACGTAACTGACTAGCTTTAATAGCTTATCACAGAAAATTAGGTTCTGATCTAATAATACAAATTACAAATTCATTCTGCAATATCCATTTCTTATTAGAAAAAAATACAGGCAATAAATACACTTATAAGCTTCTAAATCAATATTATTTGTTGGTTAAATTAATTATGAACTGACAGATATGTTGTTATAAACGGTTATCTGTAATAATAACAAGAAATGCTTGTCTGTCTGTGCGTGTTGCCCAACAAAATCTACTGCATGCAGAGATCTGAAATTTTGAACATAGATGGACTGAAGGGTGGCTGAATGCACCTCAAAGCCAGATTTTAAATTTTTGCTTCCGTTTGAGAGTTATGAGTGAAAAACTGGCAGATCAGTGAATTTTTTGCTTTATCAAAGCATCAGTTTTTGGTAATACATTTCAATTATCAAATCAATTGTAGGTGACTTTGCTTCTTTTGGTCAAAACTTGAAATTAAGAGCATCACAATTTTTTTCAACATATTGCATGGTATTATTGATTGCTTCAATTTTGTAAACCCACCCTGGTCGACTCATTTGTTTATAATGTCAGATGTTATTTTCAATATAGATGGTAAAACATTGATCGATTTGGACGGAAATCACTATGCAGGGGTTTTCTGGGCCAGGGAACTCAAATCTGGGGTCTTTTTCCCAGGTGGCACTTTGTAATTGTGGAATGTACTCCAAAGCCGAATTTTAGCTGTTTCATTATAATTATTAATCGTTTAGTTTATGAATGATTTGCATGTAAGTGTTAATAAATATTATGCTTTAATTATTACGCTCTTAACTTTTAATTTTTGAATTAATTATCGTGGGCGAAGCTGCCGGCACATGATAGTTCTAAATAAATAAAACAGACTTCTGAAACATGGTAGGCCTATATTGTGTTTCATAGTTCATTATAATTATTATTATTATTATTATTATTTAATCAGACAAAGATTTAAACACCATCTGTAATTTAATCTTTCGCAGATAATTTCTCTTGTGCATATGTGCTCAGGAAATTATTGGCAAGATTAATTTCCTTTATAGAATTACATAAATAATGAATAGATAAGACATGGTTATCATTATAAATAAATTATCTTGCTCCTTCTTAATAATCCTAGTGTCCAGAGTTCCAATTATAAAATTAGTCATAAATAAAATCAATATAAAAATAAAATAACTTCTTTATGCATCATAATGCTCAAAATACAAATAAATAAAAAACCAACCTGTTTCAAAGGAAAACAGCTACGTACATACTCCCTATCATTCCTGGGTCGAAACTGAGGTTGAACCTAAATAATAACAAGACAGGCTACTCATTACAGGAGTTAATCACTACAAAACAAAATACTAAAATGTTAGCATGCAAATATACATTCATTTCAACATTTACAGGACAAATAAAAAATATTCAATCAGGTTAAACTCTTGACTCATTTTGCTATTGTTCTCTAATAAAGAATAAAATTCAGATTTAAAAAATTCTCAACCTTACTATTTCATGTTTTTGTAAGAGTATAATTACAAACTATCAAAATAACATACTGGTAGTCTATGAAATGTAATATATTTATCTCCATGTTTTGTTAATTTTAATTTATTTCACTTTTTCTATATTGCCAATAAATATAAAGTTTGTTGTTCTGTCTAATGTGAACATGTTAATTATTTTTGTAATTGAATTACCTTATGAAAAAAAAAGGGTTAGGTGCTAGATTCTAAATCCTTTTTGCAAGACATTGGGAACACTCAGAGAAGCTAATTTCACAGTAATGTGATTTTAAATTTCTGTGTTCAGTCTAGTGTTTTGCAGTAAAAGTGTTGCAATAAGTACAGAATAGAAACTCATGCAAGGAATGTCACCATAATGTCAGTGCTCATGGTTTGCCTTATAAATGTTGTGTGATAACTGAGCGAAGTGACCGAGATGGTAATATCTTGGACTCACATTTGGAGATCCCTGGTTAAAATTCCGTGGCCAGTCAATTTGACATGGGTTTTTTCATGGATTCCCTAGTCAAAAGACAAATGCCGAATTGGATATTTCCTTACCATGAACCAACCTTACTATTTAATCCTGTATCATATTCATATGATATGAACTTCTAATATGGCCTCGATGTTCAAAGGAGTACTGGTATAAATAAAGCAGAATTTAAAGAAAGTTAAGAAGCAAATTGAACCTAGGCATATAAGACAAAAATGAAGAAACTGTGTAAGAAATGTGAAGAGTAGATAAATACCCAGGTAGTTATATAATATTCTTATATAACTATGAAAAAAGAACAGTTTAACACTTATGAATATTTTTTATTTTCCTGTCTCACACAGAGCAATTAGTTCATGGATGCTACTAACTTCAGAATATTGTTCCACTATGCAAACAAAGG
Source organism: Ectobius pallidus (assembly GCA_964059195.1). Lineage (NCBI taxonomy): Eukaryota > Metazoa > Arthropoda > Insecta > Blattodea > Ectobiidae > Ectobius > Ectobius pallidus. The sequence continues at coordinate 104,766,030 of CAXKWD010000008.1, forward strand.
GGAAAGAAATGCCAAATAAAAGCAAAACACTATCATAATATGCTAGTGACATCCCAAAGCAACACATATCATTCGAGCATACGTTCAAAACAAATCACATAAGAACAGAAACTATAATAAACATAATATATAACTGGCAATTAAAATAACGCTTATCCTGTGAAATTTCACGCATAGAATTCTTGTTGGTATATCATTCATTTCAAAAATAAATTCCAAAAAGTAAAGAAATTGATCTTATTTCCAAATGGTATTTTTTCCTACAGATGTTGCTACTTAAGCCAATATTTTTATTGAAACGTTTTTTAGTGGCCAAAGAATTATTTTCTTACCTTTAAAATTCCAGCATACTGCAGCTGCTCTTAATACTCAGTACTCAAACATAAATCATGCTTACAAGCATAAATGCCCCAAATAAATTGCTTTGCTGGAAAAACAGCCCTTTCTTCCTGAATGTATTGATTTGGTTCTACTTCTTACTGAAAATTTGTGTTATACTCAGCTTCCGTCAGTATTGAAAATAATCAAGAATGCAGCTAGTAAGGTACAATAAGTACAGAGGGAGGATTTGATTAAATTAATTGGGAATACTTTGTGAAGTGTCAATATTAGCCTATATAGTAAACTTTAAAGCAATCAACTTCACAAACCGTAAATGTTGTAAGTAAAAACTTACCAGATTAGAACATATGTTTTGATGGGTTCTCCATCATCATCAGCTGATTTCTACTGACAAGTTTGCTTCTTTGGCCACCAGATGACCTCCAGGTTGTATAAATTTGAAAATGATGTTAGGCCTACTGCCTTTAGGGATGTCAACATTTATAAGTCTATTTGCATTTTTTGGATGTATAGGCTACTTTTCCCTTAACATTTAAATCAAGTTGTTTCTGAACACATTTCAGTAATTTTGCCTCACTGTTGAAATCATAACCTGTAGACCAGAAATGATGAGCCACTGCAGATTTTTCTATTTGTTGGTACTGTATTTCATATTTTTACTTCCTCTGCCCGTACCATAGGTACTATAGGTAGAGGAAGTATTGTTTTCGACCCCCAAATTCGAAGTTGAGTTTTTAGCATATATACACGTTTCAAGGCCCCCTGAACATGTCTGTGTGTGTGTGTGTCTGTGTATGTGGAAAGTCTGTGAACAGGCTAGCTCCAAGACGGAAAATCGTATGAAAACGTATTTGGGTCAGGTACCTTCCAGAGATGTGAGTGGAGGATTGGCGATAAGTTTCTCTTATTTTTAAGGGGACTTTACATGAACGGCTCTAACGATTTTCTTTAAAATTTGCACATGTGTTCCTTTTACTGAGAGCTAAAACTTTTATTTGAAACTTTTTTTCGAAAAAATTCTCTGAGGGTAGTTACAAGCCACCCACTGTTTGTAGAAAGTTTGTCTTGCGTGATGAACAACTGAATACGTGTTCTTTCACGGCCTCTTATTCTATATAAGAATGTGAAGTGAGAAAGATGTATTGTTGGCCATGCATTGAGAAAAGAAGTATCTGAGGGAAATATTCGATAAATTTCGGAAATTATTCTTTACGGCTGAAAGTTTAATAAACGTCTGCAGTCACTTGTCCTTTTTTTTTTTTTTAAGTTTGTTATATAGCCTGCGCTTTTAGTCGCATCATTGAAAGAAGAGGTATTTATAGGATAATTAGTGTAAAATTGTGTCTTGCGATTCTGTACAAGGATATGTGAATACTGCTAACTTTTATTTGGGCAGAGGAAGTTATGTGACTTTCACATCAGATTTATCATGTGCTCTTTACACCTTAGATTTAAATTTCTCTTCATTTTGCAAATGTATACTTTATCACAGGTATTTCAGTCAATTTCATAAATGCCTGAATTTTTACTTAGTGGAATTTTGTATTTCATGTCTGATCTTAGGAGATTTTTCATATTGTACTTATTGATATGTGCCAACATGATGTCAGTAGAGATCAGTTGATGATGATGGGGAGCTCATTGAAATGTACATTCTAATTTGATAAATTTTTACTTACAACAATTAAGTGAAATTGAATATTTTAAAGTTTAATATACAGGGTGTCTCAAAAAACTGTACTAACCCTTTGAATGAGTATAAAAACATTATTTATGAACATAGAGACAAGTTTAAAGGCTTGAATCACAGATGTACAGATTACAGATTACACTACCATCGAAATGTAAGAGCTCACCTCCATGTAGCTTATCCAAACACATGGATTGGACGAAGGGGTAGCATTGAATACCCTGCGCGTTCCCCAGACCTCACGCCAATGGACTTCTTTTTATGGGGATACCTCAAGGACAGAGTTTATCGCACAAAACCAAGAACAATTGATGCATTAAAATTGGAAATTGAAAGACAATGTCGCGAAATTCTAAATGAACTGTGTCGTGACATTTGCATTATCAGCTTTGTCTGGACAATGACGGTCATCAATTTGAACATTTCCATACATGATTCTTTAATTACATGTTTCAACCCTTTAAACTTGTCTCTGTGTTCATAAATAATGTTTCTATACTCATTCAAAGTGTTAGTACATTTTTTTGAGACATTCTGTATAACAATATATTTAATGGCAGGATCTTTCTTTGTGCTATGATCAAGAGTGTAACATAACCAAACTTAATCTTCTTGCTTTGCAGACAAATTATATGGATATAATTCATTCTACAAGATCAATTTGGCATGTAAATTTTTTTAAATACCCGGAATTGAACTTCTTTCATCCTTCCCTCTCTTAAAATTTATGGAATACAAATTTCCAGCACTTTTCATGAAGGCTGGAGTTCTAATAACAAAATCATAATGAAGCAGGGCAAGTTTATATAACTTATACCACATAATGTTTGAATATCCACCAGTCACTGGAAAAATGTATTCTGTATAACAAATTTACAAACGCACATGGCCGTTACAGATATTGAAAAGGTATTTAATATTAAATACTAAATTGTATTGGAAGTTAACACAGTGAAGTTATATAACATAATTATATAAGAGTTGAATTTTACACAAAAACTTCACTTTTGGTATAGTTTACCTGTACTAGTTTCGGCGCCTTCGCTACCATTGTCAACAACTATATTTCAACTGAATGTCCAAAAATCCTCTCCTTTATATGCAGTGCCTCCAATATCACTTTTTGTTGTTTTATGTGTCGACAAAGGGAATTGGTTTGTTAAGTGATTTGATTATAGGTATCTGTTATTGGTTTGATAAAATAAAGTTGCACAATAGAATAAATGAAGATTCCACATAAGACTCCTAAGTCTTTGATGACATTACAATGCTTGCTCTTTGGAACTCTGTGAATATTATACCAGCACTCTTGTTAAATTTTTTTTAATATGTTAGACTGAAAATAGGCTGTATCTTATTTTATGTTTTGATACTACAGAGATGTATTAGTGGCAGAAGGAATTTATTTGTAATACTGGTATGTATAAATAATATAAACTTGCTCCTTCCCTGCAAATCTATTAGCATGCACCTGCCATTGAACTTGCAATCCCATAATGTTGGATGTTATTAATATGTACTATGTCTCAAAACCGATATGCTGTTAGTGCCAATCAAGACAGTAGATTCAAGTAGTTTGTTCCACAGTTCACTATAATTGTTTTCATCACTGAAATGGATGTAATGTTTTTGTAATCTGAATAGCACTTGGCTTCTTCTATGGGAATATTTAAAGATTATAGTGTGACAAGTTAAACAAGAGTGTGTGAATATTTGGTCTGAGCATCGACCACCCCTTTAGCTCTCGTTCCTCTCTTTCTTTCTACTCCTAACTACAGACCAACATATCAATATGCCCGACCATGAGACTTTGTAAATTTTCGCCAATAGCCTGTGTATGTAATATTTTCATTATTGTAACAATACACATACAGAACACTGAAATGTAATTTAAATTTATATTAGTGAATTCACCTCTAACAGTCTTCTAAAAGTAAAGTGTTCTCTATACAGGCCATGGAGACACAGAGGGTTCCAAAAAGTCGAGGCTCCCAGATTTTAAATATTCGGCATGTGAAGGTGGTAAGGTTGTCAGCCTTATGCACCAGCTGTCTTTACCCCCAGGATTGCTCCTGGTACTCATTTCTGTTAGAGGCTGAGTCGACCTCAGGGCCATGGTGCCACCAGAAGGAATTAGGCCAACTGAAAAACTCCGACCTCATAGGGGATCAAACCCGTGACCTTCCCATTTGTAGCGCAGCATCTTAACCACTATGCTATGGCGAACCCCGTTCTAGCAGTCTTCTAGTTCTATAGAAGTTCATTTCGAAGTCATTATAACAATGAAGGAATCAATTTACATTTTCTTACACAAATGACTGAGAAACACCTGACTGGCTTGCAGGATGATGGGATAGCTATATGGGGAAAAGAGGGAGAAAGAGGGGTAACCTGTGCCTACTTGCTTCTGCACATATCATTATTTAACTTGTCTTGCTACAGTGCCATCAATAAGTCTCTGCACCTCTGGTTTTGTTCATCACACATGTGAAAGTTTTCTCCCAACCTCCTTTCAGACTCATAGCAAATATACCATGTTAACTATTGTTGTGCATCTGTTTGGTATTTATGGTGAGTTGAAAACTGGAATAAGTAATTACATTACATCTTTAATTGAAGTTTTCAATAATGAATTAAAGCACATGAATTTGTGTCTTCAATATAGTAAACATTTAAAAACATCTTTTACTTTTATTTCTTACTTCATAAATTATTGTAACATGACAATATATTCATATGCTAGCCCTGCCAGCTCAATTCCATGTCTTAGCGGATTCTTGCCTACACAAGAGCTGTAGAGTGACTTCTTGATGGTACTATGCAACAAACAATCTCATGGAGGTCAATAACAGCATTAAAGTGTTTTAAAGAAATATGTACAAATTAATAAACTGCATTATACTATAGTATTTCCAATATAATATTTTCTTTAGTTCAATTTGATTCAAACAACAAAATATAACTGTTCACATTCCATTGGGCTACTCTCCGAGGAACAAATTTCTCTATTTACTACAGAACTTTTAATTGAGTTTTAAAATTGTCAGAGGACAAAATATAGGCAAATATTCATACATGAGCAATGCATAACAAAACCCAAGTAACAGGCAACAGAAAATCATATTTTAGATCACGTTGTTCGGTCTTTACTTACCAGCCACCATTTTACTCTTCTCCATCACCTGTTTTGCCAGAATTTGATTCAGCTGAAGCAAATGATCCCTTTGTTTCTTTTCAGCAGCTACTTTCTTTTTCAGAGTCGAGGACTGCTCCTCTTCTTCTTTTTCTGTATAATATAAAATCAGGTAAACTGATGTAACAAAGTGCCAGAATGCTTTTGTTTAATCAGTGATAACTACAATTATAATATGCAGAATTTAACTTATTTTTTTAATCAATTTCCGATTTAAGCTTCAGATCGATTCATTAAGCAGGGCTCACAGAAGAACAAAGATCTAGTTTAAATTAGTTCGCAGGCTTCCACGGCCGGTGTTATACATAAACTGATTGGACTGGCTATCCGGGTTGGGCTGCGTCGTGTTTTTAGTGTCTTCTAATGTTTCGGACATCTTATTGTGTCCTTCTTCAGAGAAGGATTTGCATTGAAAATAAGTGCCTGTGAAGAGTAAATAGTAGCAGTCATAGCCAGTCCAATCAGTTTATGTAAAGATCTAGTTTGATAAGCATATGTGAAGGAATATGTGGGTAGTGTTATTTATCATAGCTAACTGTATTGCAACTCCAAAGCCGTATATGAACACTGTAAAACAATTTATTGTCATGAGAACTGACTTGCTTTTGATAAATTCTTCCTAATATATTATCACAAAATAGGCACTAAATTGGGCATTACTCCGGTACTGGTCAACCAATTTGGTTCAATATCAATAGGCTTCTTCCCATGAATGTTATAAATGCATATACCAAGTTTCATGAAAATCTGATAAAGCATATTTGAGTTAGCACACGTACAGACACACGGACTGACAGACAGACAAACATGTTCCTGTCCCCCACACAATCTCATAAAGTATCATTCTGGCACTTAATAAATAAGCTTATGATTTAAAGCAATCTAATACCAATTTCTGTGAATATGCTGTAGTACAAAACTCACACTGCTTCAGCAAGAAAAATGGAAGAAATTCGTTACTTTAGGTAATATAATGGGAAGTCCGGAATCTGGGATTCGAGATATATTTATTGTGACTATATAGCAAAAACTTATAGAATGAAGCATGTAACGATTAATTAAAACCTAAAAAAAAAAATAACACACATTGTTATTTGTGTCATTCTGAGAGAGAATGAGAGCTCCAATGGCGAGACAACTGACATGCAACGGTAGCACTGTGAGCGGTTATTACCAACAGTTTTCTTCATGGAAATCAGCTGGTTTATATAAAACAAATTAATATAGGTGCGACTAAATTAAAGTGATAAAATTATGCTGAAGGACACTTGCAAATGACTGAAATTCTAGGCCTACATATTTTCATATTGGATTGTCAATGATTCATGAGCTAAATAGTCATGTTAAATACTGTCACTTTTGTAGTGATGCAATAACTTGTGGACTTATATAAACTATTAGACTGTTTTACTTTACATTCATTACATTCAATGTTAATTACTGCAAGACAACACAAACATCTTAAACAACTACAATTCAAATCACACACACTATACGATAAAATCATATACAAACATCTTCCTCATTGTAATGTTGGCTGAAGATAGCAGCTTACTGCTGTTGAAAGCGCTCCCAAATTGCACTAGTGAGTGTCAAGTAAAAAAGTTAAATAGTTTAACTAAGTCCACAAATATTTATAGTTATTAGGCAGTTGAGTTCCAGAAAATTATTTTAAAAATATTAATATAATTAATCTAGAATTATCACAGTAAGAAAGCCAGTTATCATAATAATTGTTACAGAAAAATCTGTACAGAATTAATTATCATAAATATTCATTAAATTCACTTAAAATGGAAGACACATTAAGTGGAACATTATTAATACAAAATGTCTTGGAGAACACTCACAACTTCATTATTATTCATTACTTATTAGTAACCGGTCAAACACTGTTCTGTGTTTCAAGCGGAATTGTTCGCCATAAAAGAAGCTGTTAAATGGTGTACTGATGGTAGCAATAGTGCTTGCATAAACAGTGACTCATAATCGGCTTTACAAGCCATAGATGATAAATATAATAAGGATGCACTAGCCACAGACATTAGACATGCACTAAATACAAGCACAATTCATATTTGTTTAACCTGGGTCCGAGGTCACATGGGAAATTTAGGAAATGAGAAAGCAGATGAATTAGCTAAGCTAGGTGCTTCTTCAAATGTTAAAGCTTCTTATAGTTTATGCCCTATATCCTTCATTAAGAAAATATTAAGAGAACATATGCACAGCCAATGGGATCGGATTTGGCAAGAAACGAATAACGGCAGCACAACGAAAGATTTGTTTTTCCCAAGAGTGCAAGATAGAATAGCTTGTACACTTTTGATTCCGGATTATATTATGACTCAATTCTTAACAGGGCACGGGAAATTTAGTGAATACTTACATAGATTTAAAATTTCTACCTCTGCAAATTGTAAATGTAAAGAGGAAAACCAATCTGTTCGGCACCTCTTATTTCATTGTCCATTATTTATGCATGAACGTTATCAGTTAATATTATATTTAAATTTTCTAAATTTTGACTTTACTACACCAATCTACCATCTCTTCTTAAATAAGCAAAGTTATAAAGTTGTTTTAAGTTTCATGAATAGTGTTTTTGCAAAATTGTAATATATATATTATGTAGTTTACTGTATACTCTGTATATACGTTTAATCTATAACCCTAATATGCCATCTGGTAAAATAGGGTTCTGTATTTTTGGGAATTCAATAATAATAATAGTAACCGGTTTTCGATAAGACCTCCTTATCATCATCAGCTATGTCCAATTGCCAAACTTCTGTCTTGCACCACCTGGTGACACTGTAGCTGTTTTATGAGTTTCCCAATTTAGCCTAACTCGTTCTCCCTTGAGATGTCAGAATTCTGGAGGTTATTTCTACGTTTCTGTATGTAGATCTTCTTCCATAAGGACAAATGAATTGGATGATGCAGATTTTTACCACACCATGATCAGAATTCCATACATGTGCAGCTACTGTGGACTTTTCAATTTCTCCCTGTATAATATTTCTGAAATGAACTTTTCATCTCGTATTGAGGTTCTTTTTTGTTTTGCCTATGTATACATTGTTGCAATCATTACACAATATTTTGTAAATGCCTGATTTTTGTCCTGGCGAAATTTTGTCTTTCAATTCTGGTCTTATTATTGTTTTGAGTTTGAATTTATTTTGAGGAGCCAACTTTATGTTAACCGTATGGGAGAAGATCTACATACAGAAACATAGAAATAACCTCCAGAATTTTGACATCCCAAGGGAGGATGAGTTAGACCTAAATGGGAAACTCGTAAAACCACGAGAATTCTGGAGGTTACTAGGTAACAGGGTCACTAGGTGGTAAAAGACGGGAGTTTGGCAGTTGGACATAGCTGACGTTGATAGGGAAATTCCTATTGAAAATCGGTTACTAGTAAGTAATGAATAATAATGAAGTTCTCCAAGATGTTATGTATTAACATCATAAATATATTTATTTATTATTAAAAAATCCTATAAAAGTAGTGGATTAAAATCAATAACATCATAGAGATATCCATATAGTCGAACTTGGACAATTCAAACTTCTTTTGAAATTGTGAATAAATCAAACTTTTAGTATGGTCTCTTGATGTCCTTATACCCAAATTAAAACCTTTCTAATTCAAAATCGTGATTAATTCGATTGTTTTTCCTGGTCCTTTCAGTTTCGAATTTTCCAAGTTCGACTGTATTTAATATTGAAATATCTAATAATTACAGTGATCACTTCTTCAAATAAGTCATTCTTAATGCATAGATGAAAAACAATTAATTTTGAAACATTTTAATCTAATAAATTTTTCCCCTATAAACTCTGTCATGCATTTTCCATCATTTGGTAAAACCAGGGATCAAAATTCAAAATTCTTTAAGCAATGCTATTTTTCATCTCAAGAGCTAATTCTTTCTTTAAAATTGCACAAATAAATACTGCATTAAAAGTAAAACTAATAAAAAAAGAGAAATGATTTTGATGTCATGTTAAGGTTCCTCTGCAACATCACAAATAATTAATGTGGAACTGAACTGACACTAGACAGTTTAAGTAAACATAAACAATGTAAAATTCCTAAATTAGTTTACTATAATGAAAAAACAGATAATTTAACTAGAATGTTTATCCAAGCTTTTTAAAATGTAATGGTTTAGGTCAACATGAGAAACGATTACCTTTGGGATCAGTGCCGGCAATGGAAGTTGTTTCTGATAACATTTTTCTAATGGATTCAGCTTTCTTCAGTCTATGCAATTGTTCCTCAGCTGAAAGCTCTGGGGCCTGTAAATTAAAAACAGAAAATTTCTTAAGTTCATTTATTTATTAATTACTTGATTGATTCATTTAATTACTTTTGTACTCATTCATCTTTCCTTTTCTTTATTATTTTTATACTTCTTGTTGTACCGGTACGATAATGATACAGTGATAATCTGCTTTTACCACCAGTATATAAACTATTATGCCAATCAAAACATATTTTACTGAATTTCCACATTATAAAGAATGTTGTGTACTGTAATTAAGTACTCATATTAGTTTTTTACAATGAAGGTTGAATGAGGCATTTGTTTATTGTTTTCTAGCAATAGTATGTAATCCCCAGGAGCAAATACCCATCGCGCTACAGATTGCCTATATGTGAATGAATAAACTACTAGGGCATATACTTTTCCTTGCTTACTTCAAATCACAATGAAATTAAATTTATCACAAAATGTGCTTGATTGCATGGAACGTGAATGATAAAAAAATACACTGATATAAGAAATTCTTAAAATATGTCAAAATTTCACAAAATGCACTGGCAGACAACTCTGTTTAATTTAGTTCGCAGGCTTCCCTGTTTATGTTATGGGGATGTTTAATGATTTCTATTGCTTCTGTGACTAGTCTAGGGAATTTTCTGTTTTCACTTTTAAGAAGAGCTATGTTATCGAAAAGTATTTTGTGACCCGTTTCGTCCGAATGAGATGCTGTGGCGGAGAAGTCAGTGTTGTTATGTTTCTGGTGTCTTATATGTTCTTTTCTTCTGGCATCCAGAGAACGTCCAGTTTGTCCTATGTATACTTTTCCACACATACATGGAATTGAGTAGACTCCGTTAAGTCTATTTGGAAACCAAATAGACTTAACAGATCCTACTGAAAAGCCGCCACCTAAGTCTAAGGCCTACCTTCCCTACATCGCTGGAATCACTGACCAGATTCAAAAAATTTTAAAGAAATATGACATTGAAACAATTTTTACTCCTGTCAACAAATTGGAAGGGTTTTTAAGAAGAGAGAAAGACGAAATCGACATCTTACATAAAGCGGGAGTCTACTCAATTCCATGTATGTGTGGAAAAGTATACATAGGACAAACTGGACGTTCTCTGGATGCCAGAAGAAAAGAACATATAAGACACCAGAAACATAACAACACTGACTTCTCCGCCATAGCATCTCATTCGGACGAAACGGGTCACAAAATACTTTTCGATAACATAGCTCTTCTTAAAAGTGAAAACAGAAAATTCCCTAGACTAGTCACAGAAGCAATAGAAATCATTAAACATCCCCATAACATAAACAGGGAAGATGGTTATAAAATTAGTGACATCTGGCGTGAAACAATAACACTGACGTCATGACAACTGCGACTGTTTACTAATCACAAGCACTTATTTTCTTGCAATTCTTTCTCAGAAGAAGGACACGATATGTTGTCCGAAACGTCAGAAGACACCATAAACACGACGCGGCCTAACCCGGATATCAATTATTATAATTTTAATTATAACTCTGTTTAATGTATGTAGGCCTAATTATTTCACAGTAATAGACCTATACATAATGTATATAACATTATTCCTGTAGTTCTCATTTCAACTTGAACAACAAAATAAACAAACGTCTGACTGCATTGGAGTCAAGGCCCTCAGTGATTAGCAATGCGGCGTTGTATACTATTTTCACTTTAAGTTCAAAGTAGATGTAAACAAACTCTAAAGTACCACTCCGCCGAGCATGTGACAAACCATGTGGAGTTTTACCCGCCACAGAATGAGGATTTGTGTGTATTCCAGTGTTCTCAATAGTACTTTTAAAATATTTTTTATGACATGCACCATTGTTGAAAAATGTGATATTTATTTTGAAAAGATCGATACATCTGTACAAAATTAGGCTTAATATTAGTATTTAAGAAAGTCATAAACAGTTAACAAGAAGATATTAACGAGTATAAAAAATTACTCTCAGTTTGCAATGTTGGCTGCCCTCTTCAGAGGCGTTTCCTTGTTGAATTCATTAATTTCTGTTTGTAACCGCCCCAATCCTATCAGAGCTGTAAGTTACATTTAACTTTTGACGAAATTTCTAGCACACGACTTTCTTGTCCTCACGTACGCGTTGTAAAACCGATATAAATAAATAAATGAACGCATATTCAGCAGGTCTTACCAAGTTATTGGGAAGGGACTGTGGCAAGTTCATTCCAAGATGGCGTTATTGAGCATTCACACAGCTGTCGTAAACGCCTACAATTTACATCTGTTGTAACGGTTTAATTAGTTCACTTAGTTATTATGCGTCATGAAAACCTGATCAAATTAATTTTGTTTCATATACAGATCTGCTTCAGAAACGTGTTTTTAAATTTCTCTGCACGAAAATAGCTACAAAAAGGTACGGTTTGAACCGAACTATTTTATTAAGAGCAAGAGTATGCATACAAAGCAGCAAAAGTTACAGTTCGTCCACTAGCCAATGAGGCGCTACCTTGTCACGTGGCTTTGTTTACATCTACTTTGAACTTAAAGTGAAATTAGTATAGTATAGTCATGATTTCCCATTTAAAAATCATGTGACCTTTAATTATTTGTTATTCTGGTACTGGTCAACTAAAATAAATAGGCTTCTGGTCATGGCCATTATAAATGCGTTTACCAAGTTTCATGAAAATCTGATAAAGCGTATCTGAGTTATTGCACATACAGACACATAGATGGACAGACAGGCAGACATTTTCCTGCCCCTCACACAATCTCATAAAGTACCATTCTGGCACTTAATAATTTATAATAACATAATCATGATATCAACAGCACTAACAATCTACCAAGATAATAAAAATTTAAAATGTTTTTAATCTGTACATGAACCTCAGTAAGTAAGTATGGAGTAGATTTCCACTCACCTGTTCTGGAATGTATCGTTCAGGTATAACAATCTTGTTGGGGGTACCTAATATGCTATCTATTGTATTTTCATTATACTTGAAGTCTTTATGGCTCATTGTGGACCTTACTACGTCTGGGGCATTGAGTCGTGGACGAAGTGCTCTCTCCATATCAAGGTCATCTCTTGACCTTGCAGAGCCCTGCAAAATAACAACATAGTTTAGATATCATTACATAATTAAGTTTTCATTCTTTACTAAAGGAATGAAGAAATAAAAAAATTAAGCTAATTTTATAAATTATTTAACTAAAATTGGTTTTTCACTCAAATAAAATGAATAAACTGAGTAAGTCTACCATTTAAAAATGTGGTTTCGTCAGAGAACATAAGCTCTCATATCAATTATTATAACGAAAGCATTCCTCTACCGAATCTATAAATGTGGTAAAATACACGAATTTGCTACACTTGAAGTGTTTATTTTGCCTATTTATTAATGTGTAGTGCAATACATAATTCAGGCCTATTTTCTTTCACTGTATGTTCATAGTGCTTTTTTGTGATGGTATGCAACGGTATGCAGTGCATTTTTTATTGCTTATTGCTTATAAACTATTGCTTAAAATCAAGCTTGTTTGTTTGCTTTTGTTAGATTTCTATACATGTGATATATACAAGCACATGATAGTTTCATAACATTGGACATGGACGGCAAGAAAGTTGGGGGTTGGTTTTTCCAGCCCTGCAAACAAACTGCTCCTATGTTCAAGGACATTCTATTGGTATCCTTATTGCACCAAGTGCAGTTAATGCTACTGTGGTAACAACCAAGGAGTAAACAGCTAACCATCATAGTTAATCAGGGGTTAGTGCATGTTTAAATTTAATTTCATTCGTTGCTTACATATAATTTGGAAAGAATAAACCCTTGGTTTGTGCTGCAGAAGCAAGCAAGTTCATGGGTGTTTAGTAAGAGATTGTAGGAACAAGGGGAGCACATGATTCACAAGTAGAGAAGGGAAATGAATAAAATAAGTAGGCCTAGGCCTAATTATTTTGTACTGGTGCGCAATAACAGAAAGCATGACGATGCTTTGAAGCATCTCATAAACTTGCAAGCAGTGAATCAAGTGAATGGGAAGAAAATATAACTTAGCAAGTACCGGTAGATTTACTGCAATTAAGGAGGGAAATAATTCTGGCTACGATGGGCCCGAATGCTAAACATTAACTCAGAAAAATTACCTCTGGGAGAAGTGTGGGGCTCCTGTGAGTTTCAGTTAAAATGAGTACCGGCACTGGCAAAAATGTACTGTATGATCAAATTTTAATGTCAATGGAAAACAAATCTCAATCTGGCAAGTGGGAAATATCCCAAAAACCTCACTTAGGTTGACTGGCCATGAGATTTAAACCCATGACCATCTGAATATGAGTTAGCTTACCACTTGTAGAAACAGACAGATTTTTATCCCCCTAAAGCTCATTAGGTGTAAACAATTTTAAATCTCTCATACAATAGAAAATTTAAATATACCGTACTGAAACATTGTACAGTAACATAAATTTCAATATCTTCATTGTTATTCTGGAAAAATCAAAGGTTCAAGTTCTCCTAGCTTATCTCATGTAATGTCATCAGAGATTCTATCATTATTCGTCTAAACAATGCAGGTAGTGGACACCAAATGGTATCATGAATTTTTAATTTTTTCAGACCACAAAGTAGAAAAGTTAAATATAAATAAAATTCAGAATAGTTCACAAACAAAAGAAAACTTTCATTTAATACCTCAGAGGATTTAGGTCAACAACTATTTAAAGTTGCCTTTATGTTGTTATCGATGACTTTCTATATATTATTTTATTTAAAGGAAATTTATATCAGCAATTATAAAGAAAATATAGCTGATTTCTGCTGTAAATTAGAGGATAAAAATCTTGAGTGATATGTAAATTAGCTGTTACCTATAATTTGGTTAGCAAAATTAATTTAAAAAAAAAAGTGAAATTCATACTTCTGTAAACAATACTTTCTAAAGATGTAAACCACATTAATCAATTAATCATAGACTTAGATGAATATTGTTAGCCAATTTTGTTAAAATACCGTACATAAATAATTTATTTTGTAGAAAAGAGGTTTCTGTGTAAAATCAAGATACCATAATTAAAATTAGTGAAATAATTACTGTTCTGTAGTATCTTATCCAGTCTCATTTACATTATTACTTACAAATACACTAATTTTAATAAGAATATTTAGTAAGTCTGAAGAGTCTTGAGATGTGTAGAAATAGTCACTGTTGCATTATTTTCCTGAGATGATTGATATTGTATTAAGGATAAGTTATGTAAAATATTTCATATAAAAGAAAAGACAAAAGAAAATTTCTTAGCAAACAGTTTTAAATGGTGTATGTCAAAAAAGGAGCAATATTGTCATGCCTTGTAGTGTACCATGATTGGAGACGTGGACGTTTCAATGTCAAGTAGAGGTCTGCTACTGGATACTGTGTGGTGTCTGCGCTTTTCTTTAGGGATGGTCCTTCTACGTGGTTGGTGTTCTAAGTTTTGTCCACCATTGTCCCTCATTGATGACATCTCCATCACAATGGCACGAGCAGCTTCGCTCTTAAAAACAGGTGACAGTTGTGGTGAAACGTCTGAACTGCCAGGACTAGTCATGGAATAGTGATGTGAGGAGAGTGTCTCATCGTGGCTCACCCCAAACAACTGCTCATGCGCTGTCAGTGGACGGTTTGGATTCAGGCTTGGACTTGGACTGGCAGCCCTCTGACTGCCTGTACTCTCAGCGCTACTGCTGCTGCCACCACTACAGCTTTCAAACTGTTGTTTGGAAGATAGGTAATTGGGAAAATAAAATAAAACATTCCAAATCAAAAGCAAGCCAATAAGAAATTATAACAGTAAATGAAAACAAAAAATTAAAATTACAATGCTGTGTTTTCATACATTAATGCATAAATCTGATACAACAAAATAATAATAATAATAATAATAATATATATATTTATTTATTTATTTTAACTGGCTTACGGCTTATCTTAGACTCAACTACCATAATGCAAAAATACCCAAAATACAATGATACAAAAAATAAAATGTTCAACATTGGATGCAAATAATATACGAAAAACATACAATATGGAGATATCTTGCAATAAAAACAAAAGTATTAGCAATGGAGGGCAAATTAATGACAGCAAAAATAGTGATAGATGGAAAAATATTTAACAAGAGAGAACTTTTAAATATACAGGAATAATATCAATAACTACAAAATTAATCTAGATTTAGAAAAAAATACACAAATATAAATGGACTAGGGAAATGGCCAAATGGACTAGGGAAGAAGTATAGTGAAAGACCTACAAATAATATTCCATAATGTTTTATCAAATCCTGTAATATTATAGGGAAGTAATATTTGGACCTTAAGAGCCTAGGATCGGAAGTGACTGGAAGTGACAAAAATGAGATTCCTGAGATCAGTTGAAAATGTAACAATAAGAGATGAAAAGAAAAGTGGAAAAATAAGAGAGAAATAGAAAAGAAAATTGTTGATGAAATTAAGGGGTATAAAATACTGGCAACATCATGGAGAGAGAGAATGGTTGTATCCAGACTAACAGGAAAGTACACTTCTACTGATCCATTAGGAAATGTGACCTTGGTCGACCAAGAAGAAGATGGAAGGATGCCATTAGTCTCAGAATGGGTCAGCAGTGACCAAATCTTGAAAAGAAGAAAAAGAAGAATAAGAGGGAAGAGAAGAAGAAGAAGAAGAAGAATATGGATTGAGAGAAAGAGAACTAGTAATACCTGAATAGGTGTTCATATAGCCTAGACCTAAAAAACTGGCATTGACTGTGAGGTCCTAACATGAGGTGGCAGATTATTCCAAAAATATACTGAAGTAACGATATAAGATTGGGAATACAGGAGTGTTCCATGGAAAGACATAGAGAGCATTAATCTTGTTGCAAATCCATATTGTGTGCGGGAGAAAAACTTGGAAAGGGGAGTTAGATAGCTTGAAACTGAAGAGTTAAAGAGTTTGAAACAGAAGAGAGAATGAGTGTAAAAGACCTTGGTTCAATATGTCGTAATGACAGTCTTTCAAAAGCAGGTGTTATGTGATCAGCTATCTTATTATCGCATACAGAGGATATATAAATATTTTTACAGAATGTATTTTAGAGTACTGGCAGTTATAAATGACTCATCCTACAACAAAACATACTCACTTTGCAGTATCTTGGATAAAATTATTCATGCTAATTTATAGTAATAACAAAAATACCACACCATTCTATTTGTTTAGAGTGGACAACGACAGCATATAACTGTGTTAGATATCCATTTTCAACTAGAATCGATATCAAATATTAAAGGTAAAATACGTTTTAAGTGTCGACAAAGGGAATTGGTTTGTTAAGTAGGTCGATTATGGATATTTGTTATTGAGTTGATAAGATAAAGTAAAGCTTTAACTTACCCTCACTCTCTGTCGATTAATCATGAGATTCCTGAGGACTGTGACACTGTCACTGCGAGGCGATGGCACACGGACGGGTGGTAAAGGTGGTATTACTTGCTGCTGTTGGTAACCTAACCGTTCTCTCTTGCCAAACCCTCTCGGGAGTGACATGGAACGCTGAAACTGCATTAGCACCGTATCCTCTTCTGGTGTCATTGAGTCTCCTGAGAAAGATTTGTCTTGAGGTTCTTCTTCTACAGGTCCAAGCTGTTGTTTCTGTCATAAAAAATATTTTATTCTATCAATGGAATTGACACTTGACATTATCTTTAACATCACAGCAGCCTCATTACATATTAAACTAACAAATTAAAGCTGCTTGACCTAACAAGTAGATAAATTGCAAATACTGAGTTTTAGATCGTAACTTGATGTGTTTATTGAGGGGAAAAATCATTGAAACAACAATTTTCACACTTTTGCTTAAAATATCATTAGTGTTCGGTAAATGAACCTCTACAGAAGGACCTTCACTCTGTATGGGGACCTGCAAGGATTTAATTCATTATTTTATTGTAGCTATAGGCTTTCTATTCATAGAGAGGTCGTTTAGACCAACCAGCATGAATTATGGTAGTAAAGTATTGAAAAAAGCTAACTAGAGAAGAAGTTCTGATTTTAGATATTAAAAAAATGTCGCTGCGCGTTGATGATGTTCTCTTAAGTTTACTAACACTTTACTTAAAGAAAATTTCATTTTTGCAATTTTCTTGAAAACTTTTCTAATGATTTTGTTTAAATTTTCAAATCACCAACATTAAATCTTATACTGGTATTTCAAACATTTTTCTGATAAAATACTGTGAAGGGTACTTATAAAGTAGTGAACAATGTATCTTTGCCCAAACTGAGACTATTACATCTGCAGTTCTATATCTGAATGTGAAATGTGAACCACTGCTTATGGTGAAGTAATATGAGTGCAAAACCCATTAGCTTTTCTAATTGAGTAATATATTTCTTGTGTGGAGTATAAGCTCAAAAACTGTGCAAATTAGCAAGTTCTTTACACATAAAAAGGCATGTGGGCCTACCTCTATAGAATACTGCGAAATCCCAGTTTCGCTGTCTTCAACTATAGTGACACGTTTTCCACCAGAGGAAGTTCCATTTGTGATTGGGATGCCTATGTTTCCACTTCTGTCCCGGTCACGCTGTCTTCGTTCTGATTCTCTCTTCACAATACGAACTGTTTTTATTTCCTGTTGTTTTTCACGAGGTATAATACCTGTAATTCATAGCAAAAATGATTTGTGAAATTAGTAGTTATATCTTAAAATGACTGGCCTTATTGCTGAAGTCACAGAAAAGATCGGGACTTATGAACAGATTGAACCTTAATAAGCCTAATGGATTCTGTTTTTAATGCAAAATGGGAGCAGATTCTGTGGCCAAGACAATTCTGGCCAATCACAACCCTATACTCTTACAATTCTTGTCCTAGAACAAATGGAAAAATACAGATTCAACCAAAATTAACTAGGTTACAAGCCAGCTAGAATTCTGTTTTCAATGTGCTGATACCAAAGGAAAAGAGGATAAAATATGAAAGAGCCAACTGAATAATAATACAAATCATCAAGTCAACTTGAAGCAGAAAATTTACAATAAGACATATAGGCCTATACATTCATGAACCATGGTTGACATTACATGAGAATATTATAGGAGAAAAATTCCTCTGACACTGGGATTTGAACCCAGGACCTTTGGCTATCCGTGCCACTGCTCTACCAACTGAGCTAAGCCAGAGTTCACTTCACAGTGCCAGTGTCAAAATGAGTATAATCGTGATACTGTTACTTTGCATGTAATAAGTATATGGTCGAACAAAAAATAAATTTATGGTCTGCTCTGCATCAGTTAAACTATCTTAAACAGAACCAAAAAACAAAATCCTTACACACATGTCATTTTTAATGAATTTCAGGAACTTTTAAGTCAAATTGGAATAAAATCAAACAACTCATTTCATTGTGATTGCGTAACAAGAAAATTTACAGAGCAACGGATGAAATGCCGATAAACAGTTAGCATTCCATCAAAAATATACTGGAACAAAGTTATGGAAAATGTTATACACACGAGTGGATGTAGTCTTCAAATTTTTATAGCATGAACCATTTGGCTAGAATCGTTGAAAGAAGTTGAATATTACATGAAACAGAACCACTAAAATGGGAATCATCTTGGGGGGAGGGGGGGGAGGAAATTACACATTCGTCGTTTTTCATGACTTCAAGAAGGATTCATGCCAATTTGGAAGAAAATCAAACAATGATTTGGTCGTAACTGCATAAAACACGAATTTAAAAACAAATGAAATACTGAACTGTCTAGTTAAAATTGGACCTTGCTTCCCTTGGTCAACAAATTGTATAGGCCTAAATATTAATTATATATAATGAAATTAAACAGTCAATATAATGCTGCTCACATATAGTCACAGGCACAATCATATAACTCTTATGGTCTCAAAGCAAGCCTCTCTGGTACAAAACAAATTTTGGTTTTACAGCTTCATTTAACTGTACTATGTATACAGTGATGGGAAAAGTACAAAAAGAAAGCAATTGGGCTGAATTACAATTACCTGAGAGACATTTTACTTAATTACTATTACAAATTACTTTTTCAAAAAGTAATCAGTAAAATTACAATTACATTTAAAATTATTTTACAAAATGGCAGTACCTAAAAATTCCTTGTTTTTGGTTTGTTTTGGGCACAAGCACAAATTATTAATGAACAAACAAAAAAAACATATCAATGAGAATATTTTCGGAAACATAGAGTAACTTTTTGTTAATATTAACTCTAATTTGGATAATAGTTGCAAAAACAGTAATGATGATGATATAGCAAGTGAGAATGATACTAATACTAATGACTACTAAATTGTAACAATTACAATTTTATTTCCAGAAGTAAAATACAATTAGAAATTACATTTAAAAAAAAGTACTGATTACAAGTAAATGGGATCAAAAAAGGAATTGTTACTGTAATCCGATTATTTTTACTCAAGTACTTCCCATCACTATATGTATAGTAACATAGCATAGTTCAATATAAAACTTAAAAAAAAGTCAAATAAAAAAATTCTAAAAAATAGGCATTCTGTAAAAGTCACATAAAACTTAAGAAAAGTAAAATAAAACATTCTATAAATGAAACAATGTTCACCACCTCCAGCTACTGTACCTTAAAAGATGACATGCTTCTGTTTAAGATGTTAGCTTAAACTACGTTTTAAGAATCTGAACTGTTTGATAACAATCATGGATGTTAACTGTATGTGTAATGACATCATGAAGACCAGGATGTTCCACTAGCTTACGCAACAGTAATTATACAGCATGCACTAATTAAGCAATCAGGATAACTAAATGTGTGCTCTCATGACCCACCTATTCCATTCATTAACTTCAATGCTATACAAATGAGAAGCAGTGCTTAATTTACAAGCACAAATCACAGTAGCCTCTTAATGCTTAATAAAAGATAGACTGCTTGACTTTGTAATACAAACTACATAAACCAACATGTAGGGTTACCATTTGGATTATTATAAAAGTAGGACATTTTCTCAGAAAAGCAGAAATTTTGACAAAACAGTTGGGTATTTAAATTTTTTTTTCTACATAGCCAACTGTAATGAGATAATAGAACTGGATTACAACAGTAAATTTTGTCAAATGGAACTTTTAAAATTTGACACATACGTTTTCCTGAATTTTAAAGGAATAAATGTACCTGTTTAAACAAATAAATAAATAAAATTAATTCAGAGATGCAATATTTGAGCACAGAGTTTGGATAATGTGATGATGCCTTCTGCTCCAAATAATAATTAATGCAGACAGCTATAGAGAATAAACCAGAGGATACAATTTTTCTGTGCTCACATGGAATAACTTTTAAATCCATTAGCGAATGCTTAAGTATACAGCAAATCAATGTAATAATATGAAGATCCATGGCTACAGTATAGAGGAACAGGACAATCATTTGATTTTTACATATCTAACCACACCCAGTACTCAAAGATCTAAAACGCAGTACCTGTCCTTACATCTGGTAACTGCATTTATGGATGTATTTCCAAAATGGAATATCTCCACGTTTTAAAGATATATTCTATACAATTATTGTAACTGTAATTTAATTATATAAACATTTAATTAGCTCTATCAATTTTAACAATGAACTATACAAAAGCTATAAAAATAATTAATTAATAAAATTATTATTATTACTATAATTTTTTTTAAATTTACACGTTGTATATTTCAATTCAATTTTCAATTTTATTGCTACAAATTACAATATAAAATATATTCAAATGTGATTTCGAACGCCACCTGAAGAAGCAAAGCTTGTGCTTGGGGGCGGTTCAGTTCAATGCAATAAAGTAAAAATATAAAATCATCTTTCATCTAATTAGCAATAAATTTTAGCTTGGAAAAGTTAAATATAAACGAGATGTTCAATGTCAAAATATCTATACTGTAAAATAAAATATAAATATTGTAAACTTACCATAGAACCTCTTCATACGATCATCTGCTTCACTAATGTCCATCTGTGTGCAATACTGTTGACTAATTCCAATTCCTCCATTCATCATGGCTTCTTCTGATGGTGGTGGGGGAGGAGGAGGAGGATAATCTGGTGGGAGTTCAGGGGGAGCTGGGAGGGGAGGGGGAATCAAGTCCTCACCATCTATTGCAGTTCCATCATAGATGTTCTGGTCAGCTGTATTAAGGAGAAGAAAAAAGATGATCGGTATTTAAATACTCCACTTCAGTTAGTTCACAGCACAACCTAACAATTTTTGCACCACTTTCAGTATCTTGTGAACTAGAAATATCTTTTTTCAGTTTTTTTTAATTTAATTTTTTTATTTTTTATATCCTCTCACCATTTCAACTAAAATCCAATGGTGGTACAGGATTTACCATCTGATCACTGCTCCATTTATTTATCTGTCTTATAACTCTATTGGCAGACGATATGATTGGGGGCATGTAGTCAGCACACTGACTTCCATGACCAATTTAGATGATTTTTTTCAGCGAAGCCTTTAATAATTTTTAAAAGCATCTCAAGTGTCTTCATAAGGCACCTTAGGCCAGACCTCTCAAATTCAGAAAAATCAATGCTGGTAAATAGAATCAAACCCGGGTCTTCAGATTCATATTCAATAATGCTAGCTACGTAGCCACTACCAGAGCTATATAATATACTCAAGTGGAAAACTAAAATTTTACTTCCTCTACCCATACCATAGATACTATAGGTAGGTATGTACAACAATGAAATTCCATGTTAAATTTTCAACATAAATACAAGTATTGAGATCCTCTAATTCCAAAATATCTCTGTGAACAGCATAGCTTAAGAATAAAAACTCATTAAAAACCCAAATTTATATCTGGATTAGAAATCATCTGGTATATGACACAAAAACTGAAATAGATTTTCTCTTACTGTTAATGCCACTTTACATACGTATAAAATTTCATTTATTTGCATTTTTCTCAAAACTGCTCATAAGGTTGGACACATGAAGTCAGAATAAAAAATTCAATGCCATAGCCGGGATTTGAACCAGGATCTTCGGCTCTCCATGCCGATGCTCTAACCAACTGAGCTACCATGGCAACATGCTGGTACAACATTAAATTCTCCAACTGACTCCAACTTAATGTTGTACCGGCATGTTGCCATGGTAGCTCAGTTGGTTAAAGCATCGGCACGGAGAGCCGAAGATCCTGGTTCAAATCCCAGCTATGGCATTGAATTTTTCATTCTGACTTCACGTGTCCATCTTAGCCTACACACGGCCAGTGTGAATGAATTATCATTGCTCATAAGGTTGTTTAAATTTTGTGCACTAATCTTCTATTTCTTCTTCTTCTTCTTCTGCTTTTACGGCCTCATTGGACCACTTCAGTCAATCATTTCTCGGTCTTCCTTTCCGATTTGCCCAGTAGTTTTTCATGCGTTCCGATCTTCTCTGTCGCTCTTCATCTGTAAATACCCTCTTTATTGTCTGGCGTCTGTCTATTTTTGGCTTAAATCTTATTTTAATATTTTTAAGTTTCCTTGAATTTCCTGTTTTGTTTTTCAAGTCATCCAAAGTTATTTCTAATTCTGTCATATCCTCTCTAATTTCTGTAATCCATCCTACTTGTTGCTTCATATTCCAGAGTTTCTCTATAATTTTTCTTGTCAGTCGAGTTTCTGGTGTCCTCATAATGTGACCAAAAAAAGAGATCCTTTTCTTTCGTATAGTATCTGTGATAGGTTCTAGTTCTCTGTACACCATTTCATTTGGTATTATCCGCCACTGTCCATCTTTTTGGTATTTTTTATTTATGCATGTTCTAGCTATTCTTCTCTCTACTTTCAGGATTTTGTCTATTCTATTTTTCTGGGTGATTTTAAAAAGAGTTTCGCTTCCATATGTCACCTCTGGTTGAACCACCGTCTTGTAATGTTTTAATTTTGTTTGGATCGATAGACATTTTTTATTGTATCTCCATGTTAATTTTTGAGCTTTTATCATTTTATTAGTCCTCGCTTGCCATGCAGGTTTCTCGTCCAAGTTATGTGTTATAATTTCTCCTAGGTATTTAAATTGCTCTACTAATTTTATTTTCTTGTTATTTATTGTTATGTGATTGGTTACTAGTGGGTCTGTTACCATTATCTCGGTTTTTTCAAATGATATCTGAAGTCCTATTTTTTGTGATATATTTTGTAGGCTAGTTATTTGATTTCTGGCTTCATGAATGTTATTAGCTAGTAACGCTAAGTCGTCTGCGAATCCCAAGCAATTTAAGTTTATTCCATCCTTTTTGGTTCCAATTCGTATGTTTTTAGGATTTTCTTTGTACCATTCCCTCATCACATACTCTAGAGCGCAGTTGAAAAGTAATGGTGATAGACCATCTCCTTGTCTTAGCCCTGTTTTTATCATAAACGGTTCCGATATTTCTCCTCTAATTTTACTTTAGATTTGGTGTTCGTTAGAGTCAATTGTATCAATTTTATTAATTTGGGATGAAGTCCAAAATTCCTTAGTATCTTCAACATTGAAGACCTGTGAATACAATCGTAGGCTTTTTTGAAGTCTACAAAGGTTATAACTTGTTGTTTTTGTCTTCTTTTGTAGTACTCCATTACTAGTTTTAAGGTGATTATCTGTTCTGGGCAGCTTCTCCAAGGCCTAAATCCTCCTTGGTATTCTCCAATTTCCAATTCAAGTTGATCTTTGCATCGACCATACAGAATCCTTGATAAAACTTTATATGTGACATCCAAAAGGGAAATTCCTCTATAGTTGTCTGGATTTGATTTTTCTCCTTTCTTGTGTAATGGATGTATTATAGCTGTAGTCCAATGTTCTGGTAGTTTTTCTGTGTTCCATATTTTCACAATGCATTGGTGTAATGATATCTTTACTGGTTCTGCTGCATATTTCCAAAGTTCTGCAAATGTTTGGTCTTCTCCACCTGCTTTATAGTTTTTAAGCTCTTTCAAGGCTTCTATTCAAGGCTTCTTCTATTTATTTATTTATTTATTTATTTATTTTATTTTTTTCAAAAATTCTCTAAATGGAGTCACAATGCAACAATCATTTGTAAAAAATTCGGCTCTAAGTCTTGCATGGCGGACAATACACCTTTGCATGAGATTGAAACAACTGAATATACACTCCCTGCAATATGACCTTTTACTCTATGTGAAATTCCATTATGGTCGTGACCCTTTGGCGATACAACATGAAGCACAGAAACAATTTCTTTCCTTTTCACATCCACTCTATATGAAGAAAATTTCATTTTTCATAATTTTCTTGAAAATGGCTCTAATTTTGTTTGATTTTTCTACAAGAGTTTCATGTAGGCCTACTAAGAAAGTAAGTTTATACTAAGTTTATATTTGATTTTTCCCCAATGAATTATCCGAATGTTAGTTAAAAATCTACTCATCCCCACCCAAAACTCAGGTCTTAATTAACTCTTGCCTTGCAAATACAAGTTGGCCGCGGTGGTCTAGAGGTAGCGTGCCCGCCTCTAGATCTGCAGGGCGCGGGGTCAAACCCGGCCGCGGTCGATGGATTTTTCAGGACGTAAAAATCCTGGGCACGGAGGCCTCTGGGAGGGACTTTAAGCTGGGGGTCCCATGTCGTAAATTTACGGCACATAAAAGAACTCCAAGCCTAAATTAGAGCCTCTGTACAAAATTTCTCGGCCCTTTCACGTCCAAGAAATACTTAGTTTCCAGAGGGGGGTTGCGAGGCGATGGGCTTACCACCTGTCCCTCTACCCTCTCTCGGAAAATAAGCATATCAAAATTAGTATAGGTAATGAAACCTCCATTGGAGGCCCCTTCACCCCACCTGGGATCATAGGGTACCAGATACCAGATACAGATTGCAAATACAGCAAATTCCCATGTTAATTGGGACATGCACAAATAATAATAATAACAAATGGATAACCCAAATGTTAGAATTGTTACTATTTTAGGTTCAGGCAAAGATGTTATGGGCTACTCTCTAAAGTGATTTTAATAAGTTGTAAATGATATTAAATTTTTCATAATGCTTGTTAAACTCAAAAGTTTTCATTAACAATAATCCTATATAAATTTTAACCCTGGAGAAATTATAGCAGATAATTCACAACAAGCAAAGTGTGACTTACCAGTAGATCATATTTTGAAAGGCTTCCATAATAATTTATGGGTGAAGGTCTTTTTTTTCAGGTAAATAGGATTAGGAATGTGTTTTTAGAATACAGAAGCAGCAAGAGTTACAAAAAGAAAGTTTATTCAAGCACATATTTTTAAGAGAAGTAACTTACCTAATACATGCTTACATGCAAAATTTAAGGGATGACACAAGTACTGATATAGCCATTTTGGTAAAAAAAAAAATGCTATTTTTGGATTTTACTGTAAAATAATCCAGCATACCCTAAAGCGTAACTCTGTAATATTTTATGCCATTTGGAAAGTGTTGCTGAAGTCATATTTAAAGCACTGTGCACTTTAACTGCTGTTCTGAGTTTCAATTTTCATGCTATTTAGTCAAATTCAAAATCTATCTTCTACCACAAAAATGAGATACTGCTCTGATATGTTTCACAGTATACTTCACAATCTGTGCAACAAAATTACTTAACAGATTTCTTGTATTCACTTCAGTTATTTTCCCAAAAAATTATTTAGTGTCACCTCATGTCAATTTTTCAAACTTTTAATTTCCTTAAGTAACTTTTTTAAAACGAAAAGTATAAAAAAGATAAAAAATCCATCAGCAACTTTTAAAGCAAGCATTAAAGAATGTTACATAAGAAATTAAAATCCATATTTTAATATTTGTTGGAGATAGATTTGAATTTTTATTAATTCGGAAATAAATTGAGATATTGTTCTGAAATTTAAAACTCTAATTTCTGTTATGTTTTAGTTAAGTGTGTAAAATTTCAAGTTTATAGTATACTGTAAATAGTTTAGAAAATTACTCTCAACACTCCAGTCATCCCTTAACAAAATCACCAGGCTTAACGCTTAATATTCCCTGACATAGGTAAATTCAAACTCCAAATATAACAGCCATTCCTGCTATTCAATACACCGTTCACCACAAAAGATGTTTCAGAAGTCAGTGCACCAGTCAGTATAAATGAACATCGAAAAGGTCATGGTTGCCTAGTGGAAAGGATTTGAGACTAGGACTTCACTGAAGATGAAAGCAAAAATTCCAAACCATCAGTTTTTAACCCTTTCAGAGCTAAGTTTATACACCGGTAATAAGGAATTCATCAGTGAAATCACCGGAGGCCACTATGTTTTAAATCGATGGGAAAAATTTCCATGCAATAACCATTTTGCATAAATGACGATACTAACACACGGATAAAAATCCTGACAATATACTTAAAGCATTAAGCTATTAATATTAATCTCTGATTTTAAACAATATTTGAGGCGATGCATTTATACATCAGTAGCAGTGGAAAAGGTTGAAATACTTGTTTATTAAAATAAATTTACTGGAAACTTAATGGTGATTATTTTCATGTAGTAAATTCTGGAAATCTACAATGAGGTTTGATGCTATTTCTTATTATTTTTAAGCAACTAATCGCTTCAACATACCTTCTTTGAAAACCATGTGAGAAAATAAAATTTATTGAACTAATTTAGCAAAATGACTACATTTAAGTATAGTAGTGGGTATACTAATAAAAATTTCTCTCATAGTTATATGAAGTTCGACAAAATTTGAAAAAGTGGTAAGAAAATATTTAATGTAATATTTCAGTTGGTAGTTCTGTGTAGACACAATGCCACCTATTAACAAGATTGTATTCAATTGTGAAATTAATTGAAGATGGCTTTGCTCAGTTGCCGTTAGCAACTGGGGAAAAATAGCATTGCTCGAATTAATTTTTTGCAATATAATAAATTTTTCGATTGCTTGAATTTTGTTAACCTGCTCTACTTGATTCATTTGTCTATAACATTACAACATGCAGAGATACACGAAAACCTACCACAGTAAAGTTGTAGAGAAAATTAAAATGAACATTTTTTGTTTAACACATTTCTTTATACATTTAATAGATATCAAGATAAAAACGAAATAAGTACGGCTTAAATGCGAATTTCAGAACATACATGTCAATTAAAATATGAATGACATTTTGTTGCCCCTAGTAACAAGAAAACTATAGGCCTAATGTACTTATTGTTGTGAAATGCAATCAGTTTAGCTCAGTCGCAATGAACACACCGAAACCAATTACAGCGAGGTGATATGGGGTAACAGGGAAGAGGTCCTGAGTTCAAATCAAACCTTGTGGCCGCCCAAATCGACTTGGGTTTTTCATGGTTTCCTCATTCGCAAAGGCAAACGCCGGGTTTGTAGGACTTGCGTACTTTCCATAACTCATTGCCGCTACGTCACTGGATATTATAATCGTTTAAACTGAATATCACAAAAGAAGACATCACTAAACAATAGAATCAGATGACACGAATGAGTTGCTACTATAGACTAATGGTTCACGCAACCATACTAAACACTGATATAACCTACATGCAGTTGCGTGCAATATAACCTAAGTAGTAGTAGTAGTTGTGGCAAAATTCAAATATAAGTTGCCCCTTAAGCTCCGCCCATTCGATATTGGCATTTGCACGGACTGTGTGATGTATTTTGTTTCTGAGCTAAGGAGAGTGACCAACTGTCCTTGTTTATTGTCGCAAGTGCCTTGTACCCACTGTCCTTGTATATTGTTGCAAGTGCCTTGTATCCACCTCTACATATAGCTAAATAATGCATAACACTAATCACATAAATAAGTGCGCGAAGTGAAGGCGGTAGCCGTAGCGAAGCGCCCTTGTATTTTCGAATAATGTATGACACAGTATTTGTAGGTTTCGAAAATGTGGCATATTATATCTCCCGCGAGGTTTGTCAGCCTGTCACCTCTCATCTAGTGGTATGACGTCACACCTCCAACGTCCAATCACGAGTTTCTTCATAATACGAGGAGAGAAGAATTCGCTAGATCATGGTATAAAAGAAACTGCATCGGTGGGTGGGTGGGTTGGGTGGGGCCGATTCATCCCAAGGTGCGACTGATATTTGAATTTTCCCTAGTAGTACTAGTAGTACTAATAATATGCAGTTTTACTATCATTTATTATTATTATTATTATTATTATTATTATTATCATCATTATTTCACGGTAAAAACATTGAACATAAAGATCGACTCTGGTGGTTTCCGTTCTAGATACTTCTTAGTTTTATGAAAATGTAATAAATAAAATTTAATTGTCCCTATAATTTACTTTTTTCTGTGCTAGCGTGCGAGAAAGTTTGTGCAACTTATTTTTGCACCATTTACTTTATATAAGAGTAAGAAGGGGATCATGAATGCTCACCTAAATGAATGATTTGGATGTGGGAGTTTTTTTGGGCTAGGGAACTCGAACCTGCGCTCTTTTTTTTCTGCCTCTAAATAGCACATTTTAATCGTGAAATGTACCTCGAAGCAAGGATTTTAGAGTTTAATTATCAATCATTTTAATTGCTTATGCATGATTTGGAGAAGGTTGATGAGTCAGTGGTTCATTTTAATCGTTCATTCAAATCTGTATCCCCCATTTGGCAGAATTATTTATATTTACTATTTAAAAGAATGTAATTAAGAATAAAATTATGTAATTCATGCAATTTATATAAAAATGATGTCAGTGTCAGTAAATCTGTTTTAATTACTTTTTTGTTAAATAAATGATTTAAATAAAACATCTAGCAATTGAGTAAGTAATCATGGATGAAACCTCAGGCACCTACTAGTAAACATATAATTAAAAAAATTGTTTTAAAATTAAAACAATTAACTAGAAGTCCTACCCTAACACAACTTTCTGAATGCAAGTATCAAGTTTTGAATAGATCTGACAGAAAATGTCAGACACAAGACACAAGCATTCAAACGCATGACACACAAGCATTCAAATCTGTGCTCTCCTCTCCTTAAAAGAGAGAAGAGAAGAAGTGTTTCTAATTACGTGGTATCTCATAGTAAGTTATAGGAAGGTAAAATACTAATACAGAAACCAGTATGTGGTTTGCATGCCATGACTTCTGAACCAACTTATATTTTCAAACTACTAGCAGAGAAACCAATATGTCATTTAAACATGCTAAGACTTCTAAATCAACTTATAAACCATAAGGTAGCAAAATGTAAATGCAGATTTAAATACTAAAAGCATTATAAAAAATCCCGAATGAAGAGATTTATGAGGGATAGAGGATTAATAGTGTCAACACATCTGTAATACTGTGGTTAGTAAAAATGTGTTCCAGATGTCTTCTATGTAATATATTTTTAGTTTAATTTAAAGTCTTTAACAGAATTACTTTGTAAAATACTGATTAAGTATAAAGTAAATTGTAATATAATAATAGCCTTCTGTGGTACCAGTTATCATAATAAAAATATACAGTGAGTCCCACGCAAGAGTTGGCCAATAACGCGGGTTTCTGCATCGCGGCTGGCACAACTCCAACTCCCGAGCGATCGGGTGAAATATCTACGCAAATAATGCCGCGGTCGGTGTAATGATTCAGGTTCTCACATTTACAGTTAAAATTACAATGAAAATAACCACGTACCTCATCACAAGAGATGTTGGAAATGTTCTCCTCTTGCATCCACGCAATACTGGCACCTTTTTAGGAAATTTTCTTTCACGCGCATAAGTTCAGCTTCCGAGATAGAGTTAATTTCTTTTGTGTTTAAAGTTCTTTTTATGTATGGCAAATTGACATATACACTTTATTTTTCAAGTTTCCCCATAAATAATATTTACATACTGTTAGAAGAACTTAAAGACAATATCACATAGGCCTATCACAAGAGGAATTAACTCTGTCTCGGAAGCTGAACTTATGCGCGTGAAAGAAAATTTCCTAAAAAGGTGCCAGTATTGTGTGGATGCAAGAGGAGAACATTTCCAACATCTCTTGTGATGAGGTATGTGGTTATTTTAATTGTCATTTTAACTGTAAATGTGAGAACCTGAATCATTACACTGACCGCGGCATTATTAGCGTAGATATTTCGCCCGATCGCTCGGGAGTTGGAGCTGTGCCAGCCGCGACGCAGAAACCCGCGTCATTGGCCAACTCTTGCGTGGGACTCACTGTATTTTATTACTACATACAATTTTTTTAAAATCAGAATTACAATTCTAACATCATTAAAAATTACAAAGCATTGTAAAGTGTAGGATCAGTGAAAAAATTTCCATTATTTCATTTTATGTTAACGACTTTTGTTATATAGGTCTACTTACAAGCTACTTGCCTGAATTTCTCTCCAATACTTTTTTAAATAAATAAACAATTAAGTATATAACTTTAAAAAATACCTTATAAAAATAATTATTTGGAGTCTAAATTAAGGTGCTATTATAGCACCAATATGGTAAAAATCTGATGGTACTGAATTTAAAAATGTAGAAAAATGTAGAAAAGAAATTTCCTTGCCTTAGATTGTATCCAATACTGCTCCTAATTCAGAAAATACTTCTCATTTTTTGGAATGATAATGTAATTGAATGACAGAATCTATTCTATTTACAGGTATTCTAGATATCAAACCAGTATGTCTTGTAGGTAGCGATCCTATAGATGTATTTTTACACCAGTAGAATTCTAACCCTCACACTTGGAAGAACACTGCACACCATAGTTTTATTTCTAAAACGTAGAAGAGTATTAACATATTTTATGCGTATTTACAAAATATATCATACGTTATTGTTTTCATGAAGTCTTGACATCGACAAACAAGAAACAACAGACCAGAATATAATCTGCACTTACATTCAGCTATTTTTAACAAGACACAAAGAGCAAAGACAGTATTACAGAATACCACATGCATAATAATATAACACCACAAACAAATCTACATTAGTTTTTCACTACAGAGTATTATCATAAATAATACACTGTAGCACTGCTCAAGTAAAGAATAGTTAAGTGTTCATTGTATGTTCTCGGATAACCCTGCTTTTTTTTTAGTAGTACTATTAAATAACACTTTTGTCATGTTTATCTAAAAATCTAATTAATAACGAAGAAAAAACTACTTTGTTTATATATAATAATATAAAGATATCAAGCAAAACTGATGTTTTACAAGTCATAAGTTTTATTTGATGAAGTCTTTGTATTTATGAATGCATATTTTTTAAAATATATTTTATTTTATATTCATTTCAGTCTGTACTCTTGAGCATCTACTTCTAATTCATGATAATGGCAGTGTTTCAGATGAGATGTTAAACAAAATTAAATAAATGAATAACAAGCAGCGTGGAATGAATCTCTTTAGATTTCATACAATTTAGTTAATTAAAAAATGGTATACAATTCACTGAATACCTTTCTGTTATAGAAATTATCTGACACTTTGGTAGTTGGATAATAATAAGGGAATTGTATCCCATACAACTTACAATACATCCTATTACATCATCCATACTGCTACAAGTAGAAAAAAAAAACTATACTTCTACAGAATTATACTTTATAATGCATTTCATTGTGGTTTTTCACAGTATAGTAATTTAAAATTTACTTCAGGATTGTCAATTTGGACATGAGTAGTTGTGTGGGTCCAGCAACCGTTGCTGATGGTTCAATCAAGTAAACTGAACAAAACTTTTACTTAAAAAGGAATAGTTTTAAAATTTTTACACAAATGTAACCTAATTTTGAAAGAAAGAAAAATTTTAGTGTAAAATGAGGTGAATGAGACAAATGACTACACAGAAAAACAAGTTGTTAAATAATGTAATCAAGTAGAAAGTGGTATAATTTTCTGAAAATGCAAGGTCCTTTAGCATATTAAAAAACCTGTAATATTAAAAATAACATATTTATTTAATATCATACTCAACACCTGAACACTCTTAGAATTCTTTTGCTAAATGTACAAGGAAATAATATATTAGAATAAGACTGAACTCGCCATGGGTATTATAGAACTTTGTTTTTCCTACAGTCATCACTAGATCTTTCCACATAATTTTTGTTGTTAAACTGAGTACATACACGTCTCGTAAATGTTTCTAACTTCGACCTAGGCCTACATACAGAAATGTTCTGTATGTTCTGATACTTGTGGAGAAATATTTTGGACATCACTGTTCACAAGTAGATGTAACTTAACAACGTTCAAGTACACTTTCAGAGGAGCTCTTTATTACATTTTTAATGAAAGTACGGTATTTTGTAAACACAGCTATTCATATAATATCTATGAAGCATTAGAGTTGATAAATTTCATTATTTCTTTCAGTTTGTGGTAATATTTGTTATTATGAAAAGACTCATCCACCTAACCACAAACCCCAATGGACCAAAAGTTCAATAGATGCAACGTCACTAAGCTCTATAATATTGTAATATTAACTAGATTTATGTACATATACACTCCTATTTTTATGTTTCACTATTGTTATAAAATATATGTTTGGATATAAAATTATGTAATCACATAACATACACTTATATTTTAGATAGCAATATGCTATATGTATCCAATTAAAAACCTAACCATTAAAAATATATACACTGATGCTGTGCACTGTAAAATTAATTTTAAAAACACACTGTTGTCATCTGTTGTAATATGTAAAATTATGCCGAATTTTTCAGCAATAGTCATTAAAAAATGTAGGCTATAATTCTGCTTGAAAATATGTAGATTAAAAATAAGACAGTCTGTTGTCTATTTGATGAATACAGTAAAAATTGTTATGCCGAAATCTTCTCAGCAAAGTCGTTGAAATAAAATTGTACTTGAGTGCACTGGAGCTAGTAGTTAAATATAGTTGTAAAAATAGTTGGATTGTAGGCGGCTTGCAAATGTATTCCGTTGCATCAATTGGGCTGTTGGCTTCTGTTTCTGTGGGTTTTTAAAATTAATTTTACAGTGCACAGCATCAGTGTATATATTTTTAATGGTTAGGTTTTTAATTGGATACATATAGCATATTGCTATCTAAAATTTAAGTGTATATTATGTGATTACATAATTTTATATCCAAACATATATTTTATAACAATAGTGAAACATAAAAATAGGAGTGTATATGTACATAAATCTAGTTAATATTACAATATTATAGGGCTTAGTGACGTTGCATCTATTGAACTTTTGGTCCATTGGGGTTTGTGGTTAGGTGGATGAGTCTTTTCATAATAACTATGAAGTATTAGTTTATATCTGTACCAATTCCTTTCAAAAACACCACATAAAGATTTAGGTTAATATATTAATACTCCATAGATCAAATTTCAATGTTTATTAATTTCCTTTTGACTTTTGAAATAATTATAATAATATCCTCCATCCATGTTCATGGTTGTAACACTGAATTTTTACACATTATATACTACGCATGCACTTGAATGATAAATTTTACGTCCGTTTGTGGTGAAATTTAAAAGTAAGCTTAAAATATCCCACCTTATACCACAAACTTAATGCTTAACTAAGCATTAAGTTTATCTTGATATACGGTTGCTAATATGATTGTTTCCATTTATTGCTGAATTAATATTTATGGGAATATTCCTGGTTTGTACTTACAACTATATATGTGTCAAATTAAAACTGGTTATGAATTAAAATCTAAAATTTCACAGTTTTTTCAATGTGTACATAATTATTAAAATCTTAAAACAATTAAAATGTTTAAGTCACAGCTTTTTACAACCACTATTAGTGTAGTTAAGATTGTAATCTGTACTATCTTATAAATATACATATGTACATATGTATATGTAAATATTCATAATTGTTTTTGAGGTCTTAATAAATTTATAGACATTGTAAAAAACTGTGACTTAAACATTTTAATTGTTTTAAGATTTTAATAATTTTGTACACATTGAAAAAAACTGTAAAATTTTATATTTTAACTAGCATGTGCCCGCGGCTTCGCCCGCGATAATTATTTCAAAAATTAAAAATTAAGAGCATAATAGTAAAATCATAATATTTATTAACTCCTAAATCACGTGGACTACATACCACGATTAGATAGCATCGTCTGGTAAAAGCGACCTCAGATTCGAGTTTCTTGGCCCAGAAAACCTCTGTATAGTGAGATTCGTCCAAATAAAACAACGTTTGACCATATTTACGGCTTACAACATTCAAGCGATCGCGAAAGTTTTATTTTCAAGGTGTGACAAAAATAGACAAAGCCAACTGTAATTGATTTGACATTGAAATGTATAACTGAAAACTTATGTTTTGAAAACGCAAAAAATGCACGTTTTTTGCCCGTTTTTCACTCATAACTCACGAACGAAAACTAAAATTAAAATTCCGGTTTCGCGGTGCATTTTCCTACCCTTCAGCCCACCTATGTTTAAAATTTCAGATCTCTGCGTTCAGTAGATTTCCCTGGACATCGAGGACAGTTCCTTTTATTAATATAGATAATATGAATTATAATGATACCTTCTCTAATTTGTCAAACATCCATTTAATTTAATCCAAACCCACCTATACCATTGGCAACAATATGTTCTGTGAATTTGTTTCGATAATTCTATGCAAAAAGGGATTAAGTATTTTCAAAAACATTTAATTTTTGGCATTTAGAATCAGAATTTTTCAAAATCCTTTCTTAGTGAGCACCTACATTATGAAACGAAGGTACTGTCAAAATTCCAAGTCTCTACCTGTTATAGTTTAGGCTCTACGTTGATTCCTGTCAGTCAGGACAAAGCCTTTTATATATATAGAAGATTCATAACCAATGTTAATTTGACACATATATAGTTGTAAGTACAAACCAGGAATATTCCCATAAATATTAATTCAGCAATAAAAAGGTATTCCTCAGGTTCGCGAGCGACCCCTGGTGATTCTGTAAGGGGATATTCTCAGCGAATTTGTTACCGGGGTGCGCCAGTCCCCTGCCTACTTAAACCTAAGGACACACACACCCAGTCTTGAATCCGGGAAAGGAATTTTTCAGTACTGAAAAATCCCCAAGCTGGCTGGGAATCGAACCCGGGCTGCCGGAGTGGAAGGCAGGCATGCTACCGACTCATCCATGGCAGCGGACAATTCAGCAGTAAATGTAAACAATAATATTAGCAACAGTATACCAAGATAAATACTATCTGCAGCATTAAGTTTGTGGTAAAAGGTGGCGCATTTTAAAATACTTTTATGCATGCACTGTTAACAACACCAGTAGCAACATTATATATAACATCCATACCACACACCAATGAATTCTTACTCTTTTATTTCCATTACAAGCCATGCTATATAGCAAATGCTGTGTTTGGTGGTAATGAGGCAGCTCTGTGCTGGTAAGCAAACTGTTTCTCATACAGGGCACAAGCTTTACAAAAAGCAGTGTAAGGACATTTTGCATAACCAGGGTAACCTTTAGCTTTGTACGTGTATGGATGATCATAAAGCACAGATTCGACAGATGAATATGAAGTGCGTGCATATCCTCCATACAGAGGTCTCTTATACCTGACATAACCTCTACTGTTTGATACGATTCTTGCATTCCGATAGTTACCTATTCTCTTGGAGCCTGTATCAGTATTTACATACAGAGCCTGAGACTGGTTGTCCGTGGAAGGAGCAGCTGGTGGAATCTTGCTGCCTGGAGGTGATGTCTGATGCTGTGGACTCCCAGGCGAGTCTAGGCCATGGTCCTGGGTTACCAGAGAGTCTAGATCAGTCTCCAGCCATGTGCTGTGGTGACGCTTCCTACCAGGAATTGGACCTGCTCCTGGAAAAATGCCAGCACCTTAGAGTATATAGGGGAAGGAGGGAGGGATAGGTATCTTTCGTATACATGGCAACCTTTCAGTTACTTCCCACAATCCTCTGCTAGTTTTTCCACCACCATTTACATGTTCGTTCATTTGTTCACTTTATTAACCCACTAACATCATGTACTACAAGGTAAGACAGATATGGGAAACATCAAATCGTTAAATTAGTTAATACTAATAATATACTAAAACCATATACTGAAACATTTTTCTATAAGCACAAATTATGGCTACGACGAAGATGATGATGATGATAATAAAGAGAACAAAGAAGGTTAATAATAATAATAATAATAATGCCAACAACAATAATGATACCAACAACAATAATAATAATAATAATAATAATAATAATAATAATAATAATAATAATAACAATAATAATAATAATAATAATAATAATAATAATAATAATAATAATAATAATAATAATAATAATAATCATCTTAATGATTTCAAAATCACAACATCTGATAATTTGTTAAAACTCGTATTATGTATATTATTTAGTAATACTGACTCATTTACACAAACAGTGGAACAGTGGAACAATTAGTGGAACTCCAATGAATTATACCAGCAGGTGCTGGCGACTTTGCCTGCGATTATTTACTCATGTGCTGCACGTTTTAATTAAATCATTTATTTAACAAAATAATAATTAAAACATTTTATTTATTATCTCTATAACATGATAGGAACTTTTTCTTTACCTTAACAGGCTCAGCCCATAAAATGGAACTTTACAGCCATGGAGATACAATGTTAATGTTTATGAATCAAAATAACATAAAAAATGTTACACCTGTAAGTCGAATTATCTTAGTCAAGTTTGAACTCAAATACTTTAGTTCCACATCATTGGTAAAAAACCAATTATTCTTATATTTTAGTAGGGTACCCTGAGCTGAACAGAAATGGGATATGGATATGCTGCTTGGTTCTTAAAAATCTATTAAAAAAATCACATACAATAAATAGCCTACCACGACAACAGGAGTGTGGAGTGATAAAGAATATCAACTATAGATGTGTTGAGGGAAATAACATGAAAAGCATATGTAATGAAATATTCCCTTGTCACATAGATACGATATATTTTTGCTGAATGTTTTCAGCAGAACATTTGTCAAAAAAGAGAGGAAAATAAAGATAATAAAAAGGGACTTTGAGAATGATCATAATCATAAATAAGAAATTTACACAATAAACTGGAGAGTGCCATGCACAGGAAATATGGCTGTAAAAACAAGGCATTTCATTTGGAAGGAACTGATGGAAATTTGAAGCCTTAAGGGTTCGCAGCCAAGTTTCTACGCAACAGAACAACATGATCATTATACAAGTATATACATTGAATGCTAGGGAATCTGATATCAATGTCCACTGAATGGTAGTCTCCTCCACTATTCTGCTCCAATACATGCTTGCTTCCACATTTAAGGGCATGCAATTATACAGAATATATGTAAAACAATGACATAACTGAATAGTAACCAGCAGCAGATTATAAATCAAGTACTAACTGAATACCCATGCTTAGTGTAGGTTTAAATAATAAAACCACTAGATGATCCCTATGAAAATCATCATCACCCTGTAACTTTGGACATAAAATCCAAAAATTGTTTTTCTCCATAACAAATCTGAACCTTTTTGATTAAATTAATTGGGAAAACATTGTGAAGTGTATATTTATATTGATTATATAAAATCTGAACCTGTTAGTGACTTAGTGACTTAATGTGACTGTTGGCTCATTGGGATTTTTAATGAAAAAAAAAAAAAAGTTCATGGTGGCAGATGCCTTAGAACTGAATAAAAGTAATAGCTTGCATGTTGTATTCCAATAAACGAAAGGTCACAAATATGTGATTAGCAAATGATATATATATATATAAAACTAAACTCCATGGCGCTACATCCCTGGAGGGACTTGGCCTACCACCCGACCGCTGCGTCATCTCCCGTAGGCAGATGGCAGGATTGGTCGGCATGCCGACACCCACGGCCGTTAATGGTGGTTTTCTTGACCGGAGCCGCTACTTCTCTATCAAGTAGCTCCTCAATTTGAATCACGAGGCTGAGTGCACCCCTACCAGACCTCCCTACCTCAGAAAAATTATATATATACTGTGTGTCCATAAAGTCATGGTGCACTTTTGACCGGTCACATTAATATAGTGCACCATGACTTTATGGACACACGGTATCTTGAAAAAGAAATTCATATAAGTAAATATGAAAGGATCATACTTAGGATTATAACATTGTAAATTCTGGGAATCAACATGATTGTATGGTTTACACAGTTGATTGTAAATCTGCCAAATTTGATAGAACATTTTTCTGAGGAATAGTGGGTCTGAAAAATGAGAACATTCAGGAGTTACTAGTAAAATTAATTTCAATTCAAGAGTATTGAGAATACCTACAAAGCAAGGCACTGTAATTTCATGGTCCATTGTTCCCACAAAAGTTTCATTCTGGGGGATAAATCAATGGGATTACAAATATGAAGGGCTATAATAGATTTTTCTGAGGTAGGGAGGTCTGTTAGGGGTGCACTCAGCCTTGTGATTCAAATTGAGGAGCTACTTGATAGAGAAGTAGCAGCTCTGGTCATGGAAACCACCATTAACGGCAGTGGGTGTCGGCATGCTGACCACATGCCCCCCCCCCCCCCAATTCTGCCGTCTGCCTATAGTAGATGATGCAGCAGTCAGGTGGTAGGCCTTGTCCCTTCTGGGATGTTAGCACCACGGAGTTAGTTATAACAGGTTTTAATATACCATACTGCCTTGCTAGATATTTGAGAATCAGAAACCCTGGTCTGTGGGCTAAAATTGTCATATTATGGCAAAGTATGTTTACGCTAAATATTGAAAATGAGTTGTAAATAAATAAGTGTATGTAATGCTTATTGTAAGGTACGAATAATTCTATGAAAATTTTAAAAATTGATTTTACTTTAGTAAGGCACTGATTTGCAGCACTGAGAGGGGACCCACATAACTTAACATGAATTTCTGAGTAAATATTATATTATTATTATAATTAGCACCTATCAGAAATGTATCCTCATGATTCCTAAGTTCCTTATGCCAAATTATTTTCCTAATATCCCATCTATTATACCTTCAATGTATACAGCGTAATTTTTTAGCCCTTTGTATAGGCTAAGGTATGGCTTATACAACGAGGCTGCTTCTAGAGATAAAATAAATGCAAACAGTATGTTGTTTATAAACTGCTGTTGTTTTCATTTATGATATCATTTTATATATAATCTGTATTTCATAAATACCTGAACTTCTTCTAGATTCCTTGACAGCTGTGAAATAAATTATTCTAGGATACAAAGTAGACCTTGATAAACTTTTTCAGAAACCACTATTTATTTTCGCTTTGTTGGAAGGGTTTCCTATTGTTGAAGATTAAATTTAACATCTCTACTATGAAAAATTCAACACCCAGAACTAACAAAGTACATTCTATAAGTTACTAGGTTCCCTTTTTAATAAAATTTCCTTGGATAGTTCATTCAACATAGCACACCTTATAGACATTTTTGAGAATCAGAAGCCTTAAGGTGGAAATGATTTTAGAGCAGTCAACACTGGAATATGGAAATCATATCACACGATACCAAGAAAATATCTATTCCATATCATAACATCCCCCCCAAAAAAAAAATTGAAACAGCAGAACAAGATAGTTATTTATGACACAAGGGCTAAAAAAATTATTTTATTTTGTGAGTTGGTATCCTACAAGCAAAACAAAATCATTTTACTACAAGTATCATACTCTAGTTTTTAGACAGTCGTTATATTTTTGAAATAATAATTTTTAATATTCTGCAGTCATTTTTGGAACCTTTACAGCTGTTTGTGAACGCTCCTACCACCTAGTATGAACACTTGCGCAGACAGAGGTTATTGATTTCTCATACATGGCTACCAATGTAACAGACGGAATGGACAACGCTTTTCAGTCAACAAGTATGATACATTTGTGACCACCGTGAAAAATTTAGCATTTAGAAAGGTATAATGAATTTTAACATTTTGAATTTACATCAAACTGAGTCTATTTGATAATCATATGCAATTATTCTTAACTAAAAGAGTATTTTCCATGCGAAGCAATCAAAGTTGGTCACCCTCGAATGTCATAATTTTATAACACTCAGTGGCATAATTTTCTCCTTTCAATTAATATTGTGTACCGTTAAAAGTGCTTCTTTTATCTTTGACTGTCTAAAAAAAATGCTTTAAATGTTCAGACATTCACTTTAAGCTAACACAGTATGTAAACTTCTACTGTGACTACAAGTTAAGCAATGAATGGTATGCTTGACACCTTAGAAAAGGCTGAAGATATTGATGGGGTTAGTTACCAGTACTGCATTTTGCAATGGTTCAGTTTAATGTAGCAGTATTTAGGTTATATTGCTGTGAAACGAACTGGAGAATACTTGTCACTACTGCGTTAGCTTAAGAACTGGTTGTTTATATCTACGTAATTTATTATGCGATGAAGTAAAAATATAATTGATACTGTATCTACGAGTATACCGGTAAGTCAATAAGATCTGCATTTTTTGTCTAATCTTTTATAGGTTGGCTGTACCGCTTTATGCTCATGCATATAGACATGTTGTTCATTTGTCTCCGATTGTGGAATGTTTGACCGTTATGACTTTACTGAGTGTTGCGCTGTTGCACATTCAACATGGCTGCACCGCTCGGCATTTGCACCAAAGAAGAACAGCGAGCAGTGATTCGTTTTTTGTCATCTGAAGGTGTACCAGGAGCCAAAATCCAGTGAAGACTTTCCGCACAATATGGGGGCAATGTTTTACCATGGCAAAATGATTGAAAAGTTCAAAAATAGTCAGACAAGTGTGAAGGACAAGGAAAGAACAGGATGCCCATCCATATCCACTAGTGACGCTAACATTGAGCAAGTGTGTTTCATGATTCAGACAAACCAAAGAGCTGGAGTAACTGCCAGCAAACCATATGCAAAGAACCATATGCAATCATATGAAGGAAGCAGTGCATAGGTGGCTTGCTACTCAACTGAAAAACTTATTTTTCTGAGGGCAATCAAGAAACTTGTGCAATGATGGATTAAGTGCATTGAGAAGAAAGGAGATTATGTTGAAAAATGGGGTAATTGAAAGTTTTGTATTGTTGTTGCAATAAATTAAAAAAAAAGTGTGTGCATACTTATTCACTTACCAGTATCCTCATAATAATTAACAAACCAAAATGATTCAAATTAACTGTACTTTATAATTAACCCTGCAGTGCTCGCGCGGCGTCTGACAGACGCCAGACCAGATTCATTTCGCCATATCTAGAATACCTATGAGGCCATTGTGCTGACCTGCCATCTACCTTTCGGTCAACTACTCTTAAATAACATATCCAAGCGACAA
This sequence comes from Ectobius pallidus, assembly GCA_964059195.1. NCBI lineage: Eukaryota > Metazoa > Arthropoda > Insecta > Blattodea > Ectobiidae > Ectobius > Ectobius pallidus. The sequence goes on from CAXKWD010000008.1 coordinate 104,807,905, forward strand.
CCCTCCAGTTTTCGCCTATCAAGAGTGGAGTGACGTTATTGTTGCAAAAATGTAGATGGAGTCTGTGAGACGCCGCGCGAGCTTTACTGTTACAAGGCAAGTTACTGGTTTAAAACAAATTTCTTGCAGAAACTAGTGATCATAAACCTACGATACCAATATTTTCTGATGGGAATTATTTATCTTTAGGCTTGACAATGAGTGGAAAGGAGAAAAAATATCATAATCTTTCTGATCCAAATGATTGGAAGATAGCGCAAAGTTGCTAGAAGAAGAAGAAAGAACTTGATTGCGATAGTGATCCTAAAGAAGACATTGCGGAGTCTAGAAGTGAGTCTACAGACACTGAACAAGAAGCAGATGATGATAATGATTATAGTGAATGTGATAGGCCTAAATATTTCGTAGGGCGGGACAAAGTTTCGAAATGGAATAAGAAGAGATCAGTAACTAGTAGTAAAAGTTGTTATACCTACACAGTCTTAGGACAATAATAATTTAAAATTATTTAAAAATGGTTACATGCCTAACAACATTGTTTTATTGTTAATTAATTAAAGTCATAATGTGCTAATATTGATTTGTGTCCAATATGATTAGTTAAATGTTCATTTTCAATAAATTGACTTAATTCACATATTTTTAACTAAGAAATGTATGCAAAACATGCTCAATAATATTAAGTAAACTATGACAACCCTCAATAAACAAAATGAACACTCAAAACAACATAAAACAATAGAAACAACGTAAAACACGAACGGCGTCTCTCAGACGCCGCGCGAGCTTCTATGTCCTAAAATAGCGCGCGAGCACTGCAGGGTTAACTAAATCTGACAGAAAAAAATTATTTGTTACCCATAATAAGATTAAAGTTTTAAAAGATAATTTATTGAAAAGGGCTAGATATAGAAATAAAGAGGAAAGACTGTGTATAAAGGTAATCTGAAGAAAATTATGACAATTATTACTGTGATGAGAATTTCATTAAAAACATCTGAAATCTGAAAACGTACCAGCAACTCCTGTAGGTCCAGGACGAATCTGCTGTACCAGGCTGTGTGACTTTTCTGTAAGGTGCCGTACTTGTATGCTAAGTTCTTGTCGCTGTCTCTGAAGGTCACCTACAAGCTGCTGTACTCTTCTCAGTTCAGCCTCTAGAGCAGCTGTTGTGCCACTTGCCACAGAGTCAGGGACCAGAGGTACAGCTGAGCGTTGCTGGGAACCCCGGCGAGATGCTTGCACCTTCTGTCGCAGCACCACTAGCTCCTGCTCCAGTCTTGCATTTTCTGCTACTGTCTCCTCCAATTTCTGTAAAAATTACACATCTTCAGATGAATAAACTTACAAAAAAGCCTACATTACACACATAATATAATTATGTACGTAGCCTAATAAATTTCAACTGAAGGAGGCTAATCACTTTCCTCACACTTGTTATCACAGAAAGCTACTCATAAGGGGTCTCAAAAAACAATAATAACAAAATTATAAAACCTTTTACCAACAGAATTAACTTGTATTTTTTAAAAAATAAATTAAGTTTATTATCTTCTTGAGTTTTGTCCATTGTGTAGTGTTAATCTTAATGATTTATGTAGAGCATAAAGCTTTATCACTGGAACTCACTACTAAATTGTGGTATTTTGTTACCTGTTGGAGCGCTTTCAACCGCGTGCAGCAGCCATCTTCAGCAACTGAAGATATGCTGAAGATGGCCGCTGCACGCGGTTGAAAGCGCTCATGATCAGTGACCAATCCAGTATAAGAATACGTGAAATTTTAACCAATCACAAATAACAATCTTCATAATTTTACTATTTTATTTTTATTACTTCCATTTTATTGCACCTACATGCAATTATTTGCTTTTTGTGTTAATTCACAAGGGCAGATTACTGAAACATCTTCAAACCTGTAGCTTCTTAGAACAGAAACAATTACTAATATCAAACACAGCGATTGGGTATATATATAAGATGCATAAGACAAAAGAAGATATGAAAATACATTATAAATCCTTGAATGTTGTGTATTGAAAGGTCACAATAAATTAATGGGTAGCAGGAAGGGGGGGGGGGGGAAATGTTTCACAGTTAACTCTACATGATGACATGATGACACAATTAAAAATGGCTTGCCTGTTCTTTGTCTTTATTCCTGTAGAAACAGATCACATAATCATATACATTACTGAATCTGTGCTAGGTCTAAAAATCTAGATAATTAACTTTGGCGGGATAAAGCAATCGTGTCCACAAAACTTTGAAGTTGAGTCTCTCCTTTAACCCAAACCTGAAGTATTCTTTCTGGAATGGTGCACTTATGATACAAACTTGCTTTTGATTCATCATTCTTAACACAATTATTTTCAGTTTTTCAGTAACAGAATAAGCTTTTTTTTTTTATATATCAGAATGGAATAAAAAAACAACCACTGTGTGAATGATACTTTACAGTGTGTACAGGTATAAACATTCATACACTTATGGTCAGCAGAGTTGGACGAAGCTAGGATACTGTTACTTCTGTGAAATGACAGAAATGTTGTCATAAAACTCATCCCTTGTTATTATTTGCACTTGCTGACAAGGAAAACCCATTGCAGTAGTTATTTGTAGTGCAGAGACCTGTTATGCAGGTTCGTGAAATAACTTTATTAATATTTACATGTTCACAATTCTTTTCAGAGAACATGTTTGCATCGTGTTAAATCCGAATCTGCGGTAAATTGGACAGCGCTAATTAGGGCTTTTAGTATAATTATATGTGTGGCGAAGAAGTATTTTCAATCTCATATAACAATAAATACAATATTAATAATATGATGTTATTGTTACACCTAGGAGGATATTTTTAAAATTAAAAAAATTAAAAATGATGAAAAGTTGCATCAATAATGGCAAAACAATTGATATATTATATTATCTTGACTGTTCAGAACTCGGCCACAATGTCACAAATAGCCATGTGTTTTATTCGTTTTCATAATATTATTTACATGCTTAATTCTGTGACAATTCGCTAAATCGTCACAATAAAATGTAATTCCAGAATCAAATTATCTCAAGATAAAACTTTGTTGCTTGTAAATCATCAATAAAATCCAGACCTCTTATTACATCACATATCATAAAAACCCTTCAGACTTCATTATTCGCTTACTTTAATAGAATGCATGTTTCATGTACATGTATCCACATCATCAGTTGCTGTCAGTGAAACTTGCATGGTATGAAACAGGTATTGCTATTAAAGTTAGTAAATAGTGAGGTCTGCAGTGTTTTTATCATAGGTAAACCCACGAGAGTTGACGAATTTATCCGATGAAACTCGTCAACTTGAGCTGGATTTATTAAGACTATTCCATGAACAAAAATGTAACAGATTATACAAATAATAATTACTTTCGTGCTTTGTTGTATAAAAACAAAACTAACAGTCCCGAGATCACGGCATACTATTCATGAATCGATTCAAGTTACCATGTCCATGCTGAGACCAGTGCTACCAATTGTGCATATAAGACATAGCTAACTTCATTCAGGTAAGCTAACAGCAGAACAGAATAAAAGCACACGAACTGGCTTGCACTGCATTCAAATTGTGATTTTAATCTATGTACATTTATATTGTTTCAATTTCCAAACAAGTTATGTTGTATAAAATAATCTATGTTCATGCTGTTTAATGACAACATATGATGTATTAATCACTGCACACTGAAGCTTTCGTGTCCAGTAACAAGCAGATGGTTTTACCCGATAAAATGCCATCCTCGGATTCCTACAAGAATATTGTAAGATAAATGGCCGTGGTTGCTCTACATCCGAGGAATTGCTAAATGTTATTGGTCAATATTAAACACGTATGAGTGGAATAGTAAATTAAATTTCTTTAAAAAAATGTAGTACATTACTTCACTGTAAAAAGATACACTAGTTAAATAAGAATTAATTTGATTCAACTAATTACACCTCTTGGTACAACTACTATGCTACTACTTGTCTCACTTTAAATAAATAAATAAATAAATAAACATTCTGTGTTCAGGTTTGTTTGTAACTAATATAATTTATTTGCAATAGAACCAGTACAATCTTGTAGGAAGACTTACTTTAGAGTTATGAGCTAGAAGCAATCGAATACGACTAAGCTCTTTCTCCAGAAGGCGCTGTTGCTTGCGATACCTCTCTGCTTCAGCAGGGTTGGCTCGGCTTCCTTGCAGTTTGTGTCTCAAACCACCAAGAGCTCTCTCAAGAAGTTCCTATTCATTCACACACAAATATGATGATTATAATGACAAGTAACATAAAATTCAATAGCTAAAAATTACCAGTTTTCTCAATTTTCTTGTAAGAATAAAGAAATATGCTCTCTATATTGTTTTTGAAAGCCCTGATCTCTCCTGGAGGTCTAGGCTCCCGGATTTTTAAGTATCACCATACAAAGGTGGCAAGGTTGCCAGTCTTAAGCTCAGGCTGCCATTATCCTGAGGATTACTTATGGTACTGATTTGTGTTTAAGGCTGAGATGACCCCAGGGGCCAGAATGCCACCAGAAGGATTATGCCAACTGAAAAATCCTAATGACCTCATTGGAAATCGAACCCATAACACTTCAGTTTGTGGTCAAGTTGCTCAAACAAAAGCAACACACCATATCCTTCAATTCCTTTGTAATGCATCTAAATGCAACAAAATCTCCACATTGCTAAATCCTGTAAAATGATAGGGGCTACCATCTGATTTCTACATCAAATTGACTGGTGGATGGTAGGACCTGAATCTTACAGTTTCACCAACATCCTACTTATTTATTTAAGGAGCTTGTCAACTATTCTTGCAAGACTGATTGCACTTCATTGTAGACCTCAGAAAAAACCCGAAGTTGGAATGAGGATTGAATTCAGACCTCCAGAACCAGTCAGCAATGCTAACTTTTGAGCCCTGATAGATGTCAGATAAATAAGTAAATATATAAACAATAAAAACAACTGATAAGGATTATGAGAAAATCATATTTTATAATATTATTCTATTATCATGAACAGTCACAGTATTAAGTGATTTATCATTCTACATTAAATACTTAAAATGAATTTAATTCACTTGGATTGGGAAACTCAATGAAGTATAATAATATACAACACATTATCACCAAGAACACTCACTACTTCATTAAAATAACTAACTTAGTTTAAAATCAAAGTTTAAAATGAAGTTATGTTTGCCTAAGTGATATTAAAAAGTTACATTCTCTTTCCTAACATTTTCTTGTAAATCATCAAAGATCAAAGCTATCCCTTGCTCTATGATGATGATTCATAAAAAAGATTATTAATTTATTTCTTACTAGCTTAAAAGGCCGGGTTTTGTATTTTGTTAATGCGAAAATAACTTATGAAGGACTTTCGATTTTCAAACTCTAGGTCTTTAAGGTCTTTATATACGTATTAAGAATTTGAAATGGGGAAGAACGACTTATCACACACAAACTATTCCCTCAGAAAACGCTAGATAGGCTATAGCTTATTATAGCTTATAGCAGATCCCCACGGCTTCTCCCAAGATAATTAATTGAAAGATTAACAATTAAGAGCAAAATAATTAAAGTATTATATTTATTAACACTTTGCACGCGAAACATTCATAGGTGTAAACTAAACATTTGATAGGCCTAATTAATGAAACAGCTATAAATCCGGCTTTGAAGTGAATTTCACGATTAGAAAATAAATGGAAAAATGCAGTATTCGAAAGATTATGAGAATTGAAATCGATTAAACTCACGATAAAAAAAAAGTGCGATTTTGTATTTGACAGACAGACATAGTACATTAGTTTTTATTTATATAGGAATGGAATATTTATATGGAATAAGCCTACTGAGGCCGTGATTTCTATATTCATTTGTCCAGACTTATAATTCCGTTACATTTCAGGCAGATTTAACGACCCTACATAAGATATTTTAATTACGATTACATATAAAAACGTTGTAGCCAGGACCCCGAACTAAGCAACTTCCCCGGAATTTTCTGTAAACTATATTCCATGTCAAATAAAATATGTTTAACATTACCTTATCGACATCTATAGCTTTTATAATAACCTGAGATATCCATTGCCTTCCATAGCGATCGCGACGATATTATTTCCAAGGTATGACAATAATAGACAAAGCCTTCTGCAATTGATTTGACAACTGAAATGAATAACTCAAAACTGATGCTTTGAAAGCGTAAAAAATTCACGTTTTCTTGCCGTTTTTCACTCATAACTCGCGAACGAAGGCTAAAATTAAAAATGTAGTATGACAGAAACCTTCCCGGGAATGTGCCCAACAACTTCCCAAAGTTTCATGGCGATCGGATGAATGGTGTAGTAATGCATAAAGGACACACACACACACATACATTCATTTTTATATATATATAGATTTGCTTTGTAGATTTCCTTAAACTGATCGTCTTGGGTATTAAAATCATTGTTTACATCCAACTTTGCTTACTTAAAAACATTAGAAGTAAGATAGAACTCACACAGAACATAATGAATAATAACTTCTGTGAAATAATATAATCGACTAATAATTACCAAGAATTTGTAACAATAGCACACTAAGTAGGCTTACCATGCTTACCAAAAAGTTAGGAAATGGAGAAATTAAGTTTATTAATCAGATCATATTATTTCACAAATCTTTTTTTCTTTGTTACTAGGTTTTTCGTTTCCTTTTTATTCTTTTAAACTACAAGATGCCAGTATATCGAAATTTTAATGTTACCTTATCCTGTTGTAGACTTTGAAGAGTACCAGATTCCTGTTGCAAGAGGAGATCAAGACGGTACAGTTCTTTAACTTTGGCCTACAAACACAAAATATTCATGTTCTTTAAGTTTTATTAACATACTAACTCAAAGTCAATAGGCAATTCCTAAGCAAAAATAGTCTTTAAAAAAACTTCACCATAAACTGAATAGATAATATACATTGGAATGATAATTCTTCACACTGGCCGTGTTTGGGCTAAGATGGAACGGTGAAGTCAGACTGGAAAATTCAATGCCATAGCCGAGATTTGAACCAGGATCTTCGACTCTCCATGCCACTGCTCTAACCAATTGAGCTACCATGGTAACATGCAACATTAAATTCTCCAACTGACTCACATATCGCATTATACCACCAGGCGTTCTCAATATGAGATGCCAACCCAGTGGCGATTTACAAACTTGTGCTTTTAAGACCCGGGCTTCATAGTAAACCACTAGTAGGTCACAGTAGAATGATTCTTTCACACTGTCTGTGGGTAGGCTAGGATGGAAAGGTGAAGTCAAACTGAAAGAAAAATTCAATGCTGTTGCCATGATAGCTCAGTGGCATAGAAAAACGGCATGGAGAGCTGAAGATCCTGGTTCAAATTCCGGCTATGGCATTGAATTTTTCAGTCTGAATTCACCTTTCCATCTTAGCCTACACATGGCCATTGTGAAAGAATCATTCCACTGTGACCTACTAGTTGTTTACTATGAAGCCCGGGTCTTAAAAGCACTTACGAGTTTGTAAGTCACCACTGGGTTGGTATCTCATATTGAGAACGCCTGGTGGTATACTGGGATATGTGAGTCAGTTGGAGAATTTAATGATGTACCGGCATGTTACCATGGTAGCTCAAATGGTTAGAGCAGTGGCACGGAGAGCCGAATTTTTCAGTCTGACTTTACCTTTCCAAATAATATACATGTTTCATCATGAACTTATTTCATACAAAATGTATCTAAATCCAGATTAACATTTTCACTGCTACTGACATATAAATGTGACCCCTCAAAAGGTGTGTAAAAGCAGTAATAAAAGATTAGTAGACTAATGCTTGTGTAAAATGTGATGATTTTTATCCATGTGTTAAGTTTGTCATTCATGGAAACCAGCTACTTTATTGAAATTTCCCTCATTGATTTCAAACTTCTGATGATTCCACTTGATGACTGTCTTATTATAAATTCAGTTCTGAAAGGGTTAATGCTTATGTGAGATAGTACATTTAAATCCAACATAGAATGTCTATAAAAACATTACATTAATGCACAAAGTTCTGATAAAATAATACAATTCACATTTACAAATTATACTATTATTTTCTGTCATTGATACACCAGAATGAACAATGGGGTTACGTAGGGTTCCTGTGTAATTAATGGAAAAGTGCTTTTAATTAATTCAGTAATTCAAACAGATTGCTTTCATTTTTTTTGTCTGTCATTGTCGTCATAAAAATAATTATTGCTAAATTTATCATTTTGCGTTGTTGGATATGTGTATGAGCAATGTTATGTAGTCATGTATACAAACGATCAGTATAGAAGTGTTCTTTATTTTCTTTGGGTTGTCTTATTTGAAGTAGGCTATACAAGAAAAAGCTGCCCATATCTTTGTTAGTGGAACACAATCCTGTGATTACGGTACAAAGGAATTCAGACAGAGATTCTCCACATGAGAATATCAGGCCATGACACAAACAATTTAAGGAAACTGATAGAGTGCTAAAAGGAAAAAACAACAGAAAGGCCCTGAAAATCAGAAGAAAATGTTGAAAGAATCCGACAGTCCTGTGTTCAGAGTCGTCGGAAGTGCATTCTATGCTGTAGTCTACAGTTAAGTCTTCCTACGTCAACAGTGTACGACGTTACACAGAAGAGATTAAAACTACATCACTGGAAGAATGAAAAATCTTGATAACCCAAAAGGAAAAATCGGACAAGCAATTGCTAGCATTATGCCAGATGATCTTGGCAGACGTGGGCTGAAACTGATCTGATGTATGTTGTGGTGTTTATGGTAGTTATATTGATGTTTACTAACATTATTTGGAAACTGTTTGAATTGCTGAATTAATTAAAAGCTCAATTCATCACATTAATACACTTTTCACAAGAACCCTACAGATCCCCACCATTTGTTCTCCGAGATCCTGTATTGCTGTATTCCAATAATACTCCAAGTTTTAACTAATTCAGAACACAATTAGGGTGAAAGAAGTATTATCGTTAATGAAGACAAACACACCTGTAACTGTCCCTTGTCGGGACTGACTCTGTCCCAGTCTCTTCTCTCCTCAGCAAGCAGTCTCTGTTCCTGAACTTTCTGGTTGAATTCAAGTCGCTCTCGCACACTGTTGATATCCCCTGGCCCACCAGCTCCCGGATGCAATGGCATGCCACCAGAACCCCGGTATAAGGATCCCAGCTTCACCATGTTGTCCACCAGATTCACAAGAGGCTTTCCTTTCTCATACTGAAAATTAAAGAATGCAATCAACATATCTCAAAAGTATTGACTGGGAAACCCGAAGAAAAAAGACCACTTGGAAGAACTAGACATAGTGGGAGGACAATATTAGGATAGATTTAAGGGAAGTAGGATTTGCGAGGGATAATTAGATAGAGTTAGCACAGAATAGGGTTGAATGGTGAGCTCAGGTAACCTTTGGATTCCATAAAATAGATAATACTACTTTAGCTTGCTGAGGAATGGTATATTGCCATTGAGTAAGTAAATAAGTAAGTAAATCAAATAGTCTACATCTCCAGTCATCTGCAATGTGCAACTTACCGGGGAGGTGAAATATTGATCTACTGAATAATCACAAAACTATTACCAGTTTCATTGATGAATTTCATTTTTCCTCTAGTGCTGGTAATAAGGAAGTCTATATTATGAAATTTTCTCAGCCTTGAAGCAACTAGTAACTATTAGATATTGATAAGATAGGATGCTGACAAAAGAATCTACTAGAACATATATCATTTACATTTTAGTATCTGTTCAAGATAATTTACTGTACAACTTGATGATTGAACAACTGAATGTTAATAGGTACAGGTAGGGAAAAAAAACGTGGACCTACTAAAATATCTAAGTTGCCGATATGAGCCACTGCACTTGCCTAGTGGGTTCTGTACGTATGGTATTTTTAATAACTAATGACTCTTCTACAAACTACATATATCTAAATATAGCTTGTATATACTGTATATCATATACATATGACTATCTAAAAAGTAATTTGTGACTCTCTTTTCCAAGTTTTGTTAACAAGGCTAACTATCAATAAGTCATACTGTGACTCAAAATAACAATTTATACAAGATAACATATGATGCCTGGTTTTATGTTTGGAGTGAGGGGCTACATCAAACTTTTCCGAATTTCCACAGTGACCTCGACACAAAAATTATGAATTATTTTTTCTATTAAATTTATGGGTTCTGTAACCTTAGTAATGGACCGCCGGTGTGGTCTTGTGGTTAGCGTCGCTGACTACAGATCCGTCGGCCCGGGTTTGATTCTCGGTACCTCCTTGGATTTTTCTGAGGTAGGGTGGTCTGGCAGGGGTGCACTCAGCCTCGTGATTCAAATTGAGGAGCTACTTGATAGAGAAGTAGCGGCTCCGGTCATGAAAACCACCATTAACGGCCATGGGTGTCGGCATGCTGACTACATGCCCCCAATCCTGCCATCTGCCTGTGGTAGATGACGCAGCGGTTGGGTGGTAGGCCAAGTCCCTCCAGGGATGTAGCGCCACGGAGTTTTTTAACCTTAGTAATGTTTTATGTTTCATTAGGTTATATTTAATAATTGTACTTTTTCCTAGATCTTAGTAAATAGGCTATATTGTTGTTCTCTGTTTATTACAATGTACTGCTCCCAGTTATGAGCATTATTGCTGTTTGGGGTCTTTATTGGTCAATAAATGAAATAAATAATAAAAACAATGTATCAAAATATGGAAGACAAATTGTACAAAGTTTAATTTTTACCTATAGTATTTACATTCTTGTTACAATGTTTTGTTTTCTTGGATGTAATGAATTTTTCTTTTTGTAATGATATTTCTTTGGACAACTGTGAATACTGGGGAAAGCTTCAATAACTTGGAGGGGGGGGGGAACTCAAATCTCTTCAATGAGATAAGACTGTTTATCATTTTAAAAATGTGCAAATAGTGACTGATATATTGTAAAATTTACTCTATCCTAATACAGATGCCTTTACCTGTTTTTCTAGATCCAGGAGATGTCTCTTAAGCTCATCCAGTTTCTGCAAGTGTTCCAGTCTCTTGGGTGTCTCCAGTTCTGCAAGTCGAGCCTAAAATAGTAAGAAAGCATTTTGTTATTTTGCACACCCTGACTTTCTAAGCTGACAGAGTTAAATTATGTAAGGCCATGGATATCACAAGGTTACTAATTGGTACTTCCTAATTAAAGCTTACCAGCTAGAAACCAACAATTTAGTACCCTTGCATGATTATGATGCGATCGGCTACTCCCCAGTTGTTGGTCATGTTTTGCTCTGAAACAAAGTCATGCCAGCTGTATCTCTCGCAGCATGTACCACCTGCATATATCGTCTTCTATGTTGTCTGTACGTTTTGTAAAGTCATCTTTCTGGCTTGTCCACTCTCGTCTCTCTGGAAGGCACGTCGTCTAGCGTACATGTCTTGTTTGAGTTAAGTTACCAGGGGCGTCCAGTATTTAACTGTTTTCCGTTAGGGTACTCAAATATCAGCCCATGGCACATATTACTATAAAATACACTACTTGAAGGGACTTGGTTAATATTATAATAGGCCTATATTATACCTTCCAGTTGTGTTCCGTTTGTTATTTCCTACACTGTCCAATTTCATTACAAACATTTGGTAAGATTTTCAGTTCACTATAACTTATCATTTCAATGTCTAAAAGAAAGAAGAATGTCTAAATGATTTACATTTGCATTAACTTCACTGACCTAAGCTCATAAAACAGCCTTAATAATAAAAATAACTACAGTGTTATGGTGTTAATATCACAGCTAACAACTACAGGTTATTTATTGTAACAGATTTTCTTCTTCCATGCTTGTGGATTATACATATATCACTATGTATTAGAAAAGAAGAATTTTCCTGTACAGAAATAGAAAAAAAAATTCATCATATGATAACACAAGACAAGATACCGGACATCTACAATCATAGACATAGATGGTAACTATTTTACGATTACAAGACATCCACAAAAGCCACATTAAATTCACTGGAAACTTACTAACCTTCTAAATTTTTTAGATAATTGAAGAATTCTGACAAGAAAAGTAGTATGAAATCAATTCTAGGAAAGAAAGAGGATTGAATTGCTTGCATTACATTGAAATCAATTCTGGGAAGCTAAGAGTTAGAAATGCTCAATGTAACATCCTCTTTAATTTAGTTTTCATTTTATAATGTAAGAAAAGTTTTCTAAACTTTCAAAATCACATTTTAAAATAAAATTTAGGGCTTCTCACTATGAATGCAGACAATTCCAAGTAGTGGAATTTCCTTTCAGAATTGCACTTATTACATGAATAAACTTGGTACCATACATCAAAAGAAAGTACTACCGGTAGTATCTAAAATTGTACATGAATGCAAAACAAGCTTAAGAAGTTAGTAAGCCTTATTCAAAAAGCTCTCAGAGAAATCTTTACACTTCAGTTACCTTCAAGTTAGTTTTACATAACCATATATACTGGAAAGCTACCCGCTCATTTTTTCAGAAATCACATGTGGATTCCCGCTGCACAGCTGAATTCATGAATGGAGAGTGTTGTTGAAAGTGTTAGGCTGCACTTATAACACGGCGAGATTTTGGTTTGGCTGTTACCATGCATGTTATTTTTATAATTACAATTTAGCCTACCATATTTAATTCTTTTATAATATGTAATGTTAATTATAACTAGGGGGCGGATTTCAATGACCTAAAAATAGGATATATGCATGCATTTATGACCTAAAAAACATAAAAATATGACCAATAAAATTTAAAATATGACTTTACCACTTACACATTGTGTATATTTTGTTAAGTTTAATTACAATACATTTTATTAAAATATAGTGTTAATTATTTAAAATATCTGTAAATTATCAAAAGTATCATCATAATGCAAATTTTTCAAATATGATATGAAACTTCAAAATTTCTTTAACATGCACACAAATATGCCAAAAATATGACCTAAATATACATATTCATACTAAATATGCTACAATAGTTGAAAATTTCCTAAATATGCAGTTATATACACAATAAAAGCTTCCATTTTCACCAGGATGCTTGGAATCGGGTTTAAATTAGTCGGAAACTTGAAATAATGCAAAGGGGGAAAATATGACATGTCATAGAAATCCGCCCCCTAATTATAAGTTAACTGTTTAATTAAGAATAACACTGTCAAAATAATTTTACATATGAGCCTATAGATGTTTTTCTTTTCTTTTCAAATTTCCTTTCCAACAATATGGGTACGGGTATTATTCAGGGGCGGATAGTACTTGGGTATATATGGTAACTGTGATGATTTTACATTAAATAATAGTATTCACTCTTATGACGTGAGGTATGCAAAGCAATTTTATTCTCCATGCATTAGACTATGCAAGGCTCAATCCTATTATAAGAAATTTAGTTTTAAACTTTATATAAAGTTCCTATCAAGTACTGAAACCTAGATTTTAAAAACTTTTAAAACTAAAATATTTGAATGGCTAGTTTACAGTTTACAATTTTTATGAGTATTTTAACATAAATAACTTCTGCTAATGAAATGCTTCATTCCAAGGTAATTTGTATAAAACAATGCCTGTTGCATTTTAATACTTATCACTAGAAGCACTGACATCACTTGATTATCGAAGACTGCACCAGTCCAGTCATTGGTAGTGCTTTCATCATTATAAAACTGTTTTTCATTCTACTAATTTATTATTCAATATATTCAACTTAAATGTTTGAACTTATTCTAGGCATCAATAAGTATTCATTATTGCAGTCATTTGACATTTGAAAAGAAAAGGAATATTATTTAAATTCTTACAAGAGAACTTAAATGTTTTTTTGTGAATTCAAAATATCAAAGTTTTACATAGGCTGCCATCTTTCTCAAGCAAAAGAGCGATTGGAAACGAAATGCTGAATAAATAAAAGTTAGGCAGCAAATTAACGTATAGTTGCATGGTTGCAAATGTAAAACTTGCACTAGCTTGTGCCGGTCAAAATGACTGCTCCTAGTCCTTTAAGGTAAATAGGCCTAATATTAATATTTATTATAATGTGGAAAGTAAAAAGTCAGCTATTTCAAAGATCGCTTACCACTAAAATTCATTAAAAGTTGCAACATATATGGGAGATAAAATAAAACCAGTTCATTTTCTTAGACCTTAAAGTTCATGCACAGGCAAAATTACTGGTACATCCTTCCAGTGTTAACGACATTTATGTATTTATCTGGTTAATAGGTTAGTTCAGTTATGCATTGTTTGCAAGGGACACCCACATGAAATTAAGAGAAATCAGGCTTGAATTTATTTCAATTATTGTTTTTTAAATATTTTGAAACAAAAGTGTAAAGAGTTCACTGAAATGGTTAGTCACCTATATTGACGATCACAAGACAGCCACAGATCCACCACCCCTACATAACTGCTGCCAACCCGAAGCCTGTTAACAAAACAAACCTGAGCCTCAATTTCCACGTGACATGTCTCCATAGCTTTACAGACTCCTGCACTCTGTCGCCGCAACTGAATCAGGAGAAGTACAAGTTCCTCGTGTGTTCTTCCAAGTAGTTCTCCTGCCGATACATTGATACCCCAGGGTCCACTGGTGCTGCTATTGCTGCCACCACCTCCACCGCCACCTCGGTTCTGGTTCTGTTTTAACAGTATATTAAGTTTCACACACAAACATGCAACACAAACTATTTACAAAGATTAGTCTGTTCTCCCAATCTTCTTACTTGATGTTTCTATACAGTAACAATAAACAAATAAAATACAATAATTTTTTCTTATTCTACACATTCTGGGGTATAACATTCACCATTGAATATATTATGAAAATTTATTATTAGAAATACTACATCCAGTGAGGGAATTGTCATGGTATGAGCTGGTATGGAATACCGGCAGAGGTTTCAAAGGCCCAATGGCATACCGGCAGGGATTTCAATGACCAAAATGCTTAACATCACCGAAAATCAATGGGCTTAAAAAATCGTCAATGTTCCATTTTATCAAAGAGTAGCCTGGGCCCTATATCTGTTTGTGTCATAACATAGGGGAGAATGTGGAGGGATGGGACATTCAATATAATACAAAAACTACATTTGAAATTCTTACCAAATTGCTCTCAGAAGTTTGCAACAGCAATAGTCTGCTATATTAGAAAGTGTGGTGGATGTTATGCTGTAACTTTAAGAGAAAACTAACTTCCTTCAGTTTTGTCAATAAATTATACAATTTCCGAATTTCTAAATAGCCTTGTAATTTTTAAAATTGGAAAATTACCATAAATATTTTGTAACTGATGAAAACATCTGACTTTTCAGTAATGTAAAACAGTTGAAAGTAAGGCATGTGTCTTATAGTTTGGGTGTTATAACCTAAATCATGTGATTGCTACAATGCAGGAAGGATGGGACATTCTGTTTTCAGGAGGGAAGGGACACCATTTTAATGAGAAATGTAGCCTCCCATATTTTCTGCAAAATTGAAACTGTATAACCATTTATTTTATATACATGCAGTTATTAAGTAAAATTAGTCAGGGTTATACCATGTAATATCTGCCCGAAGTTTATACTGTGCAAGATTACGGAAGAAGTGTGTCCTCCTTTCTGACATCTTAGAAATGGCCACCCTAAGTACAAGATGTTCGAGTCTCGAGACTTTACGCTCCTGCTTGGAAATCATCTATAAAGCAGGGTTGGTTACTCATAGAGGAACTTAATTAAAAAAACTGTTGAGTGTATAGAACAATTTCCTGCAACTCACATACTGGTACTAATTTTGTTGTTTTTTTGTATGTTGTTCAAGACACTCCCTCCGACAACTCTGCAAAATTCCAAAACTACACTATTTTTTCTATTTGGTGTTTTTCGATGTTTATTGACTGGACTATTTGTCTTCCGCCTGCAGCGATTGATTAGAAAACCCGCAATACTCTAATGGAGAAGAAATTGCCGCTCTATCTAAGCTCCAGGCGTAAGTAAAAACATTTGTCTTCCGCCTGCAACGATTGATTAGAAAACCCGCAATACTCCGACGGAGAAGAAATTGCCGCGCTATCTAAGCTCCAGGCGTAAGTAAAACACATGGCTGTAGAAACGTTGGCCTCTCAACACTCGACGCGGCGCTACCCGGACATCCTAGACTGTGATAACTCCGGCCGCGGAAGCCTACAGACCTAAGTAAAACATTTGTCTTCCGCCTGCAGCGATTGATTAGAAAACCCGCAATACTCTGATGGAGAAGAAATTGCCGCTCTATCTAAGCTCCAGGCGTAAGTAAAAACATAGCATACCACCTCTGGTTTTTCCCCACTTCCCACTTCATTTATTGACTACATTTTCTTATCTAATCATAAATTATATCTGCACTTTAACTCCCTTTCTCTCTTTAACTGCAAAACTAACCCTGACAAAATGATAATATAAAACTCCATTTTGAGTGGTTTAATTATGTTTCATAAAAATCTTGCAATTTTTTAATTATATAAATCATACATGGGCATTTACTGGTTCGCGAACCACTTGTGGTTCTTGAACTTCCCGCATAAGACACAAGATGGCATTGCGGACATTCGATGTACGTGGTAGATTATTCCCATGCATGAGTCTACTGTCTTTGCAAGCAGTGACGGGTCGCGACACAGTTCCGATTCGAACGGCGTTATGACACATTCTAAGCCTTTGTAAAATGAAATAATTGCACACGTAAAAGAATAATTAAAAATACAAGATTGTTTGTTTTATTTGTTTCTTGTAGTGTACATTATAAAGTGAAATTAATGTTTCCCTAAGAATGAGCAACCGCCACTGCACTTATTGTCTGCTTGTGTCTCCATCTACCCGTTCTTTTCGAACTATGTGTAAGTTGACAACAGTTTGCGGGTTGCATGTCAATGGATAGGGGTTTGCCCATGTCTGATATAAATGTTACATAGGTTGGTCCTGAAACCCCAAAAGAGCAGGAGCTCGTGCTCAGGGGCAGTTACAGTATTACATTCATATATATTTTACAATAGAAGTATAATGTTAACCTAACTGTTTCTAAAACTAAGAAATGGTCGAATTAATGATATGAAAAAGTACCAGGGGAGAAAGGCAAAAGCTGAGAGTAATAGTATGACTAAAGTAATAAAAGTAATAATAATTATAAAATTGAAAAATAAGCAATAATTACCATATTAGAGTGTGAATGGCCATTTGATATTTAAAAATTGAAAATAGCTAAAAACATTAATATCCTTGGTGTCCTAATTCAACATGATACTCCCTTGCTTGTTAGATTCTTCTCAACTGGAATGTGCTCTTCATTTGTGCATTGAAAGATAGCACACTGTTTTATATGGTTAAGAGGGAGAACTTTTTTTTCTGGCCAAAATCTCACAAGAAAAGATGTAACACACTAAAAATAATCTTCACTCAATCGGTGATGCCTTATGCATGGCTAAAATGTGAATCATTTACACCAATTAACGAGAAGGAAACAGTCGGTATGATGTTAACATGAAGCGATATAACGTGATAATGTCACAGTTCACACACACACATATATCGACGCCCTACGTCAACATCCCCGCAGGAAGAGAGGATTGATTAGTAATATTAATTCAAGCATAGGGGAATTACTCACCCTCTTGCCTTGCCCCTCTGCAGGATCCCCTCGTTCCAGACTACCCGTGCTGTAAGGACCTCCACCATTACTTCCTCCTCCTCCTCCTCCGCCGCCTCCTCCTCCTCCTCCTCCTGCAGGTACTGAGGACGATGGGCTAATCTTTCTGCCCAGACTACTGGTTGTGCTGTGGTCCGGAGTCTTGTCCTCTGTGGTGAGCGTGATGATGGGGGGCGGAGGAGTGTCCTTGAGCTGTTGCTGTTGTAAGGACATTGCCGATACCGCCCTGGGCGGCAGTGGGTCACGCCCGATCACCGAACCAGACCCCGAGGCTGTGGACAGAAAAGTCTCTCTTACACAGAAGTACTGCATGATTTAATTAAAAATGTAAGTTCACGAGTGACTTGAATCCCGACATAATATTTTAGCAACCTTCAATATAGGCCCTTGATCTTGGGGAATGAAGCTCCTGGATTTCCATGCAGTCGACATATGAAAGTAGTAAATGCTCATGAAACTAACCCACGGGACTCACCTTAACAGCTCTGGAATGTGGGAAAAATAGGGAGACGTGTTGGTGGTGGGGGGAAGGCCAGTGGTATAGTGTTAGACTCAGCTTAACTCCTCTGGAATGTGGGGAAAGATAAGGGGATGTATTGGTCTTTCCCCACATTCAAGAGGAGTTCAGCTGAGTCCAACACTATACTACTGGTGTTACTACACTTTTCGCTTATGTTCGTTCCAAACACATTTCTCTCATCTCGAGCGCAGACTATAATACCACATGCAGTAGCTGAGTCAATGTTTTTATAATGCATGTTAAGTCGTTCCCTTAACTGTTCTCCTTCCGTTAGTCACTCTTCAGACAACCCCCATTCCCTTCAGGGATGTTAAGGTGGGTCCCATACATTATTAACTTCTGTTGAGAGACTGTCACATGGAAGAAGATCCCATTGAAAAACCCCAATAACCTCCATCAAGGACCTAATTTTTATAATGCATCGACTGACTCTACTCTTCCTCGACACATTTTAGTAACACCACTAATAATAATAATAATAATAATAATAATAATAATAATAATAATAATAATAATGACAACAACAACAACATAAGAATAATATGATTATCAAGAAATCAATGAGGGCATATACCATATATTTAAACACTAAATTTAACAAAGCGGAGAATAAAACCACTTATTGTCAAAAAAAAAAGACTTAAGGAAAAAAGGAATAGTTGGTTGCTCTCTATAAACAGTAATAAACAAGGTTACATTTTACTGTGATCGGCCACGTAAATAAACTTGTACCACTGAAGATAATGTAATAGATAAAGAAGGAAAACGACTATTAGGGCGCCCAAAGAAACGCTTTAATGATGAGTTTTTTTAAGAAAGCGTAATTATTTAATGCTAATTTGTTAATTTTACATTTAAAAACTGCAGATCTGTAAAACTGGAACATACCTTATGGTGTAAAATATATGATAATGTTGATAAAAACAGGCAGGTCATTTGAATTTATTTAAATAAAATTTAATGAAAAGTTAGATTCAAAGAATGACATGTGGAGAATAAGGGGACCAAAATACACAATAATACAGACGAAAACTACATACCTAATGTAAAGAGACCGAATATTCGGTGACTGTAACGCAGATCATCTTCATATCGTTTCGTGCATTATAAGAGTGACAGCAATATTAAAGAAACTCAAATAAGGTACCAAAAAGGATCAGTCATATTTTTATAGGTTACTGAATAGAAAACAAACGACAAATTACAGTTCGGGAAGTGCATTTTACTCGTATTATTGCTATTCTAAAGTGAACATAAAATGAACGCCCGAGTATAGCGATAACTTCTCCGCTTAGTGCGTAGAGCGTGTAGTCTAATCTCAAGAACACAGGCGCAAGGAAGCCATCTTCCTGCATTAGTCTGCTTTCAACTATATTACTATACAATACACAATGATTTTACCTGTCTGTTAGTACCGGACGCTAGCACTTTAAAACCGATCCTGAAACTTCGGAAAGACGGAACATCAATCATAACCGACAAAATACAGATTCCAACAAAAGATCCATTAGTTGGGTGCAAATAGTTATTCAGTTCGAGGAGATCCGAAAGGATCATTACAAAATGTAAATCATGTTTCGGGGTATTTTCTAAACATCATATTACCACGGTCTAAATACTTAAAATTATGAAATATGCGTATTAGCAATAAGCAATTAGAAAAGGCAACCGATAGTAATTAGTTCATACGATGTGGCTTGCGGCTCTATATTTTAAAGCCGAACAGATTTATGGAGGTAGCGGCAGATTTGTTGTCAGCTGCAGTTCCTCTGACACTGGAACTCGAACCCAGGACCTTCGGCTATCCGTGTCGCCGCTCTACCAACTGAGCTAGCCAGCTAGGAGTCCAGCTAGCCATCGCTATAGTGATATTCGCGAAACAGTTTAGTCAACTACGTACTGTGGCAAAATAACACCTTCCAGTCCTATAAATAAGAGGAAGAGACTAGAAAAGATCAATATCTTACTCTCGCTCTTTCTGTCACTCAATCACGTACACTTTTTCTTTGTGCGTGTGCAATCTGTGGGCACTAAAATGATTTCACCTTCTAACAATGCTTACAAATAATTAAGGTGACTTTTTACTAGTTTTACCTCGAGTTCCAGGCAGCGGAGCCCCTTAGATCTGGCCGATTGCAATTATTAATAAAGGGATCACACCTTCTTAGGGTTGCCAGACGTCCGGAATTTGCCAGACATGTTCTGCGTTTTATGTATGTATCCGGCGCCCGGCCATGCATTGTAGAAAGTCAAACACTGTCCTGATTTTTAATAATGGACATATTAATGACATTTTCGTGCGAAATATGTTTTACATAGGTGACGGTTCACAGTTCATTCTAAATAGATTGCGAAACCACATATGAGCCATGATCGTGTATGACCCAGGAACACCATTCGATAAATTTGATTCTACTAATATACGTGATCTAGAAGGCGCGCTTCTGGAACTTCTTTTTTCTGTTAGTTTAAGAGTTGCAGATTAATGTGGTGAACTTCTTTAGTGTATGCGTTTTATACGACGTTTAAATATCTGCATTAATTTTGTACGTATTAAATGAGTGTCTTGTCCGGCTTTTTGCACAAAATATTAGGCTCTTTTAGAGAAAATATCCCGATTTTAATTCTTTAGATCTATTCTAAAAAATTCAGGTTTTCCTTTCGATATGGCTCTGAAAGGAGATCAAGAAGCAGAGAAACGTTTATCACTATAATCGAAAGGCAAAAGTTAATATTATAATTTTTCTTGTTTCCATTTATACCCCTTTCTTGTGTACATTTTGTCACAATCGCCTCATTTTTAAAAACAGAAAAGTCCATATGGGTTACGGTGTTAGAAGCCCTCTGATTCTAACGAAAATCTCTATCCTTCTCTCTTACACTCACTTACTCGCTGTATCTGTCTCCCCTCGGATCAGTGAATAAATGAATGTGTGTGTCTACAAAGAACATTAGAAGACAAGTCTCTTTAAAACCATATTTTAAATTTAAATTTGCCATCACTTTCTGAGACTGTAATAGGGATTGAGAACTTTCACTAATTATCATTTAAGTTTGTTGTCTCTTTTTGAGGTTCTAATAAGGGTTTTCCCTTACCCGAACGATTACTCTCCTCTGAAAGTAGCTTATGGGAATTTTATCGTCAAGCAATATTTCTGACAGTCTAAAATGTTGCTTAATTTCAAATATTTAGAACAAACGTAATCGAACAAAATCAATTCCTATGACCTTTTTCGAAAACTTACTTTTGTCTGAAGTATGTAGGCCTATATATATATATATATATATATATATATATATATATATATATAATTCAGTTATATTCTTTGGCGGTCAGTCAGTAGAAGTAATTTTATATTGTAAACACCACCCATAAAATCCAAGAATATGACGCATCACCTCAAAAAATACAAAATAAATCTATATGTTACACTTATCAATACTGAAGACAGTTTGATCGCTAACATTATGAAGGAATACATGATCCCACCTTAACTTTTTTTTTAGTAATATCTGATTCATTGGCTCTCTCCAGGTACAGAATCTTTGTTGATGTTATAGTTGGCCGTTGACAAAGGTATACTATGGTGTTTGAATTGAAAGTCGATTCAATCGATAGGTATGAACCAGTAATGACGGAATTATTCATGGAGAGAAAACAATGTTTCGATGCCACCCCTATTGTTTCCATTATCCAGCTCGATACACTTCATGACTGATTTGGTTGGTTAATTATACCTTTGTTTAACTAAATAATAAGAACGAACAGGTCTCGGAGGACCTAAGGAAACTGCACCGCCACTAGATGACAAAACTTGGGGTAACATGTAGTAATCCTATCTATTCCGATCACTATTGCGATTTCTAAGACGGAATATAGACATTTTTCTATCACACAGCTCCTTACAGTGTTTTGCAGATGACAAACAGTTTGCCCTTCTCCTTTGCTTAAATAAGCGGTCCAGTCAGAGACGGCGAGGCGGAGGGAAGACTCTTACTGCTAGCGGCGCTTCGTAAGCTCGTACACGTGATTGGCGGTGAAGGAATCTGCTTCTCATTTGAAAAATACTGTAGTTGACTTTAGAACATTGAGTGTACCGGTCGGCCTCAGAAAAGCTACGCTACGGTAATCACTCTCTGTACACTAGGGATGGGTTCCGGTACTTCGTTTAAACAGCTTCTGCCCCCTGTTATTCGACCTCAAGATATGCCCATCGATTTGATTGGAGTTTTATCTGAAGTCTGACTTCTTAATAGTATTCACCTGCATAATACGGTAAACTGTGAATTGAAATAAACAATATACATTCAACCAGCTCGCAATTTAGTATGTGTAAAGGCAGGAATGCATGCGATAAGCAATTTCTCTAGGGGCTATTTTTACTATTCATTTCGTGGATCTGAACTTTGGTAAAGAGTCAAATCTATGGATCTCATTTTTAGACAAGACATGGAGGAACCCCTCGGTGACGCAGGGCTCTCTCCAAAGGTAACACGAACACGCTCCCTCCTATGGTAACACGAACATGAACATGTATATTCGAAATGAAACGAGTAAAACGTACCACAGATTCATGAACATGCTTAAACAATTGAAACGATTCATAATTAAGAACCTACAAGCCAGCTTCGAGGTACCCACGATTAAAGTGCACCGCCCGGGGGGGGGAAATAACTTCAAATTCAAGTTCTCTAGCCCCCCCCCCCCCCCAAATAAAACAGCATAGTGAGTCTCGTCCAAATTATTCAATGTTTTCCCATTTAGGATTACAGTCATGATCTCCTTCGGTCCACCTACGTAAAAAAAAAATATCTGCGAGTTGTAAACAAATGAACCAAGTAGAGCGGGTTATACCTGGGTAGAAATCGTGAGCGATCAACAAATAGATGTGTTATATTGATAAAAAGCTATTTCAGCAATGCTCTTTTTTTCCCCGCTTGCTATGGCAACCGAGCATAGCCACCTTCAACTAATTTCACAATTGAATACAATCTTGTTAATAGGTGGAGTTGGATCTACACGGAAACACAAGCTCAAATTGATTAATTTATGATCTAAATTCATAACACGCTCTTCGTCTATAGACTATAAATGGTAATTAAATACCTTAAAGTTTACCGTTATTACTAGAGTTCGGATGTTTATGGCATGTCATATTTTCATCCTGACCTCCATTCTCGCCACAAGCACAAATTAAACATGAATTGCAGATTTGTTATCCTAATCGGCCGTTTTTATTTTGCATAATAATGCCATATTTTGGATATTTTCATGGACTTGGTTGTATTTCGGTCATATTTGTAATTTAACGTCATATTTAAGTTATATATTCGGTAAAAGATCTCAAGTAAGCAGTATGTGCACTAAATTGTCGACTTATATTTTTTTCTAAAAAATCACGAATATTTTGGTTTTGCTGTAATTGAAATGTGAAAGCACAATAACAAGTATTAGCGCAATTACCTCTTCCTCCTTGTTGTTAACAACTTCCAATAGACATGTTTTAAAAATATTTTCAGTTCACATTTGCAGTGATATCGGGAAACAATAAAAGATTAGAACTTCTTTACAGGTAAAACTGTAAATCACCTGTAAAATTGTTTAAAAGTGATTATCTGACTTAATTAGTGTGATGTAATAATTTAGTGTCATTAAATGTTTGAATTGGAACATTTATTTTTAGAAAATACGTTCTTTTATGAGGTCATATTTAGGATTTTTGGGTCATATTTAGTCATATTTTCAGTCATATTTTCCACTTTTTTCGGTCATAAACATCCGAATCCTAGTTATTACCATCATTACTACATATTACTTTTTTTTTTATTTATTTATTTATTTTTTATTTTTTTTTAATAATATAATAATTTTATTTAGCCCTTAGATACATTGTACAATAGGTATGGTCAGAGGATTATATAATGAAATTGTAAGTATCACAGAGAGATAGGATTTTCCATATACTCAGTCAAATTGTAAAATGGATTATTATTGGACAGCCAAGTCTTTACATGAGATTTGAAAGATAAATAATTTAACTGCTTGATTTGAACGGGTAACTTATTATACATGTCTAGACTTATTACACAGTGACTTATTACTAGGGCCCGGGGGTTTAGCCAATAATTCGTCAAGTTAGTGGTGCACAAGGCATAGAAAGCTTTCTGAGTTAGTAAACAACTTGCACTGCATGTGGCAGTTTAGTGTTCTGTTGACGACGTTGTGTGTTGTGCGTTCTTGAAAACCAGTGGCGGATCATAGCTAAAATGAGTGGGGGTGCTGCTCCAGAAAATGTTTAGCCTTTTGTTTAGAAAATATACTAAGTAATATCAAGTTCATTGCAAATAATTTCGGCAACTGTATAGATGTATCACTCTTCTAGAAAGACAAAATATGTAAATGGCACAAGCGATCAGACTCGTGGAGGAATTATTCGTAGGTAAGGGTCAACCTGAAGATGGAATACTTCTACAGGTCCAGTAGAATTTTAAAAAAATCTCCAGAAAAATGCAGGATTTTTCTACTATTTTTACCTTTTGAGGTGAACTGGAAGGTTCTACAGAAGACCATAATGTGTACCCACACAAGGGAAACACTAATATCTCATCCCCCCCGTCACGTCATGAGACGTAGAGAGAAGTTTTTACCATTAAAGATCTTCTTTGGAGGAAAATAGAAGATATTTTTCTTTTCAAAACTTCAAAATATATATTGCCATTCACTGCAACAAAGCGTATGCACAGACATAATGTATAAATTGCCTTTTAATTTTCACTGTGAATATTGTTAACAAATATTAAAGCATTGGTTGTGTATATTTATGTTCGTTTTACTAGAAAATATATTTTGTTTCTGTGATTTACGATTAAATGTGCAAACTATTCTATGGCGCTGTGTCTATCATTTCACTAGACTAGCTGCACTGCCCTTGAACTTGAATGTTCGTATTAAAGTGCGCCACTTTTTTTTTTGTGCCAGTCTTCGACATGGAAAGACCGCTTTGAGCTCATTTTACTACGCATTTCACAAGCTATCAAGCTTTTGCTATTCCAGCAAGGTCGAGCACTTCAGTTCTTACAAACCACTGCTGAAATAAACAGTGTTTACTACTTCCGCTGCAGTAAACAGCTGAAGGACGACTTGCACTATGCAATGAAAAATGGCATAGGCCTTATATGAGATATTTCAAAGATAAAAAATGTATTTGAATACCGTGAATCATCCATCATGTTTATTTCTAAGGAACAAGTGCAACAATCATATGAAGTGGTATTATGAGAATGTATACAATTTCATGCTAAAAGTACATAAAGGATAGAGCTGAAATTTTGCATAACATAGCTTTCATACCCGGAAAGAACATAGGGCGAAAGCCGTTCTGAAACGTTTCACCGTTCCAAGATGATGCCCGTTTTATTGGCTTACAGTAACAACCGGCATTTTCCTAGTCGATATTTAGTTTTACTACGCTACGATCAAACCCCTGTCAAACAGAATGATCTTTGTTTTTCCATAAACAAAACGTAAAATGCCTAAGAATAAGCGTATTACTGGAATTCATTCTGCCCAAAGAGAAAACTGTAAATATTGTATACAAGTCCACTCTTTAAATCGCGTTGCTCACTAACAGTTCTCTAAAAAGCATAAAACTCATAAATATTAAAAAATGAGAAACGAAGTAGGGTCACTTTCCCGTCGTGATTCTCGGGTAACACTAACAACCGTGAAAAAAATATTTCTTTTACCCTTTTTTTAAAGACCAAGATTCTGAATTCAGAATAACATATGAGGAATATAAATAGGATGCCCTTTACACTTAACTGCATGATTATGGGTATAATTTTCGAAACTTTAATATAATGAAAAATGATAAAAAGAAAAGGCCAATTTGAAAAAATTGATTCATTGGAAAATAATACGTTTCATGCAGTTCAGGCGTCTGGATAGTCAGAATATAGACGAGGTATTCTTACTATTCCTTGAAAGTGTTGAAGGAAGAAAATTAAATTGCGGGTTGATGTTCTTGTTTCCTGATTTCCTCACAGTCCCTGAAGGAGAAAGAAAAAAGACATTCAAAATTATTCAAAATCCTGGAAGAACTAAAATATAAACAAACGGATTTCCAAAAGAAGTACATTTTGATATATAGTAGAAAACTAATTAAAATATTTTGCCGAGTAAAAGTTTTATCAGAAAGTAAGTTCCATCGGGTGACTTTTATGCCATTTTCTTTAATAAATATTACTGGAATATGTCACCTAATAACATACCTGCATGTAATTGCACAATAACCAGAGAAATGTGACAGTTATTTTCAGAAAATGAATGTCCCTGACCTATTGTTAAGTTTTAATGATGCAAGTATCGATTGTTTTCGATACTAGACAGGACATTCTTCCATACAAGCGCAGTAGCTCACTTCCGATTCCTGTCTGGTATGTCCCAGTTGTCATAACTACTGCGAAATGACAATACTTGGCAGCTATCTATGTAGAGCAACATGATACCTAACACTGTATACTAGCACATGAAGCTACAAACCGAGAATGTTACTGCTGAATGTAATGCATAAAGGAATACCTTTTCATATTACCCTTTTGTTATTGCTCAAATCTCAGTCACGAGTTCGACTGTGAAGCTTGAAATATAGGCCTCTTAGGGCATCATATTTAATGATAAGAACACTATTAAACAAAACCAGAACACATTACATTATAAACTCACATGGCTGACTCACTGGCATTAATGTTTACTTCCAGATGAGTTAGAAATCTGAGATTTGGCTTGTAATCGACGATAAAATTCCAAAAAGTTAAAAAATAAATTTTACCCCAAAAATTCTAAAGTCTTCCCGTAATGTTTAAGGTTTTTGCTTATGGCTAAGCGGTTTTAGGCTGTAAGGTAGGATGACAATACGTCCCGTTCTGACCGGGATTGTCCCGTTCTTTAGGCGTGGCCCGTTCCTCCGTCGATGTTCCAAAAAAGACACCACTTGTCCCGTTTTTATAAACTTCTAGGAATAAGCTCAAGAATAGAACATACTGTTGGTGCCATTTTAAGAAGGCCTTGTCCCATACTATCGTCTGTCAACAAAACAATATAATAGCATTGTTCCCTAATCCGAAAATCTGCACCGACAAAGAAGAGGTGCTCTGGTAGTCGCGTGGATTTCCCCAGTGTTGCCGCTGTCATTCACTACTTCTTAGGTAAAGTAAGTGCTGTGGTACGTATTTGGCAACATTGTACCGAACTGCAGACAAGTGTGAATACGCCTAATTACCTTTCTATTCACTGACTAACAGGTCGAAGGAAGAGGATTAGGGTATCAGCGGGAAGAGGCAGTTCAGTCTTTATGAGGTGGCACCCACTCTACACATATAGTTATATTCGTAGATCTTATTGGATTTAATAGTTTTAGATACCTGTTCTGTACTTTGTCTGAAATTTATTGAAGAGAATTGAGATTTTTTTTTTTTTCAGAACAAATATTTTGTGTCTTCGCGACAATTATCCGTGCACACAAAGCTAATATTTATGTGTGCGTATAAATTTCTTGACCAAAATTATAGTCTGTTAGCATTTTTGAGTCCTCATGTATTTCAAGTGTTGCAATTTCGTGCTGTCTGATAGGCGAATCAGTAAATTTAAAAAATCTAGATGCAAAATAACGAGTTTTTCGCTTCCGGGGGTCTCCCCCGGAAAATTTTTAAAATTAAGACGCAAAATAACGAGTTTTAAGCTTCCCACGCTTTATACTTGCATTAAGTAATTTATGGGCAGACTTAAAAAAATTGTACAATTTTCCTTTTTTTAATCAATGGGGGGGTTTGGGGGTTTGAACCCCCCCCCCATTGATTAAAATGTGTTAGTTCGTTAATTAGTAATAAATAATAAATTATGGAGGGTTAAACTGTCTTCTTTGGTATGTCCCGTTTTCAGCTCAAAATATTATGGTCAGCCTATGTAAGGCAGTTTAAATACGCGGACTCTACCTCCGATACGGTGTCAGTTCAGAAGAAGAAGAAGAAGAAGAAGAAAATTTTCCCGATAATCTCATTGGGGGTCAGGGGAAAGAGCCCCCAACGAGCTAAGCGAGTTCCTACAACATAAAGCCACATGGTTAACAGACTCACTGACATTAATGTTTACCCACTTCCAGAAACTTGAAATTTGGCACAGTTTTAGCCTATAACCGAAGGAAAAATTCCAAAAAGTTAATTCTTAATCTGAGATTTGCCAGACTTATACCTTTCTGCTTGTAATCGATGGTAAAATTCCAAAAAGTTCATTTTTTACCCCGAAAAAAAATTCTAAATTTCCCGCACATTTTAGGTTTATTATGACAACTGATACAGCATTTAAAAAAAAATATATATATATATATATTTATATCTTTAACAGTCAAGTTGCTTTTCTGTGATCCTTATAACCTCCTCCATTATTTTCAAAATATAATTTGGCCTGTCTGATAGTAGTGCAAACTTATAACATAAGATTTCTCAGTAATCCTCATTTAGTTCGCGAGCTCTTTGTTTTCGGTGAAGCATACAACAATAGGCCCATTAGATTGCAATGGCAATGACTGACTTCTCCAAAAATCGTAGAAATAATATAATTTTTTTTTTAATGTGAAGGGGTCAGATGTTATTAGGTCTATTTCATTTATTTGAGATTTGTTTACGGCATAATGGATGTTTGCTGATAACGATAATAAAATAATAAATATGCTGTTTTGCATTTAACTTTGATAGTTCGAGTTCGGATAATAGGAGTTGTACTGTACAGTAGCTGATGAAAATATTTTTTTTTGGAAAAACTTTCTCATTTGAACCAGCGCTATAGGCCTGAGCCTATTGCGTAAGTATTTCTTCTTCAACCAAGAGAATTTAAAGAAACATAACCTTCCTTAACTGAAGATCTGACAAACTCTGTCATGACACAAATTCATACTTGAAAAGGAGGAAGTTGGCACGCAAGAACCCGGGTTATTCCGTGACATGGAACTAACGAAGTAGAAGACGGGTAGGGCACTGGACAATGGCAATGACCCGCTACTCTTCAAATGAATAATAAAAACACTACGTTTGGATATCGGCCAGACTCTTCCTTTTGGACATTTCCAAGTCCTGTCTCACGCATTACACTATCCAATTAACAGCTTTAGCCCAAGTCCTCAGTCAAGGTAATAATTAGGCTCTGGATTCTTAGGTTTTAAACTATTCTGTTCCATGCTAGCTAACCGAGATATTTTAACATAATACAAACGTTTCGTTGTCATGGCAGTCACATAGTCCAATTAAATAAAACCTAAAAATGGTTAAATAAGACGTTATAAACTAAAATTGCCTAAACTTTTTTAAAATTAAAATACGATAAAATACTTAACAGACTTGTAATATGTAACTAATCTAATTAGGTCTATTATTGTTCTACTAAAAATCAATTTTTAAACATCGGCCTACATTTTGCATATTCCTCATTGATGCCAGTACGTTTGTACTGGTATTCTGTACCCCATATTCCCGGTAAAGGAAATCGTTAGTGAGCCGAAATCCTCGGTTTCTTTAGAAGCAAATTGAAGGCATTCTTAAGAAGCTTACATTTACAATTTATTCACAGTGCTTGCTCCAGCAAGATGCCAGAATTAAGAATTTTAAAAGTTGGTTGATAATAAGAAAAACATTCTTTGTTGAGTTTGT
Source organism: Ectobius pallidus (assembly GCA_964059195.1). NCBI lineage: Eukaryota > Metazoa > Arthropoda > Insecta > Blattodea > Ectobiidae > Ectobius > Ectobius pallidus. The sequence continues at coordinate 104,837,894 of CAXKWD010000008.1, forward strand.
ATGGTAGATATAGAAACGACAGGGGCAATTCTAAAATTGTGTTCTATATACTATTAAGCAAACAGTATTCCTATAGTTTTGTGATTAAGAGCCATGAAAGTTAAAAATAAAATTAATTAATATATTTAAATCAATGTGTTTAATGTACTTATTAAAGGGAAACTACAAACAACTTGTCATAATTGCAAAATAATAATAATAATAATAATAATAATAATAATAATAATAAAATAAAATAAAATAAAATAAAACTATCTTACTATGCTTAAAAATTTTATAAAGGGTTTATAAAAACCTAAATTCCGGGCTTGGTAATAATATTGTATACCTATGTGGCGATACCCACCACTCTACAGAGTTCGCTGCTAACAACGATGTGGCACTGTTTTAAATCTCAGCAATTTTGAAAATAATTTTGATAATGGAAAATCATTACTTAGAATTCCTACTTGTTAGTAACATAATTTATTTATATATTAATACATTTATTTATTAGTAATTAGCAGGTGCCCGCGGCTTCGCCCACGTTTTTTAATTCAGTCGCTAGATGTTTTGTTAAATAATTTATTTACCTCAAACTAATTAAAACATTACTAACATTTACATGTAAATCATTCGTAATCAATTAAAACAATTGTTTATAACGACAAAGCTAAAAATCCGGCTTCGAGGTGCATTCGGGCACTCTTCAGTTCCTCTATGTTACAATTTTCAGATCCCTGCCCTCGATTTGGCTGAGCGTTGAACACGGACAGACAGAGAGACGACAGACAGGAAGACAGACAAACAATTCCTCTTATTGTAAAGATAAGTGCGTGCTCACAGGTGCCGATGATTCTCGTATTTTCGTAACCTTTTCAGTGCTACTGACGTATAAATGCGTCCCTTCGAACAATGTCTTATAGCAAATATATAAGACCGAATATATAAGATTGATGTAAATGTGACGATTTTTATCTACTTATAACTTGTATTATTTAAGAAAGCCAGCTATTCTACTGATTTTTTATTTCTTTATTTCAAACTTATATCCTACTGATGGTTTCACGTGATGATTGCTTCTATAACCATAAATTCAGCTCTGAAAGGGATAATTAGGACAATGCCAGTAAATTCCAGGTGCATGGTTTATAACTGATATTTGCCATCTTTCATTTTACTAAACAATAGCCCTATTAAAGTAAACAAAGGCGTATACCGGTGCTAACCTTAAAACTTTGAATGAAAAGAATAGTTTAAAAATACACGACAACCGGAACGATGGGCATAAAAAGTAACATGTTAATAAAGCAATCGGTTCCTAATTAAACAGACGAAATTTTATAAAGAAAATAATTTTGGGGAATATCACTGGAACATCATCTGTCAGGGATAATTTTTAGTAAGAAGAATATAAAACTATATAATTCTATTATTAATAAAGAAGGGGCTAAAAAGCCTATATCAGCACGAGTCAACATCATAATTCTTACCATCTTGACAATTATGATCTAACGTCTTCGTTAGTTGTAAGTAGGCCTATAATTATTAGCCGCAAGATTTGTCACAATAGCGTGAAGTAGCCTATTACTTTTCATAACGATAATATAATAGAAGCCATACATAATGAAGTAAATCATCACTTTTCTTTAACTTTTCGTTCTAGCCTCTCTTCCTGGGATTTTAGGCCAATTTTGTTTTATGCAATAGAAATAAGCTAAATCCTCAGAAAGTATGGAAATTCGACTAATAAATGATAAATTAGTGACAATTCTCAGAATGGTGTATAGTATCCAGAATTGGAATTATATAAGACTAGTTTAAAATCGATTTTTTCGTGTTTTTACTTCGACAATACAGTCATTGAATAGGTTGGTTTCAACAAAGAAAAAGTAAGCAAATTTAATTTCTTTACATTAAAGACAGTTAGGCCTACATCACAGGTGACATGTTCATTATAAGAAATATAGCAAATAGCCAGATGAGTTGTAATGATTTATAATGAGAAACAAAGAAGCTGCTGACATGCTGTATTTTCAAATGAATAGACCTACTTATTCAGTAGAAATGCAATAAGATCGAGTTTCCATTTTGAGCAGTAATAAAAGAAATAAATACTGATAATTAGACTTCGGACCTTTAGGTCGCTAAAAATGCTGTTTTAGGTACCTAAAATAGGCTCTAAAAATTGGAAAATAGGTTCTAAAAATCGTAAAATAGTCTCTTATAAAATAGTTAAGTTGCCAATTTTTTGAAATATCTCAATTGCAATGCAGAATATTATATTTATTGAAGTCACCATTAATCAATAATCATGATAAAACACAGATATAGGCCTATGGTACACAGAATTATATAGACCTATTACTAGGGCCTGTATTACTACCATGACAGTGAAAACCTAATCCCTGCGCCCAGAAGCTACGCACGCTAGCATATTCAACCCCTTGTATCGCTCAGTGATTCAAAGAAGTTTTATTTTATTTTAATTTATTAATTTATTTTTTTAGTGGAAGTGGGAGTCGGGAGAAAAACACTACATTTTCATGGGAATTGCAAGGAATTTTTCTACTGAAGACGAAACATTTCTTACTATTTAACCACGTCACAAATGTGTGTCATGTACTGCACATTCCGAGCTAAAAATTTAGTATGAACCGAAAATAAATGCTAGAATTTATAAGAAAAAATAACTTATTTTGAACAAACAAGCAAAAACAAGCAAAAAGGCAATATTAGGCTGTAACGTAAAAATAGGGTGTTTTAGGTCCTATAAAAGAATCAGTTTTTGGCATAGTCACTTATGAAACATGCATATACAAGTTTTCGTCCATATATCATTTAAGGATTAAAATAGGTTTTTACCTAAAATCCGAAGTCTACTGATAATATACGAGTACATTCGCTTGAAAAGTATACAGAACACAAATAATTCAAACATGCAATACTATTCAAAGCTTCAGAAGAGAGAAAATTCGTAATTACAGATTAAACTAAGTGCTAAAAGAAATTAAAAATCGCATTGGTCTCCTTTTATATTAAGGAATCTGGACGAGTTCACATAAACATCGTACAACACTGAAAACTGTAGGGATGATCAAAAGATTAAATTAATCCAAATTGATAGAAGCCTTTATACTTCCTACAGCGTTCGTCGCTGAAATAAAAAGGGACTATAAAAGTTTAATTTCAACAGAAACATGCTATTCACACACGTTTGACACGGCGGAAGTTTGCTAGAACATTCCAAAACATTCAATCTTGTCATGAAAATAAATAATGTGGGAGCTTCCTTTCCTTTATCCACGGAACGAGAGGAAAGGACTATAAGCGATAATTTTTGGTGACAAGTTTAAATTCTGCACTGTAGCTGTTGTATTAATCACTCCATTTTCTTACAAGATTTACAATACACTGAATACTGATACAAATTGCTTTACTGAAGAGTTATTAGTTACCAGCTGGTTGTATATCCTTCGTACGGATAAGAAAAGTAATTTGTACAGATTTTAATAACTCCGAGAAACACCAGGAGGAAGTGACCGTACTTCGTTTCTCAGTGCGTCTTACTTCTTCCGAGTTTGGGAATAATGCTGAGAGGCATGCCTGTCGGCATATAACGCCATTAATAATAATAATAATAATAATAATAATAATAATAATAATAATAATAATAATACTCGTCTGTTTGAGCAGAAATCCATAAGACTTGTCACTGTATCTAAGATTAAATATAAATCATACATTACCCACATTTGCTTCATTAATACTATATGGACACAATTTAATTAAAATCTTTCTGATACGTCTTTTAAAAACTTTCAGGTCATTAATGACTCTAATACTAACAGGCAGATCATTGTACATCTTCAAACCATACACCATGATGGATTTATTCAAACCATACACCATGATGGATTTGTTGAAACTGTTTAAATTATGTTGAGGAATGCTAAACTTATTTCTATTTCGAGTATTGTAGGAATGAAAATCACTATTGCAACTAAATTCATTTCTATGAATGTGCACAAATTCATCCCAAAGCTCTTCTAGTGTTTGGCTAGACTGCTGGACAACAGTATTTTGAAGCATTTAATTATATTCTCTGTTGCTGGGCTCGATCCGACTCATTTTCACGTATAGACTATATTGCTCTGGCTTTTGTAGACATACGAGGTGTGTTTTTAAAGTAAGTAGGCCTACCGATATGAAAAATGCCCTATTTTCCAAATTCTTTACTATCATACATTACCCTACACCTTACACTGTTTTTTCACATAGTCACCGCCGTTATTCAGGCACTTGTCGCAACGAAAAATAAGTTTTTGTATGCCTTCGTCAAAGAATGATGCCGCCGGTGATGAAAGCCAAGTCTGCATTTCTTGTTGCACATCATCGTTTTGCATACGGAAAATCTGCACTCATTGCTAACCTAAATTTATTGTGCAATGGATTCCAACTGTTAGTCGAAAACAAAATTGATTTATCCATTCTCCCTACTAGGCCTACCCCTATTTGAACTCCATTCTTTACAGCCCATGGAAGTTAGGGCAACAAAAAAGTTTACAAGTCTTAATAATGATTAAAAATAAATATATTAACATTTCTTACGATATCATACCAACAGAATATCTACAACTAGTTAAATACGCGTATCCACCCAATCAAAACTGAACAAAAATACAAAATATAGTTAGACTATACAGTATGCAAGCAATTTTGCTATTGTTGTTGTGAACCTATTCTAAAAATAATATAAGCGACATACTTAAGATACACTTACAGCCCATAAAAGTAACATTTTAAATGAAACATTACGAAACGTAAAATGTAAGAGAGGTCCAATTTCATTACATGCAGAGTTCCAAAGCAATGCGAATTTGTCACATTCAGATTCACAATAAATTAGAGAAACAGTTGAGATTTTTATGCCGGTTATTTAACAATTATCCAAGTTATTTTGATAGGAATAAGACGAGTTGCATACGGATTTACAGGTGCCGACAAGTAAAAAGTAAAATGTCTTTAAATTCCGTATCACGCTCTTGGAGGTAATGACGAGAAACATTTTAAAAGACTGACTGACCACTGCTGCACTATAATAAACGTTTTAAGACCAGTGAGTAAAAATTTCATGGCAGGTTCAATCAGTGGCGTACCAAGGGGGGTGCGAACGGGGCGGCCGCACCGGGCGCCGTAAAGAAGGGGGCGCCAAAATTGAAAAAGTATTTTTTTAGTTTAAGAAAAAATAATTTTTTTCAGGCAAAATATAAGGGTTTATTGATCAAATTTTCTTTATTACTTTGTTAAATACTGCAGTAATATTCTTTAGAAATGAAATAAACGTTTTGTTTTAAACTATTTATACTGTACGAAATAGGTCGTGGCGCCGAGCACACAGGAAAAGTTTACGGTGTACGGGCGAAAGAAAGACTAAGTAATTTAGCAATTGTATCAATTGAACGTGATGTGGCTGCTACTATAGACTTCAACTCTATTATAAATAAGTTTTTCATCCATCAAAGCTAGGAAGGCACATTTTAAAAATTTTGTTATGACTCTGAAACTTCTTTTCTCTTAATTTTTTTTTTTTTTAAACAAACTAACCTTACAATTTTATTTCATTCATATTTTTCTCTTTATAATGTGTTGAATTAACATACTACTTATTAAAAATAAATAATTGTGAACATTAAACTGAGTTTAAATTAAACTCATTGAACCATCTAATTAGCCCCGGGCGCCAAGTAGCCTTGGTACGCCACTGGGTTCAATAAACCTTCGGTCAGCAATTTGGCTGAAAACGAAAACCAGCTGAGACAAGCATTTGCTAACTTTAATCCGGGTAGAAAACACAGAACTCACTTCCACGTCACGTTTACGATAAAACCCACTTTGAGCTTTAAGTATCGCTTAGGTGAAGAATCTCACTTAACGGCAGCGATACAATAAAAACCATAAAAGGATAAGTTAGAAATGAGAAGGCTTGTCAATCTGTGGATATCTACTCACCCCTGCTGGATTTTAACATTGTTCAAGCATCAAACTTGTGTTAAAAGTTTCTACGAACTACAAAACACACTTTACAAAATGGAATGCTGCCAAACTTTGAAACAGTTGTGGGCAGAGTTTTGCTCTCAATCATCCATTCTTGCTATAAGAGAATCGTTCAGGTTGAGAAAAAATACACACTATTTTTATACTGTTGGTATAATAATTTCATTTCATTTATTTATTTATTTATTTATACTAAGATAATTTTTACAAATTATTAAATAGCAAGCATCTGATGAATAAAATTACAATATATATGATATGGTTGATTGTGAATAATAATAATAATAATACTTGAAATCAACTGGACGATTATTAAACATAAAATATGATAGGGAAGACAACTGATCAAGTGTTTTCGACTAAATTACACTTTTCTCTTATTTGCAGCTTCTCTTCTATTTAGGACATCACAGATAAGTGTTGCATGGGGTGAGCCACGTAAAAATATTTTCGTTAGCTTGCAGCGATCAGAATATGGGATAAACACGTGCTATCATTAGATTACGTTTCACGAAGACCAGAAATAAGGAACTATTTAAATGCCAGATGGGATACGATACGTTTGCCCTATCACTGGTAACCGCTAATTTTGAAGCTGTCAATCATCATTGTTTTGTGCAGTTAAATTGCATGGGAACGGAGCCATCAGTTGGCATTGCTCATCTCTGCAGGGTTTTAATGAAGCACCATCACTGCATGCTACAACGATCTGAATGATAGACTGAGGTAACTCTACCGTATGCAAAACAAACATCCATACGTAAACTAACACTGCCCTGAAGTCGTTGATATTGCTATTGTTGATTAACTCTCCCCCTCTCCCTTCTCCACCTTCATAATAATAACCAACTATTATTATTATTATTATTATTATTAATATTATTATCATCATCATCATCATCTTCATCATCATCATTGTATCTTAGTTTAAGTTATTAACAACACTTTCCCCTAAGCCCAGCAGTTTATACCTTCGGTCATTATACATTTGATTTTCGGGAGATTAAAGATCCAGGTACCAGCGCTATAAGCTGTAAGTTCAGCCAAATGTTCAGCTACGCTTCTATAGAATACTGTATATTTAGATTCATCCATAAACCCTAGCTTAATTCTATTTTTCAGGGCTCTCAGTGATAATGTACATAAGAGAAAAGTGAAATACTATAATTGTTTTCACGCAAGGAAAAGCCAAGAAATTTTAAAACACTGATGTTCATTTACCTTTTTAAAAATTTTCAATAGAAGTTATGATTTTCTAGTAATAATGAAAGAATTCATAGTTTTTCACCAAAGTAGGATCAAATTTGTGCTGCTTACTTAATTAACACACACACAAAAAATTATTACAAACTGTAAAGAGAGAAATCATCTTTCAATCTAAGTAATGATATATGTAAGAATAAAAATAGTACGGTTAATAAGTAGGCTCATGTAGTGAAACAGTATCAATTCTTTAGTGCATACAAGGATAAAATAGTTTTCTTTAAGTTCGTGATAAAATAATGGAAAACGACTCCAGAGAAAATTAAAAATTAATGTACAATTTACAGAATAAAGCAATAGAAATAAACTATCAGCTTAATCTTTAACTGTTATCTTTGCAGTACTGCGCGGATTTATAATTTGCTCGAATAATTGCGTCTCACACATTTAAGAATTAAAGAATCGTGAAAAAATTCTTTTTTCCTACGAAAACTATTAGCGTTTCACCGAAATGGTATGATGTATTTTTGTTTTTGTGTTATTTGTTATCACCACAAGACTAATGCGTACTGAAAATCTGCACAGCTATTTCATTATCGTCCCTCTTAGAATACGAAGGCGACAGGTGCCGTAATCAGTGTTGGGCAAATTTTAATTGCAAAGACAATTAAAGATTAACAATTGATTAATTGTTAATTGTAGTGGTAGCAATTAACAATTGATCAATTGTAATTGTGGAAAATGCAATTAACAATTGATTAATTGTTAATTGTAGTGGTTGCAATTAACAATTGATCAATTGTAATTGTGGAAAATGCAATTAACAATTGATTAATTGTTAATTGTAGTTGTAGCAATTAACAATTAATCAATTGTTAATCGTAATTTGCTACAATTAACAATTAATTATTTTTAATTGTTTTATGAATTTAAATAAAAACTAACAATTAAAAAGGAGTACGGGCCTGGTATCATAACAAAATGCGTAAGTAAGATACTGAAATACACATGTTAACTTAGTTACAAATAAAACACTGATATTAATACACATGAATGATTTTAATTAAACCTGATTACACAGATAACGACAGACTATAATATCTTATAATAGTTTAGATTGCATTTTAACACGACTCTCTTTTCGAACATACTGTCGGTCAATTTGTGACTCTTCGGCAGATTTGTCATTGTTGCAAAAGAAAAAAGTCGTTCAACTGCAGCTGACGATGGTTAAGGTGTGTTATATTTAATAAAAACGTTTTTTATCTCAGGATATCTGTTGAGGAGTTGCAAATCCTGGCTTTCTTCTGCAAAAAAGTGCAGCATTAAAAGTTCGGCTTTAGTCAGTGGTGCATCGAAGGAGATTTGGTTTGTTTCTGTCGATGAAATATCGGGAGTCCGAGTCAGAGTTCAAGTTGAAAAAACTATTTTCTTCGGTACTTTTTTTTGTTGTTGCTACTGATGTTTCTACGTTGTCATTCATTTGTTTGGAAATACAGGTCTTGAAAACGTTTAGAAGTTTTGTACGATCCGCGGGCTCTAAACAGGTTAACCATTTATTTTTAAATCTTGGGTACAATGCCGTAATAGCCGCATCTTCCGCTACAGGAGTGCTGATGTCATACATTTTTTCAAATCTTTTTTCGACACTCTCCCTGTAATGCCTTGATCAAAGGGTTGCAAAAAGAAAAGTTGTTTTTCCTTTCAATTTTGTGTAGTTTTTTTCTTAATGCCTGAAAGCACGGCAGGACTATCCCATAATATGCGTTGGTCTCACTCCGCATTATGTCGAGGGCTTCTGCCACTGGCGCAGTACAGGTCATGTCCGTCGCCGTGGGTGAGTCGGTAGCGCGCCTGCCTTCCACTCCGGCGGCCCGGGTTTGATTCCCGGCCGGATCAAGGATTTTTCAGTAGTGAAAAATCCTTTTCCCGGGTTCAGGACTGGGTGTTTGTCAGTAGGTTAAGATAATGCACATTGTGCGCGATTCCTTAATTATTAAATACTCGGGTATGTAATCAAATTCGTTCTCTTTGATAGCATTTTTTATGTTCAATGATATATGTAAAAGCAAGGTTTTTCTTTAATGTTGTAAATTTGCTGGAGCGCATCAAACAAGCTATTCCATCTTGTCTCACCAGGTCGGCTTAACGTGTGTATTATTTCAGCATTCTTTGGTCGTCCTGCAGCCTTCCACAAAACTTCATGACTGTAGCATGCATTTCGGACAATGGGGTGTTTTGCTCGCTCAAAATTTTGTTTGCGTCCGTAGTTGCGCATAGACTTAACGTATGTGCACAGCATCGAAAATGAGCAGGAAGTAAATGAATATTCTCAGGATCACTTTTTTGACCAGACAAGGACATGGAGGGCCTCCCCAGATGAGTGATTATCCCAATGCCGGGGCCACCTCCGAGACGACACGAACACATAGGACGATACACACAATTCACACCCACACACACACTCCCTTCAAACAAGGCGAGGATGGTATGAAGATAATAATGATGGTCAGATGATATCTTGGGACCACAAGGGCCTAAAGTTACCTGACTTTTCTCTCACAGGTGAGGGGAAAATTCCGGGAAAAACCTCACCCAGGTAACTTGGAATCGAACCCTGGCCCGCTGCGGGAGAGGATTGAACGGATCCCCTGAGCCACAGCGGTGGACTTTTTTGTTATGTACTCGTACGATGTCAAAACATTGCACAAATTAAAAATATTCATTAAAATATAAATAATGGGTATAATGAAGGATGATATTCGTTTTTTTATCAATAAGTAGTATTGATTTTTATTAATGTACGTTAAATTTTCGAAATCTTGTAATACTTTTAACTGATTTCGGTAAAGGTAAGTAAGTTAATTGTTAGTTTTAATTGTTTCATAGAACAATTAAACAAGTTAATTGCAATTATTTTAATTGCGAGTTACGATTAACATACATTAATCCAAATAATTTAATTGCAATATGCAATTAAACGTTTAATTGCAATTAATTTAATTGTAATTAATTTAATTGCAATATGCAATTAAACGTTTAATTGCAATTAATTTAATTGCGATTAAATTTGTAATTGCAATATGCAATTAAACGTTTAATTGCAATTAATTTAATTGCAATTAATTTAATTGAAATATGCAATTAAACGTTTAATTGCAATTAATTTAATTGCAATTAAATTTTTAGTCAATTAACGAGTTGATTGAAAAATTAATTGATTAATGCCCAACACTGGCCGTAATACACTCTGCTAACGAGTACGCTTACTCAATAACAAAGCCCGATACAGCGTGACATTGAAAATACTGGCTACTAACAGAAATAAATGTATAAACTAGCCTTAACACTTCAACTATCACGTTAAAAAAAATATAATAGTTGTGTTATGTTATTTTGGGTCGTAATCATTGTTTAATAGAATAGAGGGTCAATAAGCAGTTATAATGAAACTGTTGTGTTTGGATTACGTTTTGTGATTTATCAAAAACTGTTATGGATCAAATTCTCAAAGCTGAAATAGCTATTTATGCCATTTTGAGTTTAAGTGATTAATAGATACACGATAATAGTAATAATAGTATTTATAGCCGTTAAAATGAAGAAATGAATAATTATTATGTTATTTATACGAAAGGAAAGAGAAGGACAATGCGCCTGCACTTTTTTTACAGCACAGCCCGTAAAATTTAACTTTAAATAGACGAAGAGTTCTGTTAAACAATCTTTACGATTTAAAATAACATAAAATAAAATAACACGCCCAAAAAATCGTGGGAAGGTAGGAAAATTTGATTAGAATATAAATAAATTAAATTTTAATTAGACTTAACTTTATTCTGCACTCATACGAGTACACACACGGTAGAGGATGCTGAATACCCTCCGCAGAAACAAAAAATAGCTGTATATTACACTTGAGATTTAATTGTGCACTTAAATTCCTCATTAGAGAGTTAGTAACTTACAATTAAGCAATTAGCGAATCGATGACTCTTCAATCAGACCGAACCAACGAGAGTGATCATATATTCGGCGCTGGTTGCACTTCTATCTAAGAAAGAACTTGGAATATTTACTTTTAGGAAGAGCAATAGACCAATCCCACCCACTTACAAGTATAGTAACAGCGATTAAAGTGAACTCTCACTCAATAAATAAATGGTGCAAAAATGTGTTGCACAAACTTCCTCGAATATACGTGTTAAAGGCTAGCACAGAAAAAACTAAATTATAGACACAATTAAATTTTATTTATTACATTTTCAGAAAACTAATAAGTATCTATAACGGAAAGCATCGGGGTCGGCCTTTATATTCAATGCTTTTACCCTGAAATAATAATAATAACAACAACAACAATAACTTGGGGTTTGCATGGATTCTCAATCTCAAATGCAAAAATGCAAGATACATTGTGATATAGCCGAACAATAGAAGCAAATGCTGCACTAAAGAGATATTACAACGAGCCTACTGGTAAATTTGGGTGGCCACGAGGTTTGATTTGAATCAAGGACCTCTTCCCTATTACCCTATACCACGTCGCTCTAATTGATTTTGGTGTGTTCATTACGACTGTGGTGAACTGACTATATGTCACAACAAATATCTAGATTATAGTAGCCTATTCTTGTTACTATGGGCAACAAAAGAATATTCATATTTTAATCCAAATGTTTGTTCTGAAATTCGCATTTAAGTCATGTTCTTTCGTTTTTATCTTGGTACCTATTAATTTTATAAAGAAATGTATTCAACAAAAAATGTTACTTTTTAATTTTCTCTACAACTTTACTGTAATGAAGATAATCTGGAAAAATTGAAAATGGATACGAGTAAAGTAGGCCCTATCCCCATAAGTCATTTTTGCAGAGAAACGGATATAGTCATTTCATTAGTCATATACAAGAGTTTCCAATTTTAAATTTTTATTAAAATCGAAAATTGTTACAGCATGTATTCAGAGACAACATAAGTGTGTCTGTGTTTATAAGTTAAACGTACTTAAACTGGAGCTGATTAAAGAATGAACGGAAGGAATTTCTGAGCACCCTTAAATGTATCAATGTATCTCAGTATGACGGCTATACTTTCTAATAGTAACCCATAGCTGGACTAGTAGCCTGAGTCCCAGAATCCTTTCTAAATGTCTCAGTGAGAAAGCGAGCAGTGCTAGCGATCTCTATAGACTTAGCTGCTACGACACCCATGGCATTAAATCGCCAGCTAATTGAGTCCACGTCACAGGGATTGACCTCTCTCCAATATGCCGCATACCATGCAACCAACCGACCTGCAGAGACCAATTATAATCTCACGTCACCTAAAATGTTTTGTTAACCATTAATACCTAGAGGCTCACCTGCTTTTCGGTGGCTTTTATTTATCTTTATTATGTTTAAGCAATAAAGTATCATTGCTACTACTAAATTAGGCCTATACTATTCTCCAATGAAATATCACATCTAACTGACTCGCTGACAATAATAATTACCCACTTCCAGATGAGCTAGAAACTTGAAATTTGGCACACATCGTTTTTAGCCTGTAACCGATGGGATAGTTCCAGAAAATTCGATTTTTAACGTTTTATTCCCCAAAAATGGCAGACGCAGCTTTAAAGGCCCTCAGACTTTCTTTTTAACTTATAGGTAGGGCCCTGATTTATTGGTGAAATAAAATGGCTGATTTCGGTGTTAACTTCCTTCTATTTCGGTGGGTATTTCGTGAAATAAATCACTTATACTACATTGGGAACATTGAGCAATGATAAACTTTGGTTCTTTATTTACATGAACTAACACCCCCCCCCCCACCCATTTCCATATTCTTCTGCCCTTGTATGAACTGAAGTAACTTTCGATTTAGGCATGATTAGAGTTAATGTTCAAATATAATGACGAGAAATATTATCGTAATTTCTACTAACACCATCAGATAGCCATTTGCAAACAGAAGTGCCAACCATACTTCTGTGGATAAAAGGCGAAATCTGTTGAATACAAGTAACAAACATTCTACACTCTTCTGCTCTAACCGATCATAGGCATCGCTAACTTGGCAAAGACATAGCAGGAAAGGAGTGTACTCAACAGTACAAACCAGGTCACAGACAATCTTTGCGTAAATTCTGCAATCTTTGTAATCGATCAGAAATATCGATATAGGTAAATCTTCGACAGTCACAGAAACAGGAAAAAAAAGCTTGCTGCTAAGAAATAAAAAATACAGTACACCAAAACACAATGTTGTGATTTTAAGGCACATTTTCATGCTCATTTCTCACTTTACGGACAGAAGGGGCATATATCGCGCTTATAGACACATTTCGCGGAATTGAGTAAATTTCGTGATATTTCATGGATTCAATTTGGTTCATATTGGTATTTTAAGCATATAAAAGCTAAATATAGCTAAGGGAGGTTGTTTTATAAAATTTCGCGCTTATCGTTGTTACCAAAAAATACGGCCCCTACTTATAGGCCTAGTAGCTAAACAACTTTTTTTAAACTTATAGTAGCTTTGATGTGGTGTTGGAGGGGGATGGAGAGGATTCGATGGACGGATAGAATCACAAATGAAGAAGTTTTAAGAAGAGTGGAAGAAAAGAGACACATCTTGCAAGATGTAAGAGTGAGGAAAGCCAACTGGATGGGACACATTATGAGAAGAAGAGGACTCTTGCTAGATGCCATAGAAGGAAAGAGAAGACTAGGAAGAAGAAGAATTGAGATACTGGATGACAACAGTAATTAAAAAATTATGGAGAGTTAAAGGATGCAGCAGAAAATAGGAGCTGGAAAATGGAATTTTACATGGGAGTGTAGACCTGCCGTAAGGCAGAAGTACCATGAATGAATGAATGAATGAATGAATAGTAGCTAAACGGTAAGTTGTGTCATAAAACCGATTGCACTTCCAGTAACTGATGTGGAGAGATCTATAAGTTTGGTCCTGTGTCTTTTTGTCGTCTTATGCCATTATGTATTAGATAGGGTAATTATTTTTTATTTTTATTTTTTTAAGTAAATTTCATACATGCCTGTCTCGTTCACTAAAATTTTAAGTGAACATTTTAATCAGTACCGTATATTTAGACTTCTGCGAATGCAACTGTAGTTTCTTCCTAAGCTTTTCGCAGTACGTGCAACTTTATCTGGTAAGTTTCCAGTGTAGATCATTTTCAGCCCAATTTAGTAAAGAAAACATTACGCGTGTAGCTAAATAAAGGTGAAGGCCGTTCGTTATTGCGAACGCGTTAAACGTACGGCTCTGTTTAAGTTTAACAGGGCCTAATTGCCACTCGCCGCCATGAATAAATGATTTTTGTTTACTTAACTAAAACACGCGTTGTCGACCTATATGATCTGCGGGAAACTTGCCAGTTTTAAATCGATGTTGTATCCACACTTGTAAACGATGTGGCTCTATTCTCAATAGTAAAGTAAAAGCATAAAGAGGGAAGTAACAAAACATTAAGTTCCTGCTTTCTTTCTGTTCATAGAATTTATATACTATGAAATTACATTTCCAAATATTTAGTGAAGCATTGAAACCATGCAAAAATTTACATTTTAATATCTCACCTCATAAAGTAATTCCGATTTGAAATTTTGCATGAATTATGCTGATTCTTTTCCAACAAAACTATTTTCACATCTGAAAACAGTTTATTATATATTTCTATTTTGACTGCGTGCGATACACTAAAATGTTTAATCCAAAATAAAATCTAAAGATTTAAATATTTTATAATAAATCTTTCTTCAACTTGTAGCTAACATAGATATGAAGGAGAAGTCCTATCGGCTTCAGTGTAGCTTCATTACAAATGGTTAAATTGATTGTTAAATCATAAAATTATCAACGCCTATGATTTTTTATATATTCTACTAATGATGCTATAAGCATGATTGTTGTATGACATTTCCTTTATAACAACTGAAGAAAGAAGAATGAAAAATTTGATGGAGGTATCTTAACAACTGTTAATGTTATTATGGATTAAAGTTTGAAAAAAAAAAGTTTTCGGTGAACGAGTGACAAACTTATAGAATGTTTATTTAGGGTTAACGTGAATTTAAACGGTCTTAATTTTTAAAGTTTTCAATAATTTATTTTCTAGCTTGTAAGTAACACAGTTATGACATCAGAGTCCTACCAGCTTGCAAGTGATTCTATTAAAATAACTGAATTAATGTTTTTGTTTCCTTCCTTGCATGTAAGAAAAATCACAAAATTTTCAATGCATACGAATGGAATAGTTTATGTACTTCTTTTTAAATACTACTGTCAGAATTTTTTAAGTTCTCGCCCTCAAACTAACTAAAATAAAAGCACGTAAAATTTGGTGGAGATATATTAAAAATTGTTCGGGATATTATTAATTAAATTATATATATAAGCAAACAAAGACAACTTACAGAGGTGAAGCTGATGTTGAGAACGTTTTAATCCATAAAAACCGAAGTTTTGCAGATAATTAAGACATTCACAGAATTAAATGTAAAAGTTCACTTTAAAATAGGATTATATATATTTAAGGGAAAAGGTAACCTATATTTCCCCCGTTAAATTATTACTGACTAGCGAAACACCTGAGGTTTCTATAATTAATAAGATAATTAAGTTTTACTAACTTACATCAGAACCATTTACGTGGATTCTAACACGATAGACGGCGTAGTTCCTTGGAAATCAAACCCCGCTGTTTGGCTTCCTTCGGAAAGGATTGGTTGTTTGGTTAATTATCGGTGGGATGAACTGCTACTTAAGCCTGTGACCGTCGACGGTGTGACGGAATTTTGTCTACAGCTTGTCATATTTGTGAATACCTAAATACCATCGACCTAGGCCGGGTTCGAACCGCGAACTTCAGACAGGAAATGACTTATAATTGGTCTCGAGCTACACTAGAAACAGAAGAATCCCAGTTAATTTTTAGACGTTCCTTCCTCTACTACGGTCCTTGCGCAGGCGATGGGTATATATGCTTATTTCTCAGCCTTTATATAATTTTTACGGTGACGAATATGTTCGTCAGTAGCAGTGAAAAAGTGAAAGTAGGCCTAAATTAAATTTTACCTTCTAAAATGCTCTGATACGCTTGAGATTGGCTGGTATGCCTAATCTAATGAAACAGTCTAATATTTTTCTTCCGCAAATGAAATTTTCTTAACTCTGGGATCTCTGGATACAGTTCTATTGAAATTACTAGGTGAAGGTATTCATGCATTTGCAGTTCCTAGACGGCCGTCATGATATTACACTTTTATAGTAAATGTTAGTAATTTGCAACGAGTATTAAATCAACGTACCAATAAATATGAGCTGTCATTTTATTTTAATCACACTGAATCAACACAAATGTTTATTTAACAAACAGTGAAAAGCCGTTAGTTGTGCAAATAATTCATGTTTAATGGGCACACACATTTATTATTTTATTACTTTATTTATTTACTTATTCATATGTTAGATGTTTGTTTTCATTGCAGTACTTTATTTTACATAAATCATGCCGGTGAGAAAATGTCATTTTGTAACTTTTTCGTTCATATTTTATCGCCTTGCCTGCTAGTAATAATCCTAACCATGATGTGTCATACAACCGCAATATTAACTGTTATGAGTACAAAAACTAATTGCTTTAAAAGGATACACTAAGCCTGCACACAGAAATGCTACGGCATTCGTTAGTGCGTTGTTAGTCTTCTGAATCTAGGCCATAGATAAACACACCAGCTCTAACGCTAAAACAACTAGACCCTGCTATGTTATTATACCCTTCAACATCTGCATACATTAAAACTACATTAATTTGCGAATGTGCATTTTTAAATTCATAAACACAACATTACGGGGATAGAAGTTCTTATGGCAGCTATTTCACAAGTTTACATAGCCTTAGGCATATATCTAGCACACATGTACAGCATTTTACTTCACTCTTTACTCACATACAGGCCTAATTCTAATTAACGAAGTATATAGCCTATGTATAATGTACAGTTTGTTACATATAATTATAATGCAAGAATCCCACAAATTATGGCTGCGTTATAAACCTACTCTTTCATGATGGAACCAGCTAGCTCATTAGGACTACAGCTCTAGAAAATAGCTAAAAAAGGAAGGAAAGAAGACAATAACACAGGAGAATCCCGAGAAAATTATCAAAATTGAAGGTTGGGGACGGGAATTTCATAAATAGGGGAACTATACAGTAGGAATTCACTTATCAATTGAATAGATGATCTCATGCTATTTTTTTAAAACTAAGTTGATTCTTTAGATGAATATTGCAATCATCAAGTAGATTATTACATATTAGCAATGCGCTTAAATTATTTATTTAAAAAATAACTTAAACTACCGGTATACAATAGTTTTCTTGAATACGTCACAAAGAAGGCCTACGTCTTGCAATCTCAACAACCTGGTTTACCGAGCAGTATTTAAAGATGGTATATAGCATGTGCCAGCTGTATACTGTACTGAATGCGCAAGGGTAAATAATTTGCCGGTGCAAGTTGACAATTTCCAATCCGAAATTGGAATCTGAAAGTGTGGAAAACCTTGAAAACCCTTCTCAATTGGTCGGCCATCATCATCATCATCATCATCATTGAATTCGGCACATACAAATTATTGGTTGCACAACTTATTTTATTCCAGTACACTGTTTTAAAATGCATAGGCCTATTACCGCAAGATGTCCATTGCATTTGGTCAATGTGCAATATCGTTAGCAATAATATTTGACTTACCTAACACATTTTCTTCAAAAACTACACGGAATAATTAGAACAATTGACGAATAATGACAAATATAAGAAAATGTTGGTTTCAATCGTGTCATCATTTTGCAGCTGGTATTTATAAATTACCTACATAATAAAACATGAACTGTCAATTAGTTCAAACACGTGAAGTCAACACTGCTTTATTTAGTTAAACATTGAAAAAAGCTATTCATTCTGTGTACTTGCAATTGGGGACATGATGTCATACCCTTCAGGCTTCTGAAACACTAACAATGATTTTACATTTTATGTTTAACATATTATATACTAATCACTAAGAAATACAGTAGTTCGAATTTCTTTTTTTGTGACAGTACGTGAGCGTAGTTATTTCATTCTCAACATACACAATTTGGCAAATATGCATTTAGATTAGGTAATATTGCTGAAGATGTTGCTAAGGCATCAAAGAAAATTGCAACAGAAGAAGCTATAATGATAAAAATATGACATTCTTCTTAACATCTCTGCAGCATTTTGTGGTACATAAACAAAAGATGGGCCATAATTCTTTGAATATAATATGCAACTAGGATAAACTAAAAATTGTTATAGTTAGTTTCTGCAAGTTTCTATTTTGTACATTAGTCGGAATTACTTGAGACTTTAACAAAATATTCAGCATGTCTTAGTACATAATCTGACACAGTGATTCTATGAAATGGGTTTTTTGTAGTTCAAGTAAACCCTAAAAATGTAGAAAACGAACATTTTCTTCTTTTAAATCACAATTCTCATATTAGTTTTTTTTCCAAAAAAACCCGCGTTAAATTATTTTCAAATGGCCCACAGGCTAGAAACAGGCTGTAAAATATCACTCCGTACTGCCAGTAGCCTAGTTTCTGAGAAAAGATACAAAGTATTTAAATAGATCAAGATAAGAGGATGACGACATTCCGAAGATATTGTGATTAGTTTCAGGTGACAGTTTTGAAATTACTGACTTTTGAGAGGTAGGCCTACTTAAGTTAAATTTGAAGAATGTTTGGGGGGAAGTAGAAAAGCTGAATGAAGTGGATAACTGAAATACGGCAGCGGATGGGTGAAAAAATAAAATGGAGAATACTTAGGGGAAAACTTCTCTCTGATGGGGACTCGAACCCGACACCTTCTACCAATTCTGATGCTCTACCAACTGAGCTAACCAGAGTTCGTAATAGATGTATTTCTCCTATAGTTACCCTAAGGACTTTAACTTTATGATCACAGTAAAACATTTACGACACATCTATGTGTCTACGACACATCGACACATCTAAAAATAACACAAATAATTTACAGATCAATCCTATAGCAGCTTGCTAACCACCCGTAGAGTGGTAATATTTCTGTTAGCAGATGGATATAATTGTCCTCTTATCCAAAGAAGAAAGATGGAAAAACTCAAGAAAAATATAGGGAATGGACTGTTTAGTTTGCTGATTTAGCCTACATAAAAAATAAAAATATCTAACAGTATCTCAAATGAGATTGGACGAAATAAATATGAAGCTACAGACAAGAGAAGAAAAAGCGGAAAGAAGATGTTTAAAAAGGAAGAAGAACAGAAAGAACAAGACAGGAAGAGAGGCAACTTTTACTAAACAGAAAGCGGTAGCCTGAGAAGGCTAATCAACTTTCCGAACGGGGTGGTTTCCCTGGTTACGGTAACTACTTTCCCCCTGCATAAAGCTTTGGCGCCAACTCTTGCAGACAAATAACTTTATAGGGGGTGAATCTGTAGGGGTGGGTGACCCACCAGGCAGCAATCTTACTGACGTAGCTAGATTCAATTCAGCTCAATGGTTACATTCATACAAGCCCGTCGAGATTTCGTACACTACAATCGGTTTCACTTAGAAATCGCTTAACATATAAAGTGTTGTTTGGGCGGTTCTGAAGAAGTGCATTTCCCACAGAATCTAGGAAAATGTCTTATTATGATTGGGAATCTGAGATCAATCCGTAATACAGCTACATGGTTGTACATTACACAAGGGTTGATTTTTTAGTAGTGGCAACTATATTTCATTTCTCCACATATACCGTAGTATACGTACATGGTTTAGAACATGAGCATACCCAAGGCAGAACCTTATTGCGGAGTACTACTGCTCGTTTTTGCAAAACAATCTGCGAGCAGCTCTAAAAAGAGAACAGCGTACTTCATGGATAATCCACCTATCATTCTGCATGACAACACTAGGGCACATACAGCAGGAGTTGTGTCTGAACTGTTCAATCGCTGGGGCTGGGAGGCACTCTATCACCCTCCGTACTCTCCAGATTTTAGTCTCTGCGATTTTGATCTAATCCTGAAGATGAAGCCACTTTGCGGGATTCGTTTTCATATGGTTGAAGATGTTTTACAGGCAACCGACCGCTCTATTCGCACCATCAACAGATTAGGCAGTGCCAACGGGATCCAAAGGCTTACGCATCGCTGGGAACATGTTGTACGCACTGGTGGTGATTACATCGAAGGCCTATAAAACTGAGAACCATGTAGAAGACTCAGACAACTGGCTTCATACACTCACATATTAACACACAAAAATCCCGCACATATATAAAGAATAATTAATAGGAAACAGCCTATTATTAGATAATTAGAACAATAAGAACTATTTAAAGAATATTTAAATACTTGAAATAAGGTGATGTAAAATTCCGGCAGGTCTTCGTAGAACGCACTCACAACTTCACGGAAGATATTGATAGGAAGCTTAAGTCGAAACCTTCCAATGTGTTGAAAATATGGTCAGCTATGTCTTCTACCTCTATACATTAAATATACGGAGTTCCTCCCTTGTACGATGACACCATTAAAGCAAACAAGATACAATAAAGGCTACTCATGAAAGTGGCGGACGCAGAAATTTTTTTCGGGGGGGAGGGATTTGAATATGTAGAAAGAATACTAAAAAAAATTAATCAACTTACATATACAATTAGTTTATAAAACTGGCCACTTGAGTACATTTTTTCAAATTTCGGGGGGGGGGGATGTAACCCCCCTATCCCCCCCCTGCGTCCGTCACTGACTCATGAATGCTTATGGATAAAGTAAATTGAAGCTCACGCAATGACTTCGATTTTTGGTTGAGTGACACTCTTGATTTCTGAGGTGCGGTATGTTGTGCTATTCTCCGTGCTAGTACTATACATAATAGATCATGCTCAATTATATAAAAGCCTTCACACAGGAGATCGATTCTACTAGAAATGTAGGGCACATGAAACATACCACAAAAAAGGAACTCTTGAAGAGACGTGAGACTAGAAAAAAATACCGGGAATGTCGGCAACATACCTTGGGTATTAGCAATGAGAAAGAGGTCTTCCGAGGAATGAAAATTCCTACCTCTATTTTCCTCTCCGTTATTCTATCTCTCTTGTGAGGGTATGTGTGTGTATTTAAGTGTTCAGAACAAAGTAAATTATAACATGTTATTTTAAAGTCACGTAAGGAATTTATAATTACGTCATTTGGGAAAGGTTTCATCGGCGAAATAATTCATACACGTCAAACTATGAATTTATTTTATTTGCAAGACCTTTGTGAAAAATACCATTTCAGAAAAATACGTTTTTCTAAGTCTAAGTCTCTGTCAACAGTAGGCCCCTATAGCTCCAAAACAAAAATAGCACAAAAAAGAAATCTGGTATTCCAGTTGAGAATAATATTCGGGAATCTGATAAAGTAGTTTGTCGATTTTCTGCAAGCTTTACCTTCACTTAACATTATATAATTTCATTTTTCTCGAATCGCTCGACAATGGTTCCAACAGTTCTATTTACATATTGTACATTTTCCGATAAAAGGATAAACTAACTTACTTATTTCGAAAAAAAATAAAAAGTCCTTTGCATTAAATGCTTGAAGATTTTTTCGCATAAATCCTCGAAAAAGTATTAATAATTATAAACAATGTCTTAATCATAACGTTGAATGCACTTGCATAAATGGAGAAACTGTGGATCGCAGAATCCTACGAATCGCCGCTAGTCACAACTTAAAACTGAAATAAAACAAGATAGATATATAAGCCTTCATGAACCACAGATTATTGTCTCTGTTGGACATATTCTCACTTAAAATAAAACAAATTACCAAGATCAATATTTTGGGCAGAGAAAGTCATGTGTCATGTCATTTTTTTGTAAATGTCCACTTTCATTTTCCGCACATTTCTGAACACGATGTACACATGACTAGTATTTTTACTTTCTCTACGTGTAGCATGGGCAGGCCTACTAGAGGTAAGAAGTAAAACTATTATTAGGAAAAAAGTTTCCAATCAATTCTCAGAAAATAGTTACAACTTATAAGCTACTCACGTTATTCACAAACTTTAAGTCTTGCCTAGTGAATAAATCGGCACAGAAAAGGGTTTACGTAACTAAATGCACACTCCCGCAATTCAGCCGCTTACTCTCTGATTTAATAAGAATGAAAAAACGAAAATCATGTGAAAGTCACGATGGAGTCTTTCTCCTACGATTACCCTTCATGGCTCCATCTGCCATGTGTCCCGAACTTTGACTAGCTTATTTCGTAGAGCACGGACAGAAGATGGTCTCGGGTTCGACTCCCGGAGTCAGATTATTCTCATGTAATTTCCACAGGTATAACGATCTACATAACAACAAAAAATATATCCAAATAAACTTTAGTTTGTGCACATAAAATGTAATATTTATTACTAGGGCGGATTTCTATGACCTAAAAAATAGGATATATGCATGCATTTTTGACCTTAAAAACGTTAAAATATGACTTTACCACTTACACATTGTGTATACATTTTTTTAAGTTTCATTACAATTCATTTTATTAAAATATGAAACTTCAAAATTTCTTTAATTTGCACACAAATATGCCAAAAATATGACATACAGTAAATATGCACATTCATACTAAATATGCTACAATAGTTGAAAATTTCCTAAATAGGCCTATGCAGTTATATGCACAATAAAAGCCGTTCCATTTTCACCAGAATGCTTGGAATCGGGTTTAAATTAGTCGGAAACCTAAAATAATGCAAAGGGAAAAAATATGACATGTCATAGAAATCCGCCCCCTATTTATTACGATGCTGATACTTTCAATATTATTACTGTACTAGCATTATTCCAGTTCAATGATGCGTGGAATGGCTGGCTTTATGATCTTGAACATAAAACTGTATGACTGTCGTACCAAGGAGCCTCCAGTATCATAACATGTTGTTGAACTTGACGAGGGGCAGCTCCCTTCCCAATATAAGTGAGATTCCCCCCCCCCCCCACAGCTTGTGATATGTACGAGTCCTGATGCAGTTTTAATCTGGAAGGAAGAAGTCGTGGTGGCGCCTGCGAATGTTTAGTTAGATATCTCCGCCTTACAGACATCCAAATAAGTTGCTGCTGTAACTTCTTGGAGGGTCAGTGCAGTCCACTGTAGTTTTATGTAATACATTAATAAGGAATGTTTGAAACTTGCTTTTCAAATTTACTGATGGATTTTTTAATATAATTTATACTTTTTGTTTAAAAAAATATTTTATCCATAAAAAATAAAATAAAAACTGCCATGGGATTATACTATTTAAAAAAAAAAAAAGAACTAAGGCCTATAGAATCTGATTATATATTTTATTGCATACATTTTAAAATACATTGTAAAAAAAATCATAGCTTTAACTCTACTTTTGTGGGAGAAGATCGATTTTGAATGTATCAAAATAACATGCAAATTGAAACAGAAAACGGCAATTAAAGTTTGCATGCACTGGCAGTTGGAAGCGCATTGAGGTTTAAAAATGGCGTCAGGTGCAAATATTCTCTGCGTCCAAACGGCATAAAACTCTGCACAGGTATACTTTAGAATTCGCTTGAATTTTTCACAATAAAATCCAAAAAGCACTTTTTTCTTTACAAAAATGCTAAATCAACATTTCTGTCAACCCATAACGGAAACTGAAATCATTCATCACGAATTTTGTAATTCTAGGCCGATTAATTCACTGTACAGTATTTATATAGCCGAAATCTTGGGTGTGCAAAGTTAATAAATTCGTGTTCGAAATATTTCGGCTCCATCAGAAATGGCTGGGAAGAAGGTATAAATGAATGCAGCCGTAGGTTGGCAGTTGTTAACCAGTCACTCCATAGTTAGGCATTCAATAAAGTAAGGAAAAATCGTATGTGGCCAAAATAACTCTTCTACTTAGCCTAACCTTATTAGTAATAGGGATGAGGTATATAAATTAGAATTAACGCACCATCAAAATATATTTGCATCGAAAATCACAGCAAATCATGCTGTATAAATAATTCACTTCTATGCCATCTCTAATAGAAAATAATAACAGAAAATTGTATAGGCCCACTAATTTTTTAAAACCTGGCCAGCTAAGAGCCGAATCAAAATCAAGAAGCAGTTGTTGTGAAGCAGTGATTGATCTATTAAGTCGGAGTGCTTTGAAACAGTTAGAGCTGAAAAGTTTCTTAATCCTTTCAAGGAAGATAGTAAATGCCTTAGAACTGTAATTTTTCTTTCTGGAAATGAACACTTGATTAAATGTACTTACTTTCGTTCAAGGAATTGATTAAGGGGTGAAACCAGTCGTATTTAAGGCATTTACTCTGGACCCATCCTTTCAAAACTGAATTTTATACAATAATATAAATAAGCAAACATTACTTGAAATCACCCGTGGGCTCTAAGTTTGATATCTATTAGGAAAGCTTTAGAAAATCATATGGTTTCTATGGATGGCAATAGATAAAACTCCACACATCTTAAGTAAAGCATTATGCTGTTAAACTTATGTCTCTGCTGTTAAACAATCTTTTGGAATGACGAAAACGTACGTCAGGAGTGAAAAGATTAAGAAACCTGCCCTTATCTGTACTTCACTTTATTCCAATGCACTTCGAAAATAATGTAAAAATGAAACTCATAGTTTCAAATTAGCACTACGATTTCAAAAATAACTTTAATAACGAAGTTTAAACTTTCATGTGGCGACTGTCTAAAAATCAAGAAGCCTCATTTTCAGAAATTCTAAAGCAGATCCATGGCCTAAAGATAGAACTTGACTTACTTCATTTTGGATTACGTTTACTAACGTAAAACAGCGCAATAAGTCTCATATCAACATTAAGTGTGGGCTTGCGTTTATATTCTGGATAGCAGATATCAAGTAAATGCCAACCTGCAAAAAATGGGAACCCTAACCCGAAGGAACTGCGGTGAATAATTTATTGTGCTCCAGAAACAGCTAAAAATATTGTAAAAGGTAACAATATTCAACTTTACCATGGTTACATTCCATCATTAATTTGTTTCATTTCATTTGACCCTAATTTAATATTAAGTGGAGAAACCAGGATGGAAACATTATGGGCGAATAATTCTATCCATGCAAGAAACAAAACTATAAGTTACCTGTCACATGCGTTTTGATAAAGGAATATAGACTATACTACAAAGTATAGAAGAAAACTGAAGCGAATACAAATCAGAAGGTAATGTCAAGAAGTATTTAACATAGTGTATCTTATAACATTTTTGGGGTTAGTTTCCCATTCTACTGGATTCGATAACTTGGTTTTTTACTCACGTAAAACGGCAAAATTTCATGTAATATTATTCTCCAGAAGTTTTAGAATCCATATAAGGGCACATTTTGTTTCTAAGAATATTTTAAATATGGGTAAAATCGATAAGAAGTTCACAAAAAACTAACCTAAAATGGCGCTCAGATTGGAATCACAATAATACAGAATCAGCTGCTAGAAACAGCGCAGGTGCATGCTGGGAACAAGCCGATGGGTCACGTGGTGCTGGAATCAGCTGCCAACGTGATAATGGTTAGACAACCCTCCGGAAGATATAATATGCCATATTTTCGAAACCGACAAACAGTGTATCGTACATTATTCTAAAATGCAAGGGCGCTTCGCTTCGGCTGCCGCCTCCGCTCGCGCACTTAACTAATGTGGTTAGTGTTTTGCATTATTTAGCTTTATGTAGAGGTTGCAGGACCGTATGGAACAGACCAATGACATGCAAGGTCGTTGGGAGCCAATGGGAGTGTTGGTCTGCAAGCCAGAGACCGCATACCAACGCCGAACATCGCGTGCCGAAATCCAGTAGAGTGGGAAACTAAACCCACATTTTTTTTAAAATTTGATAGCCTAATATGGGAAGAAGAGATTTCTTTATAAATGTTCCAACTTGTATATCGAAGAAACTGATAAGATAACTACATAAAGTGTTAAAATAATAATAATAATAATAATAATAATAATTAAAGAGTATAATCCAAATACCTGCTAAGTGCCAAAAAGTTGTTTAGGAGTTACAGTAAAAAATGTATTCCTAAATGCATGAGGGACATAGCAGAGCTTCCATCTTGTGATCAATGTTTGAACTAAACTAAATACTGTGGCACATAGCCGTGTCTTGGGTCAATTGGCAATGACATATAGATGGGTTTTGATGCAAAAACTATTTTTTTTACAAAAATGGCACTTAGCAGCTATTTGGGTTAGCACTCTTCAATTAGTAATAATAATAAATAAATAAATAAATGGCGAAAAACAAATATAAGGTGCACTTTAAGCTCCGCCCACTCGATATTCACACTTTGTTTCTCAGTGAAGCATGGTGACAAACTATCTTTGTATATTGTCGCCGACACTCCCGACCGTACCAGATATTAAAAATTCAGAGTGCCCCTTGTACCAAATATTAAAACTGCGAGAATGCCCCTTGTACCAAATATTAAAAATTCGAGAGTGCCCCTTGTACCAAATATTAAAAATGCGAGAGTAAGTGCCTTGTACCCACAGGTTTGCCTTGTACCCACTTATTTATTGGTTTTATGATTGCTTTATGTTTATATAAAAAAATTTGATGATTGGGTTTGTCAGCCTGTTTATCTTCGGAGAATTCGCTAGATCGTGGCATAAAAGAAAGTGCTTCACTGAGGGTGGGTTAGGGTTGGGTATGTCTCATGCGACGATGCACCTTATATTTGGTTTTTCCCAAATAAATAACCAGTCCATGAGCTTGTTCACTAATTATACGGTTAGCATGCTTGTTCGCTAATAGGCCTATTACAGGTCTCCGGCATCCATAGATCATTGGGATTACCCCCACTCGTTATACATTTCTATTCTACAGTGGATGGTAAATAAATCTTAAAACTGGCATTTATGTGGGAAATACTCTAAAACTGTTCTCAGGTTGACCGGCCAAAGTTTTCAACTCACGAGTCCAGATAACGAACTGTTTACTTTACATCCAACGATCGCGCATGCAATACCTTTCGAGGGAGTCGCGTCAGGTTTTTGGGTGTGAAAAGCCGCAAAATGCCTTCGTTCGGAATGTAATTAATGTTACTGGTAACGTCAATATCAAGCCTTGCAAAATGTTCGGTTCTTTCAAGTCCTAGCTTTTATCCTTCTGAAATTCTCCCAAGTCACAATAAAAATGAAGAAACATGGAAACTGTCAAGTTACTATAGTAAAAATGGCTTAGAAAGAGATATGTGGAAACGACATAAGCTCTACTTCGCAAGAAAACAGAAACTCAACACAGGTACGAAGTGCGAAGAGAAATGTGACTAAATTATAATGTAAATAAGGAGGAATTAGCTGCAATAATGAAAACGAAAAAAAGAATAAATAAGTAATTAATATGAACTGGGACAAAGTAAGAATTCAAATGAAAAGAAAGTGTAAAGGGGGAAGTACGTACTATATAAAGAACAGTTAATTCAGAAAATGTACTAGAAATTAACTTGGCTATGGCTGTGTAAGAATTCTTAAAAAGCAATTTGTCGTGAGAAAGGCAGACAGCTGCTGTTTCTTCTGGACTGGCATTGCAAACGCAAAGACAAATGGACAGCGCGTTTGGGAGGGGGAACTTAACTGCCACCCTTCTCAAATTAAAACTGTCTCTTGCTTTCTTAATATATCGCTCACTTCGATTCCACAACATTCATTCTGGGCATTATTGGGATAATTTAATTCTTAAAACAACAAGTAGTGGTCATTGGAACTTTTCCAACTGCCAATTGAATGTAACATATTCAAATACCGATGAAAAGAATTTATTTAAATAAATATTACGCCTGTGATTTGACGAATTTGTAGTTGATGCATCGCCTAAAAAGGTTAATTTCAAATCCTGAGTGTTAATTATCAGAACTGCCTGTCATTAATCTGCTTAAGGTGTTCTTTTTAGAAGTGGTGTTATAGGAAAAATACATCTTCGAGTGAAATAATTCACGTTTTTATAGCGTTGTGTCAATCATAAAGTCTAAGGTAAAAACTAAAAATCATTAGCGAATTACGATCAGAAGGCCCGTAAAAAATGGATGATCTTGTGCTATCTGCAGGACATGTAGGCTAGATGACTGCATGAAGTCATGACATGAAAATATGACAAACAATTCACACTATCAATTAAATATGAAGACTAATAACATTTTGAACGACAATTTATTTTAGCTTCGTAGCAGTTTAAATTCTACAAGAATATACAAAATTGAAATTGTGGCTTGCTTATTGGGCAATTAATACGGCCCTAAAATATCTAAATCGCAAAGGAAACGTATTCAAGTATGCCAAAGAAACATGGAAAGAAAGGATTAGGAATGTCTCGTCAACATTGTAACTGCCCCGGGCACGAGCTCCTGCTCTTTCGGGATTTCAGGACCAACATAATGTATTATTTATTTATGTAATTTTTACATTTAAAATAAAATGATATTGAAATAAAAATAGCCTAAGTTTACATGTACCGCATATATTATGATACCTGAACAAGAAATCCCCTCTCCAAGTTGACTTTTCTTTTTCTTTTTTTCTTTCTTTCTTCTTCCGAGAATTGAAAATATTTGCTGCTGGGCTCGCGTTATGAAGATAAGGTATTAGCTGTGAAAAGCAGTGTTTACAGAAACAATATACATGCGCACACGAAGATGGTTTTTATATTTAAAACATACATAAAAATGAATTTTGGAACAAAAAAGCATTCAATTATAAAGAAACCATTACCTTGTGAAGCATAACATTTTAGAGTCATTATTTGTTCGCTTTCATTTTTCATCCTATCGGTACAGTATAGGGATTTATAATGTTCAGAGCTGAAAGATAAGTACAGAACAAGGACAAAACTTCCACTTCACTTCATCTTCAGGCTTATTCACACTGAAATAAGTCCTTCTTTACACAGTCTTCGGGAATCAGTAACATACTTAGTTCCGCTGAGCGAGTGCTGTTTGTACATTGTTAGCATAAGGATTTCGTTTCCATTTACGCATATATAAATCCTTTGTTAATGAATATTTTAAAATTGATTTCTGGCTAATGCTATTTGTGTTACGATACTCTTAGGAACAGACTTGTTTAGTAAAACGAAACACGAAAATATACATTTTCACAATGATATTAATTAATAACAATAATAGACTAGTAACAATAATTAAATGTCCTATTATAAGGCTAGCAAATATTATTGAAATATTTATAAAACAATATTTGCATCTTACGGAAGTGCGTTTTCATCGAAATAACTCTAACCAATAAACTTATTGTAACTTTCTCTCCACAGATTCATAGTCCCACAACATCAGGCAAGTCCATACTCACTAATGGTGTAGTGGCAATATTTCAGTGTGGGGACGCTAAAAATTATAGCATAGGCCTATATATTGCATTTGGTTTAAAATTCTCAAACCACTGTTGAACAAGTTTTTTTATTACATATAATTTTATATAATGCATTTTTTTTTCAAGAATAAAATCTATTTTCGTTTTTTAGTACACTTTCTTTTAAACGATATTTACAACAATTCAGCAAAAATGTTTTCATCCATGTCAATATTTTGAGCAGGCTTGACTCGTCATCAGCTGTTCGGTGTTGACGTAACCATGTCCTCACGTATGGATCTGGATTCCATTTCTGGATATTTGAGCCGTTAAGCACGATGAATATCAGGGCCAAAACATGGGGAATTGATAGCCTGGTTCTAGTGGGTGTACATTTTTACTTTTTCAAATTTTTCCAAAATTATAAATTATTTAAATACTTATGTAAATTTACCAAATAATGGTGGGAAAGCTCCATTCCCCCAGTTTCTTTCCACTATACCCTGGTGCTCACCCTTGGTCTCGGACATGATAAGTGCCAATCAAACTGGAAGGACACGGGGTGAAAATGTGTGTCTGTGGGGAAAGCTCCCCAAATCCTTTGTGTAGGAATATGCTCCCTTTTAGCAATAATTTGCGGAAAGAGAATAGGAGCAATTCGAAAATGTGTTACACTCAGCAGAAAAGCAGCTGAAGTACTGTAACAAGGAAACTAGTATTAGGCCTACTTCTCATAAAACTTCGGTTTTCTTACTGTATTATCTTACTGCAATATTAGTATATAAGATATCTGTACAATAGAGGATGGAGTATAAGTCATGGTAACAATTTTTTTTTTCTCCAAGTACCTTGAAATGTATGTTACGGGATAGCAGACTCTGTCGGCACATCGTTTGGTAACATTGTGACGTACGGTTATACGAATAAAGGCGATGGTAATTTAGTTGTGAGTCAACTGCCGTGCAGAATAGATATGCCGAATAACTGTTTATAACCTAAGTCACACAATTGGATATATGTGTAGTCATTTTAGTGTTTTTGCTATACAACACGAATTGCTATTATAAGAACAATTTTAATAATTTCATCAATACAATAGCGCTGATATGATTTGTTAGCATAGCTAAAATATATATGTTAATAGTTTTTGGTGAATGACACCATATTTTAATGTACGAGTTAATGTACGTATAAGTTAATTTATGTGATGCAGTGAGGTAACTATGTCAGATATCATGGACAATTATATATGAATCTTAATGTATGTAAATAATTTTTACCTATAGCCTAATAGTGCTTGCACCACGAGAACACTTGCTTTCGTCATACGTGCATTAATGTAAACAACAATCTTATTAGCATACATAAGAAATACTGCTAAGTGATATACTTGTAACAGTGTAGTAAACTTGGTATAAAATTGAAATTACTTTATATTTTAATATTTGTGGTGTAAGGTGGACATTTTATTATAATTTTTTTTTTTCAGTAATCAGACAGTCTACACAACAGATCTTAATTATTACATTATGATGAATAGTGAATGTCATGTTAAGTATAAAAGGATGGTGTTTTATCAGAATTTCCCTTCAGAAATAATTTCACGCTATAATTACAATAAGTTATTTTGAATCAAAATTATTTTATTCTTCGAACCATCCTTTCTTCGGATAACTAAAAGTATGCATATTTCGAGAACGTAAACAGATATAATACATATAATACAGATATAATGTATATGCCTTTTTATTTATTTAAATTAAACTTCGTTGAATTGGAGGTTGTTCGAAGACAAAGCATATCAGTTCAAATAAATAATACACTATATAATAGACAGTGTATAATAACTAGGGCTCGGAAGTTAGGCAAAACATATAAGAGTTATACAAAGATAAACATGATTCCGTACATTTAGAGACGGTAGGGCCAGTTTTTATTTTCCCTTTATCGCCTATTTTGGCTTATGTTGCCTATTTTAAGGTTTAAATACTTTTCCCCAGTTTTGTATCATTATGGCATATTTGTGATTACAAATTTTAAAAGCATATAAAAAAGTTCAATTTATGAAAATGAAAAAGAAAGTTACATAAATAATGAAATTACAGATTCACGTCACATGTCTCGAGGTTCTTGTTCCCTATAAATGGTGACAGGCGGCTGACCATGACAGTTGACACCTTGAACAAACATCTTGTTATTGCTTGTAATCAAGAAAAGGAAAATATGCACAACAGCAATGATGTTTGTCATGTTAAGTATAATACACGTTCTAATACACATATGTCACGCTTGGTCCCATTGCCGTAGTACTGTATGTAATAAATAAATGATTAAGTGCCGGTATCTTAGATAGCTATTTTCATTAATAAAGAGTGGTATTACTCCCGCTTTTGAATTTTAATAAATGCTTATTTTAATTGCATTACTGCCTATTTTCGGTATTTTAAATGCCTTTTTTGCCTGCCGCCTTTAACCAAAATACATGCCTGCATTTCCAGCCTCTAATAATAACCTTTAAATTAATGTGAACATAAATAGACAACATCGATCTTGAAAGAATTTCTGTTCAGTATTTGAAAAATTCCTTCACAATTTGTACGGTAAGGTCGCTAAGAAAGTTAGTTCTCAGATCAAGGGTTTTACAAAACTTTAGGGGCAAGTCCGGTATAGTGCACCTCGCTCATACAGGTCAAACTTCACTTTACAATATACAAATAGAGCATTACTATATTACTTTTATCTCTACAGCAAAACAGGGCATTCGTTTGATAAACTCTACCGTTGTTTGCTTTAGTCTACATATGCTGTCCGTGTGCGTATCATATAGACCTAATTAGAGTGCTGTACCATGTAGGAATACATAAAAACGGTGTGACACACATTTTGAAACAAAAGTATTATTTGTTTTGCGATAATTATGCGAGGACAGTAGTGGGAATAATGCCAATGGGGGCACGCACTCATTTCCAACTGCCAGGAGGAGACGAGAGGAATTACCAAACTCGCCATTATCATGGGAAACATGCATTCCCTTAAGAATTAACAATATCCCGATGAGATTATTTTGACTTCAGCAGTATTGAATGCTACCCGTAACGAAAGAAGCGCATCGAATTTGAATGAAACTGTTCAATTTTCTCTCTGAAAGATTTTCGGATTTGTCAATATCTGGCTGTATTGTACCAGCAGGACATCACAAGATTACAAATCCCGCGCAGTATTAATGCACCAACAGGAGTGGATTTTTCATAACTTCTATTGAATAACAGAGAAGAAGAGTTGGAACTGCTGAAATTATAATTAAAATTTTCAACAGTTACTTAAAATCAAAGTTCTTTTTCTGTGGAGTAATCAGTAAATATCTCTTTAGGAAGAGGAGATAAATCATAATATACGCAGAACCAGGGTTGCCAGATCAGAAACGTAGAACAGTCGTACCAATATTAAAAAATAGTCGTATGCTAGGTAAAACTGTTGTATACTGTGATTTTTCAGTGTAATGAACGTATTGCGTTAATAATAATAATAATAATAATAATAATAATAATAATAATAATAATAATAATAATAATAATAATAAATAATTGGTATTATACACCTTACATTTGGCATGTAATTGATAATAAATCATCTTATTTGTAAATGATTAGGCGTGTTTTATTACCTTCCGATGTGCTAAAAATGATAAAATGCAATAATAGCTATTTATGTATCAAGTACGCAAAATAACGCTTTAGCGGACGAATCTAGTATAGCGGTCGAGGCGAAAGCCGAGGCTGAAATACTGGATGAGTCCGCTAAAGTTTTTGCGTAGCCTACGTGGTCCATACGGGGTACGCCGTAGCGTAGTGGTTGAGGCGCTGCGCTACAAACCGGAAGGTCGCGGGTTCACTTCCCGATGAGGTCGTTGAGATTTTTCAATTGGCCTAATCCTTCTGGTGGCACTATGGCCCTGAGGTCGACTCAGCCTCTAACAGAAATGAGTACCAGGAGCAATCCTGGGGGTAAAGGCGGCCGGTGCGTAAGGCTGACAACCTTACCACCTTCATGTGCCGATGTCTAAAAATCTGGGAGCCTCAACCTCCTGGGACCCTCTGGGCCTTCATGGCCTGTAATAGGGAATACTTTACTTTTTACGTGGTGCATACAATATTTTTTAGTAAAAGTTCTATAAATTATATGAAATAAAAAAAAAATACCGTATAATTAATTATAATGAAAGGCAGTCAGTCATTTCTTTAAGTTATCTGGTCATGGCCATCTAGATCATAAAACAACAATGACCGTACGTAGCAATAACAAATGTGGTAGTATAGATGCATAATATATGAGTTCCTTGTTTGTAAACAATATTGCATACCAACTAGTATTTATGAAAAGCTTGTGAAAATATAAATGATAATACCGAGGAAATTTCAATCCAAGCCAGAAACATTGAATTGGAGCTGCTACCAGCAACTTCACGGATAGGCTATGAGAAGGGATATATTACAGCATTTAAATGCTGTTCGTCCATGGCAAGGAATGTTTTTCAAGTGAACCAAAATGTGAAAAGTTGTTGTCATGTGATGAAGTGGGCTACCGTGTTTTGCGAAAAATCCTGGTAAAGTTTCTGATTATCATAAAGAAACGTGTTGGCTTAAATTTGTTGTTTTATGACCAATTATATGCGTAAATCCATGTTAAAGTTGGTGTGACTGGTCAATGCCATCTGGGTTTTGTTTATAGATTGCCATGACGACTTTAAAGGACAAGGCCGCTAAAATTGCATTTTGAATGCAGTTTGAATGCACTTTTATGCAATTTTAGCGGACTTGTCCTTTAAAGTGCAGCTTTTCGGCGTGTTACCAGTCCGATAAGCAGCTGTTTTAGAGAGCGTGCACTAAAAAATTAATTAAACAGTAGTTGTCACAGTGTTGTAATGATTACAAAAGGAACAGTACTGCTTTCCAATCATATTGATTTTAGCAACATGCTTACAACAAAAACCACGAGAAAAGAAAAATTTAAAATTCGTCTGACGATTGATTAAAAAAATATAAAACTTTGTAAAAATAGTCGTACAAATTGGCGTACAACTACTGTGGTACAACTATATTAAATACTCGTATGTATACGATATAGTCGTACTATGGCAACACTGCTCACTAAATTTACCCACAACCTAGCATTTTTAATACTTTCAGTTTCGGAGCGTTTATCGATATAAGGAATCGTTAAGTGAAATCATCAGGGAGCTTTACGTTTGAAGTGAATGAGAAATATTTCAGTAGAATGACTGGTCTTCATAAATGACAATCGTTAAACGTGGATAAAAAACCGCACATTTTACATAAAGCAACACACTATTATTCGTATAACTCTGCCTTTATACGATTTTTGACGTGACGAATTTATACATCAGTAGCAGTGAAAAGACTTTTCGCAGACTCAAACCCGCGTGAGAGTTGTAAAGTCATTCGTCATATTTAGAACATGTTACAAAACCATATTTTCAAAGGGTTTCTGGATAAAATTATCGGTCTTTTCGTATTTAAAATGTTCCTTTCTCCCTTTCTAGGTTCGTTCACACAAGAGAAAACGAACACTCATCATAAGATGATGGAATGGAGAAACTATAGAATATTATCTTGCGAGAACTGGCGTCAACAATAATAACAGGTTCCTCTATTCGTTTCTTATTCTTAGGCATATTTCTTTATCTTTCTTCTTTTTCGTACTTCAGTGCTAATTTTGAAAGTTGGTGACGGGGTATTACGAAAATCGTTAAGCATCTAAGGTGACGCATTATTCTTATAACAGGATTGAATAGTTGCCGGTAAAAAAGTTACACTTATAGATTTTTTTTTTTGCGAAGACGATAAATTCTAGCTTATTCTCCAAACATTTAGTAGTCCACGATATATTAACTTATTTGGAAAATAAGGAAACTCCAGAAAATTTACGGATAGGGTTATTCGCAATGGAGCTAGTTACGGTTCAAGGCTATGTTAGATGCAAAATTTCACACTTACATATAACTTATTATCTGCAATATTTATTTTATTAAAAAACAGGAATAATTGAAGTTAAACTTAAGTAGTACAATGGAACTTGAATAATTCGAACTTATAGCATGGTCCCTTGACATCTATAAACACAAATTAAAACATTTCCAATTCGAAATCGTGATTAATTTGAGTTTTTTTTTTCTGGTCTTTTCAGCTTCGAATTAGTTCGACTGTATAAGCCTATTGTATTGATTTTGGTAAGTTTGCACTAATCTTTTATTATTTATTTTATTGAGTCATCGGAGCAATTATTTATTCAGTAAATATGTGTTATACTATAAAGACAATATTATATATAAAATTCAGTAAGATCCCTAAATCTACGCGTACTTAATCCGGGGGCTGTGCGTTAATTTTTGGTCTGTCATACCCGTTAATTTCGTCTACCTACACACCTCGATCATTTATGTCGTAACACGTTGGCCTATAGGCTATGTAAGAAAGTTTGTGCAACATATTTTGCACAGTTTAAAGAAAATAGTTTTTCCAAAAGTCGATTATTTTAAATTAGGCATACAACTATTGATCAACCAGAGGCAAGAGAGTTGAAACTGCGAACTTTGCTTCTGTATGTAATGTTTCAAAGCGCAGACAACATACCATAAAAATAGAAGTTAATCTGACGTGTTTGTTACTTTCTGTTACTGAATTTTGTTTCTACTTAAATGAAGTAGGATTTATCTTTATATGCTCGAAACATTAATTTAATTAAGTAGTTCTGTCTACAAGACTAATAATTCTAGCACTTCTTCCTCAATTGTAACACCAATATTCCCTCCTTTTATTCACAAAAACCATATCCTAACGAGAAATGTAATAGCCACTTGGAAATATCGAGAAATTCTATGTCACGTTATGTATCTTATGCCCCTGTTTTAATGCTGTAAGGTTACAGTTACGAACAACGTAATAACTTACGGGTCATAAGGGTTGTCATAGGCAGAAATGATATACAGGAAGCGTTATTGTAATGGCTCACATTAAGGTAGACGTGAAGTTTTGTGATGTGAAATACACCTTCTCCTTATAAAAGTTTAACAATCCTTTTGTTCGTGAAATAGGCGTCGTAGAGCCTCAGTAAAGGAGACGGCGGCGCCGGTTTCGCCATTTATTTGGTACGCGGTTTTAGAGGGTTACAAAAACAATGAGGACAAGTATCCCTCCAGCCTTTCAGCTTCTAGAGAGGAAAATATCTCGTAAAGAACGAGGACTCATCATTAAAACTAACCACTTGGTTTTAATAGCGAGTTACTGAGGTCTTAAATCTGTTAAACTGTTGATGATTCATTGTAGCCTTCAGATATTGCTATTTTAATAGAAGTTTTAAAACCAAATTTCTCTAATGGTACTATGGTAGCATTTTATTTTAACAGGACGGACATAAGAGTTTTCATCATAAATAAATTATTTGAGTTTCCCAAGTCCAAAAATACCAAAATGTTATGTCCTTTGTGTGTGAGTGTACAGAAAACTCGAAAAAGAAAAACATAAAATTAAAATGTTTATTCAAGAATGTGACCCGAAGAATGTTTCGGCAACTTTTCTAGCCCGTAACACCATATCACTTTAGATTTCTTATTTTCTCGAAAATTGTTCCGTAGATGTTTGAATTTCCTTTTAACTCAAGCTAGTCATATCTGAAAATCTGGGTTATGCTCCTTGCGTACTTTTCCTTGCAAGAGAGTAGAAGCAACGAAAAATATATTTTTTTATAATCAAATAGGCCTACTCTACTCCGAAATGTTGAAAGAAATACTCGTAAGATCTTCGCCTGGAGTAGAGAAAGTCAAGTGAGAGTATTTTAAATATCGTTACACAATTAAAAACATACACGATTTTCAGATCAGAGATCATAGGGGAAAATCTCGAACGATCT
The DNA here is from genome assembly GCA_964059195.1 of Ectobius pallidus. Taxonomy (NCBI): domain Eukaryota; kingdom Metazoa; phylum Arthropoda; class Insecta; order Blattodea; family Ectobiidae; genus Ectobius; species Ectobius pallidus. The sequence goes on from CAXKWD010000008.1 coordinate 104,875,501, forward strand.
AATATGTTTGAGCTGGTGTTTCCGTGTAGTATTATTCAATTGTGACATTAATTGAAGGTGGCCGTGCTCGGTTACCATAGTATACTTTTTTAAAAATAGATGAGGATCATGAAAGTAGGCCTAAATGGGAAATCATTGAATGATGTGGGGGTTTTTAGGACTACAAAACTCGAATCTGCTGTTGTTCTTTTGCCGGACGGCGCACTTTAGTTGTGAAATATACCTTAAATCCGGATTTTTAACTTTTATTTATCAATCGTTTCAACTGTTTATGCATGATTTTCGAGTAAGGGCAAGATTCATGAATCATGATCGTTTCATTTCGAATATATATGCCCACATGGCTGAACAAGATTCCTTTTATTAGTTTTAATTATTTATATTTACTACGTCAAATAATATAATTAAAGGTGAAATTGTGTAATTAATTCAGTTTATGTTACTGTTAATAAATATAATGTGCTATTTATTTTTCTGTTCAATAAATGATTTAAATAAAACATCTAGCAGTTGACTAAATAATCGCTGGCGAAGCCGCAGGCACCTACTAATTTAAAAAGGTCTTGATACTCTCTGTCACTTAACAAACACATGCTCGCAGGTAATTAATTCATTATGTAGTTGTTTAACAAAAGCTATTTTGTAATGTACAGAATCAGTTACTGATTTATTTGGCCTCTATGAAACATGAAATGTTGATTGGCATTTAAAACGGATATAATTTCGATTACAATAACAGAATGAAAACTAGTAAACCGTGTTAATTAACCTATATGACGTCACACAAGCCAGGCGCCACACTGAGTGCTTTGTTGCATACTCGTTAGGGGCATCGCTAGACGGCGACCTCCCGGCCTACTGGCGGCTTTATTTCCTAAATGTGCTAATTCAATACACGCTCTCTGCAAACATCAAACACACCAGAAACTGCTTACCAACACGTCTGAAACACATGGCTTTTGCCAGCACTTTCAGGATACCGACAAACCTTTTGTAAGCTACTGCAAGGAGACAATAAGGCAGGGCAGGCCAAGTGGAAATTTTACATGCACACCAAAGTGATGTACCAATTACGAAATAAACTTTAATACGACTAACAAAGATAATTTTTAAAAAAGATCTCATTAGCTCATTGTGAAAGTGTGAGATTTGCTCTGAAATGTATATACAGAGTGTTAACGAGTAACACAGAAATATTTTACCTTCATATAGAGGGGACATAGACAAGACACTTTTATTAGTAGATTTTTTCTTTATGTCGTAAAATCTGTATGCTGCAGGGCATTAAAGTCATTACAATTTGGTGCTCATAAGTCAATAATTAAGCGAAATAGGGTTAGAATGTTCATTAAATTAAGTTCATGCCTTCTTAGTGATCGATAAAAACCTGATTTTTAATCATTCATCGACAGTTGTATCATAATGTAGTGTTTTCATAATCTGCAAAATTTACAGGCTATCACATGACTGGCCGTCACTGCATTAGTTTATTTATTCATACCTCAAGTGTTAAAAGCTAAGTTCCTTTATTTTGAATTTTCTCAAATGTTGGAAGTCAGTGGCGGCCATGCTCTGGGAGATTTTATGCTGTAACAGGAAAAATTGAATCCATAGAGCAAAAATCTCCTAATAAAAGTTGTTTGTCTATGTCCCCTCTATACACAGGTAAAATATTTCGGTGTTATTCATTAACGCCCTGTAAATACACAAACTTACCCATGTATATTGGTTATTGAAAACTCTTCATGACACCTGAATTTGGATATTTTTTTCGCACTAGTTAACTACTGAATTTCAAAATACCTCCTCCACTTCTGGGAGGCGCACCCAGTGAATGAGGGCAAGTCCGAACACGTACTTTATCCGTTGAAAGTAATTACCTAATAAAATAACATACAAATTCAATTAAATACAATTAAAATAAAAACATTTATGTACTCGCCCTATTCCAACAACAGGCTTGTAAAATGCAAGTTAAATAGTATTTAAATTCTAGACGCCTTCTGCCAAATGCGTAGACTAGCTGTGACAACCCACATGACAACAGTTGTTCCATTTCCCATCTTTGTTTTAAGGTATAAGCATATAGCCTAACGATTGGTTACTTGTGAACTATTTAAGTTTAGCACGTCCTTTAAGCTAAAGGTGCTATGTTTGATAAAGGTTTAAATTTTCATGTAATATGTAAAACCGACAAATTTCTCAACATAACTAAAACTCTGAGCAAAAAGAGAGTCTCTTGAATAATTTGGAGGATCCATCCAGAGGACCTAAAAAGTCATTTTGAACTTCATTTTTTTAGAGTCCTTTGTTTGGGTTATTCCACATCTCCACACACCCCCAAAAAATGATCCCTTTGTTTGGGATGTTCCAGACCCCCATACACTTCCAGTAAATGCAAACTTTCGTTTATGCCGACCCCTCCCTTCAGTAAGTTCTGGATCCATCCTTGATCCGAAAGGATTTTAAAACAATATTAGTTATAATCTTATATTACGTTACTTTTAGAATTTACCCTAAATAGAATTAGGCTTATCATGAACGTCTGTAAAGTAAAGTGATCCCTATACAGGCCATGGAGGCCCAGAGGGTTCCAGGAGGGTGAGGCTCCTAGGTTTTTGAACATTCGACACATGAAGGTGATAAGGTTGTCAGCCTTACGCACCGGCCGCCTTTACCCCCAGGAATGCTCCTGGTACTCATTTCTGTTAGAGGCTGAGTCGACCCCAGGGCCATAGTACCATCAGAAGGATTAGGCCAATTGAAAAATCTCAACGACCTCATGAACGTCTGAACAGTTAAAAATTACTCCGATTTGAGAGTATGGTTGCTTTATTCCGCTAATGTTAAATTTTCTAACTTGCTTAGCTTTTTCTGAAGAATTAGTTTTGCATCCGATTGAATGGAAATTTTACTGGTCACTTATGTTTGTACGGTATTTTTAAAATGACGTAATTTTTTTTATCAGAAATTATGTCAAGGAGTTTACCGACGTTTACGTCTTCTCTAAATATATTCTTTGGATATTACACCTCTAGAATAGAAGAGCTAGCTTCCTTATTTACAGTAAAACTCATAAAAACATGCAACAAAAAATTCACTATAGCCTACAACAAAGATCACAGTTCTATAAAATGTATAATTAATGAAAATAGAGTCCAGTTATAAATGTAAAATTCATAACTAAGTGACTTGGTTGGCAGTTGAAAACTCAGTACGAAATTTTATCAGATTTAACATTAGCGGGTTATAGGAGTCATATTTTTAGAAGATCTCTACAGGCCTAGATTTCCTACAACATGTGCGTTTCCCTTTATACTTCAGGAAACTTCCAGAATTTTCGATTGCCTACTTCCAGAAACATGTATGGGACACATTGTCAAATAGAGTAAAACCTGTGTAAGTTGACCGCCGTTGGTTTCGGTCATTACTGGTCAATGTATAGACTAGAAGTGGTCATGTTACAAAGATTTTCAACTATTACAGTCGCCTCGCTGTCATCGTCTCCAGCGGTGCTGTCTTCGAAGTACTGTACCTTTGAATTATTATTATTATTATTATTATTATTATTATTATTATTATTATTATTGGACCACTAAATGGTTTAGTGGTTCGAGTTGCTGACTACGGTCTGGGTTCGATCCCTGGTATCTCCTCGAAATTTTCTGAAGTAAAGAGGTCTGGAACGGGGTTCAATCAGCCTCGTGACACAAACTGAGGAGCTACTTGATATGGAAGTACCTGCTCCGGTTCAGTAAGCCATCAAAAAGGCCACATGCGGACCAAATTTCCTCTAATCCTGTCATCTACCTTCGACAGATGACGAAACGGTCGGATGACAGGCCTAGGCCCTCTAGGGGATGTAGAACCATAAACATTAGATTATTAAGTGCTAGTGTGGTACTTTATGAGATTGTGTATGGGGGACGGAAAAATGTCTGTCCGTGTGTCTGTACGCGCCATAACTCAAATATGCTTTATCGGATTTTCATGAAACTTGGTATAAACATTTATAACGTCCACGGCAAGAAGCCTATTAATTTTGGACCTAATCGGTTGACCGGTACCAGAGTAACAACTAATTAAAGGTCACGTGTTTTTCTAATTTTTGTCTACCGGTATAATTTGACAGTTAACACTATTCCTTCATACATGCTTATCAAATAACACCATCGAACTGAGTTGGCCAAATGGTAACGTCTTGGACTCGTATTCTGGAGGTCCCCGGATCAAATTCTGGAGCCCGCCGATTTGACATGGTTTTTTTTTTTTTTTTTTTTTTATGTGAGTGCACGATTGTCAAGGTATCACAAATCTGTAGTTCTGCTGACGCTGGTCGATTTTAATCTGGTTAGAAAAACTTATTTTCTGCATATCATAATTGCAATTGTAATTGATTCTACAAAAACATACTGGCACTTTGTTATATCAGTTTACCTGATTTTATTATTATTATTATTATTATTATTATTATTATTATTATTATTATTATTATTATTATTATTACTATTGGTAATATTATTACGGTCAGTAATTTTATTTTTACCTCATGAAGTTAGAAAAAAATACAGAATCGATCCTTGAAATAATGATTGAAGCCTAAACCATATAGGCCTACATTATACTATTTTATTTCGTAATGTTCCACCTTATGCATTACATTTTAAAACCATTTCCTATGATAATATTTTTCAAAATAAAAGTTACGACCCTAACATCTAAATACAGTGTCTCAAAGGGAGGCATCATCCATGTCTGCATATATACAAGGTAATGACTGCGAAGTTTAGTTAGGGAGCCATATTGTCTGCAATCTAAGATTTAATTGATGTGAAGGGTTTCCTTTAAGTTGAATTTGATTGCCATCGCCAAAATTGTTCCCTTCTTTTATCGCCGAGTAATTATGACGAGAAACCCAGCTTTTCTATGTCGACATAACATGAACAAAGGCAGCCCATGTCACATGGATCATAAGCGAGTATAAAAAGACATAAATCTAACATCAAAGAGAATGCAGAGAGGTACATTATCCCTTTGAGACTTTTTCAAATAGAGTTTGGGAACATATCATATACCTTGTAGCAAGGAAGGGGAGTTTTTTAAAACAAACATGTCATTCGCATAATACAAGCATAACAGAGGATATGGTCTGCTATAGTCCTTAATCAAGGGAAAAGTTTAAAGTTCGCAGCAGTAAAGTAAAAAACAATAATAACCACTATGAGGAAAACTTTTAAAAAATGGTTAGCCGCGTAAAGGTTACCCGAATAAAGCGAACAAATTTTCTCTGGAGCAAAGGACGTAGTAAAACGAATAGGCTACGCAGATGGCGGAGCCTAGGTAAATAAACTTAATGTCAGTAAATATTATGTAAAAATGCCTAATTACAGTAGGTGTAATACAAAAATAAAAGAATCTGCAACTAAATGTTTAATGATAAAAATACCTAGGATGAAATCTAGAGCGATAGAGAAAAAGCGAATAAGTAAAAAACCAAAGTCCCAGGAGAGACAAAAAAAATTTATATCCACATCATTGTTATAATATCTAGTTCAGCCCACCCAGATATTTTTACACACTATCTTATACTGAATAAAAATATCTGGGTGGGCTGAACTAAATATTGTAACAATGCTGTGGAAATAAATTGTTTTCTGTCTCTCCTGAAACTTTGGTTTTTTGACTTATTCACTTTTTCCCTCTGACTCTAGAAATATTTGAGGACAAAAGTCATATGAAACAAGGTAAACAAAACCAATTTTGCTTATACTTTGTAATTTACAGAAATTTGAGTCTGCTAAATGCAATATTTTTAAAAATCCGATATGTTACTCTCATTTAACTTTATCTGTCTTAAGTATGGGAAATATAACTTTCTTACTTCAGATTCTCATGCAGAACAAGAAGCCGTATTGCAAGTACGGCTTAGGCAGATTCAGTTGTCTCAGCATTACGACAAAAGTGAATTATTAATTTTCAAGTTCTGAAGCGAACAAGACTAGCTTATAACTACAATTTAAAAATTTTTTTGCGAAAAAATGTTTCAAATATGTTTAGCTCTTAAGTACGTAGCCTAAGTATGAAAGTATACGCGCCTAATTTATAAAATTTAAACAAAATCGTAAGAGCCGTTTTCGAGAAAATCGTGAAAAATGAAATGAAATTTTCTTCGTGAAAATGGTAGTAATAGAAACAGAAAGTCATCGCGATCTTCGTATCACAGCCCAGGCAGTACCTAATTCCAATAACAAAATTCGTTTGGATGCTATTTTTCGTTCTCAAGTTATCCTGTTCACACACGCAGATATGTTTCTGAAAATTGTACTTTTAGATTTAGATAATCTTAAAACGGCGTAGGCCTATTTATGATGAAAATCTGACATGGGATTTCAGGGTCGAATGCAATACAGTAGGCCTACTTATCTCTAGAAATCTACAAATGATACGGGTAGAGAAACTAAAAATTAATTTACTTCACTTTAGAAACCATAGTTACATATGTATATCCCAATGAAATAATGAAAATAAACTCATATATTTATGTTTCCAAGGTTTTAAGAAAGGAAAAATCACATGATTGGAAACTTTGAGCATGAACTAAAAATTCAAGGCGACATATTCAGTTAAATTAAATCAAATAAAATATTTTGATGTATAAAAATTTCTGATATCATTTGGAGGAAAAAAAACAGTTGATTTTCCGAAGAAATATTTGGAATGGAACTTGTGTTACGGGATCAAATATAGAAGGTGAGATAGAAGTAACGAAAGTTCGGATTCATAATAGTATTGACTTCGCAAATCAGAAATCCAAGTGAGATACTGCTGATATTAAACTATCCGGTGCAGCATCAAAATAGGCCTATGTACTAGGCAGAGAATGCGAACAGAATAATGGCGGCAGTAACCATTTCAAGAACAAAGAAACTGATAGTTCTATTGCGGGCTGAGCCCAGTCACACGGTAAAAAAAACTATGGCCAGAGATCATGAATATCTGCCCAAATGCTGGACTGACATGCGCTCAGTAAAATACCACGTTCTTCCACCGTGTTGGATCCAGAATTACATGTTGCTATCATCGGTGCTATAACATTAGTAGTAACATCACGATGCACAGATGCATTACACCTCACTGTTCAGCACAAGATCTCGTTTTGGAGAAAATGTAACATACCACGTTCTTCCAGCCATCTATCCATTCAAATACATATTAAATAAAGTAGGCCTAATTATGTTTATACATATGTTGTCGGAGCCAGAAGTGCACAAGTTGGTGGTTTTAATATACTAAATTTTAAAATGGTAAAACGCTAAATATACTAGCAGATCCCTGCGGCTTCGCCCGCGATAATTAATTGGAAGATTAAAAATTAAGAGAAAAATAATTAAAACATTATATTTATTAACACTTGCACGCGAAACATTCATAGGCTTAAACCAAACGATTAATAATTAATGAAACAGCTAAAAATCCAGCTTGGAATATTCCATGATTAGAAAGCGCCGCCTGGGAAAAACTACCTCAGATTCGAGTTCTCTGGTCCAGAAACCCCTGCGTAGAGAGTGCCATCCAAATCGATCAATTTTGTTCATTTAGGCCTATATTCACTATCCCTCTTCCGAGTATGTTGAAAATTTAAGATGTCTGCGGTCCTTGACATCATAAACAAAAATGAATCGACCATACTGGGCTTACAAAATGAAGCGATTCTTTTATTTCAAAATTATGACAAAAAACGGCAAAGCCACCTGCAATAATGATTTGACAAAAGAAATATAGCCTGTAACTGAAAACTCATGCTTGGATAGCGAAAAAATCACGTTTCCTGCCAGATTTTTTACTCATAACTCGCAAATGAAAGCGAAAATAAAAAATCCGCTTTCGAGGTGCATTCGCTCACCCTTCAGTCCATTTACGTTTAAAATTTCCGATCTCTGCGTTCAGTAGATTTCGCTAGGCATCGCGCACAGTCAGACAGAAAGACAAACACTTCCTTTTATTATTATTATTATTATTATTATTATTATTATTATTATTATTATTATTATTATAGAAGATAGAAAGTGCGTTGTCCGAAGCTCCGAAGCATTTCGATTGGCTCTAGAGGACATAGTATTACAGAAGGCATGGTTACTGTTATGACTCGAAACATGTTAAAATGAATGTATTGTATTAACATTAGTGAAATTAAAGTTTTCTGTTATTAAACAGAAATCACTATCGTAAAGAAGAATTCGATATTAATGCTAATCTGACTAGGTACCGGTACTGAAATATTTTTAATTCGCGGGGAAGATTATTGTACATTCTAATGTTATCATAGGTAATCCCACGAGAGTTGACGAGTTTATCGATAGATTCGCGACTGCGCAGCAGGAGCGAATTTATCTGATGCAACTCGTCAACTCGAGTTGGATTTATTAAGACTATTCCATGAATAAAATGTAACGGATAATATAAATAATAATTACCGGTACTTTCGTGCTTCGTTGTATAAAAACAAAACTAAAAGTTATGAGATCACGGCATGCTGTGACTCAACCATCCATGAATCGATTCGAGCTTCCTTGGTGTAATCAGTGCTACCAAATGAGCATATAAGACATAGTTAACTTCATTCAGGTAAGCTAACAGCAGAACAGAATAAAAACACACGAACTCGCTTGCACCGAATCGAAATTGTGTTCTTAATCAATGTACATTTCTATTATTTCAATTTCTAAACAAGTTATGTTGTATAAAATAATCTGTTTTCGTGCCGCGTAGTGGCAGCATCTGACTGTTAATCACTGCACACTGATACTTGCGTCTCCAGTAACGAGCAGACGGTTTTATCACGATAAAACACCATCCTCGCGATTCCACAAGAATATTGCAAGATAAACGGCCGTGATTGGTCTATATCTGAGAAATTGCTAAACGTTATTGGTCAATATCAAACACTCGGCGTATGAGTTGAATAGTCATTACAAAACAATTTTCTGTTATATTTTGTCAAGCTGCCAAGAACCGACTCTTCATGGGAAAAGGCAGGGAAAGATTTTCCCGACTTCCGATAATATTTATGTTTACAACAGTTTTTTAATCAGATTTTGTGAATATCTATATTTATTAATTGCATTCTTAAGTAACTTTTCTCTATATGTTTGATTCAAATAGGAGAGTATGTTTTTGTTTCTAAATGTAATGTAAATAAAATATGTTATGTCAACAAAATGCAAAATCTTTCTTGTCGTAGTTTTGCGTGTACTGTGGCTGAGTAGTCGCACTATGCACCACAGAATATATATATATATATATATATATATATATATATATGCACTGAAAACTCTTTTTAAAGATAATCATACCAACATTACGATTCCACCCAAACTAGCTTGCACGAATTGCTATTATGTCAGCAGTGTGTACTGACATTATAATTGAATAAATCTGTATTAATAGTATATTTACATTGCAATAATATTAATATTACATTTTGCGTTGAGAAGGCTTTCTGCGTATCCTCCACAGATGAACGATCTCCTTTATTTCGTTTTTCCACAAACCTAATCTACAAGTTTACCATTTCGTATTCATACACTTCAAATGAAATCCCGAAATTAGGAAAGGCTAAACATGTGTTTTATGAATAAATTCTTACATGTATATATTCCTTACTGTTAATAGAGAAAGCATTACAATCTTGAGTTCTGAATTGAGAAGAAGAACACAGTAAAGAAGGGGGAATGATGATGAGACCGGACATTACGATGTAGTTGTAGCGTGGCAAGCTAAACCCTTGCACAGACATCCTGAATCACCCCACTCACTTTCTCGTGGAATAATGGGAGATCACGTGGATTTGGCAGAGAGATTTGGGGGGAGTCCAGGAAGCCAAAGGAGCTTGCATGCCGACTCACAACTAGAAGAGAAATCACGGTCATGGCGATACTCCAATGCAGTTCCGGAAGACAAGACAATAGACTATTCCATAAAATATTGTTTAAAACATAAATCGAGGATGTGTTCACATAAACGGAGTTTAAAGAGGACGGCTGATAAATTGAAAAAAGTTTTTATTTAATAAGAGTTCTGGAAACAAGGTCGATGTACAGCTTACTTCATATTCTATCGCATATTGAAATAATATTTAAGCTAGGAACGAGAGCAGATGTCCTAAACAATTAACTACTAAGAATAATACAAACAGAAATATTGCTTCAAGAAATACTGATGTACTGTAACCATAGAAATAAATATTAAGACAAATTTATGTCGGGAACGAGAAATGTCCTAAATATTTGATTACTAATAATAGTACTGACAGAAATATCGCATGAAGAAGTACTCAGATACTGTACCATAGAAATAAATATTGAAACAAAATATAAGCCAGGAACGAGAACAGATATCCTTAATACTTAATTACTAAGAATACAGACAGAAATATCGCATGAAGAAATACTGAGGTACTGTAACCATAGAAATAAATATTAAGACAAATTTATGTCGGGAACGAGAGCAGATGTCCTAAATATTTAATTACTAAGAACAATACAGACAGAAATATCGCATGAAGAAACACTGAGGTGCTGTATCCATAGAAATAAATATTAAGACAAATTTATGTCGGGAACGCGAGCAGATGTCCTAAATATTTAATTACTAAGAATAGTACTGACAGAAATTTCGCATGAAGAAGCACTGAGATACTGTAACCATAGAAATTAATATTGAAACAAAATTTAAGCCAGGAACGAGAGCAGATGTCCTAAATACTTAATTACTAAGAACAATACAGACAGAAATTTCGCATGAAGAAATAATGAGGTACTGTAACCATAGAAATGAATATTAAGACAAATTTATGTAGGGAACGAGAGCAGATGTCCTAAATATTTAATTACTAAGAATAGTCTCACAACGGTAACCATAGAAATAAATATTGAAACAAAATTTAAACCAGGAACGAGAGCAGATGTCCTAAATACTTAATTACTAAGAACAATACAGACAGAAATATCGCATGAAGAAATACTGAGGTACTGTAACCATAGAAATAAATATTAAGACAAATTTATGTCGGGAACAGAGAAGATGTATAAATATTTAATTACTAAGAATAGTATTCACAGAAATATCGCATGAAGAAGCACTGAGATACTGTAACCATAGAAATTAATATTGAAACAAAATTTAAGCCAGGAACGAGAGCAGATGTCCTACATACTTAATTACTAAGAACAATACAGACAGAAATATCGCATGAATAAGTACTGAGGTACTGTAACCATAGAAATAAATATTAAGACAAATTTATGTCGGGAACGAGAGATGTCCTAAATATTTAATTACTAAGAATAGTATTGACAGAAATATCGCATGAAGAAGCACTGAGATACTGTAACCATAGAAATTAATATTGAAACAAAATTTAAGCCAGGAACGAGAGCAGATGTCCTACATACTTAATTACTAAGGACAATACAGACAGAAATATCGCATGAAAAAGTACTGAGGTACTGTAACCATAGAAATAAATATTAAGACAAATTTATGTCGGGAACGAGAGATGTCCTAAATATTTTATTACTAATAATAGTACTGACAGAAATAGGCCTATCGCATGAAGAGGCACTGAGATACTGTAACCATAGAAATTAATATTGAAACAAAATTTAAGCCAGGAACGAGAGCAGATGTCCTACATACTTAATTACTAAGGACAATACAGACAGAAATATCGCATGAAAAAGTACTGAGGTACTGTAACCATAGAAATAAATATTAAGACAAATTTATGTCGGGAACGAGAGATGTCCTAAATATTTTATTACTAATAATAGTACTGACAGAAATAGGCCTATCGCATGAAGAGGCACTGAGATACTGTAACCATAGAAATTAATATTGAAACAAAATTTAAGCCAGGAACGAGAGCAGATGTCCTACATACTTAATTACTAAGAACAATACAGACAGAAATATCGCATGAAAAAGTACTGAGGTACTGTAACCATAGAAATAAATATTAAGACAAATTTATGTCGGGAACGAGAGATGTCCTAAATATTTAATTACTAAGAATAGTATTGACAGAAATATCGCATGAAGAAGCACTGAGATACTGTAACCATAGAAATTAATATTGAAACAAAATTTAAGCCAGGAACGAGAGCAGATGTCCTACATACTTAATTACTAAGGACAATACAGACAGAAATATCGCATGAAAAAGTACTGAGGTACTGTAACCATAGAAATAAATATTAAGACAAATTTATGTCGGGAACGAGAGATGTCCTAAATATTTTATTACTAATAATAGTACTGACAGAAATAGGCCTATCGCATGAAGAGGCACTGAGATACTGTAACCATAGAAATTAATATTGAAACAAAATTTAAGCCAGGAACGAGAGCAGATGTCCTACATACTTAATTACTAAGGACAATACAGACAGAAATATCGCATGAAAAAGTACTGAGGTACTGTAACCATAGAAATAAATATTAAGACAAATTTATGTCGGGAACGAGAGATGTCCTAAATATTTTATTACTAATAATAGTACTGACAGAAATAGGCCTATCGCATGAAGAGGCACTGAGATACTGTAACCATAGAAATTAATATTGAAACAAAATTTAAGCCAGGAACGAGAGCAGATGTCCTAAATAGGAAACCTAATTACTAAGAACAATACAGACAGGAATATCGCATTAAGAAGTACTGAGGTACTGTAACCATAGAAATAAATATTAAGACAAATTTATGTCGGGAACGAGAGATGTCCTAAATATTTTATTACTAATAATAGTACTGACAGAAATAAGCCTATCGCATGAAGAAGTACTCAGATACTGTAACCGTAGAAATAAATATTGAAACAAAATGTAAGCCAGGAACGAGAGCAGATGTCCTAAATAGGAAATTTAATTACTAAGAACAATACAGACAGAAATATCGCATTAAGAAGTACTGAGGTACTGTAACCATAGAAATAAATATCAAGACAAATTTATGTCGGGAACGAGAGATGTCCTAAATATTTTATTACTAATAATAGTACTGACAGAAATATCGCATGAAGAAGTACTCAGATACTGTAACCATAGAAATAAATATTGAAACAAAATGTAAGCCAGGAACGAGAGCAGATGTCCTAAATAGGATACTTAATTACTAAGAACAATACAGACAGAAATATCGCATTAAGAAGTACTGAGGTACTGTAACCATAGAAATAAATATTAAGACAAATTTATGTCGGGAACGAGAGATGTCCTAAATATTTTATTACTAATAATAGTACTGAAGGAAATATCGCATGAAGAAGTACTCAGATACTGTAACCATAGAAATAAACATTGAAACAGAGTATAAGCCAGGAACGAGAGCAGATGTCCTAAATACTTGATTACTAAGAACAATACAGACAGAAATATCGCATGAAGAAATACTGAGGTACTGTAACCATAGAAATAAATATTAAGACATTTATGTCGGGAACGAGAGCAGATGTCCTAAATATTTAATTACTAAGAACAGTACTGACAGAAATATCGCATGAAGAAGTACTCAGATACTGTAACCATAGAAATAAATATAGAAACAAAATTTAAGCCAGGAACGAGAGCAGATGTCCTAAATACTTAATTACTAAGAACAATACAGACAGAAATATCGCATGAAGAAATACTGAGGTACTGTAACCATAGAAATAAATATTAAGTCAAATTTATGTCGGGAACGAGAGCAGATGTCCTAAATATTTAATTACTAAGAATAGTACTGACAGAAATATCGCATGAAGAAGTACTTAGATGCTGTACTATAGAAATAAATATTTAAACAAAATTATACCAGGAACGAGAGCAGATGTCCTAAATACTTAATTAGTGAGAAAAATACAGACAGAAATATAGCATGAATAAGTACTGAGATACTGTAACCACAGAAATAAATATTGAAACAAAATTTAAGCAAGGAACGATAGCAGAAGTCCTAAATATTTCATTACTAAGAATAACAGAAAAAGAAATATCGCTTGGAGTACTGAGGTACGGTACTGAAGCCGTTAATGTAAATAATAATACAGTATAATGGAATTAATCTCAGGATGGAGAACAAGACCCGTAACTATTTCGATTCTACGAATAACAGAAATAAAAAATATCACACGTATAAATACACTGTCATATGCGGTACTTAAAACAAATGAAACAATGTTTTTTTTTTAGTATTGGGTTTTGGATATCTACATAATAATAAAAATGAAAAATCCGGGTACATTTTCGTTTAAGGGTTGGGTATCTTGATACCAACAAACCATGGCGGTAAGCTAGCAAAAACTAAACTTCATGGCGCTATATCCCTTTGAGGGGCTAGGACTTCCATCCGACCGCTGCGTCATTTACCTAAGGCTGATAACAGGATTTGGAGGGGGGGTGGGTTAGCATGATGACTCCCATGCCATAATTGATTGTTTTTATGAAACGGAACCGCTACTTCTTTATCATGTAGTTCCTCAATTTGGGTTAGCTAGTGGTCTCGGGAATAATTTGTTTCAGTTTCATTACAGTGATATGAATATTTGTTTTCTTGTTGAAATATAGTAGGATGAATAGTTTTTCATGTGGACTGAAGCATCAGCGCACTTAGGAAACAGAAATAGTACCGAGAGTTTACTATGAACTTTCAGCTGGCTTGTCATCCGTAATTTATAAAGTGTACCTCCTTGGGTTATCATAATCAATTCGTCATTTTTGCTATGATGCTAATAGGCATGTAGGTTTTATCGCCAGTTTTATGTTAAAATTTTAGTATCTCTATATTTATACGCATGATTTTAAACCACTTGCCAAGAAAAAATCTGATGTGAAACTCACATAACTTCCTCTGCCCAAATATTAGTTTGCCTCTTAGCATAATGTGTAATGTATGACATTCTCTTCAATAAAATCAGTTGTAAAAATGAAGACTGTCTTTACCCTATCGTATTGCTTCCCCGAATGAGATGTTTCAAATAAAAGTTTTAGCTCTCAGTATAAGCACCCCATGTGAAAAATTTAAACAAAATCGTTGGAGTAGTTTTCGAGTAAAGCACGAAATACTAAGAATATTATAGGAGAAAAAAGCCTCCGACAATGGGACTTGAACCCAGGAGCCCGGTCACAAAAATCACTAATTAGTGTGCCTCATAGTACTGCATATGGCATAATCTGGCTGTCTGTGAGGTAGACCATTAAGGGCATTCAATCACAGGAGGAAGGTTCCAGCTGGCGCTGTGAATTGAACTCCGGCTTAGCTCAGTTGGTAGAGCATTGGCGCGAATAGCCAAAGGTCCTGGGTTCAAATTCCAGTGTCGGAGGAACTTTTCTTCTATAATATTCTCATGTAATGTCCAACAGAGACAATAATCTGTGGTTCATGAATAGTTACTGTTTGGCTGCGAGCTGAAGGCCGAGCTAGCGTTCCCCCACTACCTTGCCATGCGCTTGCATTTACTGTCTATGTCTTTCCCCCACTATGCCACCTGCTCGGCCTTCAGCTCACAGTCAGACAGTACATATATCCACGAAAAACTAATTTTTTTCGTTTAAAGTCCCATAAAAATAACAGAAAGTCGTCGCCAATCTTCTTGTCACATCCTCAGAAGGTACTTAACCCAAATGCAAAATTTTGTTTTCATACAATTTTCCAACCTGGAGCTAGGCTGTTCACAAACACACACAGACATATTTCTGAAAATAGTATTTTAGGATTCAGGGACCTCAAAACTTGTATTTTTTTAAAACTCAAGTTCGAATTTTGGGGTCGAACACAATACTTTCTCTACTGTTATAGTAGGCCTACCTATGGACAGAGGAAGTAATACTTCCAACCATATTAATGTCAAAGTTTTCACAATCCAAAACAAAATGATGTCGATATTGTGTACTTTTTTCTGAGACTTTTACTTACGGAATGACTGACATCATTATTAGCGTAGATGATATGCATACTCACTCAAAAAAATGTTGACGCCTACCATAATCTGCAGTCACACAGAATGTTATGCTATCATCCCTGTTACTCACCTGGAAAAACAGAAAACAAAAATTAACTTATTTTCCTTTCATGTCTTTATACTATGGTTACTCTCTAATAATACTGCTAAACTAGCATGGCTGTTACCATGGTTTGTTCACCTAATACGGCCATAATATGTAATTAAATATGCATACAATTTGAGAATGTTATTATTTGTCGCAGATTTTCTCTACATTTTTAAGTCAAAATAACTCCTATAGGCCTATGGGAGGCTTAAAAGGGCATATAAAAAATTAGCTTCTGATAATTATTCGTAAACAAGATCAAACCAGAGACGAATTTCACTCTTCATAATAACTTTAATGTATTCATTATTCATGCAAGATGAAAAAATGAATTAAATAACGAGTCTTATAAGAGAATTCCCAACTAGCAACGTCAACGTTTCAAATAATAAACAAACCCTATTTCACAACCAATTTATCTCCATAAAAACTGTTAATATAAACAGGTACTACAGTGTTTTGCAGATGACAAACAGTTTGTCCGTCTCCTGCTTAGATACGCGGTCCAATCAGAGACGGCGAGACGGAAGGAAGACTCTTACTGCAAGCGGCACTTCATTAGCTCGTGCACGTGATTGGCGGTGAAGGAAAACGCTTCTCATTTGAAAAATACTGTAGTACGTCACCTCGCTAACAGAAATATACTATTTAAGTACTGTCTACAGCAATCTAAGAGAAAAATTCAATAGCACATAAATATAATTTATTTCCAGCACAGATATTTAGGCACTATATATTTTTATTTATTAATTTAATATCCAAAAACTAAAACCCTATTTTACCCTTGGGTATATTAGGGTTATATTTTGCCATCTCTGATAGAGATGTAGGCACTGTATAATATTATTAATATTAGGCACTATACGATAGTGTAATAGTTCAATTATCTCTGTTTTGTCTATAAGGAATTTATTATAGTAAATGTGGGATCTTGTTGTGCCATTAAAATAAGCAAAACTAGATTTTATAACTTATTTATTTGTAATTTTTCTTTCTCTTTCATTTTTCTTCTAGGTCCACGACAGAGATATTTCTAAACGTTCAGCCAGTAGGCCTACAGTATTTTATCATTCTAAGTTTATAGCACCAACTGTTTCTTTTTCAGGATCTAGTTAAATATGATCTTTTATTGAACAATTTGAAACAAATCCATCATTTCTTTCACGTAGATGTAGTAATTTTCTTGCTACAGCTGCCTAAAAATGTTGACATTTATACTCCTAAAATACGGCCGTACAGATATGCAGAAAACGTTGATCTAAATGATAATTTTCCAAAGTAATGGAAGGTTTAAGATAAAGAAAATGTTTTATTTTTATAATAATTAATTAATGGTCCATTAGCTCTTATATCCCATTTCTTTGACAGCCGCCGTGGGTGAGTCGGTAGCACGCCTGCCTTCCACTCCGGCGGCCCGGGTTCGATTCCCGGCCGGGTGGGGGATTTTTCTCTACTGAAAAATCCCCTCCCCGGGTTCAGGACTGGGTAGGTTAAGTCTTAGGTTAAGATAATGCACATTGTGCGCGATTCCTTAATTATTATATCCCATTTCTTTAACATAAATTCTTTTATATAATTATCACTGTAAAACAAAACTCCATTTTAAACTACATGGAATTATACCCAGACACTATAATTGTTTCACAATACGGTATAGTGTACGCCAGTTAGACAGAAGAACGGCCAATGCTGCTTCTAGCCAAAATTCGAGTTATTTCTGCTGTGTGAATTTCCAGTTTATTTCAGACAATCTTTTTGAGAAAAAGAAGTTTTTCTATAATAACTGTAAAACTCAAAAGACATGCAATCTTATTGCAAAGTTTAAAACATAGCGCTGAATTTCAGATTTTTTCACACTAACTTACAGTAACTTGTCCGCCGGCGTGGTCTTGTGGTTAGCGTCGCTGACTACAGATCCGTCGGCCCGGGTTCGATTCCCGGTACCTCCTCGGATTTTTCTGAGGTAGGGAGGTCTGGTAGGGGTGCACTCAGCCTCGTGATTCAAAATTGAGGAGCTACTTGATAGAGAAGTAGCGGCTCCGGTCAAGAAAACCACCATTAACGGCCGTGGGTGTCGGTATGCTGACCACATGCCCCCCAATCCTGCCATCTGCCTACGGGAGATGACGCAGCGGTCGGGTGGTAGGCCAAGTCCTTCCAGGGATGTAGCGCCACGGAGTTTAGTTTTTTTTTTTACAGTAACTTAAGTAACGAAAATGGGTGAAATGCTTTACATCACCTTCAAAATACATTATAATAGCCTATGATTTTTAATCCTTGAGTTATAATATTTATCAGCCGGACTCAAACGACAAAGAACAAGAAGTTCTGCACTCAGTTGTAAGTCTATTAAAATATTTGCTTCGCAAAGGTGGTGTAGAAAGTATTAAAAAACACAAGATCCTATTCCTCCACAGAAGTTCTCAGTTCTGAAATCCAATTTCACGAAGTTCTGTGCATCACGCAATATTGTGAATATTTCAGCGCGGGTCCACAGCAAAGTCTGATGTTTATTTAACACTGCAGTAAACACACGCACGACATTGTCTTTCTGTGCCGAATCTAAACACGAGAGTATCTTTCCACTTCACGAACTCTCCAAAATCTCTGTGACGAGCACTGTAATATCTCAGCATGACAAAATAATATTAATGGAATATTTTTTTAAAAAAATCCAGCTGTTGTTGTGAAATGTGGAGACAGTTTCATAAAATGATGTTAAAGAGTTCAGAAGTCCAGATTATACAAATGCCAACATCGTAGATTATTTTATGGAATTTGGAAATCTGTATCTATTCGTATGCAGTATCATTATTGCGTAACACCGAAGGTACCTCCCGTTCTTCATTGGGAACGGTGAGATTAGGCCTCATACTAATGAATTCTAGACCTATGAGTAAATTAATTAATTACGTATTGTAATATTACAATATTTGGTTGAAAATGTATAGTACTCGATGCCGCTATCGCGTTGTGATCCCATCTCACGAAAATAGCATTGATGTATGGATGTATTGATTACATATGAATTACGTAATATCATTATAGCTACCCAAACTTATCAACAAATATTTAGCCAGTTACTGCTGTTAAAAAAAATAAAAAAAGTAACTACTGCACCAATATTGAATAAAAGTTTAAGAAACTTGTTCGTTGTAAATTTCTGAACTTACAAGAAATATTTTTTTTTTAATTGAATCCTAAAAATAGCCGTTTTAAACCCGTGCGCCCACCATGTCTTCTACTACCATTAACATGTATCGTTTTCTTTTTATATATCCATGTGCAATAGAGGCCACGTAAAGTTTTGCCTATTGTACGCGGTTTCTCCTAACAACATGTTTTATAGGCCTATCTGTACAGTCTACAGTCTAGATTAAACGTTTTACGAGATTCTATTGACTATTATTCATCATCCTCTGTAGAGGCCTACTATATCACATCATCTCAATAATTTTTTTAAAAAATGACTGTTCTTACCCAGCAGTCATATACCAATAACATTTTTCGGGTAACTGCTGTATCTATTCCCACTGATTAATAATAATTGTCCCTTTGGGAAAACTGGTAGACTGTACTTTTACGGTAATCCTTGACTAAATATAGCTTTTCTTCGGGTTAGTCTTTCTCTTTCTAAATAAATTCAAGCAGGTGACAGTAAATATTACAGTCTACAGTCAATGTGAATTAATACAGCATCGAAAACGTAAATTGTACTTTCGTGAATTGTGCAGCTTTGCTCGCTAAGAGGCTTTGCATATAAATATGAATGTATGCACCCCCAACCAACATAGTTCAAGAGAAACAACAAGCGGGATATCGACTTAGAATGGAGCTGCTCACAATACGCAGATAATCTAGTTGCCCCAGCTACATAAGCCATGTAATTTACATTTCAGCATTAACAAAATCTTTCACACTACTTCAGTAGTTCAAAATAAAGTCACCCGAGCTATCAGTCCTAAATGATAAATTACGGATTATGATAAGGTAGTTATGATTTTAGTAGTAGCATAATAGTGTTATTACTTCATAAAGTAACAAAAAATTAGTGAGGAAATCAACATTGCACTTCATTTTTACAAAAATTACATTTTATTTTTGGCGCTTATTTTCCCGTTTTTGTGGCTTATTTTCCACTTTTTACTAAATAAGTACATGCATATTGTCTAGCACTTAGTTCATATAGATCCGCCCTCGAGTTATCATAACTTTATTAAATACATAGGGCTAATGTAGAATAGGAATGAAATACAGGTTGTTTATAAGGTCACTTACCATTTTCCACTTAAAAACGTTTTTATAGACTATAAACAACATGAACATACATTTAGACATTTTGAACACAAATTCAATACATTTCAACGTGATGACCCTGCAAGCACAAGTCCCATCCATGGCCGTCCGGAAGGGGGGGGCAGGGTAGGGCCGCTGTCCCTCCTTGGAAATTGTTTACACATAAGCGTCTAAATTAAATGACTATAAGCAACTAATGTGAAATGAGGTTTAAGTCTCCAAATACTGTTGTATGTTCGCGTTGTTTGGATGAAAACGAGCTGACTAGATATTAGCTTGTAGGAATAATTACTGCCCCTAAACTTGAAACCATTTATACCCAAGCATTTTATTATAATGAAGATAAGGCAAGAAAATGTCGCATTTTATTTTTTGTATGAATAGTACCTGTGAAACTGTAAGGTGTATGAAAAGTCATGTGAGTGTATACATCAGATGTTTTCTTTGTATCCATGGCCATATTCCAGCTACAGTAAATGAAGGATGTTGATTATATAATAATATTAATAATAATAGTAATAGTAATGATAGCAATAACGTGAATAGAAATAATAATAGCAATAATATGAATAGTAATAATAATACGTATAATAATAGTAATAATAATAATAAAGTGATCGTAGTAGCATAGTGATGGTGGTGGTGGCAGTAATTCGTTCATTGGCCACCATTGACAAAATTTCTGCGGACTCCCATGGTCCCATCGTTCCTCTATAGCCCGAAACACCCTTGCTAATAAATCTGGCGTTATCTGTTCCGCAGAGGCATAAATGCAGTTTTTCAATTGTTCAAGACCAGTGATTTTCACCTGATACACCTTGGACTTAATAAAGCCCCAGGCGAAAAAGTCCATTGGGGTCAAATCGGGCGAACGGGGAGCTCAAAGTCTTGGCGATGTGCGGCCAATCCATCTCCTAGGAAAAGTGTCATTCAGGTAGTCCTGGACAATTTATTCTGGCAAAATGGGGAAGTGCTCCGTCTTGTTGGTAGACTACAGAATCCAAAATGCCATCTTGTATCAACTGTGGCTCCAAAAACTGTAGCAGTAAGTCGAGGTACGTGATACCAGTTACTATTTGCTGCGCAAACACGTAGGGTTCATACACTTCTGATTTTGTGATTGGGCTACCCGTTTGCCCGATTTGACCCCAACGGACTATTTCACCTGGGGCTTTATCAAGTCCAATGTGTATCAGGTGAAAACCACTGGTCTTGAACAATTGAAAATTCGCATTTATGCCGCTGCGGATTAGATAACGGCAGATACGTTAGCAAGGGTGTTTCGGGCTACAGAGGAACGATGGGACTTGTGCCTAGATTTGCAGGGTCATCACGTTGAATTTGTGTTCAAAATGTCTAAATGTATGTTCATGTTGTTTATAGTCTATGAAAACGTGTTTAACTGGATAATGGTGACTTTATAAATACCCTATACATGGAAATGAGAATAAAATGGATTAACTCTATAAAAATGGTGACTTTATAAACACCCTATACATGGAAGAGAGAATAAAATGGATTCATTATTTCACATTCCGGAAAGTACGGCATTATTACAAAAACGTTTCAAACTGACATCAATTCCAAGAAAAAAATATTAAATCAGAGATTGTAGAATGGGTTACATCTGAGAAGGCTTTATTAGCTCGGTTGCGACTACATCTCGGGAATATATGAAGACTTCAGCTTGATATTCAGAAAGCTACATATTGAATTAGATTTCATTAGTGACGAAGTGGTGAACTAAAATAAAATGAAATGAAAGTACTAAGATAAAGACAGTCTTGAAGTATTAACTTACAATAATAATTATAATAATAATAATAAGAATAATGAATATTTTGGGAATCGTAGAAGAAAGACGCTTGAAATGGTATGGACATGTACTCAGAATGACAGAGGATAGAATACCCAAGAAAATTTTGGATTGGAAAGTAGAAGGAAAAAGAAGAAGAGGGAAGCCCAAAGAGCGCTGGATGGATGGGGTGAAAAGGAGTATGGCGATAAAAGGATTAAGTGAAGAAGATGCTACGGACAGGGACCTATGGAGGCAAAATATTGTTGTGGGATGAAGGAAAACTATTGTATTGTGGAATATTCCTTAATAAAAAAAAAAATTTACGAATGTTTAAAGACGCTTTCCAATTACCTCAATCTATTAGCAGAAGTTCTGCTTAAGAGTTAAGGTATTTTACTCATATAGGCTTATGGCAATAGGCCTACATCTAAGAAAAATTAGACATTTAAGTACATATCACGCCATCGACTTGAGCCGGTTCAAACCGAATGCTGGTAACGGGCTGTGACCGGGTTTCCACTGTTACTGAACAGTATCATTAAATATGTAGGTATAATACATTCACGGAACCACAGAATATTGCTTCTATTAAAACAAAATCACTAAATTAGTGCAACACAATACTGTGTATGACCCAAATATATTTCGGTAGGGTCGATCATTAATGGTAACCATGAGGTAAAGGTTCATCTGGCGCCGTGAATTGAACTCTCGGCAAAGAAAGTCTAACATCACGGGTTCGAATCCCTGTTTCAGACAAATTTTTCTCTTAAAGTATTGTTTAAATGTCGTACGCCAGTGAAGGGTTAACATTTGTTTGAAAGACCAAAATTGAAAAATCAGATTTTGTCAGATAATCATCGCATTATTAGTACCATTCCTAAGAAATTATAAATAATACACACAAATGACAAAGTTCTATGAAGACCGCAAGAGGTAAACTGATAAATTATTGGCCGAACACAACATCAAGATAATTTTCAGGCAAAAAAAGGAAATTAAAGAAACACAGAGAACAGTTAAGTGCCGACGGAGGCATTTATCTACATGCAGGGTGTACCCAATACCATCTTATGTGGTAAATTTTACGTTGGAACCACGAAGCGGCATATTTCTACCAGTATAAAGGAACATAAAACGAACAGGGGCATGAGACAAGTAGATTTTTCAGCTGTGACAGAACACCTGTGCGTCGATATCGCTAAAAATTACGTTTCCTGCCAGTTTTTCACTCATAACTCGAGACGAAAACGAAAACTAAAAATCCAGCTTGGAGTTGCACTTGCATGTCTTCAGTCCATCTAGGCCTATATAAAAGATTTAACATCTCTCCACGCCGTAGATTTGGCTGGGTACCGCACACAAACATACACATTCCTTTATTGTGAAGATAGATATCTTCGGCTTTAGATAAATCTACGTTTAGCCGTAAGCCTTACTTCATGAATCGATCTGGAGCATAACTCTGAGATCGATTACAAAAATAAAGGTAACTAGGGCGTCACGTGGAGGACCTGCAGATTGAACGGAGCCATGCCATGCTAAACAAAGAATGCGGGACTTCATCTACGAGCTATGAATACAACATTTAAATATTCAGATTTATTTGATATATATTGGAAAAGAAATTGTTACATTTTGATAAAACATATTAAATGGCTTTAATTCTTGTTCACTTTTTCATTCTTTTTCTTTTAAGAATAATATGAGAACGCACAAGTGCCGAGGTTCTATGGCAGATTTTTTTTTAACACCTTACGTATTATAAAGTAGTAAGTGTCCTCGGCTTGGCCACGATAATTACACGCGAATCATTCATAAATAATATAACGAAACAGCTAAAAATCCGGCATGGAAGTGCATTTCACGATTAGAAAGCGCCGCTTGGGAAAAACCTCGCATTCAGATTCGAGTTCTTTGGCCGAGAAAAACCCCTGCATAGCGAGTTCCGTCCAAATCGATTTAGGCCTACATTCATTATCCCTCGTCAGGCTATGTTGACATTTTCAGATGTCTGAGAGCCTTAAATTGTAAACAAATGAATTGACCAGTGTGGGCTTACAAAATCGAAGCGAAGGGTAATTCCATGCGATATGTTGAAAAAATTGCGATGCGTTTATTTTCAAGTTATGACAAAAAAAAAAGAGGCAAAGCCACCTGCAATTGATTTGAAAGTTGAAATGTATTACCGAAAACTTCGATAGCGAAAAATTCACGATTTATGCCAGTTTTTTTATTCATAACTCGCGAACGAAACCTAAAATTAAAAATCCGGCTTCGAGGTGTATTCGGCCACCCTTCAGTCCATCTATGTTTAAAATTTAAGATCTCTGCGTGCAGTAGATTTCGCTGGGCATCGCGCACAGACAGACAAACAGATAGACAAACAGATTACATTGCTGATATTCACAAATATCTGGTGGAATTCGCAATGAAATAAAGATTGGAATAGATGATAAAAGGATAATAATAATAGAATACCGGCATATTAAGAAGAGTGCAGAAGAGTACGACAAATCTGTGGAAAATATTCAGAAAGCTCCGAGAAGGTGAATCTGCAGTTTTCTCTAGCCCTTTTGTCAATCACTCGCCAACTGAACATTTTCCACAGATTTATCGTACTTTACTGTACAAAGTGATTACCGAAGATTTGGGCTACCGGAAGCGCTTTGATGATGGCGAAGAGTTGAAAACCAGCGTCGTAGGTTGGCTTCAGTCGCAGGCTGCCGAATTCCAGACTGCGGAATTTCAAAGCTCGTCAAACGCTATCACCAGTGCTTCAATGTGGCTGGAAACTAGGCGGAAGAATAGTTTCAAAGTATTGTAAAACATATTCTGACCTTCATATTGTTAAAAAGATTAAATAAATGGAAGTCACTATATGAATAACCCTCGTACTTCATGATTGGGTTTACACACTGATTTGTATACCAGAAAGTGTTCGTTCAATACGAAATAACTTAGGACGCTAGTTAGCAATAATATCGAAAGCAAGACAGAAAAGTGACTAATAGAAAACTCAGCATAGGGGCATAAGTAAAACGCAATGATGATGATGATTATGATTGCTCTGCTCTTACGCAGGTTCGCCCGGAAAGAAGCCATGGGATGATGCCCACAAATCGTCCAAGGCCCTTTCAGGCAAGGGTCATACCACGGAGATCTGTCATTGCCTCCCTCGGTATGGGGATGTAAAGACAACATAACACGTAGCCCTGAACTCAGGAAGGACATTTTCCACTACTGAAGAATCCCCGAAACGCTAGGGAATCGAATCCGGACCGCCAGGGTGAAAGGTATCCATGCTACCAACTCACCCACGGCGGCTGACAGAACACAATAGGCATATTTTAAATCAAAAGAGATTGCAGGAAGTAAGTCGGCAGGTGGATATGAAAGATTGCTTAGGGGGAAAGGTCCGCACTGTAATAATTAAATCTCTACGATGAAGCTGAGGCTACTCTTCTCTTTATTAAACCGCCCTGTTTGTTATTTTCGTCGGTCCAGTCGAATTTAAATCTCCATCCAATGAGGTTTTCGTCAAGCAGTAATTCCGCTGATGGCAGTAATATGCTTCTCCCTGTAGACCTGAAATCTTTCATTACAATAGGCTTGACGAAAAACTGTCAGCGAAACCTAGCATGTGTGACAGATCAATGACTGTAGGTTTAGAGGCATGTAAATAATTTATGGATAGTTGAAGTGGGGTGTGCAAATAGTATATAGACCTATAATACATAAATAGTAATACAGAAATATTACGAGAAAGTACCACTAGAAATGTACCGGTAGTTAAATATAAGTAATTTAGTTAAGTAGGCGCGTTTTTTAGAATTTAGCATCCTAATCAGCATTAGGTAAGCTAGTCCCTGCTTTGTCAAAGGCCTTTGCCCTTAAGGGATTTTCAGGCTATTCATTAATTCATACTTAAGAACTTCAGCGGGACAAAATTTCGGGGCATTGGTGACGATCACAGGCCTAAGTAGCAGTGTACAGTGGTAAAAAAAAAACTTCTATGAACAATATTGATGGTTTTCACGATTGCATCTGGCACTTCTTTATCATCAACCTGTTAGTTGTCCTCATGAGGCTGAATGCATTCCATTCCAGACCTCTCTACCTCAGGAAAATCCGAAGGTTTATTGGGATTGAACCCAATATATTTTGAGGTACTTTGAGCACATACTCGGGCGCACACACAAGGGCCAATATGAAAGTTTGGTACACATACAGAGTGTTAACCGCAATATTTTCCCTGCATATAGAGAGGACATAGATAAGTAATTTTACTAGGAGATTTATGTTCTACGGATAGAATTTTTCCTATTGTAGCATAAAATCTTCAAATGGTATGGCCGCCAATGACATCTAACATTTGAAATGATGCAAAACAAAGGAACTTCTTTGTTAACACTGTAGTTATGAATAAAAAAATTATGCAGTGGCGGCCAGTCGTGTCATTAGTCTGTATATTTTGCAGATTATGAAAACTCTAAATTCTGTTATAGCTGTTGACGAATGACTAAGATCGGGTTTTTATTGATCACTAAGAAGGCGTGAAGTCAATGTAATGAAGACCCTACTTTGCTTCATTATTGACTTATGAGCACGAAATTGTAATGACTTAAATATCCTGTAGCATAGACTATACATTTTACGTCTGTGAGCACTGATCTAATAAAAGTTAATTGTCTGTGTCCCTCTATAAAAAAGGTAAAATACTGGGGTGTTGTTCATTAACACCCTGTATATGGGGAAGGCAGTTTTTTTCTGAAGGGTACTTGAACATTGATACCAGTTTTATTATAACACTAGCAGTACCTGTTGCTGAGAGTTGTGAGAAGGAATTAGCTCATAAGAGGATCTTTAGAAGCTTGGTCTAGTACAGTAAAACAGCCTACAGAAACTAAAACTCTCTAAAATTTCATCGGCATGCTGAAAAGTACAAGAAAACAAAAATATATAGGTAAAATTTCATTGATTGACTCGCTTCCTGCAAGTTCAAAATAATAGGTTTATAGGCCTATTACTTTGGCGTCCAGATTTATAAATAGAAGTGGGAAACGGAAATTTACTTGACCTGGACGTTTGGACGTAACAATGTTTCAGCATTTCATTACTGGTACTTTACTGGTTCCAGCAAAGCTATTTTAAGCCAGCACAGCAATTTCCTCTGAATTTACAATGCGGAGACTTGCTTTGCCTATAAAAGCATCCTGAATCTTCTCAGGCGACAATCTCCGTTACGCTGCTAAGACATTACTAGATTACCTTCCCAACAGGGATGCCAGAGTTCCAAGAGCAGGTTGTGATTAGTAAGCTACGAATGACGTCAATGGCGATGTAACGATTTCAGTAGCGATCCACCGTCCAAAGATAACAATAAGATAGTATTTCGAGTTAGTCTTATAATTAGGGGGTGGATTTCTATGACCTAAAAATAGGATATATGCATGCATTTATGACCTAAAAAAACATTAAAATATGACTAATAAAATTTAAAATATGACTTTACCACTTACACATTATGTATATCTTTTTTTAAGTTTCATTACAATTCATTTTATTAAAATATGTTAATTATTTAAAATATCTGTAAATTCTCAAAAAGTATCAGCGTGTTCATAATACTTGTGTTCGTTTTATCCTTAACATTCGTTTCCACGATCATGTATCAAAATATTTCAAGCAACTGTCTTGGCTTCGTTTGCAAAATAGACGTTTGGTCCACTCTCTGTGCTTATTATACCAAATTCTTAAGTTTTCCATACCTCTTTACTTGGCTCCCCGATTTACATTTCTCTCCTCCTACCATAATCATGGTACACGCTCGCAGCACAACTCTCTGTTATCAATTCCTAGTCATCATACAACCTCATACTCTCATTCATTCACCATAGCCACAGCCCGTTCTTGGAATACCTTGTCACAAGATATTAGGGGTAGTCGGAGTGCACACTCTTTCAAATCTGCGCTTATTAAACAATTATTGCCCACTGAACAGAACTAGCTCTTTGTAGTCACTCCATCTCTCACTGAACATAACATTACTTAGTCTCCTTATAACCTATCTACAGCTAGACTTAAATTTCCATTATAAGATAATTTTACATATTCCTTGTTTTACTTGTAACATTATTACTATTTTCTTTGATGACACTTACGCTCTCTATGAAGCCTATGCTTTTTATGAAATCTATGCTTTTTACTTATTTAATTTATTATTATGATTAGCCTTAACCTTAGTCTTAGTATTAGTCATAAGTCTCTTATTCACTAATTTGCTATTTATGTAAACCTACATTGTATATATTTTCTGAAACCTGGTTGAGTGGAAGAGAAGGCCTTATGGCCTTAACTCTGCCAGGCAAAATAAATCATTTACTACTACTACTACTACTACTACTATAATGCAAAATTTACAAAATATATGAAACTTCAAAATTTCTTCAATATGCACACAAATATGCCAAAAATATGACCTAAATATGCATATTCATACTAAATATGCTACAATAGTTGAAAATTTCCTAAATATGCAGTTATATGCACAATAAAAGTCGTTCCATTTTCACCAGGATGCTTGGAATCGGGTTTAAATTAGTCGGAAACCTGAAATAATGCAAAGGGGAAAAATATGACATGTCATAGAAATCCGCCCCCTACTTATAATGAATTAGATGCTAAAATTGTGAAAGATGACTTGGATCGCGCAGAATAATGGATTTCTGAAAATAATATGACAAAAAATGGACAAAAAAGTAATTATGCAATATCTTTCATAAATAAAACATAAAAAGTTCACTATAAATAGACCTACGAAATGGAAAATGAAATTATAACGAGAGTAGAATCATGCATATATTGAGGAATAACTTTTAATTAGGATACGAACTGGAATAAGCTACACAAATAGAGAAATAAATAGCAAGGCATATAGAACACTACACTTTCAATGTAGAGTATTAAGGGATGCAACTTAAAAGCAAAAGACTCAGCTTATAAAATCATCGGTGAGACCAAATTTGGAACATGCGGCTAATGTGTCGGATTCGCAACTGGCGGGTCAAATAACCACAGAAATGGTGCAGAGAAAAGTTGAAAGATTTACAAAAAACTGACAATGTTGTGGCTACGTTATAACATTAGGATGGGAATATTTTAGAATTCAGAAGGACAATAAATGAAATTATGCGCACGACAAACATGAGAAAAACTTCACATAGAAATAAAAAAAAAGATTACAACAGCGGATGAATGATCAGCCTAATGCCGGGGCCACCTCCGAGACAATTCGAACACAGCACGAGACACACCAGTCGCACACACTCATTCATGCCGAACAAGGAGCGGATGAGATGAAGATAATAATGAATGCCAACCGAAATCCGGGGACCAGGATTGCCTAACATTTCCCGATATTCTTCTCTTAGGTGAGAAAACCTACCTAGGAAACTTACCTCGACCAGAAATCAAATCCGGACCCGCTGTGTCGGAGAACGAACGCTTCCCCTACGCTACAGCGGTTTTCATAAATCCACAATCAAGGAAGGATATTGCTCACCAGAGAATTAAAGAATTAACATTCAGCAGCAATGCACTGATGTTGTTCATCCTTTAATGAAGATGTTATTTCCGCCAAACATGGACGATGGACATGGAAGAAAGACACACTGTTATCTGTACGAGCAGACGGGTATTAGCGACTGAGTCACGTCCAGTAATTTCAGTAAGCCGAAGTGATTAGCACCTCTCGCCGTGTTGCATATTGATCCTCAATTAATACTCTTCACCTCTCATTCAGTAGAACTACAATCATACAGTCTGCCTCCCGGGAAAATTTGCTGCTGTTGACGCTAAGCGTTCATCACGAAGTATGATGCAAGCACCAGTCGACAACCGTATCTACGTATATTTAATGAATTTGTACCTTCAACTACCTAGGTATACGCTAATTTTTTTATTCTCGAAAAATAATTTTGACAGCTTTATGACCAGTCGTCCCGGGAGTGCGATTCAAAGCGCCGTCAAAATTTTAGCCTCAGCAAGTCTTTACGCTGTGCCTATGGGTGCAGACAGAATTTTTTCGGCTCGTAACAAGAACACATGGCTGGAAGGGTTGCATGCTGATACCCTCCCTAGAGCTTTTGTTTTTTTCAACCTGACACTGCCCAGACAGATGATCAGTAGTCTGGACGAATCTAATATCGAAATATTGCTATTCGTACGTACATTTTCACGGGATCCACACATTCAAATTGCAATAATAGACCCTCCAGGCTGCTAGGATATATAAATAACGTGATGCTATACATGCCCTGAGACTCTGAACAGACAATATTACTAACACCACGGACTACATTCAAGTGCAGTGACCCTTGAGTATCTACAAGCTAGAGCAGATTCGGACGGACCTTTTAGTCAACCAACCCTGAAGTTCGTTTTCAAAGGCGATGTGCCTAAACACCCATGACCCCGCGTTTTGCGGTTGGACTCTGAAGGTTATCCTTTATAATAAGGCCTCACATATGAAGCTGAGTAAAGGATGAAATTGTATATGGGCCGTCTTTCGGTTGGGGGTGACTTAATTCTTTAAGTGCCGTTTTTCCTAAGGCAACAGCTTAAACTAGCACTGCACATTTCATCAATGATCAGTCTGGACAGGCTTTAAATCAAAGGTCCGAGTATATGGCTATATCAGATCACTTGTGAATTAGGTGATAAAGCCGACTGGGTTAGGTGACAACAGTCGGGTTGATGTGCTCCCAAATGGATAGATGGCTTAAGACCAGTGGGATATGTGATAGGTGATGGTTGTTAACGATGCGGTCTTAACATGCTCACATGACACCGAAGTTCGTACGATCCCATTTCGTTAAGTAGGTAGTGACTGTACAACAAGGCATAAAATTTCAAGATTGAAGACAGTAATTAAACCAAGAATTTTAGTCGCCATTATTGTTGTTACAGGATTACAACCTTCTGGGAATTGTGAAGAGCTATCTAAATAATGAAATAAATCAACTCTTTCTAACTGAACTATCCATTCATTAAAATAAAACTAAATGCTACTTTATTTTTGCATGGCACAAATTAATTTGTAACAAGTAATTAATAAAACAAACTGGACACTGTGGAAGTATTTCACCAATTTAAGCTTTAACGGATGTAACAAACAACAGCCACACAAAACTACTTTGCTTGTCGTTATATGAGTTAGGGCAGCGATTGACTAGAACACAGGGAAACGAAACCAATGAAAGTCGCTTTAGAAATTCAAACTATATTGATAACTTCCGGATATTTCCAATCCCTTCCAAGTAAATGCTGATTTTTTTTTAGGAAACTAAAATAATAAAAGTAAACAAAATAACGGTTACCAAAATTGAATCTTTGTCTCCCGCGTCAGAATTCTGGTCGTCAATGGCTATCAGATGACTGGAAATTCCGTGGCCTACTCTATAATATGCACTATAATATGCCTACATAAAAGTAGGCCTACTGTCCTTGTCCTGACTTTATGCCAAGTTCTTTAACTTTTATCCCATATGACAAACTATATTAAGACCGATTATCCCATTAAAATATATATTCTGTATGCTCGTTAGAAGCTACCTCACTGGAGAATGGTTGAACGAGATACTACGTTATGAACCATTGATTAATGTAAGATAACACTCGCCTTTTGTAGAAGAGATTTCGTTTGTGCATAAGATACCTAACATTTTCTTTCCATGTTGAGTATTATTACGTAAGTCACCATGACTAGTAAATTAATTACGGAACTGTTACTATTTAGCCTATCCACTGTTGATTGAATTACTATCACAGTTCAGCTGCACATATGTTTCTACGGTCCTGTAACAATTTTCGATATTGTTGCCACAACCGAAAGGGAAGAAGTGTCCTGTTCTGGACGAAATATTGTGGACAAATTTTTCTGTGAATTGGACGTATTGGGAGTGGAGAAAAAGTGGACAAGGACGAACAATAAATTGGCCGAGGAGGGTGTGATTGAAACGTCTTGAACGCATTTCTCAAGAAAACTGAACTATTTCGACACATCAGACAAAGCTAATCATAGCTAGTACTCCTACACAACCTAAAAATTGTATCATGGAGGTGTAAACTAAACTATAATCCGTGACGCTGCATCCCTGAATAGATTAGGCCTACCATCTGACCGCTGCGTCATCTATCATCAGCAGACGGCAGGATTGGGGGCATGTGGTCAGAATGCTGATACCAACGCCATTTAATTAATATTTCCGGTGATCGGAGCCGCTACTTCTTAATCAAATACCTCTTCAGTTTGAATCACGAGACTGAGAGTACCCTTTCTAGACCTCCCTACCTACAAAAAATAATAATAATAATAATAATAATAATAATAATAATAATAATAATAATAATAATAATAATTTAATAATAAATAAAAAAATTCTAGGTGGTATCGGGGATCGAACCCGGGACTGTGGATCCGTAGCCAAAGACATTAAGCACGAAACCATCCAGGTGTCCTCAAGGAGGTACGCATATGTAGGCCTATAAATCACAATATTAGATACTTCTGATTTGCGTAAAACTCCTTCCTTCTAATTCTAACTCATTTGATTGGCAGCTATTTGCGAATTGCAAAACACAGCCGATTGCAATCATGACTCAACTTGAAAGCTCGTCCCACGCTGTTGATATTTCTGTCACTCATGATGTGCTAATTCTCTCCAGATTGCTTGGGGAATTTTAAATTTTCTGTGAGGAGATTTTTAAATCATACTAATAACGGCTTCTTCCCGGTTACGAACAATGTGGAGTACACTAGCCCCAGGCCTTGTTTGCTTAACATTCTGTGCGAGGGGGAATTATAACGAAATTACAGTGTTACAATCGAATTACATTAATTCAGCAACCACTGGAGTTTCACAAATAAAATATTGTAGGAAGTCAGGTACCGGTAATAGGTGTAATTATGCTCTGCACTTCACTGCTAAAATATGACGTATATTTCATCTAGTAACAATCCTTTTTAAATCCAAATTAGATATATGAATTTAGAGGAATAGAAACTCGAGAAGGAATTAGTTTGATTAGAATATCGAGGGATGAAGAGTAAGGCATAGCAACTATTTTTTGAAGTGAAATTTCTTTAGCCGCGGTAGGGGTAAATCGGGAGCTTGTGTAACGCTCAAAATCGTCACAAAATTAGTGTCACGGTCCAAATCGTCCCGAAATTAGTGAGGTGTGACGGAACGGACTGCACAGAAAACAATCAACTCAATGATTAGGCTTATCCACAATTTTAAAAATAAAAAAATTCAAAATTAAAAAATCCAAAATTAAAAAAACTAAAAAGGCAAAATTCAAAAATAGGAAATCCAAAATTTAAAAAATCGAAAATTAAAAAAATCCAAAATTAAAAAATCCAAAATTAAAAATTTAAAGATCTAAAATTTAAAAATCCAAAACTCCAAAATTTAAAAAATAAAAATCTAAAATTAAAAAATCCAATTATCCAAAATTTAAAAAATAAAAAAAATTTAAAAATACAAAAATCCAAAATTTAAAAATAAAAGTATCCAAAATTTAAAAATCCAAAATCCACAATTTAAAAATATAAAAATCCAAAATTAAAAAATCGAAAATATCCCAAATTTTAAAAAATACAAATAGTAAAAATTCAAAGACCTAAAATTTTAAAAATCCAAAATTAAAAGAGCAAAAATAAAAAATCCACAATTTAAAAATTCCAAAAACCCTATATGAAAAAGTCCAACAATCCAAAATTGAAAAATCCAATAATCCAAAATTGAAAAAATCAAAAAATTAAAACAAGTTTCACTTCTGTGGCGTGGCGTTCCACGCACACTTTTTTTTTTGTTAAGTAAGGCGATGGTACCGTGAGAGGTACGTCACGGGAGAGTGTGGCATCTCAAGTATATGAACACGCATTTGATAACATTGTGATGTACGGTTATACGAACAGAGGTAATTTTGTTGTATCAGCCGCCGTACAGAATGAATATGACAAGATCTGAACAGCATTCTTACGTCAAAATAGTAACTATCAAGGGAGAAGTGCCAGAGAATACAAGGAGCTGTTGGAAGCTTTGGGGAATAAAGCCTATCAGTACCGAATTTTAAAGGATCATGGAGTGGGTATGCGTGCGTCCATCCTCCCAACTACCACAATACATTAGAGTGGCACGATGCAGTCGCGTACAAATGTTTATGGGTGTTTTCTTCACTATCTTACATCTAGTGCCCATAATCTGCATTAATGCATTAATTTAAAAATGGTCGTACATTTTCAAAAGAAAACATAGTTGCCATGATTTACGCCCCATCTCTCGTACAAATAGGTTTGTTCGCAAAGTAAATCCCTAACTGTCACGGACCATGACGCATGCGCACACTGTCGGTCTCGCTGCGCAATGTATGCGCACAACGTCATATATCAGCATATTCAAAATGTGCGCATGCGTCGCGGTACTTGACAGTATATGATTTAGCTTTGCGAACAGACCTATAGTGATGTCGAGTTGAATCCTTGTCCTGCAAAGTATTAAACCCAAGTTGAATTCTATGGTTCGAGAACTAAACGCTACTTGTAACAAAGAACAATTGAAGTGTAAGCAACTGTATAATTAAGCCAAGTAACGCAACACTGTATAGAGAAGTTGTGTAGTCTGAAGGCGTGGTCGTTACTTATCATACATCACGACATGCATTTTAGTCACGTGACTTCTCGAATATGTTGTCTCACCTAGTCGACTGTATCTCTATCGTGCTTTATAACCTCTGACTCTTCATGGCAAAGTTTATTGTCGTTATTTATGTGACAGCTCAACGTTATAAGCAAATGTTTATCTCTGCTTTAATTGATAATCTGTATTATTTATGGTTTACGCGTAGAGAGTATATACACTATATGTCGTGATAGAAATAAGTTTATTATTATTATTTTTATTATTATTATTCCCCGTTTCACCCAACTTTGGGGTACCCCTACGTTAAATCAATCACTTCTCAGTGTTTTGTGTTTTAATTTTAGCCCAGTATTGCTTCATTCTTTCTGATCTTGCTTTTCTTTCGTCTTCACTGATCTGGATCATTCGTTTGGTTTTTATTTTGAC
Organism: Ectobius pallidus; assembly: GCA_964059195.1. Classification (NCBI taxonomy): domain Eukaryota; kingdom Metazoa; phylum Arthropoda; class Insecta; order Blattodea; family Ectobiidae; genus Ectobius; species Ectobius pallidus. The sequence goes on from CAXKWD010000008.1 coordinate 104,910,814, forward strand.
CTGGAACCTCTTTTTCTTGACTTTGTTTTTTTTTTTCAGTTTTATCTATGAGCATTTTTTCTGTGATTTAGAGTTCACCCTAATTCCTTTTCTGTTTCCTTAAACCAGTTTGGTTTGGTCTTTTTGTTACGGAAATATTCAAAGATTTTTTTGGTCAGTCTACTTTGGTTCATTCTGAGGATGTGCCCATAAAAATCAATTCTTCTTTTCCTCATTGTGTCTGAGAGTTCTTCAGTCTTTTGGTAGAGTGTTTCGTTTCTAATGTGGATGAGTTTATTGTTATGGAACCTAGGGCCTAGGATTTTCCTTAATATCTATATTATTATTATTATTACTATTATTATTATTGCAAACAATGCGAAAAGCAAAAATTAATAAAACACCTATCTAAGACCCGCATTTGTAACTGTGACTGAATTCATGACCCAATGATTAAGGTTGCCTGCTACAGATAGAAAGATCGGGTTCGATTTTACGTTTGCATTTCGATTAATATTCCGAATGAATTAAATAAAAAAAAAATTTAAAAAAAAAACCTGTAGATTTGGCCATGATGCATGTGGCAGGTAGAAAAGGACAATTAATTAATAAAATGGAGAAATCGAATATGCCCACACAAAATCAAGTGCTTAAGTTCGATTAGGTGTGCACTTTGATACTATATATAATTCGGACTGCTTAATACGACGGATGGAGCATAAGACCGGCACGCTCCCTAAAATTACGAGTTATAAAACTATGAATAGTACTATGACGGATATATAGATACAGATATTACTTTTTGTTCGACCAAACTATAATACGCCTATTACATATGACGTAAGGGTATCATAATGATATCCACTTCGATACAGATTTTTATTAACATTGGTGTGGTATCGATTACTATCGTACACGAAACGATCTTGAAACCTTGAGAGTAGCAACTGAAACTACGTAATAAAATACCATTATTGGAAATAAAATCAAGTTTGTTCTTGTTAATTTTAATATATTAAACTGAATTCATTTCGTGTTGTCAAAATCCGCTGGTTTCAAGAAAACGACAAAGAAGAAGTTTCGACTTTACCGGACGGCGTGAGCTGACATCTGTCACAGAAGGCAAGAACTACAAAACAGCTAATCGCGAAGGGCAGCTCTCTCCATTTATTTCAGTGAGTCTAGAATATCGAAACTTAAATATTGAATTATGGTCGAATAAAAACAGTCCTATGTAACTTGTCTAAAATGGTAATTACGATACTCACTTTGCTCGTTTCATAAACATGTTTATTTTGCCATTATAGGCTCGTTGCACAATGCACTACATTATCTGTTAGCCGTAAATACACAGATAGAATCGTCAAGCAATATCAAATGTAAAACCAAGTAGAAAGCGCTTGTAATAGAATATTATATAAATTAAAATACTCTCACAGAGAATTTCTGGATTTAAAATTAATAATTACTCCTAAAATTATTTTCTGAATTAAAAATACCCTTGAATATTAGATGGACAGCCCCATACATATTTTGTTATGAACATTCTACAAATAAATAATTATACGTGAAGTGAAAAATGGAATTCCATTTGAGAAAGAATTGTTAGGGTAAGTGTGAACATACTAAGTTTTAGGTAAGAGTTTTAAATGACTATTGGTAACCAGTTCACGTAAAGCAATGCCATGTATTTCAGTTGAGTGGGTTTAACTACTCGGGTTGGGGTTACTCGTACTAAGGAGGGAAATCGATGCGAGTCCAACCCCTCATGAGATACGGTATCACACCGGCTTTAATGTGGTAGCGTGTGCACACAGTAGCTGTCAGCATCAGGTGAAATGCCGAGACTCTTTAGAATTTCCTCACAAATACTATTTTTTTAAATACTCCTACAATATACAAGTTCACAAGACGGGGATATAATCATAAAAATTAAGAACATTACAGTAGACAGTACAATGGTCCTCGGGTCACTTAGAATCAGAGAATTTTGACAAATTCGAATTATCATAAATAATGCTATAAGAACTTTTTTGTTCGACTATACTATGATACGCTTATTACACGTGATGTAACGGCATCGCCTTATCCATTACGATACATAACTTCATTATAACATAACTGAGGTATCGATTATTATCGAAATCTTAAGAACAGCAAATGAAACTGCGTAGTAAACAACCAGTATTTAAAATAAAATAAATTCTATTCGTGTTAATTTTAATATCATAATAAATTGAGTTAATTTCTTCTTGTAAAATCCGTTTCAAGAAAATGGCCTAGAACAAGCTTCGAAATAACCGTACGCCATCCGCTCTCATCTATCGCAGAAGAACTTGATAGGAGCTGATTCTATAAACGGATGTAACATACATGAATGTTCCCATAATTTCTCAGGAATATCACTCTTGACATGTGAGGGTGTGTGGAGAGAATGAAGTTATCTCCTAAACTTTCCTCCAGTGCGGAGAGTGTACACGAGGCATATTCATTGCACCTCAACAATACCATAAAATGAATGTACTGTAGCAAATCCCCTTGGATTTCTGGAAAACACACAAGCAGCATTATATCAACGAGGATGTAGAGTAATGTCTTTTCCCCATGCAGTAGGCAAACATGCATGGTCATGTAACAACTGTATCACATAAATTAGCGACCTAATCTAAACTGAACAGTCTTTATATGGCTAATTGGATCAGACAGTTTGGAATACCAAATCAGCTTCTGATAAAATATGACGCGGTGCTATGACCTATGTGCTAGAAACGATCCCTCCTTGTGGACTTGCAGACTGATGTTAAATTGTATAACCTTTGTCAGGCTGAATTCAAACATTAATATAAGCAAAGAAAAATTAATTATCAGTGGACTCTAGAAATCTCTCTCTTCCGTAGTTTTACCTCACCCTTACAGGGACCTTTATGCGGCCCGGGCCGCGACCTGTCGGGAGAGGAATGAACTATGGATCACAACACATACTTTTTTGGCCAGACAAGGACATGGAGGGCCTCCCCGGATAAGTGATCAGCCCAATGCCAAGGCCACCTCCAATACAACACGAACACATAGGACGAGGCACACCATTCACACACACACACACACTCACTCACTCCGAACAAGGCGAGGATAGGAAGAAGATGATAATGACGGCCAGATGATAGCCGGGGACCACAAGGGCCTAAAGTTACCTGACATTTGTCTCACAGGTGAGGAAAAACCCCGGAAAAAACCTCACCATGTAAATTGTCCCGACCAGGAATCGAACCCGGGCCAGCTGCGTGAGAGGAGCGGACGCATCCCCTTGCGTCACTCTAGAAATCAATTAGCAAAATTTCGGTCGAATGGGTGGTATGCACGAATGACAATCGAAACAAAAGGATAAATTCTCAGATTTTACACAATAACATTATTTTATTATTCTAATACCTCTGCTTTTATACTATTTTTAAATGACGAATTTATACATCAGCAGCAGTGAAAAGGTGTGTTATGCATTCTCCTGTTCCACAAAATGTCATTCAACATTCAATGGTAAAACGAACTCTGCTTCCAATAGGAACTTTGGATGCTTTTCTAGAAATGTCTATATTAGGCGACCCACGCCGCCCGGGCCTTACAGGGCCGTGACCTGTCGGGAGAGAGATTATCTATGGATCACATACATTCTTTTTGACCAGACAAGGACATGGAGAGCCTCCCCAGATGAGCGAACAGCCCAATGCCGGGGCCATCTCCGAGACAAACGAACACATAGGACGAGACACACCATTCACACACACACTCCGAACAAGATGAGGATGGGATGAAGATGATAATGACGGCCAGATGATATTCGGGGCCACACGGCTCTAAAGTTACCCGACATTTGTCTTACAGGTGAGGAGAAACCCCGGGAAAAAAACCCTACCTAGGTAACTTGTCCCGATCAGGATTCGAACTCGACCCGCTGCGTGAGAGGAGTGAACGCATCCCCTACGCCACAGCAGTGGATAACCACTAACTTAATTTTTGTTAAATGAATAAAGTAAATTTTTGACAAATCCCAATAAGGTAACTAAACAATTTTTAATAATCAGTAGTAGGCCTAGCATGCGAAATTATAATAGAATACTTCTGCGTAAGTTCTGTTCATCCAGTCAAATAATTTTCTTGTCGTAACAGAAGTTAGTTATTAGTAGGGGGCGGATTTCTATGACCTAAAAAATAGGATATATGCGTGCATTTATGACCTAAAAAACATCAAATTATGACCAATAAAATTTAAAATATGACTTTACCACTTACACATTGAGTATATTTTTTAAAAGTTTCATTACAATACATTTTATTAAAATATAGTGTTAATTATTTAAAATATAATGTTAATTATTTAAAATATCTGTAAATTCTCAAAAAGTATCATTTTGATGCAAAATTTACAAAATATGATGTGAAACTTCAAAATTTATTTAATATGCACACAAATATGCTAAAAATATGACCTAAATATACATATTTACATTAAATATGCCACAACAGTTGAAAATTTCCTAAGTATGCAGTTACATGTACAATAAAAGTCGGTCCATTTTCACCAGGATGCTTGGAATCGGGTTTAAATTAGTAGGAAACCTGAAATAATGCAAACGGGAAAAATGTGACATTTTATAGAAATCCGCCCCCTAGTTATTAGCATAGTTTTATTTATAATCACGCAGCTCACACACATCTGTCGACCCATATTCGTGTACGTTCGTCACAGATCTGCAAATCACATAAAAAACACATTTTATTGCCTACTAATTTCGGTCCAAACAAACGTCCCTACAGCTGTCCGCAGCTTTTCTTCAACGAATGAGTTAGACTACTCAAGTAAGTAGTGAAACTAACCTAGTTCATGCCTTGACTTTATGAAGCGCCATAATAATCAGATCTTTTTCAGGTACGGTATATCTTTTAATCCGAACGGGAAAATAGTGCCAACAAAACATTAAATTGCGATAAAATCAGACAATAAAAAAGATGGAGCAGACTTTGCGTCTTATCTTTAGCGAAACTCTAATATGGCGGCAGACTTTGTGGCTCAATTCATTGTTCGTACGCCGCAGAAACCGGGTATTTAAATAACATGTTATAAATATGATAACATAATTTTGTGCAGAAATAATTTAGATTTATTAAAGAACCTAAAGCCTAAATTAAAACCTCTGATTAAAAACTGTCACGATTCTTCAAATCATTTAAATCTTGATCAACCCTATTCTACAGTAATGAACTGACAAGAAAATATATTATATTTCTGAAAGTGTTTAGCCTAATGGAAAATAGTAAAGTAGCCCATATTTTCACAAATCATATTGAAATATGATGGATATGAATATTACATTATAAGAATGGGTAATTGTAGTTTTTTTATTATTATTTTTTTATGTTATTTTTTTTTATTTTTTATTTTTATTTTTTTTTTTGCGAAAGAAAGAAGCCCTTACATGAAGGGATATACGAGTCACTGAATAGGACTATGGTCGAGTTTGTGTGTGGGAATCCTTCCGGAGGCAGAGTAGCTGGAGATATTCCGGAACTTGTGGGCCGGACGTAACCCGTTGACCTGCCATTGAATGACCTCTGTATTCAGTGCCAACCCGTTTGCTGGACATAAACAGAGAAACTCGAAGCGAGTTGAAAAAAAAAATTAAAGGAGCGACCCAAGGTGTTCACAAGCATCGTGAATTATACAGAAAGGTCTAGAAAAGAAAATAAAAAAAAAGGCTATAGAAAGACTCACTGTCTTTTTGTTCCCTCTTAAGACAAAATAAAGCAGCGCTTTTATTTTTAAATTATTTATACAATGAGGATAGGCCTACTGCAACTATCTCTTGCCAATGTCTACAAATCTGGGCACAACAATTCCATAGCATTTCAAATTCCATAAAATACATTTTATATCACAATTAATGAATGTATAGTAAATAACGGCCAAATGTAGGCCTTAAATTAAATAATTAAATACATGAATATCATTTATGACACCAGTAAATAATTATGTATAATTATCATAAGTAAACACTACAGAAATAACCAACAGTTTTCCTATAATAGCAACAGGGTATTTAAAAATAAAATATGCAACTTTAAATCATATGAAATGATTTTACACCCGAGTGCAAGTCTAGCTTAAGAGGACCAATAACTCTGTCCAATTCTGCCCTCACCAAAGGGTCAGCAGCTTTATTTCCCTTCCGAAAAAGTTCCCACTGTTTCTGACGCTCCAATACACAAGTCAGGAAAAATAAAATTCTAAAACCTTATTACTTAGTTCTTTAGTTCAGCCTTGGAACAGGAATCCCTTTATTAGATCCATGTTAGCAAGGGTGCTCTTGGCATTTAATCAAGACCTTGTAAATGAGTCACGAAAACAATAAAAACAATGTTGGCAGATGCCGCAAGTCAGTTCAGTAACCCATGTCACTCAGGTGGTGTGAATTTTATACCAGACGCATAGAAACACATTTTTCGCATGTCACATCAAGTCACTGATTTCAGTTAAACTTATACTAATGGACTCAATTATAGAAATTCCTGAAAAATTAAACATCTTCATTTTAAATTAATATGAAAGTGCACGCCAAAAATTATAGAAAGTATGCCAGATTTCTCAATAAATTTTTCCTTAATTGCTTGACTTTTTGTTGTTGTTGTTGATGATGATGATACTAATGAATGGGAAAAGGTAATCCAGACTTAGGGTTGGCTATAAAATTGCATAGGTGTGGTTAAAAAGTTAGGCTTAGTAGCTTTGTCATTTAAAAAAGTTAAAAACAATATCCTAATTTATTTTGCATGAACGCTACGTCACTTATAAAATTATTAATTTTTTTGCATGAGCACTTCGTTCTCATATGAAAGTTGTTACCAACCTAAAGATAGAGCAGATAAAGCACTACAGTAGTTACCAACATACATAGAACGGTACCAACCTACATACAAGTACGCTCCCATCACCTCATTTGAAAAAAATTGTTACTGAATAGAAACGAACATTCACATATTAGGTCTAATTTTTGTTTGCATATAACTACTGCCGCAACCTACGAGTACATATCTCCGTGGCGCAGTTTACATATCTGTGTGCCGCAGTTTACATATTATATCATTTGTATTCTACTTCAAATTCGGTGTCAACCGTGGCGCAGATTACATACACCCTAATGAATCATAATAAATTGCAACAATAATACAATATTAATTAGCTTATCTACCAGAAACAATTCTTAATCGACTTAAGTGTTAAGTTTTAGTGAACAAACAATAATACGACGATTTAAAATTAATTTAAAAAATTTTGCTATTTCTTTACATAACTAAAATCCAGATGTAGGCCTATATAGAGTGTATGGAATGATAGTTTTAAAAATGTAGAAAGGAAAATATAATGTGGACCTACTGTATTAATATTAATTAAACTCCCGATGATCCCTGGTTTCATTTAAAGGAAAACAACTAAATATTTTCCTGAAAACCATCCAAGTTATCACACAAACAATGTGTTTTATATGAGTATTCTGTAGAACTATTTTCCCAACACAGAATAAAGTAATATAAGGTACACGGATTCACATTTCCTTTTATCAACACAGAGTGTGAATGTATGAGCCTTTATAATGTTCTGTCATTTTCATAGGACTTTCATATCCTGTTTTTGTTAAAGGCGCACGACTTTCTCTTTACAAAAGGTTCTTATTATCACTTCTTTTTTTTCTTTTAGTCCATGCAATAATTGTGAAGCATAAATAAACTGAACCGCACCTACGAAGGGAACTCATAGCAGAAAGAAAAAAACTAAGCATACGCTCTTTAAACGATTTTTATCATGTTACCACCTCCTGTGCATATTCCTCGAAATTGAAATGAAGAAGAATACAGGACTCTGTGTTGTTCTGTTTAATTACGTCGTGCAGTTTCTCGAAATTACTATATGACGTCCTTTTACGTAACCACGGTATAATATTAATAACAACAAATGCATAATAATTATATCTAATGGACCATAAAGCCAAAGCCTTCAGGATCACAGCAGAACTCAACTACTAAACAGTAAGACTTATTTAATACTCCTAAGAATGGTCTTTTAAGAGGGAATCAAGTATCTAAGCGTCTTAATAAAAAAATGAACGAAAATAATAATAATAATAATAATAATAATAATAATAATAATAATAATAATAATAATAATAATAATAATAGGGACGAGAAAAAGACAACATTGATCAAAGAGTAAACTTAAGGTTTGAGGATCTTTAAGGAGGGAACTAGGCAAATATTTGTTATTTTTGTTGTATAATTGTTTTTATATAAAATTACTCTACAGTCTAGTATTATGGCTAATTTCATCACGCAGTAACCCATATCAATAAAATGCAATTTTTAATGTTCAAATACTGTGTACAGGGGTACGATATTTCATTTACTTCCCTGTTGTGATTTTTATAGTGTTTTCTTGATTACAAAATGATTTTTTAATAGTATTGATGCTAGGAATATGAAAGTTTGTATGGATATTCTGTGTACTGTTATCCAACAAATTAATTTATATATAATTTTAAATAATTAATAAAAATGTTTATTTTTGAATCTATATTCATTATGGCAAGTGAAAGTAAACGAGCAATGGGAATATTTGTTAGGAGGATATAATTCTAAATTTTTACGTCCTTAAAGAATATTTTTCACATATTCTGTAAACACTATTTGGGAGAAGAATATAATTTAAAAATGCATCTCCAATACAGGGACAACGAAGATTATACTTGTCATCCCGTAATCATTTTTTACGAATAGTGTTTGTGGAAATTACCACTAATCTATTTAATCATTTATAAAAGTGAGCTAATTTACGTGTTCCCTCCTTAAGAAGCGGAAAAATCAGTCTAATAAGGGATATACGGTTTTGAAAAAAATCTCGACCTTGTCTGGAAATGACCCTACGAACCTCAAGCTCTGAAGACAGCATGCAAGGGCTTCTTAATGTTTCAATTCACTCTACTTAGTAGAGTGCTTAGAGTTTGAATTTTGACAACTTAAGGAAAATGATGTTCCAGGAATAATTAGATGCCTTTATAACAGATACAGATTATTTGTCCCTGATTTTATACATTACATGCACTTATACCTATGTGAAAGGCAAGTAAATTGCATCCATGCGAATGAGGAAAATCACGAAAATCTCACGAAAATGGCCAGCAACAGAATTTGAACCCTCATCTCGGACGTTACTACGTTGGGAAAGTTTTATCTTATGAAATGAAAGTCATATTGTACTGTACTATGGAAGTGGAAGTCCACCGTAATTACAAACGAGTCACGGGTTCGATCCCCGATGTCGTTGGATTTTTCAATTGGCGTAATCAATAACCGTAGGGTCAACTCAGCATTTTAACCAGAAATTATTACCAGCAGCAATTTTGGGGTTAAAGGCAGATAACCTTACCACCTTCATGTTCCGAATGTATAACAAATCTGGGAGCCTCAACCTCCTTGAACCTTCAAGGCACATTTAGGGATCACTTTACTTTTAAACTGAAGTGATGTATCCAGCACACTCACTGAGCACATCATACTCAAGTCTAGGGATATTCTGAAATTATCTCCCTACACTATCCATTGCAATTTACTCTCTATTTCTTTATATCCCCAGGGTAAATTCAGAGTGTACATAAGAAATTGACTGGTTTGGGTAATTCCCACACAGCACTTCCTGAAGTAGCCATAAAGTTCCTGCTCCAATCCAGAACTGTTCACGCGCGGAAGTTGCAAAACAGCCACTTGAGTGCGAAAATATCTTACGTAACGATATGAAGACATGCTATCCAGAGCCACTAAGGGTACAAAACTGTTCCATGCAACATGTGCTACACAGTTATAGCTAGATTTTTATTTTGTTACATCTAAGGAACCAAGAAATTCTCCGAATAAGTAGTAAGGATTTATTTCACATGTGCACATAAAATAAGTTAAGCCAAATCAGTGGAGAACGCAGGGGGGATAGGGGGGATATATCCCCCCCCCGAAATTTAAAAAAAAGCTATATATGCACTCTAAGTGGCCTGTTTTATAAACTAATTATATATGTAAGTTAATTATTTTTTTTTTAGTATTCTTTCCACCTATTCAAATCCCCCCCGAAAAAAAAAATTCTGCGTCCGCCACTGAGCCAAATGGCAGGTAAATAAATACACCACCTTTTGAATAATTAAAAACATATAGCTTGTCTTGTCCGAAAGTGGAGTGATGAATACCAAAGACAATGGTTGTTACGTACTATGAAGGGAAACGATTAAGAGTCCGACTGGGCAACGTCTTATGTCTCACTACTTCACTGCATGAAAGCAAGATTGGGAAGTATATCGACATTATGCAATGACTATTATTAGTCTTTGTTATTAGTAAAACAGCTACTTCATCATTCAAGCAGCTCCTTAATTACTTTTGCAGCCAACTCCAGAAATCTCAACCTCTGAAATAGTCAGCGGGTTACTGAAGATGTCGAATTGAGTATGTAGAATATACAATCCCAGTGAGATAACATAAGTTTGCAAGATATTTGTTTGGCTGGATATTTATCGACGGTTGTATACGGCCATTCACTCCTGTTGTGCCGGAATTTAGTCCTTGAGTCCCTGTACGAGAGTTTAAAAAAATATTAAATCTATTTATTTTAGTCGGGGTCGAACTCGCCTTATTGACTGTTCCACCCAGCTATTTTGTTGGTTCAGCTCATCCATTTTCCGAAATTTCCAGAGATAACAGTCAATTCGTTAAATTAACTATGAGGAAAAATTGTGGAAAAATGTAGAACTGTAGCTCTTACAACACAAATTATCTCTAAAGAACATGGGCGAGAATGTAGGTTTAAATAGGTCCATATTAAGGGAGAAATGCGGCAAATTATATTTATTACGTAACTTATTTATGGCTGATTTTCCAAGCATTAAAATATGTGAAGGGTCCTATAACATAAGACTGGAGAACGTACATATCACAAAAGCTTAGGACCACCCCAAAATTCAGAATATAAACAATGATACATTGTAACAAGTATAGGCTATAGGCTACATCCGCTTTAGAATTCGTAATTATTAAATAAAACAGCTTCAAGACTTATTCGTTTCTTTTTAATATCTCCATTCTTGCTATTCTCGTTTTTTTAAACGAATTATAGATGATAAGGCATTTTCCGCCTGATCACCACTGTTTACAAAGTAATATTAACAACCCAATTCCAAAAATTTATTAACTCTCAATTTATTAATCAATTGCACCATTATTGAAATTAAATTCGTTAACAGGAATTATTTATTTATTTATTTAACCTGGCGGAGTTATTGATTAGTTCATATTTAGAATTAGTTTATATTGTTGAAATTATTTCGGCAATAATAAGTCTAAGTTAAGGTACGATTCTCCGAAACACTCTGATGAAGACGTCTACTGCATCTATGACATCTATCGTGAAATAATCGTAGGGAAAGACCTACGTAGCAGAAGGGTTGCGGAATTGCAGGAAAGGCTGTGGCATAGCCTCCCCGGACACTCCGGTTCGCACACGTGGCAGAAGGAAATCGATTGTACCGGCCGGCTTTACACACTCTACAACCTTACTTTCACATTACACGTGCAATTTCACTCCGCCTGTACGTTTCTTCAATAACCTCCTTTCTTGCGATTTCCACGAAATCATTGCAAACATTAGCCTACTCATATCTTGTTGCATTTCTATATACTCGGGTCTAGACATATAAAAAAGTAGTTTGAATTTTTAACACATTAGCTCATAAATCACTGACGAATCCAGTATAAGAGCATATGGAAATGTCAACTAGTTGAAAGTCTATCGTCATAAATTTTATTGTTTTAATTTTATCACTTTAATTTTATCGCACCTAAGTCCAATAGTTTTTTTATGTAATTCACAAGGACAAAACATAGAAACATCTTCATAACTGTGACTTCTTTGATCAACAACAATCACTGAACACAGCGAATGGATACATATAAGCTGCATATATGAACAAAAGAAGATATGAAAATAATGTATAATTATCTGTGTGGTAAAAAGTATTATCAAATACTATAGAGGACAATACCGGACACTTGCTGCTTTGGCAATGGAAAAATGGGGGACAGATTTTGCTGCACTCCTGGTGACACAACCTGCAAACTTGGGGGCAAATTAAAATATTCAAAACACATATAAACTGCAATTTCACCAAACACTAAGGACCAAAACACTGTTTAAGTAATTATAATAATAATAATGAGCAAACAAAACACAGAACTTCCGAAATAGTTATCAAAATATCAATGAAAACACAAATATTTCAACTTAGCGGTTGCTAACAGCAACATCTTTCTCTTTTTTCAATGTTTCTTTTTTGTTTTAACTTTTTAGGTCATTTATTTCCAAACCAGCATTTTTTCTGGACCATAGATAGATAGAAAAATCATATCCCTAGGTACATAACATGCCGAGGTTGGCTACTTCGGTTCCTCTAACAGAAATTGGTTGATATCTTTGTATATAGTTACTGCATCTGTATTCAGTATTAGCAGGTTGGGCCGCTAGATGGTGCTCAAGATATTGTCCCTCGATATATCGCAAAGTGTCCTGTATTGTCCTCTATAGTATTTGGTATTATTAATATCAGACAGTGAGAAAAGATCGATATATTATAATGTATCGATTGTCCTGCCATAGGCTTTTTCGCTTACATGGCACAAAATAGCGATACGTTTTATTCATTTTCGTGGTATTAAAGTATCCATTACATAGTAAATTCTACGAGTAATCGCTAAATAGTCACAATAAAAACGTAACTAGACGTCCAGATTCTCCCAACTTGGTTGCTCGTGAATTTATGGATAAAATCCGGACCTCTCATTATATTACCTATGATAATTCGATTAAAATTATTGTAGTTGTTATGATTTTACTAGATATGACACAAAATTTCTTGAACCAACGGGGATATATTAAAAGCACACAGCTAAGATGGTTTCTAAAGCGAAACAAATTAGACATTCCAGAACTTTTTAGAGCAATGCATGGATAAAATTCTGTCGAAATTTTATGAAGTATCTGATTTTTCTTTCAGTGTTACTGATGATAATGAAACATCTAATTTTTATAGTCTGGTTTAATTTTTGTCATTTAGATGCATTAAATGACGTTTAAATGCATGGTAGGAAACGAGCCATTGAAGTGTTTATTATCTGTGTTCTTTTACTCTGTCTCCAAAATTTTTCCCATAAATATTATATTTCCTTAAATATTATAAGAATTAATGTTCCACTTCGTACACATTTTCGCTTGATGCAAGTGAGACACTAGGGTCAATGTGATATGGACATAAAATCCGAACTATATTCTGTCAGAAAACTTTAAAACGCTTAATGCTCCGCTTTAAACTTTCAGCACTTCAAATGATATAAAATCTTCCTCGTAGATGGTATTCTATCGAGTTTTTGCAACATCGGTACAACATTAAGCTAGTAATCACAATGACATATCGGTAATTGTAAAGCTATTGCCATTATATTATTATATTTTACCAATAGGCTATAAGACACTTCCAAAATAAAATACAAAAATTTGGAAATTAACCATTAAATTCATAATGTATCTTGTAGAATACAGTAGTTTGTAATTTGTTTATTGTAATACAATAAAACTATGGAAAGGAACATGAAAAAATTTAAATTTCTCGTACAATTACAGAATAAGGTACAAAAAATAAACTATGTGCCTAATCAATGTGTTAATTGTTTTCTATGCAGTCCGGCATGGATTTATAAAATGTAATCAATGAAATGCAGTAATTACGCCTTTCAATATTAAGGTTTTTTAATTATTATATATATTTTGACCAGCCTGTGGCCATCTTCAGTGATACATATTATGTATCATCATACCACAGTATAGTATAACAGTAGCGAAGCTCCATACAGTTTTTTTCAACCGGCACGACTGCAGCGCTCGTAGCGGTGAGCAAGAACCACACAATATGTTACATTGTTGCTTATGTAAAATGTCAACAATATTTTATGGAAATGCTTGTGGTGCTACAAATTGCACCAACAGCCAAAGGAATTCTCCCGATTTATCTTTCTTCAGGTTCCCTAAAGATCCTGAGAGGTAAGCAAAAACAGTTATTTGTGAAATTAAATTGCAAATTTGTGATTATCATGCTTGCATCCATACTAGTGTATTTACTCCTATTTCTTTTAATTTTAGGAGCAGAAAATGGCTTGTAAATGCTATATACAATTAATTATTTTTATATGTATATCATAAATGAAAATCCTAACGAAGCAAAGGTTTCTAAATATATAGGCCTCTTTACAAATACCCCACCTGACCCTACTAATTTTAAAAATGTTTTAACACGAGGTTATGTTAGGCCTATATAATTGAATTTAACAAAATTAAACTGTCGAGAATAAAGATAACGTGTTTAATCCTTTACTTTTTAATAATTTATCGTGTTTAACAAAATGAAGAAAAAGACAAAAGTGTTTTGCTATTGCATCTGATACTGACCATAGGCCTATCGTGCTATATGCCTATAGAACTTTACTTTCCCCCCTAATTTCTGAACTAGTACTACTACATGCTTATTGAAATTATTAAGTTTTCTTATTTGTCAGAATTTTCAGTGTAAGTACAGTATATGTTAGTAGTAGGTCAATTAAATTCTTGAAGATGTAGGGATGTAGCTTATATGGTGGACGGAAACCGGTCTGATACTTTATAAGATATACAATGTCATCGATCTTGAAACTACAACTTCTTTATATTACCATAAAGTCTATGATTTGGTGAGTTCACCAGTATGCCTTTCCGGTAATAATCTCGTTCTGGTAATTTTAAAAATAAGAAGAAATACAGCCATATATTCGTATCTTTCCAATGCTGGAAATGGCTGTTTGCTAGTTCCATCCTGCTGGCCGCTTGGGGTGCTAGTGTCGCACGATCTGTCAAAAGGATGCATTTTCCTTTCATTAGAGCTTCGCTACTGTTATACTATACTGTGATCATACTATTAGTCCAGTCAAAACAAGGTTTAACCTAAGAAAAAATCCGAAAGTTTTGAAACTTTGCACACTTATTTAAAGGTACCTAAGGATGAATATACCAAAAGTCCTCGTGAATATGAGGCGAGCTCTAGCGGCAATTACCATAAACAGGGCACTTTTTTTGGTTTTTTGTTAATACCTCGAGAACCGTTGGTCGGAGGTAAAAGTTTGCTATATACATAATTGAAGCTTATTAAATTTGCAACAAAAATGATCTTATACATTTTTCTTGTATTTCCAATGGTTACCGAGTTATAGGGCGCTAAAGGATAGCGTTTTTTGAAAAACTACGCTAGCGCGGTACAATATGGCATTTCTAATAATATTTGACAATGGTTTACCATTTATTTATACCAAGGATGATTCAGGAGATAAATTTCACAGCTTTCTATAAAAAGGAAGACATGATGTATATTAAACAATGAAATACATAAACCCCCCCCCCAAAAAAAAAAAAAAAAAATATGCTGAGGATATTCCAAGGAAAACTGTGTACAGAAAAATCAATCAACTCTTGATCGCTTCTTGGTAGAAGGTCCTGCAATCTGCTCATCTTGGTCAGCTTCTGAACTTGCTGCCCTAAACACAGTAAGAAGAGGTAAATATGCATGATATGATGATGTGAGAGAACCATTATACAGATTAAGAACATGTAGGTAAAAGAAAGTAGGTAAGCGAGTGGTAAAACAACTTATGAACATGACGACCAATTTATGTATACTATTTCAAGGAAAATGAATAAAAAAAAAATACAAATGTGCAATCTCACCTGACTTCTGGTTAAGCGTCCAGCAAGCACAGTGTTTTGATCTTCATGTACCAAATGTTCAGTGTTTGTGCTTTGCACTGAACGGTCTGTTTCTTCAAGGTTTATGGCATCGGGATCATCAGGGTCATCAAAGTCTTCTTCGAGGGTGGAAGTAACACCATTCAAGTATTCGCCATGGTAGTTGTGACAAATGCTTGTACACATTATTCCTGACTTTTCGACAGCCACATTTGTTCCCACATCCACCTGTACATTTGCAGCAAATGAGGTTGAGGACAGCTTCGGGTGCTGCTGGATTCTCAGTTGTTACAGGGATCAGCCGATCGCTTTCCAATTTCCAACCACACTGCACAGGAAGAAGTTCATTCCCAAGCCAAAATTGAATTTGATGGTACACTCGAAATTCGTGTTGTCTTGCTGCTCCTTTTGTGGGCGGCAGAGCAGAAAGGTCGGGTTTATCATTGGATACAGATTTGGTGAAAGCATTGTAGCGGTGCATGTTAAGAGAGGGTTTCTTCCTGGGTGCATTGTACAATGCCAGGAATATTTTGTTTCCAGCAGCAGCTACAGCCTCACGGGATGAACTTGGGCTGTTAAATACAGTGTGTCCACGCTAGAGGGATCGAGAAATAAATGCTCGCCAGTTAAAACGAGATAAGGATATTGCTGCATTCTGCATATGACAGGAAAGGGAAACTCTCCGAGATTGTGCAACACAGTTTTCAGACAGCTCCATGCGCATGCGCATGCGCGTCAAGAGCTTTCGTCTCGAAATGTGGACACCGCAACAGAAAATTCAGTGCGTGTTATGGCTAGCAGAAGAGAAATCTGTGCAACGCCGTGTTCGTCGTACGTTGAATGTGGATCCACCTGGTCATAAAGCGATTCTCCAATGGGACAGAACACTCCGAGAAACAGGTTCTTTACTACTCTCGATCCCTCTAGCGTGGAAACCCTGTATATCAGCAATACCTTGCAGTACAGCTTGCTTCTTGAACAATTTTAATCAGGAATGTTTCCCATTTCGATATGCAGCCGAAGTCGTATCACATCCGCTGAACACATGCACAAGAAGTATGCTGTTCTTCATTCCCAAAGTTTGCAATTGCTGGTTTCAATATGCTTGCCTTCCTACTTTTCCATGGCTTGGTTTCACAAATAATATGTTTTGTTCAGTCGGAGTTAAGACCATGAGGAGAATAATAAGATCTACATCTTCACCCGACTATTGCTACTTCGTCACAAGTGAAGGACTTCACGAGTGCTGTTCGGACGATCAATGTGTCAGCATCACTGGATGCTTGTTCTGTTTCAACTTCATGGTTGGTAAGGGCAATTATGAGGAATGAAATTAGTCTACATTTATTCTTTTCGTTAGAAAGAAAATCATCCTGTTTGACTGTTACTATTGTTTTCTCTCCAAAGTTTATGTCAACTGACCTCTTTGTTTTGTACCTTCGGTTCTGTTCAGCTCTCTTTGTACTGGATCGGGTGGCTGAATAAACATCAAATACCACCGTGCAGCCGTTGCCACCATAATGCTTGAGAACATAGGCTACATAATACTAGCAGATGGTTGAGATTGTTGGCGAATCTTTGGGCCACACCACCTTGTGTAATTTAATTGTGTAATAGTAAGTCTCCAACCAAAACAATGTCAATATAGACTAGGTTAATTTCTTCTTTTAATGGAGTAGGCATCGTACAAGGTAGATTTCTTGGTATTCCGCATTCCTGCCTCCTCAAATAAAGACAATGGTGAAATAGTACGGTAGGTACCCACTTTAATTTGCACCATCGTGCGCTCCTCGACGGTTTTAGAAAAAACGCTATCCTTTAACGCCCCATAACTCGGTAAACATTAGGAATACGAGAAAAATGTACATAATCATTTATGTTCCAAATTTAATAAGCTTTAATTACGTATATGGTCAACTTTTACCTCAGACCAACGGTTCTCGAGATATTAACGAAAAACCAAAAAAGGGGTCCTGTTTTCGCTAATTGCCGCTAGAGCTCGCCTCATATTCATGAGGACTTTTGGTATATTCATCCCAAGGTACCATTAAATAAGTGTACAAAGTTTCAAAACTTTCGGATTTTTTTAGAGGTTGGGTCATTTTTTTAAGTTTTTTGACTGGACTATATGCATCACTGAAGATGACCACAAGCTGGTCGAATGTACGGTATCAGGACCGTGAGGACAAAATGTTTGGGTACTGGTGTAAAATACCAGGTCCAAGGATCAAATGTTAGGGTTCAGGTTTTAGAGGAACAAATGTTCTGGACGGAGTGAAACAATGTATGTGCAATACATAGGAAAATTTCTCTGAGAAGCGGAGGACCATTTAGAGCAAGAGTGGACTATATCACGAGGACACTGAGTACAGAGATCACAGGAATCATATTGGTTTAACAATCTAAAATGTAATAAAAAACTTTGCACTTTATTAATACTTGTAAACACTTGAAGAAACAATATATGAACACTGAATAATAATTAAAAAACACGTTGAAACAATGAATTGTAAAATGGCGCGAATAGTGTTGCACCACTGGAAGTAATTTAGTAAATTTTGTGATTTACCAATGAATTGTATCTCAAATTAAAGGTAATAAAATTTACTGTAGAATGAAGGTATTTAAAGTTATTAGCACTTGATTGCTCACGTGTTATAGCTTCTTGGTGAGTGATGAGGTCACACGCTATGTACTTACGTAGAACTAATAAGTGAATCTAATGAACTTTTAATACGGAGAATATGTAAATTATGTTTAAGTAATTTACTTGAAACTAATAAAACTTATAAGGAAGTTTTATTCCTACGATTTCTAGTATAAATACAAAGGGCGCGAAGAGGCCTTTGTTACTAGAGAATCAGAGCAGTGTTAGAACGCGACTTGTTCGTTTAACTGCAGGCTTAATACTGAATCCACTGTAACTAGTAGAAATTAATTAATATCACACGATAATACTTTTAAATAGAAGTATTATGTATTTATCCGCTAATTAATAGAAAACCTCCGTTCTATTGTCTGAATTAGGCGGGATACTAGACTGAGCTCCAGCACGTCTATCACGCGTGGAGGCTCGACACTAACTAACTCACTAACATGACGCTGTGATGTCATGCTGCCTCACATCTGCACCTGTCGATGAAAGGGGATTCACAGAAATAGGAGGGCTTATACTAATATCAATGCGCTGAGAGAGCTGATTCAGCGATATTACATTGAGCGGAACATTTGAATAGACTCATACTAGACATGTAGAAAAATGCTAGTAGAACCTATAGCTTGCGTGAACACAAAACTTTCGGATTTTTTTAGAGGTTGGGTCATTTTTTTAAGTTTTTTGACTGGACTATATGCATCACTGAAGATGACCACAAGCTGGTCGAAATACATACGATAATTAAAAAACCTTAATATTGAAAGGTAGAATTACTGCATTTCATATTTTCATTGATTAGTAATTCAATATGGCTCTTTTTTAATAAATATTTATATAATGTGTAAAACATTGCTACTCATACATTAAGAGGTTAAAATTAAAATCTAACACATAACTGAATTGGAAGAATGATTTCACTGCAAAGACATGGTTTTACTAATAAGTGACCATAAAAAAACTATCCCTCAAAAAAAAAAACTTTCACGCGGAGCATTTGTACATATTATGTCGCCACACAAATTATAAAATTCAAAGTATTTAAAAATTGGACATAAAATTTTAAGTCTGAAGGCAGTAAGCAAAAGAAGACTTTTGGTCGCCATTATTGTTACATAAGATATAACATGACAGCCTTCTGAGCATTACGAAGAACTACATAAAACATATTAGGGCCTACAACATATATCTCAAGACAAAGAACGATGATGAGAACTGTGTTCTAGACAAAACCGCCAGTGACTGGAAGCTGTCCAAGATGGAGATGAAGGCCATACGTTTAGGCTGTACGGAATCGCCCAATCTGATAATGTTTATTCTAAGTATAAGATTATTCATTTCTGGCAAGATGATTTACTACTAAATAGTGTATGGTCTGTGATCTCAATTCCCTTCCCTACAGCTTTATTTTATGCTACAATAACTGACAGTAACTGCATTTTCTTGAATGCCTTTTTTCCTTTAGAGTGAAAGAAAACTCACACGATAAGTCGTTCATTTTTCACTGGTGCTAACGATATTATGAGATAATTATCACATGTATCGAAGTTACTATATGGTTATACAGCAGGCTCGAAAGCTAAAGCTCTATCAGAAGATGAAATATACATGCAAAATATGCTCTAAAATATGTAAAATATGCTAGGAAGCAATAAAGTATTACTTAAGTACCTACAATTCATGATCTCTTTTTAGCTGAATTACATTATAAATTACAAAAAAAAAATAGTACTAATCGTATAAATGACATGATATAAAAGGCAATGTCAAGGCAACATGTTCTCCGAAAACAATAGGTTATTTGCTGTAAATTATTTTATAGTCAGTTCTTTAAAAAAATCCCTTAGCAAAATAAGCTGTTAATGTTTCAATTAACAGAGATATCCTATGCACTTTTTTTCTGTTACTTTTTTGTGGTTTGCACACATATTCACATTAGCATGTAAAAGAGTGCACTATTAAAAGTATTATCTCAAACACTTCCCAAACAATAACATTATACCGGTACTGGAAAAAACTATAGAAGAAATACACAAAATTGTATAAGAGGATTGCGACACGAATCCCATTCCTCAGAAGATTAAAGTGCAGAAGAAAATATAGGAAAAGGAACAATGACTTAAGGAATGAATAATTATAAATGAGGGGATTCAGAGGACAAGCAGTGTAGCCTAGCTCCCAAAATTGGTACTTCAGAAATGGCGGTATAACCGTTTCATCAGCGTGAATTATTTCAGAGGACTGGGCAGCTATTTTATCGTAGTTGACAGTACTTATTTAGTGACTGCTTTGAGGTCAAATACATCAGCCTTTTAGTATGGAGTTACATAATTTGTGCTCTGAACCCATCAAACCAGGTTAAAGATATGAAGTTAACAAGAAAAAGGAGTTTACTACCTGATTTAACAGCAATTTAAATTCTTGAAACTAACATAGTTATGCATCAGTACTTCCTTTCACAAACTTTTGGATCATTCTGTACGAGGAAGGCAAACAGTTAATGGGTAATGAAAGCTAATGAATTCTCTGAATATATTAGCGGCAAGTTATGAAATAATACTGTTTACAAAGTTCTAATGTGCATTCACAATTTCGAATAACAATGTAACATCCACATTCATCAAATATAACGTTAACAAGTAGAACGCACTCTTTGAAAACTGTCAGAAATGAGATTATCTACGGTGATGAATAATTAAAGACATTAGAATGAAGCTACTAACGAACTGTTCATTAAAATAGTTTAACGAAGTCTTAACACAAGCTGAAATACCTCATTATAGTTTCATATAATGAAGGCAGTTAACTATATATTGCCAAATTGTTACACTCCTTCTAAAAACGTTGTATAGTGATAACCAACAGCACGATTTAATAATTTACATAATTGTTAACTATGAAACTACAATATTACAGCATCTAAACGTTTAGAGAGTAACAAGATTTTTAAAATCCCTCATTGGTACTTTCTTCTGAGAACATCAAACGTACGTTCCACAGCCAAAAAGTAAATTTAATTAGGCCTGCGTTCAACGAATCATAGAAAAACATAACATATTTTCGAAATATCTAATTGGCACTTTTATTTATTCTATTGTATAGCCTATGTAAATAGATACGACTTTGACAGTGTACCCCTAATTAAATAAATTCTTCAATTCATTTTCAAAATTATTTATTTATTTAAAAGCGGTCATGGAAGTCGGCATGCCGACCAGATGCTCTCGATCCTGTCATCAACTAACGAAGTCGAAAGATGCAGATAAATAATGTAGAGGTTAGATGGTGTGCCCTTCCCCCCATCGGATGTAATAGCATGCAGTAGAGTTTAGTTATCTTTTCAGAAATGTATCAGAACTTTTCAGTTACTCAGAATTGATTCTGTTTTCCAAAATATGTTTATTTTTACGTTATAATAACTTATTTTAGCACTTAAGTTTATTTTGTTTGTATATATTTGTAGAAGTACAGCTACCTAGTCTTTCTACTTTGTTACTCTTCGAAAATAGTGTGATCGACTGTCCCTATTGTCAATGGCAATCTCCCCCTGACACCTCGGGTGAGATGGCCAACGTACCGTTTTTTAAAATGTTGGGATTTCTCACCCTAAATTACTTTTTTCTCTCCATAAAACATTATGTTATGAAAATGTGACATCCAGGGACCTGACTGAACATTTTGCACACGAATTATCTTGGAAATCCTTCAAGTTATCGAGCATTTAAAAAAGCGTGGCCATCTCACCCAGATTTACCCTACTGTTTATTCTATTCGTTATTGAAAATAAAGTGTATTTTGTTGGTGTGGGAGGAACAGTTAGCGAGACCCTGGCTTTTTCTTCCTAAGTTTGCAAGTTAAATGCCGCCCCATCTAGATGACAATGTGAATTAAGTGCTAGATTTCCTTTTTTTTATGGGCATAAGTCAGTACTTTTGCCATTTTTACTTTCCTGCTGTTCTGTATTCGCAATACATAGATGCAGCATTTGATATAGAAGGGCATCAGTCATATTAGTGCCGAGTCTTTAAACCAAAGCAAAAAGTTGGAATAGGCTATATTTGGATATTGGATTATGTTTGAATGTGCACTCTACTTTGATTTGTAGAGGTATCAATCATTGACTGATGCCCTTTCACACAATGCTGCAGTGATATCATATTTTGGTTCTCATTAGTATGGATTTTTATTACATCGTGTTTTGTAATCTATTACAAATGTATTACAAATTTTATGATCTATCCAATATTTTAATGAAGATAATTTATAAGCTTGTTATCTTATATTAACTATAAATAATCAGTACGGGCCACATACCTATATTACGGCTTCTAAGCGTTTTTGTAGATACATGAAAGATTCTGTAAAAAATATATAACTTATATTTAAAATTCTTAAGAGGACATATTGAAAGTATGCCTTGTTTTTCTAAACACCAATACGATAACTGAAAAAAATAGGCGTGGTTTAAATTTTGTACCTTGTATAAGTATTCTAGAAGTAATCTTCAACTTAAGCAAAGTACGAACCATCTAAGTAATAAATTATTAAAAGCTAAGAACTAATATGGAAGCAAACAATACACACATGCACTGGCTACGTAAAAGGAATCATTTAGAGAGGAAGGATCTCTTGAGTTTTGGAGAAGGTAACTATGTTAACAAGCCTACATCTATATATATCTCCAGTAGCATACCACTTCCGTAGGTAATGTTAGATTAAATAATAGGGCAATACCTGTAAACACGAAAACATGCTTTCACTTGACAAAAGGGGAAGAGAATTTAGTCCATCTGTCCATTACAGGCATTATACGAGTAACGCAGAGTAAATTGCCTATACCTGAACAGAATACAACATAGTGTTGCCGGATGCTGAGCTCTGTCTGACCGACAAGTACAACAATTACAACTACAGTTGTCCTGGTTGACGCCCTTCTATACACACTAACCGGATGAATAACTTTCAATAACATTCCAAACGTTGGAAAAACGAGATTCACAAACACTACCGATGTTTACACATTCGCGAGTGGGTTTAAACGAAAACACATATACTGCTCGCAATTAAGAGATACATAACATTTATGTTTGCTTGTTCGTAGGTTAGTTTATTAGGACGTAAAAATCCTGGGCACGGAGTCCTCCGGGAGGGACTTTAAGCTGGGGGGCCCGTGTCGTAGATTTACGGCACGTAAAAGAACTCCAAGCCTAAATTAGAGCCTCTGGACAAAATTTATCGGCCCTTTCACGTCCAAGTAATACCTTAGTTTTCGGAGGGGGGTTGATAGGCGATTGGCTTACCACCTGTCCCTCTGCCCCCTCTAAGAAAATAAGCGTAACAAAATTCACATAGGTACAGAAACCTCCACTTGGAGGCCCTTCGCCCCAACATGGGGGCATAGGATTAGAGAGAGAGAGGGGGGGGGGGGTTAGTTTGTTAAAGTTGTATAGTGGACTTTGGTTCAGGTCCGTAAAAAGCCAGTAACCGAGAGCTACATTTAAGAAACGTACAAACTGGCTGATATGGGTTTAAGAACAGTTTTATTAAATATAGATCAAACAAGCTGTGTATTATTCTCCTTAAAAATTATTGGAACACCAAAATTAATTATTATGGAACAAAACTTATGCTTAAGAATCCATAGTACCAACTGTTCTGAATCTGACTCATGTGCCTGTCAAGCTGTGAAGATAACACGTCAAGTCAAATACCTTGGTATTATTAAAGATTATTATTGGATTATTAAAATTTGTCAAACACGTTACTTATTATGTAACAGACTACGGAAAACACTGTACAAATTTGTCAGCCTAAGAAATTATTCACTGACTGAAGTCTGACGGACAGTCTACAATCTGTCATCCAATATGGTATCATTGGATGGGGAGGAAGAGGCACTTCTGTATTGACTTCTTTGAATCTCATACAGAAGAGAATAGCAAAAGTTTGCTTTAAGAAGTCTATAAAATATCTAATAGAATTATTTCCTGAATTTAATGTTATGATAATAGAACATATTTATAAGATCACACTTCTAAAACTCTTTCACAAATGCCGAAACGTACATATATTTGATACACATAGCTACAATACAAGAAGAAGCAAAATCAGGTAAACTGATATAACAAAATGCCAGAATGTTTTTGTATAATCAGATATAATTGCAATTATGATATACAGAAAATGAGTTTCTTTTCTTTTTTCTTTTATTTTTTTAATCGATTTCCGATTTAAGCTCCAGATGAGTCATTAAGCAGGACTTACGGAAGGACAAATATCTAGTTTAAAAAAATCAGATTGACATCGTCCAGCATCAGCAGAACTATACAGATTTGTGATATATTGACAATCGCGCACTCACTTAAAAATAAAAGTAATAAAAAACCATGTCAATTGGACGGCTACGGGATTTGAAACCTGATACCTCCAGAATGTGAGTTCAAGACGTTACCATCTCGGTCACCTCGCTCAGTTTAACGGTCTAGTTTGATAAGCATTTGTGAAGGAATACTTTTATTTGTCATAGCTAAGTCTATTGCAACTTCCAACGCCGCATATAACACTGTCAAACAATATATTGACATGATAACTTATTTGCATTTGATAAATTCTTTATATATTACCATAAAATAGGAACTAAACTGGGTTTTACTCCGGTACTAGTCAACCGATTTGGTCCAATATCAATAGGCTTCTTTCCATGGACGTTATAAATGCATATACGAAGTTTCATGAAAATCCGATAAAGCGTATTAGTTGTCGCGCGTACAGAAAGAAGCATGAATCAATGTTGATATATAATATTAAGTGCCAGTATGGTACTTTATGAGATTGTGTGGGGGACGAAAAAATGTCTGTCCGTCTGTCTGTCTGTCTGTCCGTCCGTCCGTCTGTACGCACCATAACTCAAGTAAGCTTTTTCGGATTTTCATGAAACTTGGTATAAACATTCATAATGTCGATGGGAAGAACCCTATTGATATTGAACCAAATCGGTTCACCGTTACCGGAGTAATGCCCAATTTAGTGCCTATTTTAATAGATTATGGCGCCTTTCTATGAGAAAGGCGCCATCACTCAAATACGCTGTAACGGATTTTCATGAAACTTGGTATACCCATTTATGACGTCTATGAGAAGTGCCCTATTGAATTTGAACCTAATCTGTTGACCGGTACCGGCGTAAAACCCAATTTAGTGTATATTTTAAAGACGCGGTAACTCAAATACGCTTTACCGGATTTTTATGAAACTTGGTATACACATTTACAATGTCCATGGGAAGACGTCTATTCATAATGGATAAAATCGGTTGATCTGTTTCGGAGTAATGCTCAATTTAGTGCCTATTTTATGGCAATATACGTATTCGAAAGAATTTATAAAAAAATGAAAATCAGTTATCTTGACAACATAGCCTATTGTTTTACTGTGATCTTATAAGGCCTTGGAAATTAAAATACAGGTAGTTATGACAAAAAACACTATTGTTTTACATGCGCTTATCCAACTAGACCGTTAAAATGACCCAGGTGGCCGAGATGGTAGACCTTTCTTCTTCCGTAAGCCCTGCTTAATGAATAAATCTGGAGCTTAACTTGGAAATCAATTTAAAAAAAAAAAAAAACATATTCTGCATATCATAATTGCAGTCATAACTGATTAAACAAAAACATACTGGCACTTTTTTACATCAGTTTACCTGATTTTATTATTATTTAATTTGTAACTGTTCAGATTAATTAATTCAGGGTTATTTTTAACAATGAAACTGAATAATCCCGGAATGAAACTATGGCAGTGGTTGACCTGCAGTCGTATATAATAAGTAGACTTCGGACTTTTAGGTCGCTAAAAATGCTGGTTTAGGTACCTAAAATAGGCTCTAAAAATTGTAAAATAGGTTATAAAAATCGTAAAATAGTCTCTTACAAAATCGTTAAGTTGCCAATTTTCTGAAATATCTCAATTGCAATGCAGAATATTATATTTATTGAAGTCACCATTAATCAATAATCTTGCTAAAACACAGATATAGGCCTATGGTACACAGAATTGTATAGACCTATTTTCTAGGGACTACCATAACAGTAAAAAACTAATCTCTCCGCCCAGAAGCTACGCACGCAAGCTTATTCAACCCCTTGTATCCCTCAGTGATTCAGAGAACTACGTTTTTTTTTATGTGGGAGTCGGGAGAAAAGCAATAATTTTCTTTGGAATTCCAAGGAATTTTTCTACTGAAGACGAAACATTCCTTAGGCCTACTATTTAACCACGTCATAGACGTGTCATGTGCTGCACATTCCGAGCTAAAAATTTAGTACGAACTGAAAATAAATGCTAGAATTTATAACAAAAAATGACTTTAGAGGAAATACAAGGAAAAAGGCAATATTAGGCTCTAACGTAAAAATAGGCTGTTCTAGGTCCTATAAAAGTATCAGTTTTAGGGATAGTCACTTATGAAACATGCATATACAAGTTTTCGTTCATATATCACTTAAGGATTAAAATAGATTTTTACCTAAAATCCGAAGTCTAATAATAAGTGTTTGATTGTGTTATATTTTGTTTTGTTCTGTTTATCTTTGGTTAGTTTAGTTTACGCGTGGTTATAAACTTGTTTATCTCTGGTTTCCCGTGGTTTCTTGTGGTTATTATCTTGCAATAGTAAGGCTTTTCTCTATTCAAATCTTCTATTCTTCTTTTCCGAACGCTCTAGTTCTTTTGTTTTCTTCGTGGCCGTTGATCGTGCTGTTTGTCGAGGCGATTACGTTGCTAGCTCTCGGTCTCTCTCGTCCGAGTATGTGATTTAACAAGTTTTTAAGTGAGTGTGGATGGTATGTTCCCGATGCTTACTTCTTACCATATGCTTACTACTATACCATATGCTTACCACTATACCATATTGACAGGTACGTTTTGGAGCGCTGGAATGCTCATGAATTTTTACTGTTTTATCGTTAAGCCTTCAGCTGGATACTCACTTTTTTAGTATATTTTAATATTGTACAGTCAAACTTCTGTATAATGAAGATCGATATAACGATAAACCCGCATATACCAATATTTTCTTTGATCCCGGCGAATTTCCTACCTTAGTAATATTAAATGTAACTCATTTAAGCTATTTTAAAAACGATATTTGGAGGTTGAATTGTTACTGCAAACCAGTAGCTTAGCCATATGAATGGTAGCTGGTATCAAATCAATATCCTTCCCAGTCATCAATTATTGTTTTCTGGGTGCCTGATACATGTTACCTTTCTTAGAAATTCCAGGAAAGAAAGGTTCAAGAGGGGTGGAAAATAGGCTCATTGAGGCTAAAATCATCCCTTACGTTGGAAAAAACATAAGTTACTGTGAGTTAGGTTGTTACTTTAACATGTACATAATGTGCAAGTAAAACACCACGAGGAGCAACCATTTTAGTTTTGCCTTAGCTATGTGTTGAATTTGCTTTGTCTTTCTCTTCTCTCTTCCCACCACCTACGAGTTTGAATTTTCTAACACATGGCTACGGTAATTACGGTAATTAAGAAACATATTATCTTAACTATTTGCCAATCCCCATCTGCAGATTTGCAAATATTTTGTGATCGGTTACATGACATTTTAGATTTTTTATGACATTTTAGATTTCTTTATATCAACCAAAAGCGAAGATTTTACTCTGTGGAGACTAATATTGCCGCTTACTCTGAAAATCCTTTAAATCTTAGCTGAGTACAACTTGTGTAATAGGGTCACGAAGTCCACGGTTACCACCATAGATCATATTTATACTAATTTTAGCTCCAGTGTCACTTGTGCTGTTAATAATATCGTATCAAATCACATGACTGTTCTGTTTGATACAACCCTTCACGACTCTTATACGACAAATGGTGTATCATCATACTCCAGAAGTTTTAATGAAGATTCATTTCTATTGTTTAAAAATTACTTATTTTTAAAAAACTGGAGTGATTCAATAAAATTAGGTAAACTGATATAACAAAATGCCAGAATCTTTTGTTTAAACAGTGATGATTGCAATTATAATATGCAGAAAATTGTTATATTTGTAATCCATTTCCGAGTTAACTTCAACTCGATTTATTAAGCTGAACTTGCGGAAGAACAAAGGGTCGTACTCGTGTACACTGATACAAGAAATTATGAAAATATGTCAACTTTTCACAAAATGTAATGGCAGAGATCTTTCGGTTAATGTACGTAGGCCTAATTATAATATACATTCTGTATATAACAGTATTCATGTAGTACTCATTTCAACTTGAACAACGAAATAAATAAGGCCCTCAATGATTAATAAAGCGGCATTGTAGTATAGTCATGATTTCCAATTTAAAAAAGCATGTGACCTTTAATTAGTCGTTACTCCGGTACCGGTCAACCGATTTGGTCCGAAATAAATAGGTTTTTTGCCAAGGACATTATAAATGCGTAAAGCAGCAAGTCTCATGAAAATCCGATAAAGCGTATTTCAGTTTTAACGCTTACGGACGGACGGACACATAATCTCATAAAGTACCGTACTGGCACTTAAAAAAAACCTTGCCTTTATTAGAACCAAAATATTTCACCTCTTCTAGCTCTAAACATTCACCATTTGTGATAACAGAGAACAGCGGGGAAAAAAATTCCGACATAATTTCACTCATATTTATATCAACGGTTTTCTATCTTTGAACATATTCCAAAAACAAAACAAACAAACAAAAAACAACAAAAAAAGCACACACACACATACACAGTCAATTTAGGTGCATTTCATGTCCACAATTACTAATAGGCTATATCACTAGAACAAATCACTATTTTTTGTTTCAATTTTCAACCTTCTTTCATAAGATATCCAACAACAGAACGTGGATCTATATTTTTAACTCGTGCACATCTTTTTGTAATCTGTAGAAAAATATTAGTTTGCTAAATTCTCAAGGCTTGCAAAGTGAAAGACAAAACGACAGCAAAAGGTCAAATGTTCTGTATTCATTGAGTGTTCATTCAAACACTTTAAAAGAACAAATGTATTCAGTGAAATTCCTGAGCTAAGGTGCGTGATTCATGACAATCTCCCGTCCCATTAACAATAATAAATGCCTTCCTTCCCTTTCACATAAATATAATATTTATGACTACTAGCTACAGTGGGAATCATTACCGTTATCTTCAATGAACCTACAGTTGAATAGCGACTAATAATACTGAACAGAAAATACTAAGCCACCCTCATGAAATTTCAATAATAATAATAATAATGAAAAATTAACTTCAGTGATTCATAGAATTTTAGTCATTAAGAGGAATATAAGTATTTCCGGATAGCTGTTGCGATACAGACTGGAAGCCAAAATCTGGGCAATTTTCAGTACGCCCTACTCATGTTAGGAATACCCAAAAAGTGAAATGAATAGGCCTACTGTATAAATAATAAATTATTTTCAGCAAAAAATTCAAGAAAACGTTAATGTTGTTCTTCTTAATAAGTGCTGCACGTAAGTCAATACTAGAGTAGCTAATGTAGATTATGTATCTTTATACAGTCTATTCTTAAAATAAAGTGTGTAATTAGAAATGCGTTGTACGTTTATAAATAACTTGGCCTATAACCATAATGTACTACAGGTAAAATGGGGATAGACAGTTAGATAATAAATAAATAAATATATATAAATAAATAAATAAACAAATTAATAAATAAAGATACAACAACGTACACGAATTTGAAGTTACTGTTTAATAAGAAAGCTAAGATTCTTTTCATCCCTGATTTACACGCAAATGATAATTTTTATTACAGTACCAAATTATAAATACACAAATCCTTTATTAGCATCTCTAATGTTATAAAATATACGGATAGTATCTATTGATTAAAACAATATTCAAAAGTTAGTGAAGCGATTTTTCCTATACGGAGATCATTTTTAATGACACGGTACTTTTTTGCTAGGACTACAAACAATAATACATTAAGACCAATGGGTGCTGGAAATCTGTACCCTTTGTGTAAGTTATTAAGTAATTCCAATATAAAAATAATATTAGCACAAAATTATTCAACTACTTTTTCATTTAAAAAATCACTCGAAGATAGAGGTTTCCTGAAAAGATGTTTCACGTAGTGACTGGATGGTAAGCCCTGGCACCCTTGGGATGCACCGCTAAGAGTTCTGTTTAATTTAGCACCTACTTAAACGACAGGATTTAGAAATATAGGCCTACTCACGTTGATTTGATAACAGCCTGCAATCCTCTCTCTGATGTATTTATCTTACACTATTTATGTAGGTACTCACCTGCAACAACCAGAAAGGAACAAGGTTAACACAGGTCAAAATAATAAAAAATACATTTAAATCAAGCCCTTAAATCTGATGGGATCAACTATAAACAAATTCAAAATAAATCCATTGGTGCTCAGTTTCACTTCTGCATGTATTTGTTTTACACAAGGAGCATTTAAATTGTGTCGCTTGAGATACCGTCAAATTTACTGCAACAGAAAAACCTGGCATCGTTCTGTTCAATTCCCTATTGTAGAAGGTAATTTTTGAATCGCAAGCACGTAAATTTAATCCCATATTGACATAGACGCGAGCTGCCTTCTCCTTAAATTACTTCGTTAAAAGAGACAGATGAATTTATAAACTGATTGTATTGGCTATCCGACTGTTGATTCTTCACAGGCACGTCTTTTTAGTGTGAATCTTTCTCCGAAGAAGGACACGACAGGATGTCCGAAACGTTAGAAGCTAAAAACACGACGCGGCTCAACCCGGATAGCCAATACAGTCAGTTTATACATGATACCGGCCGTGGAAGCCTACGAACTTATTTAAGACAGACGAATTGTTTATAAGCATTTCAAAATTAAATTAACGCAAAACATAGATGTTGTTAAATTAGATCGTCTTAAATTCTTGTTAATTTATAATTTAATTTTTCAATATGATTTCAATAATACTGGTGCATTTACCATAAAAAAAACACTGGTAACGAAGAGTAATTCTTTTAACGTACTCAAGTGTAAGGTGTCTTGAGAAGGAGAATTATATTAAAATTATTAAATTACATTTTAAAAAGATCGTACTATTTTTTAATTAAAATAATACTAATAATTTTAGTTACATACATGTAGCAAATAATGTTGACAATCTAAAAAGATAAGCATTTTTTCACCAGACTGTACTGCGCCTTAACATAATAGGCCTAATCCCCAGAGGGTTTCCCATACAAATGAAACAAATGACTGCTGGTACAACTGAAATGAAAATCTGCGTATGTTACATACTGCATCCACTGCGGAAATAAAAGCACAACGCGTCATAGGTATAGACAATAGCGAACCAGTGCTATGTAGAAGTTTTAAATAGAACACATGTAGGACGCCATGGAAAATTCAGAGCGTTTTCCATGTACAACATTTAAAAGTGCTACGTATTTGAGTAATAGGCACTAATAGGTACTAATATTTGAGTAATAGTGTTACTAATTAAAACCTAAACTGGCAAAATTTCAAAAGGAAATGCCATGACTTAAACACCTGGCAAAGTGTATCTACTACAAAAAAAATGCCAATTGCAGGGACGAGACTGGCGTTCCCTAGTTGAATATTTACGAATAATTATATACACTTGAATTCGAAAAATTTACTATAGGCTATTACTATCGAAATGTAATATTGTTTACGGACGAAGAATGAATTAGTGGTCGTGATGCCACGTTTACTACAGGGACTGCCCCTCTTCCTATACTTGTGTCTTCATACAGCCTAGTTTTTTTCGCTATACACTTCGTAACTGAACGACACAATAGCATTGCATGGAGCTACTCTAATCTTCTGTAATCATGCGTTCTTCCACATTTTGAGAGTGGATTTTATGGATACAAATTCATCTAACATTTTACTGAATCTTTTTTTTATTTCAGTCCAAAGTACTTGTATTTATTTTTATTTTATTTTATTAATCCATCCATCAAAGAATCCTATTGTGTGTAACAACAAAAAATAGATAACCTTACTTGGGCCACCTAGCACCTAATAAGGCCACATGTGACTTGATATAATTCTGCGATTTATCTCATATGGATGCACAAAATGTAGAACTGGGATTACGCGGATAAAAGTTAATTGGTTAACTCAGAAAATAATTGTTCAAATAACCATAATCTCTTCTCCACTTAACCGAATAACTGGATAATAACGTCATTTTATCCAGTTATTTTTGACTATCCAAATAATTGTTAAAAGAATTAAGTGCAGTGGAATTATTTGTCTGGATAATCGACATAAAAACCCAGATGCAAATAATATCCAGATAACTGTGTGTTCAAATAATAGTTATCTTCTTTGCAATTAATTGTTTGTGCAGTTAACCGTTATCTAGGACTTGTCCCAGCAGTAATAAAATTAGATTCTGATACTGAAATGCAAAAACGAAGTGTACAAAATATATTTTGTAAAATTAACAAAATGTTGTCATTAACCGAAATATTTTTTTTTTTAATCATCAAAGCATCATCTATTTAAATCTCCGGTATGTGAAACATATCATCCCCAATAGCGACTTCCCATTCTAGGAGATAATAATACAGCAACACTTTTTGTAGAAGTACTGCAGTGATTAGGGTAATATCTATGGAATTCTTGAACATTACTGCTCTGTTTCAAATACGTGGTGCAGGAAAGAATCTCTCACAAAAGCTCATTTCTACGTTGCTCGGTGACATTAATTAGGCTTACACGACAGAGAGAGACTTGTGGTATTTTGAAAAGTTTTGATACTTTTAAAGTGTCCCTGATGCATTCCAAAGAGTTGACGGACCGGACTTACACTGTTCCAAAGACATATGATGGTGGGAAATTGAGATGCAGTGAAGTACCTCTAATTCGGACTATGTGTCCGGGTCATCGGAAGTCCGGATTAAACGGAATTTGCCTTTAAAATGCACGTAATGTTGACACTGTCTAAACTGGCGGGTTGTGATGCCGTTGCTGGTGTCGACCGTGCTCTTCGAAAACCTGTCTACATCTGCGCTACTAACAAATTTAAAAATTTTGACTCCCCTCATATTTGTTGGTATTCACTCGTCGTAGTTTCTTCACCAGCCCAGGACCATCATATAGAACACGAAGTTTGCTTTCAGAGCTTTACAATAGGGTTGACAGAAAGGGTGAACGAGCCCAGAGGCTAAGCTGTCATTCACTCCCAACGGTTTTCCACCCCCGCCAGTTTAGAGTGCAGCAAGTGTACTGTATTGTAATTGGAGTTTTAGAAGGGTAAAACTATAAAACTCTGTTTCTTTTTCATAAATATAACGTTTTACTACAACTAAATTTTAGCTTTCATACCACTGAATACGTAGACCTAAGTTTTTAACTTACGACCTGACGTAGGATTAACAAAACACCTTGGTGATTAAAATTCAATTTTTTAATTTTTGAAGTAAAACTTCTTTAGTGGCGGTAGAGGGTAAATCTGGAAAATCAGTCACACTAAAACCGTCACGGAATCGGAATCGAATTCGAATTGAGAATATCTGCAACGTACTTTTGATACGTGGCTCCTTCCTCTTTTATGCCCACTACTATGTAGTAGGCAATGGGTACCTAGGCAAAGCCCATTTGCCCCATAATTTCACGAAATCAGTCACACTCTTACTTGTTTCGGTGCGGACTGCACAGAAAACGATCAACTCATTGATTAGGAGTAATCAAAGGAAATTTTTCAGACCTTAGTTAATCAATGGCAATAGACAATTCCTAAGCAATCTAAAGGTATATTATCTATTTTATGGAACCCGGAGGTTCATTACCGCGCAAATCCAAAATTAAAAAATACAAATTTCCAAAATTAAAAAAAACAAAATTAAAAATTATAACATCCAAAAATCCAAAATTTAATAAATAATAAAATAAAAAATTAAAAATAAAAAAATAAACAATCTAAAGATCGAAAATTTAAAAAATCCAAAATTAAAAAGTCCAAAATTTAAAAAGTCCAAAAACCCAATATTAAAAAGTCCAATAATGCAAAATTTAAAAAATCCAATAATCAAAAATTGAAAATATAAAAAAAATAAAATAAAGTTTTACTTTTGTCGCGTGGTGTTCCACACACTCTTTTTTTTTAAATTAACTTTTTTTAAATTCCCTCTCGGTAACTGGATGTCTGGAAGAGCAGGGTCCGGATAAGCGGGATTCTACTGTAGTTCATATGTGAGATCGATTAACCCCAACAAACAACATTATATAATCACGTTTATTCAATTCAGTCAAACGCTGGACGTATTCAGTTGAAAAATCCCCACGATTCTGTGAATCAATTTTAGTTACGGATTGACATAAAAATTGAATGTGGTAGTCCAATCCATCACTGAGCACGAACGATAATCCTCTGGGATAAAGATTGGAAAGAAAAAGAGGATAGCTTGTATTTTTGTTCTATGTTCTCTTGAACTCGCATGCTAATCTGGCATTGGTCGATCAGTTCGACTTCCCTGCATAACTTTCAAATAACAGAGGGCTGAAGAACTGAAACAATTGAATAACCGAGTAGAAAAACGTTGCAAGCGACAAATTGTAAATTTTACAGCTGGAACATGTAGTTTTAAAGTAACTTATTTGACATCACTCATGAACAAAACTCTTTACTTTACTTTACTGGAAGAATCTTCAATCAACCACGAAAGGAGTAGCACGGGGTGTCCACAGAAATTGCAAACTAAATTTCCCCGACTTTCTATGACAAAAACCTTATAATTCCTTGACCATAAGAATCACCGTTTTCAACGTTCTTTGTAAACTAAACTAAACTTAGAAAAAAAAATCCTGCCTCCTCCATCCCCATAGTAAAACCAAGAAATGATTAGCTCAAGTACTGAAAATAAATTTGTTTATACAGTCTATATTACAGCAGATTGGAGCAAGACACAGGTCCCTCACATTTTGCTCACGGGGCTAGTTATTTTCCCTTACTTTTTTTTCCTGACTTTCCCTGAACAATTTCAATTTCCCTGACATTCACTGACTTTCCCTCACTTTCCAGAAATGTGGACACTCTGTACACATGACCTTAAGGATATGTAAACAAAAAAGTGACTTAAATTAGAACAGCAGATCAACTTATACACTTATGATGGTGAAAAAACAAAAACAAAAGGAATGAAAGGAGGAGGAGAAGAAGAAGAAGAAGAAGAAGAAGAAGAAGACTAACTGATGGCAAAGAAAACTAAAGCACAAAATAATCATATACAGTATAGGCCTATCATCAGCATTATCACCATTATCCTGACAAATTATTACGATGCATGTAATAATTTATTATAGGTCTAGGTTTATGTTATTACGTGGGGTAAGCCATGGTGTAATGGTGTAATGGTGTAATGGTTGAGTCACTGCACTACAAACCGAGAGGTCGCGGGTTCGATTCCCGTTGAGGTCGTTGGGATTTTTCAATTGGCCTAATCCTATATCCCTGGGAACGACTAACCCACCAACATAAAAGAGTACCAGGAACAATCCTGGGGGTAAAGGCAGCCGGTGCGTAAGGCTGACAACTTTACCACCTTCACTCTAAATTACAAACCTCTAAATTCTGGAAGCCACAAATTCTTGGAATCCTTAGGGCCCCCATAACATTTTTTTATGTATATAGGTATTTAATTTATCTTCAACAAAACAAAAGTTACAACAATTTAAAGTTGTCGGGTAAATTTAGAGATTTCTCAAGAAAATTGTACATTAACCAAATTAAGAGAGTCAATTTTAAAAACTTTTATAGGGAACAGTTTACAGTATTTTATTATGCGATAACCGGAGCACGGACACAACTTACAGAAATGATAAATCCAACTAGGAGTTTCGGATTTTATTAAGATCTTCTATCCTTTCCGTTCTAAGGTAAGACCTCAGTACAGTATGAGAAGGAAAGTTTCTATGAAATGGATCTAGTGACGACATTGGATGACGATAGCGTCATCTGGATTCAACAGGCGTAACTGATACACCTTACCAGAAACTATTTGAGGATTATTCACCGGAGCAGAAACATCTATTGAAATGTTATATCAAGGTTATTCCACCTTCTATATTCATTCACTTAAACGAAACGATGTCACCATGCAAAACATGCTCATTGCGATAGTGAATATAGTGTTTCACAAAAGTAATATGTTTCTGAAATTCAGACACTATCATCTACTAAAATAGATGGAATAGGTGCTGTGGTACTTCTGAGTGAAGACCAGCCTTGGCCTTATATCCATTTTTCAAGACTGAAAGAAATTCTCTTACGCGAAATGAAAAAATCATAACAGAGATTGAGACCGTATAAGAAATGTGAGTTTGGCTATTATTATATGCTAGTGTGTATATGTATGTGTAAGCGATCACAGGATTTACTGGGAAATTTATATGTGGTTTTGTGTCATTCAATTATGTAGCAAAACCTGGTATTTTATTCTACTTTGAAATAAAGCCAACTGTACAAAGGTAAAAAATAGAAAGTTTCCTATACAGGCCAGGGAGGCCCAGAGGGTTCCAGGAGGTTAAGGCTCCGAGATTTTAGACATTCGGCACTTGAAGGTGGTAACGTTGTCAGCCTTTATTCCCAGGATTGCTCCTGGTACTCATTTATGTTAGAGGCTGAGTCGACTCCAGGGTCATATTCCCATCAGAAGGATTAGGCCAATTGAAAACTCCAATGACCCTATCGGGGATCGAACCCGCGACCTTCCGGTTTGTAGCTCAGCGCCTCAATAGAAATATAATATCTAAGTTGCGTATGCTGTTAAATAATCAGACAACCAACCAATCAATCATATATGCCTCAAGTTGTACTTGAAAATTCATATTTTGAAATATTATAACGACCACGCAAGAGGCAGATTAACGTCCTATGTGTAAAAAATGCTCATGCTTTGGGTTTCAACGATAATTTATACGGAAATTATTAATGGTCATTATAAAAGATTAGCTAGCAATCTGGCAATATTGATAAATAATTTGTAACAGATCATTTTTTAAGATAATGTTTTAATCTTGAGGCTTCGAGTGTTATTTTTAATTATATCATTTAATTTTGCATTCTTTTTGCTTTCTTTAAATTAAAATTATGTCAGAATTCTGGACCAGAGTGGTCTCCAGAAATAAGAAAATAAATGTTTATATCTCTCTTTATAAAATGGTTTATCTTAGTCTACTATTCCTTCAATAATTTTACAAGGAGGATGGTTAAAAATTCATTTACCATTTACTCAAGAAAATGCTAAAGATTTTTTTTACGTAAATTCGAAATTGAAAAAATCAATAATTGCTTATGTAGGCCTAATAGAGAAGTTATAAGATTGATACTAACTATTTAACACTTTCGGCATAGGTCTATAGGATGCGAAACACAAGAGTAAGACACGAATGTGGGATACTCCACTAAACACAAGCTATTATAATACTTCATGTTGTAGACATGTATTTTACAGTTATCGGTTTAATCTTCGTAAGTTCAGTAAGTACAGAGTGAATAGCGGAGGCGGTACTGTGGTCGCGAGTTCAAATTCCGTGGTCGGTCAATCAGCGTGTAGATTTATTCGGGGCCATCCCTCTCACAAAGCCGAAAGCCGGACTGGAGTTTTCTTATCAGTTACATATTCGAACGATTGAATGTTTGTGTTGGATTATGGAGAAGCACTGCATTATACTGAACACAATCCTCTATGTCCGTTTATAGTATATTGCGATACTAGTTCCGTAAGCGGGTCATACGGATCGAGGAAAGAGTTTGAAAAAACGAGGCTCTTGCGCAGAGTTTTTTCAATTTCCGAGATCCGTTATGCGCTTACGGAACGAGTATTGCATGTTATTTTTTGCACGATGATTATTTATACCAATTTAATTATATTAATTGAGATATTAGCTGAAAATATTATGTATATACATTATTGAAGATGGATGTTATATTTTAGAAAGTGATTCGCATTTGTTGGTTGTTATGGGGACCGAATATTTGTCCTGTTAAAGTTGCTACAAACTGGGGGGCCTTGGTTCCGGTCTTCCATGAAGGCTTGTATTATTATGGTTTTACTTACGGCATTTGTGCTTTTTGTAATTTTTACCGCACGGAGATTTCTTTTGTTATCATAACAACCAGATTGCGTGCGGGAATGTCAAGTTACGATCCACGGCAACAATATTCGTAAGTACCACTAATTAGTTATATCGTGCAAAAAATAATAAAGTGTTTAAAAAGAACTGATTCTTACTCCAGCCCTGGACTGTAAATCCTCCGAAAGAGGTAAGTCATATTTTCCTTTAGACTTTCCAGTGCCGTTATGATTCCAGTAACTTCTTCTCCAGCAATGGAGCCTTTCTCCACCGCGAAGATAATCTATTCAACTCTTGGGGCTTTTGGTTTTAACACAAATTATACTGTGTACAGCGAATCCCGTATTCAAAACATTTTCAATAACAATAGAAAAGTGCATATTAATTAATACACTTCACAGAAAACATACCGGGTGCCTGGTATGCGTTTGGATAATGGCTCAGCAATTACAGCAATTTGAATGTCATCCAGCTATATTTTGTGTTTAAACGTAGGCTATTTTATGTTAACCCTACGAGACCTTTACCAACCTCAGTGCGAGGGTTGCTCCCCTACAACTTTCCTCGCTTTACGCACATTTCAATTACACCCCAAGCACTTTATTCAAACTTTTTGTTTTTATTTTAAATGACAGAATAATCCCGCTACCTGCAAACATGGGCATTCGCTTCAGACAAAGCTTTGGGGTATTCATTAAACCTGCGTAATGAGAATGATTTAAAGGACGCATTTGCGGGTTCTGATGTTTTCACCAAGAGAAAGATATAGTACCAAAAAGAACACAAAACAGACGACATAGAAAAGAAGGAAGAGATTTAAACTTCACATTTTGTTTCCAATTGTATGAATAGTCATGGATTTGTGAATAAAAATAATTATTTACTATTTATTTGTACACATAATAAACTTCAGATATTTCTCCTTATAAACCAACACACAAATACAGATTAAGGCTGTTCAATTGGCAGCCTGTGAACCAAATGACCTTCAATACCTTCTTCTCTGGCATTGTATTCGTAGAAAATAATATACTATCACACTGTTCAAAATTTTTAAATAATTAAAAAGATTATTACTACAAATAAGAACTAAATATAGGCTATAGTTATATTATGATTATTGAGTCATGAAGTAGACCATAATCATCTCAATATGAACAAGGGCCTCTTGATATATTCAGGGTGACTGACTAAAGAAAGCGTCTCGGTATAGCCTATCCTGAGAACGCTAAATTCTACAGAGATATATACATTACATAATGTACGCACAAACATACGCGCATTACATACCGGCAATTAAGAACACCATTATGTTAAATATTTCTGTGCTAAATCATCATCACTATTGAGAGTTGCCTGATCGTCATCAAAATTTCGCGTTTAATGGCCGGTTTCTATAAACTCGCGAATTACCTATGGGTAATTTATCCAATGGACAGAATTTACACAAAAATAACACCACACCAAACAAATAATTTAAAGATAGCAATCACTTACA
Organism: Ectobius pallidus; assembly: GCA_964059195.1. Classification (NCBI taxonomy): domain Eukaryota; kingdom Metazoa; phylum Arthropoda; class Insecta; order Blattodea; family Ectobiidae; genus Ectobius; species Ectobius pallidus. Next base: position 104,950,961 of record CAXKWD010000008.1, read on the forward strand.
CTTGTGGCGAGTTTCTAGATATATGTCCTCTGGGTAAATATGAAAATGACAGAAAAAATGTTCCTACAAACTCGGGCTAGATCTTTCCAAGGGTAAATCTTCGGGTTAATTTATCCTTTCATGGATGGCTGGATAAAGTTTAACCTTTCATAGCATCAATAGTAATATTTACACAATGAGAATCAAAGCCTTCTGAATTAAATTAAATGTACAACTCCAAGGCCTTGCTCATTATATCATTGTAGGTTAAATGGAACTAATTTGTCCATGGATAATTTACCCATAGGTAATTCACTAGTTTGTAGAAACCGGGCATCAAGCACATAAAGGAACTAACTATTCAGTAATACTTTCGACGTATTTTCCTTGGTAACTGCTTCTATATTCATTAGCTTCCTTGTATTGAAAACATCCATAGTTACTCATTAAAGTTCGTACAATGTGTGCTGTTGCAGGTAGAACTCGAAAATCTCCAAACCTGGCTACAGCTGTTCAGACGAAAGCTGAGATTTTACCATGAGATATCTGTCGGCCAAATCCAGAATCACGCTTCAGATGGAGGTTCCTCACGTGAGAGTATGCGAAGGTAAGCGAAGGTTTATATATTTATATTTGGAACCAATGCGATTTGAAAACTGATTGCAAATGATCCAGAATCTATGAATCACATTGATGTTGATCCCAGATCAGAAGATTAGCGTCGTTATTGAGCTTTCACGATGGACTCTACCTTCATTATTAACATAGGCCTATATCTAAATCGATGACAATTATTTAAATATGTTCGAAAACACTTAATCGATTTTGAGACTTTTCTGTTTTAATTAAATCAAGCTGGGATTTTCAATACTTATCCTATACCTACTAGCCTACCACTTTAGCCTACAATTCGTTGCACTCATAGCTAGAACATATATATATATATATTAATTTCGGTATGCACTACCGACAAATAGGTATACTTCCATTATCAGTACCGGAACGTTTTAATTAAAATACCGGTATGGTACTCGTCGGTATCAACGTGCCCAAAAACATTATTTATTTTGAATGCTGCTATATATATACAATACATAATATGCCGATTTTAGTTATTACTGCGAATTTGTTACAGAAAACTCTGTGTTTCTTTGAAGCAGTTGTGAGTTTGAAGGGCATTGCTCTCGTTGGTTAATAGCACGAGGGTTCCTCTTTAGCTTTCGTTGGTCTGCATAATATAATAAACGTGCAAATCGATACGTGGATGAAAAGTTTGCTCTGTTTATTTCCATTTTGTGATCCATTAAAATTAAGTACCGGTATCTTTAAAAGTTTAATAAAACGGCTTAAGCAGACGGATGAAACCAGTTGTGAAGTACAGAATTATGAGAAATAACCCTTCCACCAAATAAAGGTCAACTGCAGTATAATTGACTGCATTGCGCCCATTGAACCATTCGCCCATTATGCAATCCGCATTTAAATCCTGATTGGATTTGAAAATACGTGTTGCAGGCGGAATGGTTGTGGTAGCAGCTTTGTCAAGAGTCCTCCTGTGGCCTACTTTGTTCGTTTTGTGGCCATCATCCTTTTATACTCTCACTAAGTATATTCATTCGAAATATTGCTCTCCCAGAGCCTGAGGATAAAATAATAACAATCACAGCAGCACTTTGTTTAATTTGAAGGAAGAATAGTAAAAAGAAGTTTGAAATTACATCATCAGTTATGACGAGTACCGGAAAATATAATGGGGTACACCATGACGCGAATGGTTGAGACACTGGGCTATAAACCGGAAGGTCGCGGGTTCGATTCCCGATGAGGTCATGGGACTTTTCTATTGACCTAATCCTTCCGGTGGTGCACTATGAACCTGAAATAGACTCAACCACTAACAGAAATGAGTACCGGGAGCAATCCTATAAAGATGGCCGGTGCGTAAGGTTGACGATTTTCCCACCTCATGTGTTGAATGTGTAACACTCTGGGTTCCTAGAACTCTTGGAACCTAAGGGCCATCACGGATTCAATATGGAACTTTTTACTTACTTTACTGGATAGCCTACTTTATTCGTATCATCCCCTTACAATGTCACCATGTATTCATTTGACTGAAGAAAATATTGCTCTCCCAGAAGTACCGGTTGAGGATAAAATAATAACAATCACAGCAGCGTTTAGTTAAATTTGAAGGGATAATAGTAAAAATAAGTTTGAAATCACATCAGTTATGATGAGTACCGGAAAATATGTGTAACACTCTGGGTTTCTAGAACTCTTGGAACCTAAAGGCTATCATGGATTCAATATGGAACTTTTTTTTTTACTTACTTTACTGGATATTATGATAATCAGAAGTTCCCGAACGGATCACAATCTAACGTTAGCAATAGGTGTTGAGGATTATAATTTATTACACATTACTTTTAGGCAGTCAGGAAAGGATGCCTATTAAGAGTTGAAGGCATTGTGATAAGTAGCATGTTAACAGTGATTAAGTTTTAACAGTGAGTTAGAACTAAATTATTTTTTAACAATATCTGCACTGTATTTGTATTGGGAATATAAAGAGAGACATTTTATTGTTTGTCTTATATTAGCATAAAATTGGTATCAACTGAATATTTTGTTACATAAAGACCAAAGAACAAATATAATATAAAGGTTCAACTGATTTTATAACCTTTATCATTAATAAGTTTCCAGGATATTCGATAAAGAAACACATGATCATATTTGTACAATAGAAGTTAACAGAACTAGAAACAGCCGGAGCTGCGAGTTCAATCTACCACCCTTTCCATTTGTAAATTAAAATAAACGAAGAGAAAATCGTGAAAATTATTTAAGAGGGTGCTTGAAACAATTTCACATACAAAATAGAATAATTATAACTATGTTTGATAAAGGTTATGTTCTTCTGTATACATGTTCGGGATTAATTTCAACTTTTCACTTAGTGAGATTAAAATTTGCTCTCTTTTACACTAAATCAATTACATTAGACGACCACACACTAATTCGGTTATACGAGAAAGATGCCAACTAATGGGGAAGAGGCAGCATCATTTCTAAACTTAGCTGTCATTTAGTAACTGTTAACGGCGGTCGTATGATTTTACCAGAAGGCCATAAACTCAAAAGCAATAACTAAATCATGCGTGTGTATATATAGCCTATATACAGAGAATGAAATTTCAAGTCTGAAGGCAGTAGCCAAACCAATAATTTTATTCGTCATTATTGTTGAAATTAAAAAGAGCTACCCCCTCCCCTACTTGATCTTTACATAAGCTATTATAGCTCATATCGCTTTTAAATGTGCAAAATTAATCAAATAAACTGAATAAATAAATAAATACGCTTCCATTGAAAAAATACTGATTGCTACATAAGACTTGAGATTTTCTCGGCGCTGATTATATATTAACAATGATTTCTTGGGATTTAAGCCGAATGAAGGGATATACATCCAACCTTTCGGTCGCTGACATCTCTGCGGCCTTCCTGAGGGAAATGAATGTGAGGATGGCCGCAGAGATGTCAGCGACCGAAAGCTTGGATGTATATCCTTTCACGCAGCTTATAGCTCGCGAAACCTTTATTAATAGTAATAACTAGTTTGTATTTTTTTTGCGCGGCACTAACTAATTGGTAAAAAAATGTTAAAACAAACCAAATATTTTGGAAGTATTTCAACCGACTGTAAGCTTTATTTGCTGTAACAAACAACAGCCAAACACACGAATTAAATTTATTGTTTTTACAAGAAAAGCTGTAGCAACGATTAGCTAACTCGCAGGGAACCAAAACGAATCAAAATTGTGTGTAAAATTTAAATTATATCCTTCCCAATAACCAATTTATGTACTTCTGTATACGCTATTTCCGAACGCTTCCGAGTAAATTCAGTCTTCATGTCAAAAGGACTGCTTGTGACAATATCTACTGTTAAATTCCAATATGTTGCATAGCCATAATAAAAAAAATGAGATAGCATTTTTTTTTCAAATTTCAATCTTGTCGCCAGCCTCAGAATTTTGGTTACCAATGGCGTTCTGGCGACCGGATATTTCGCGACCTGCATACAATCAGTAATTATGTAAAGTACCGGTAGGCAAGTTTCACAAATTTAACAAGAAAAAAGCTTTAAGGCATTCGAGACAGGAAATTATTAAGCGTGAATAGATATTAAATATGTTATAATGAATGCATGTTATTTGTTTAAGCAATAATGATGAAACACTGTGAAGCACGTTGTAAAGTTCATCTTCACTTGAAGACAACGTGAGTTAGTGTCACGACTGAGATTAGTTAAGATTTCTCCAACACATATTTTGCATGCCAATATGTGAAAATCGTGATTATGGCATCTGAATTCTGAATCCATGTGACTATGAGAATTATCTTATGTGACATACATTATTCAAAATATTTCTTTCATAATGAACAGCGATTCCTTTAGAAGTGATCCCTATACAGGCCATGGAGGCCCAGAGGGTTCCAGGAGGTTGAGGCTCCCAGATTTTGGACATTCGGAACATGAAGGTGGTAAGGTGTCAGCCTTACGCACCGGCCGCCTTTACCCAGGATTGCTCCTGGTACTCATTTCGGTTAGAGGCTGAGTCGACCCCAGGGCCATAGTGCCACTAATTGAAAAATCTCAACGACCTCATCGGGAATCGAACCCGCGACCTTCCGGTCTGTAGCGCAGCGCATCAACCACTACGCTACGGCGTACCCCAAAATTTTCCAATTGGGTTCACAAAATTGATTACCATTACATGTAGGCTAAGCATATTCGGAAGGTTTAATAAACATTTTAGTATTCGCATTTTGAATATTACTTAGTTTAGTGTAGGCCTATATACTTTTTTAATTTATTCAAATTACATTAAATTATCAATCAAATAAACTAAATTATTGTACATTACAAAATCTCATATGTGAACTTTCTTTGAAAGTCCTCAGATGAGCAAACTCGTGATTAGGTCACAAGAGAGAACAGAGGAATTTACAAATATACATTCAAATTATTTACATAAACTAAAAATAGTTAAACAACTTTTAGGGTTTTGGGTTATGTTTATGCCAAAAACAGTGTTACTTCGTACTAAAGTGGCTAATAAAACTGTCCTTATTCTCCGAATATCATGTTAAGGATAGTAGACTTTGATTAAATCTATTCCGTTGGGATTTCGCGAATAAAGCTTCAAATGTCGTGAACATATTAGAATTTTCTGTAATTTTCTATATTAATTCGTGAAGAATGAGCATAATTAGCCATGAAAAAAATGATGAAGGAAACAGGTCCTAGGCCTAAATTACGGAAAGAAGAAAGATATAGTAATAACTATTTTTTAACGTTGTTAAACAAAATTTATTTTACTTGTCAGCACTGCCAAGGTCAAGTTCGGAATATAATTCAGAAGGGCTCCCTGCTCAACAAATTTCTTTTTCAGAGGTTAATTAATATAAGGCGTGTACAACGGATTAACATGTTTAACCCTTACTGCTACTGATGTAAAAATGCGCCCCTCAAAAAAATTAAATAAAACCAAAGATATCAAATTAATAGAGTAATGCTTTATGCTAGTTTTAAAACTTTTACCCTCATGTTATGACTTTCATTCACAAAAACTAGTGTACAAAATCATCTCTGAAAAATTGAAATACCCTTCTCAAAAACTGTGAGAGATTTGGTATGCAAGTCGACGGGTGAATAAAATATTCGTTGTTTAATCATGGATACAAATAAAGGGAAATTGAGTAGAAAGATAGACCCTCGGGAAATAAAATAAAGTTTGCTTTTTTAACTAACAATTATTTTGTAGGACTGATTCGTTTGAATAGTAAATGATAAATATGCAGATGTGGAGTATATTTTAATTAAAAATCACGCCTAAAACAATGTACACGTTCCGAGTTGTAGAAAATCCCCATGCCAATTGTGTGGATGTAATAATACATTGCATTAATTTTTATGAATCTACAAGCAATGATTTGCTTTGCATTTTTACAATGGGTCGGTAGACTCTGCAACAAGGTGCAATTAGAGTTAAGTTGAGTATAGTTGAGTATAGCCTCGGCCGCTATACTGGATTCGTCTGCTAAAGCATTATTTTGCCTACTTGATACTTAAATAACTATTATTTCCCCCCTTACATAGAGAACAGAATAACCTGAATATTAAATAAATTAATTATAAGACAAAAATCACTACCACTTAGTTAAAGTTACAAGGAATTCATTGCTGCAGTGGGAAAATGTGAAAGGTAATGTAGTTTGAAGTCTGTTTGGAATCTAAATACTGAACCCGCACATTCGAGGAAATGAAAGAAGAAACTGCATTGCAGTGATACAAGAAATACTCCCTAGAGTCCTGGACATTGGAAACCGTAATTAATATAAACAGTACTAATGGATGGTTTGCGAAAGGATCGTAAGGTCAGTGAGTCATCCAGATATTGCAATATAAGACCTTACGCACGATACTCATTAGAATATGCTTAATGATAGGCATTTTATAGAAGTCACTAATTATTTTAAATAGTATACTTTGGATAGTGCATTATCAGAACATTTAATTAATTGTGAATAATATTAGAAGTATTACCCTTTTTAAATGTGAATCACTCGCACGATTTTATGTTAAGCGAGAAAAGTGTGTTTTTCTCTTGTCATATTCCAATACAGTATATTATGTAGGCCTATGATATTCTCTTCATGTAAACTGATTGTAAAAATGAAGAGAATGTCGTTATCACATCGCATCCCCGAAGGACACATACCCCAAAATAAAATCTGATTAATGCACTCACATAACTTTGACAAGTAAATTACACCTTCCTCACTTACATTCTGATATAGAATAAGAGGTCATACTGCAAAGAGCGCGTATTCAATTGTTCCAACCCGATGCAATACTTTATTATTCACCAAGCGAGACAAAGTTCCCACAAATAGTGGGTAGCTTATAACTAACTATCCATTAATGAATTTTTTCGACTTTTTTTTCAAATAAAAGTTTCATCTCTTTGTGTAAGCACCCCATGTTTTTTCCCCATTTATTTAAGCCAGGGTTCTTGGGCCAATGGCTATACCCCTGGTCATACCTCGAAATTTACATTAATTTTCATTCATTAACACGATCCTTCGCTTTTTACAATTTCAGGATTATGTTTTTCTTTCATCCTACATCATCAGAGTGTCTGGCTGAGACATTTACTTGCTCTCATTGTATATATTTCCCCTCAAACTCAACCCGCCAGTACTTAAGTAAGATGTACTGCAGGTACCAACGAACAGCCATGCCAAATATCAAAACCCCGGGATTTTTTTCACTCGTTTTGTTTAATTTTACTCGGCTTAAATTTCATACTATAAACAGTATTAGTGGTTACACTGTAATCTAGTTACAGAGCTTCCGAGTTCTTTGCCAGTATTACTACTTTATTTTCCGTATTTCGTTTTTGAGCATGTAACTTCAATGGGAATGATCTTACGTTTCCAAGGCAGTTGCGTTATTCATTATGGTCCCTTCAAATGTTAATGTTTGCTTGTTATGTAAAGAGATCCTGTTGACATGCATAATAGAGTAGCTGGGGTCTCGAGGTATTGCTTCGATTTCAGATAGTCCTCTGCACATCGATTCGCAATATCTGCCGTCACTAATGGAACCTCACAACCTTAAGGAGTTTCATTACATCGTTGTGCTTTTAAGGCAAGCTTGTACTGACGTTCAGTCAAATAGTTGAAAAATTAACATCTGTTTAAGGGAAAAAGCAAGCGGATTCCCATGTATGCATCAACGAAGGTAATGTTAGAATTGCATTGTGTTACCTAGATATAGACTACTGTCATAATTTCATCTTTATTCCTGCAACTATTATCTACTAGCCTATATAAAAGGCAATCTTCGTAGGTAGCCTATATAATGTGACTCACTTCGCCCCCAAGGTTCTCGGGAAAGGTTTTTTTAAAAGATCTATGGAAGATAGAGTGCGTGTATTCAGTCTGCTGTATTGGCTATTAACTTTTTGCCACAATAAACCTGAAAAATAAATGTGGGAAGACTTTGGGATTTTTTTCTCGGAATTTTCGCGTCGGTTGCAAGCTAACAGGTATCATTTTGCCAAGTCTAAATTTTCTAGACCAACTGGAAGTACATATCTACTGATATTAATTTAAATGGACATGATAAAAGATGAAGTAGCGACTAAGATTCATGGCATGTAAATATTCAATTTGGCATTTGCCTTTACGACCAGGGAAATCATAGAAAAACACAAGTGAAATTGGTTATAATATGTTGTAAAGGATGCGAGACTTCATCTATGAGTTAAGATTAAAGAATATAAATTATGAAATTTCTTTAACAGATGACAAAAATATGTTAATTTGATTTAATTATTATGAACCTGAGACTTCAGAATGCGAGTCCAAGACGTTACTATCTCGACCACCCCGTTAGGTTTAAGGGAAATAATTATTTCTAAAGTTTCAGAGCCCTATGTGAACGCTTTTTGGTAATACCGGTGCCATGGAAACCGAGCCCTTTTTCGGGGGTTTTCAGGGCTAAAAATAAAAAATTAACTTTTTGAATTTTCCTGTGGTTTACAGCCTAAAAGCTATATGTGTACAGAATTTCTAGCTCCTCTGGAAGTGGACAAACATTAATGTCAGTGAGTGAGTCAGTCAGTCAGCCATGTGGCTTTATATTATAGGGATGAACGCACAGCCAACGACAGTAATGAATTGTTAGTCTAATTGCCATAGAACCGGGGGAAAAAGAGCATTGAATGACTTAGACAAAACTCACTATGCGGGTTTTTTTGGGCTAAGGAACTTGAATCTGAGGTTTTTTTCTCCCCCCCCCCCCCCCGCCCCGGGAATCTCACTTTAATCGTGAAATATCGAAAACAGGATTTTAGCTTTGTAAATTATAAATTGTTTTAATTGTTTATGCATGATCTGGGTAAGGTTCGTGAGTCTGTGATACGTTTTAATCGTTTCATTTCAAATCATTATGCCCATACGGATGCACAAGATTCGTCGATTTGTTTAATATTATTATTTGTTGCGGAAAATCAATATAATTAAAAATAAAATTATGTAATTCATGCAATAACAATACAATATAATTGTCATAAACTTATCTTTATTATTTAAGTTGACGTTTTACTATCATCTGGTTTTGGGTGAGTAAAATCAACAATATTTGTTTTTGTAAAAAATTTCCTTATTCATTTTCAATTTGTTCGGCTATCCTGATAATGGTAGAGGATACATGTGAAGTTAGTATAGAGAAACTGTAGAGTCTGTAAAGCTAGAAGTTTATTCTTTTGTATAATTATTTATTTATAATTTCGTAGCTACGGAGTTAAAAGTATGACGTCAAAACACTCTTTTCTGCTTATGAAAATACGAATGGAACTGTTCCACTGTTTATAATCTGTCTATGTAGCAAGAAACCTTTCAAAGTGAAATTTTCCTTCAGCTTAATCAAAAGCTAGGATTTGGCTGGAATGAAGGAAAACGCCATTTCAACACATTGTGATTTTTAATCAGAGTCGCAAGAAGAAGAATGCGTACGTGAGAGAAGAGGGGAGATGAAAATCGGAAGAAATCATTCAAGTTGGGGAGGAGTTTCCAGAGCAATTCTCTGGTTTGAAGAATTCTTCAAGAAGTTATAAAGTTTTCCGAATCTTTTGCGAAGATTTTAACACTTGGTTCCTTCTGTTTGTAAACTAGCGTCTATAGGCTAATGATCAGGGCCCGGATTCTGATGACCTAAAATTGTTTGAAAAATGACCTATAAAACACCCTGAGTTTTAAAGAAAATGACTTAATAAATACAAAGAATGACCTAAAAACTTATATTTTATTTTTAAAAGTTATTATTGTGCACACAAAGATATAGACTAATTTGTACACAGTTCTAAAAACTGTAAATGTAGAAAGGATATTGTCGGTCTAGAAACTTTGTTCTTGATTGGAACATTTGAGAAGAAAAATAAGAAAATTGTTTTTAAAGTAGATTCTACAAAAAGTTGCTTTATAGGAACCTAGTCATTTAAATGCATGAAAATGACAAAATGAAGAAGCAAATGACACGAAAATGACAAAATAATTACGTAAATTGAAGTAAATGTCCTAAAAATATATAATTGCATAAAGTAACAAAAAAAACCTAATAAAAGTGCATTTCTATAATCTAGAGCAGCGTTTCTCAACCTTTTTGAACTCGAGGACCTCTAAAATATCTAAAAAAATTTACGGACCCCTAATTTTACATCCCATTTTTAAAAGAAGGCTATATTATTAATATTTGGGGTATTAATTATAGGTCATTATAACGAAATATGTTAAAAAATTTACTTTTTTATTTTCTACTTGCTTTATGATATTTTTAAATTATGTCTGAGGACCATTTGCACCATCTTCGCGGACCACAGGTTGAGAAACGCTGATCTAGAGGCCATGATTAGGATTTATCTACAAGCTGACAATGTCTAGATAGCATCAATAAAAAGATGACATGTCATTAGAATCCGGGCCCTGCTAATGATAATTAAGAAACGCGTATTATTATAATAATGAAATTCGTTTCGCTCGTTTAATAAATAGCATACTCGTGTCTTAATAAATGCCATTATAGGCTCGTTGCATAATGTACTAATATAGATGATTCACTTAAAATCCTTAAATGTTACATTTTGATAAACATAATCGTGACATTGAGTTTTAAAATTGTCATTTTAATGTGGGGAGAGCTTTTCGGACTATTAATTTCACCGATAGATACAGATATATCTAGAGAAAAATACTACTGTCTTGTAAGGTATAGCTTCTTCCGGTTTTATGGCAGAAGTTGAACAATCGTGACTGATATTTGTACTGGAAATGGGTGTGGTATGGTAGCTATTGTGATGTAATAATATTCAGTTGTAGGCTACGTATAGGAAAAATTGTAATCGCAGGAACTACACTTTTTTCCTGTAATTTCCGGGGTGCGCGGGCAAAGAGAGTTAAGTCCACTTTCTTGTTACTGAGAATTAGAGTGACTTAACACACTATACCAGCTCAACATAGCTTTAGAGATGGATAAACCCATGAGGCACACATCCATAACTACCGTATAATTTTGATTATGACTTACTGGACTTAACACAAATCTAGAGAACATTTTTATCTATAACTCTATGGACATATCTCAATTTTTTAGGATAGTGGACTTAACTCTCTTTGCCCGCGCACCCCGGATTTACTCTACGATGAAGGGATGTTAGCAAATATATTTCAATACTTCTATTTCTAAGTATACTTTTTACTTCATTTATTGTAAGTAGTGTGCAGTTGGTTAAGGTATTGCACTGCAATTTGGTAGTCCCAGGTTTGGTTACAGATAAAGTAAATGCATTAGCCAATTGAACCTTTTTTTTCTGGTGCGCTATGGCTATGGGATAGAAGTTCTCTGAAGAGTAGTTATGAACTGGTCATTACTTAAATAAACTCGCGAACAGAATGACCTTGCATGGGACATAAAACTGAATACGCACACCTACAATTTAGTTACGTAATACATAATATATTATACTTAGAAGGAAACATTTATTTGGGCAGACGAAATTATGCGAGTTTCACTTCAGTTTTCTTTTTTGATGGAACTTCATTAAGTAAAAAATACCGGTTCCGGTAAAAATTCAAGATTAATACGTGCTGTAACAGATACGTGAGTTAACGGAGAATTAAATAAGAATTAAATAAGGAAAGAGCTGGAACACCTTGATCTTTTTTTTGTGAACTTGAAATTAATCTTCCGTAACCTATTACGACATAACGGAATCAGAGCTGTAAAGCGGTTTCATGCAATGGAAACTAATATCAGGATTATTTTTGTTATTGGTTAGTGTATTTATAGGGATGGGTGGATAACATCCTGTCACTCCGTGCATTGGGCCTGCAAATGGAGATTTCATTACAAAGGTAATTTAGTTACGCTTATTTTCATATAGAGGAAAGAGGATCAGGTGGTATTACCATCGTCTCCAGGACTAGCTAGAGGAACTAAGCTTTAACTTCTTGGTCCAGAGGATCTAAATCAGACTTGAAGTATTTTTTAAGAAATTATAGAAATGTTGATAGTGGTTATCTAAACTACTTGCCCTAGAAACGTGAAAGTTTGCACACTTAATTAAAATGTAAACTTAAACTAAAGTTTAAAATTTCATTTTAATACCTCAATTTGTTTTAGATATTAATTAATTTTTTAAATCTAAATGTAATTATCTTCCAGACAGATATTAAAAATGAACCTGGATGTTTTTATGAATTTCTTTGATGATTGCTTCACAAATACACTGATGGATTTTATAATAGTGTTTATAATTTTTGTTTAAAAAAAAAATCAAGAAAAGAGAAAAAACTGCCCTGGGATTGTGCTATATATTGAAAAACTAAAGCCTATACAGAAAACCTGGTTATAAATTTTATTGCACACATTGTAAAGTACATTGTGAAAACATTTAAAACCTATATCTCTATTTTGGTGGGAGAAGATAGATTCTGAATGTAGCAAACTGAAGCTGAGAAAACGGTGATTAAAGGTTGCATGCACTAGCAGTTGGAAGCGCACTGAAGTTTAAAATGGTGTCAGCAGTATCTGTTCCATGCGTCCAAACAGCATAAAATTTTGCACAGATATACTTTAAGATATCCTTAATTATTTACACTAAAACCCAAAAAATACATTTTTTAGATCAAAATTGCTTAAATCAATCTGTCATATCTTAACGTGCCGTAACTGTACGACACGGGGCCCATGGTTTATAGGCTAGCATCTCCCGGAAGACTTCATCCGATTAAAAAATTATAATTTTTAACTCAGTGATTAAATTTATTTCCCAGGATATTTACGTACTGAAAAATCCATCGACTATGGCCAGGTTATCCCGCAATTTTCCGATCCAGAGGTGAGCAGTCTACCTCTGCGCCACCTTGCTTTAGTATCTCAGCACATTTATCAAAGAAAGAAACTTAATTTCACAAATCTTTGCTCTTCACTACTTTTTCATTTGTACTGAATCTCGAGTCGTTCCGCTGTTCTCGATTCCTCCACAATTAGGAACGTTAATTATTAAATCCCTCGGGATCCTTGAAGTAAGAAGAGTATGCATGTAAATCACTCTTGTAAAGAAGAAAACTTTAGTTAACCAGTGGAACAGCTGTGTAATTCAGAGTGCTTCTGGTATATATTTCCACTCTTGACAACATTATTTTATTAGCTCTGTTCAAGACTGCAAGTATTTCTGGAAGACCATATTTCTTAACTTCGAGTTAATAAACTGTGTAAAGTTTAGCGGTTGGGATTTATGTAACACAGAGAGCTACAAGTGAGAAGATCTTTGTGGTTCCTAGATATCCATAAACCAAACACAACTGAACTTTATGAAGATAGTAAGAACCACGCTTCTAATTCTATGAATACATTTGATCCGGCCGGATCTTTGAAACTTACATTTCTGGTAGTTTATTTGCTGTAGGCTGGTGTTTAGCAGGGGGAGAGGATTTACCACTAGGCCATCCTAATCCCAAATAAATTGAAATCCGACACTTTCCTTGCCGAATGGAAAAAGTCCCAAAAAATTTCACTCAGATCGTCCGATTACGGAATTTGATACAGCGACCTCTCGAATGTGAAATTATAACACCTCGGTAAAAAAAAAAAAAAAAAAAAAAAAAAAAAAAAAAAAAAAAAAAAAAAAAAAAAAAAAAAAAAAAAAATCTTAATGCTTGGAGTATAAACACGAAAAAGATTTTCTGATAGCTTAAGGGGTACGGAATGAGGTTTTGGTCGGAAAATTCATTTGTTTTGATTTTTTATATAATTATTTGCAGTTTTATCTATAAAATGGTGTATTATTCAAAACGATGCTTTAACTGTAAGTTACTTATTTTATTTGTTTCATAGGGGTCAATTTGACATAAGATAATTACACAGCCTGACTGTTTTTTCCTTAAGGAGGCATCCTTTCACTTAAAGTCAATTTACTCAAACAAAATATAGATAATTACCTCGTAGATACTGTATTTAACTCAGTTTGGCGAAAGTTGACTTAAAAACTTTTACCCTGAGACCAAAGAAATAATCGTGTTTCTACATTTCTCATAAAACTGAGTCGGAGACAGAACTATATTACCAGTATTAAGAATTATTCGATAAAAATGTCTTAGTTTATTTTTTGCTTGTGGGTCGGATGAAGGTTTACCCGAAGGATACCGAAGGATACCAACCTTTACTCTAGGTCACAGAAATAAATTTCAAGTCAAATTAAGAATTTTACTCGCCATAATTGCTTCATAATGGTATAGCATTACATGCTTCTGGGAATTATGAAGAACTACCCCCTCTTCTATTTGTTCTTTAATATAAAATATTACACCATATAACCATATTAAATATTATGTAAAATTAAATAAATAACACATCTGAACTGAGCTATCCCCATATTAAAAAACAAATACTAGCTTGTATTCTTTACAATGCACCAACTAAGTTGTAATAAATATAGAAGGTAGCTCGTATGTGAATTAAATATTAATTATAATTAACTTGTGAATTTTTAGAGTGGTGTATTATGTATTATAATATCATCTGTATTTTAGTTTGTTAAGCTCTAATATTTTTAATAGATTCCGGTATTGGATTTACAAAAATTACATAAAACGAATATAAGTAGTACGAGCATTTGTTATGAGTTTAGTGTGTTGACGTGTTATGAGTGTACCAATGTGTTGAACAGTTCCTAACGAGAAAAAAAACGATTATGGGACCTATGCTCATATGAACTTTATTTCTTCTTTTGGGTAAGGAACCCAAGACCGAATTTTTTTAAAGTATTTTTGACACACCCTGTATATTAATAATGCAACAATATGTTTTATTTCTGCAAGTTTTTCTGGTCTCAAAGTGCCTATAAAGAGTCTCAAAGTAAGTACATACGTGTGAAGTGCATTTCGGAGCTGTATATGCAAATGCAGTTCCCACAGAAGACTGTCGTGATCTTAGTTGTCATTAAAAGCCATGAACCTATCAGGAAAGCTACTGCACTTCTTATCAGTGCAGTGAATACAAGAACAAGACAATCTAGACTGCAAACAAATGCTAATACTCTGCAATCCTCTCAACTCGGAAACACTACACCTGAGACTATTATACTCAATAGGAATGACTTGAAACTTGTTCAGTTCTCTAGAGAACTGTTGCCCCATTTAACGGTGCTTCACGCGTACTCCAGTTTGCAAACGTAACTATTTGACAGAATTATCTGGGGAAATATAAATTTGTCTTTACACTAAACTCTGCAGACAGTATTCATACTTAGAAGTCACGTCGAGATGTCTAATGAAAATTCTAACTATTGATCCATGGGTTGCTTTTGAGACAGATCAGTGAACGATAATTTAGAAAATGCAAATGGATTATGGATCTAAAAGGATTGTGGAATTGTTTTAATTATCCCAAATCTTCAAGGAAAATATTGAACATTTAAAGACTGTACATATACGTAGACGTTTCATAATCAAGAATGTGTAGTAGGCCTAATTAGGGGAGCAACATTAATATTTGGATAGAATCTTGAAGGAAAAATGTATCAGTGAATTATTATATAGAAATGACAAATGAACCTACAAGGATTGTTGATATTAAAAATAATATATATCTTACGGCTTCAAGAAAAATACTCAATCGGCCTACTGAAATATTCTGAATATACATATTTTTGATAGTCAAGATTTACTAAGTATCATAATAAGATTTTTAAGGCAGTGCAGTAATTCGAGGAATACCTAATTAATATACGAAAAGATTCTAGAAAGAAAAAAATTGTCGGTATCTAAAAAATTTAATTTATGATAGATCCATAATCCATTTCCGTGTTATAACATTTTAATTAAAATTACACTTAAATAGCCCTTAGCACGCGGTAAAATACCTCGACTTTAATACCTAGAATTTTTTTTTTTTTTCATCACTCAAAATGTTTCAGGTGATGGGATTATTTTATACTAACTTTTTTGAAATGTTCTGCATGAATTTTAGAGACATCTGAAGGGATCTAGCATTTGATTCCTGTACTAAAATATGTCAGCAGCTACAGCTCAATTTCTAAATATAGGCTACGAGAATATAAAATTAACAGATAACAGCAAACGCTTTCCTGACATTTTGATTGTAGGCTTATGTGTTAAGTGAAAACTAATGTGGTTGGAAAACATCAGCGTCCAATTACTGTTAATTATAATAGCATTACCTATTAGTCACGCAAGTGCATCACTCTAGAACACGATGACTCAACAGCGAATGAGGAAACTTAAACATAAATGTGTCCCATTACAACCGAATCATAACAAGCAAGAGGAATCTGGTAGATTATAATGAAATCTGAACACCCCATATCAGCTTAGTACGAAGAATTAACATTGAAACACATTCTCACATAGAGGAATTTACTAATGGCACAGAAAATATAAAATATTCTTCACTGACAAATGGAATATAATTAGCCTTGAAATTATTATAAATTAATTTAAATTTAAACAAACATAAAAATACACCTTTTCAAATGACAGAACGCAATCAGTGGCGTTTAGTCATATATATGTATGTATGTATGTATGTATGTATGTATGTATGTATGTATGTATGTGCATGTATGTGTGTGTGTGTGTGTGTGTGTGTGTGTGAAGGAAGTCCAAGCAATTCACTGTGCATGATGTCAGGCAAGGGCACTCCGCTGCCGCAATATTAAAGTCCCTCTCTCCCCCTGTTCAATGGTGCCCACATTTCAAAAACTCCCTGTAGAAGTCTCCTTGCACTGACGTCACAGAGTCCTTCTGTCCTCACCTGCTTAGACGAATCTTATAAAATTAATTTCTTCTAGGAGGAATGGTAGATTCTGCTAGAAAGGCCTCTTTAACCAGATTCAATCTACATATACTTTAATATATTTCGTCTATAAACGATTAAAGGAATAATTTCATCTTCAACAGGGACATATTAATAAAAAACAGGAATTTTCATTAATTTCTAAGTCCCTTCTGTTATATTATCTATTTACGACGCTCACTCTATTCTTCCCAAAATCATTTTCAACACAATTTTAACATCCTAATAAAATTTATTGTTATCGTAATGGATTTCCGTTACCATGAAAAATAATAAATGGAGTAGCCGAGACATCTCTCGACTGTGGACATTATAGACATCTTCATTATTTATAAAAAGTGGCTTAAGTAGCAATAAAAATAACGCGTGGTAAACAATCGTTGTATTATGACAATTGCTGTTAGGCTATTCCAAAAAAATGAACACGAAACTGCCGACGGCTGAACTGGACTAATGGGGTAATAAGAGACTATGGAAATTGAGAATAGAGATTAAAATTTTTTCAGTCTAGGAAAATTTTCGAATCCACATCATCCAAACGAAAAATTTGAGAAAATTAAATAGGGTATCATAAACGAATTTCACACGGAATTATGTTTTTGCAAAAACAATGAATGCAAGTTAGTCTACTGCAAAGCAAAAATGGATAACTGTTTCTCAACGCAGCTTCTCTTTCTTTCAAGGAAACAACTGGGATTTTAATAATTCCTTTATTGCAACCAATAGTCATTATGAATGAAGCAACGGTGAAATGATACAGACTTCCAATTGAAGGTTTCAGCACATCGACTAGTTTTGTTACACTTATTTTCCGTGAGAGGTCAGAGGGATAGGTGGTAGCCCATCGCCTCACAAACCCTCTCAGGGAATTAAGTACTACTTGACGTGAAAGGGCAGGACATTTTGCCAGAGGCTCTAATTTAGGCTTATAGAGTTCTCTTTCGTGTTGTAAATCTACGACATGCCCCTCCCCCCAGCTTAAATTCCCTCCCGAAGAACTTCGTACCCAGGATTTTTACACCCTGTAAAATCCATCAACCGAGGACGGGTAACCTTACAAAATTAATATTTTAATCTGGGTGGCGATCGATACACCTATTATTTAAGCGCATGCACAGTAAGTAAGGATACCGGCACTGTGTGAAAAACATTCGAGTTCCCAGCTTGATAGCATGAACGGGATATGGATGAAAAAAATACCATCGTAGATTCTAGTTGGTGTCCAGTCTTTTTTACCACTATCAATCAAGATACCATTGCTTCTTTACGCGTGCTACAGACATGTTAGAGGCTAGAGAGAGTGCTGTGCATAAAAGCAGCCTAATAGAGATCTTGGTTATCATTGCAGCCCATTCTGTTTTCATTTCCTATTGTAGAAAGAGGTGTTTGGCATGAAAGGGGGCGTGGCATATCGTACAAACGAGCAACCACCTGCTGAATCTTCTGTTTGGCTTCCTAAGGCTTGCTCTTTGACCTTTCAGAAGGATTAGCAATAACCCCGCGCTGAAATGACTGAACTGTAACATAGGCCTAGTTAGTAGATGTACAATTCTTCAAAGAATTATGGGGCATTTTCTATTTTTTAAAAGAAGAATAGCGTAAGTATATATCTCTCTGTTATTGACTATTTCATTGGCGCGATTACGTAGATTATTTGGTAATGTTTGAATGTATCTACCTCTGGTTAGTGGAAGATAAGGCCTTAAATCCTTAACTACACCAGAGGGAAATATATATAAACATAATAAATATAAATATGCTACTAGGAATTTACTTGCGGAAGTTCAGAACATGACAGGATAGAATTTACAGAGAAATTACCTTTTATTTGTTGAAAGCAACGAAAGGTCTTAAACGTCAAATAATGTTACATAATTTAATATAAATGTTACCTTCAAATAGGCTACAATACTTTATTCCAAGATACTGCAGTCCATGGTGGAGCAGAATTAGGCTACTACCAAAATACTGTGACAACTCCCGTCTTGAGTTTTCAATGTTAGACGGCATCAATGGACCAGATCATGGGTGCGCATCTGTGGCACATCATGTCAATGTGCGGTAGGGGAATTTCTCCCACTACTGTCGCCCTTGACGTCAGCATAAAGCAGTTTTTACGTGACACTGAGCATGAAGAACAGGTTTCTTACGTCACAGCAAGGGATGGGGACTAAAACGTTTCCCCTCAGTTGCTCACCTATGGACCAGATGGTCAACATGCTTACAGTTATAGCTGTTAATATGGAGCAGCTATATTTTATTCTAGGACCCCCGCATCGCATGGTCTACTGGTACTTGTACACTAGTTGAATAATTTCTATGTCCTTATATCCGAGAGAATTGAAAGATCTTAAAGATTCAATCTGCGTACAAGAGTAATCAGCATGGATGTCGTAACCTGTTATTGGAGATGACTAAGAAATCGATCCCGAACTCAAGAGGCCGATCATTTGGACGCTTCACTGGCTTTCTGTGATCATCAGGTAACAGGATGTGAAGCCGGAGATGTTTTCCCCTTATTCGAATATTACAGGAGCTCAACAGGATTTGCATCGATCACAAGGAAGAACAAGTTGTAGAGCGCCAACTTCCTCAATGAAAAGGGGAGACGAGCAAGAAAAGTACCCGGAATCGTACGTAATGATTCCATACCAACTTTAAAATCACATTTCCTTTTGAGGATGTGATTACAATAGGAAATTCGAAGTACAGGTTTCCTCTAAAAACAACCACACTGTATTTTAAACAATGAAGCATAAGTAAAATTCCATATAACATAAAACTACAAGGTATTAGTGAAAGATAGTTACGGAAAAGTATGAAACCGCTATTTTTTTAAAAGTAGGCATACAATATAGAATATTTTTGAAAAAATATCCTTAATTCACTTAAATCTGAATAGAGTGTTCTCTACCTGAATACATTAATCGTTACAATCATTATGGCGAGCCCTCCAGGAAGATAGCATCATTCTGAAAAACGGTATATGGCATACGTAATACCGAAATACGTTTCCAATCAATAGACTACAAGCTGATACAAAAAGCTAATTGCGTTACTGATAGTGGGTGATGAAAATCATGCGAAAAAAATATAAACCTGAATTTTAGTAATCTTCTGTAACTCTAACCTAACCGAGTGGTATAAATCATTCGGGTTATACAATCAAACATTTTATAAATACAGTACTGACTTAATCATTTTTCGCACATTTAAGATTCTTGACTAAATACGTTGGTAGCATATAAGTTTTATAAGAAACAGAATCTCAACTATTTAAATGAATAAAAACAATAGCAACAACATGCAATACAAGCTGTCAGAATTTTAGCATATAGCCTACGGGTCAACATAATGATTCCTTAAATCTATCCTAACATTGTCCTCCCACCAACGTCTAGGCCTTCCAAGTGGTCTCTTCCCTATTGGTCTCCCAATCAATATTTTTGATACATGTCTTTCCTCCCCTATGCATGCAACATGTCCAGCCCATTGCATCCTCAGTGATTTAACTACCCTTACTATATTGAAGGTTATGAAGCTCGTCGTTATGCAGTTTTCTCCAGTTCCCATTTTCTTCTCTCTTAGGCCCAAATATTTTCCTAAGCACCCTGTTTTCGAACACAGATTAAATTCTTCCCGAAGAGTAAGACTGCGTCTCACATTCATATAATACAACCGGCAGGATAAGCGTCTTATAATTTTTTATTTTCATATTTCTGGATAGTAGATAAAAGTTTCTGAAAGCATAAAAACAAGCATTCCCGTATTTCAGTCGACAATTAACTTCTACCTTCATATTACTTGTACCTGTAATTATTGCTCCGAGATATTAGAATTTCTCCACTTGTTCGAATGCTTTACCGGCTATTCTAATATTCTGTGGCGATTTATAAACACTTCTATTATAAATAATTGTAACAGGTTTATAAATCGTCGATTTTATTCCAGTAACCTGATCAGTGTAACATATTCACCAGCTATATAAGTTGTGTTATAATTTATTTAATGTTTGCTTTGTTTGTACTTTGTTATACAGGGTGTTAATGAATACCACCGAAATATTTTACCTGTATATAGAGGGGACATAGACAAGCAACTTTTATTAGGAGATTTTTGCTCTATGACGTAAAATGTGGGTGCTGCAGGGCATTAAAGTCATTATAATTTGGTGCTCATAAGTAAATAATTATGCGAAATAGGGTTAAAATCTTCATTAAATTGACTTCATGCCTTCCAAATGATCCATAAAAACCCGATTCTTAATCATTCATCCACAGCTATTACATAATTTAGAGTTTTCATAATCTGCAAAATTTACAGACTAATCACATGACTGGCATTATTCTTTTTTTTATTCATAACTACTGACTGCAGTGTTAACAACGAAGTTCCTTTGTTTTGCATTTTATTCTAATGTTAGAAGTCAGTGGCGGCCATGCCCTGGGAGATTTTATGCTGTAACAGGAAAAATTAATTCCATAGAGCAAAAATCTTCTAATAAAAGTTGCTTATCTATGTCCTCTCTATACACAGGTAAAATATTTCGGTGTTATTCATTAACACTCTGTATATTAATATTTTTTTATGAATTTGAACCATAAATATAAAATAAAATAAATATGCATATTTTCTTTTCAAATGTGTTCCTCAGTATACCCGTAAGGCAGTAAAGTAAATTATTTTCTAATGGTGTACGGCGGGCTCAAATACTTACATTCTGTAGGTTCTCAGGTTTCTGTGGAAAATAACTCAGGTGATAGCCTATCTCAAGAATCTGGGTTTGTGAACAATACATTTCCATACAATCTTTCCTCCCGTTCCTTTCCGATGCTTCCGAACGCGAAGAGCATTCTTTCCATTGAGAAAATGAAAGAACTGAAAGAGATGACCACGGTGGAGGTGACTTGAAATCTTATGGCCGGCCAATACGTGTGTGGATATTGTCTTTTTTTTCATTCGCAACTTAGCAACCACTAAGAACGTATCCTATTTGTTGTCTATGCATGCTTGTGATGTCTTAGGAGGTCCCGCGTGGTGCTGATCACACAACAGGAAGTTTTAACGCCCTCCCTAAAATGCGTGTGATATATAGATTTGATTCTTCCCACAAGAACATTAGCAGTTCTGAGATCCAAGAAAGTGGAAGTAATATCGCGAAATAAGCAGTTTATTAGCAGTGTGTTAAAAGTTCTACGAATAAACATACTACCATAAAATATCTAAATAACCAAGCAAATAAATTACTTACATTATTAAGAAAAAAATCACTTCTCAGAACTGTACGACTAGAAGGTAAAGTAGAAGGTTTCTCTTTTTTTTTCTTTCTTTTAATTCAGATTTATTTATACTCGCTTGAAAATCGAGGTCATATTACGAGTCAGGTTCTGTGTGTGTTCTCCAGCAGGCCATGTAGCTATTGAAGCAGATGTTTTCTATTGTTTCTGCGTTATGGCTTCTGGTAATTTTCAACTGACTGAATTTCAACTATTCATCTTAATGATTACGATGAAGGATGAAACGGTGGCGGCGAGTCATTGTAAGTAAACATCCAATACATTTACGACTGGGGAAACCATGATAAACCGTACGTCAAATTGACCGACCACAGGGATTGAACCCGTGCGAGTCCAAGACGCTATCATCTCTGCCACTTATTCCTTATAGCTTTACACAAACACTGAAAACCAATGAAAATGACATCAGGACAATATTACAGTTATGAGATAGCAATGGAAGTCACAAAAATTATTAAGAATTAATTTGAGATAGGATGTTCAAAATTAAACTGTTACATAAATGGAAGTTTTGTAATTCATTAGCCCAGATAACTTTTTTGTGAAAATGTGTATCTTGTGAGTAGGGCACGGAAGTTGATGAAATGTTTTTCTGAGACATCTCAGACAATGCAGGATGTAGTATAAATTCCTCTCACCTCAAAATGATGTAAAAAGCCTACTTTTATTTTGCACTTTTTGCATTTTTCGGCGTTTTATTCTCTACTGGTAATTTTTAAATAAATTTTCATTCTCTCGTTATATTTTTCCATATTTTGTCTTCACAATGGACTTTTCCAATAATACAGACAAGCGATCTCATAATTCCTTAGCTATGAGGCATTCATTAATAAATATTAGTAAACAGGAAATAATGATAGAAAAAATAAAAAAGGTAAAACGATCCCTATACAGGCCATGGAGGCACAGAGGGTTCCAGGAGGTTGAGGCTCCCAGATGTTGGACATTCGGCACATGAAGGTGGTAAGGTTGTCAGCCTACGCACCGGCCGCCTTTACCTCCAGGATTACCCCTGGTACTCATTTCTGTTAGAGGCTGAGTCGACCCCAGGGCCATAGTGCAACCAGAAGGATTAGGCCAATTGAAAAATCTCAACAACCTCATCGGGAATCGAACCCGCTACCTTCCGGTTTCTAGCGCAGCGCCTCAACCACTACGCTACGGCGTACCCCCGATAGAAAACATAGTCTAATAATAAAAATAGTAATATAAATCTTTCTCTTTGTCTATTATTATTATTATGTATTACTATACTACTGTGTATTCTTTTTTAAATACATATTTAGAAATATTAAGTAATTTTTTAAAAATTTCGTGTCATATTTTCATAAATTTAAGGTCTTTTAAAGGTCATTTTCAGGCATTTTTAGGTAATGAACTTCCGAGCCTTATTTGTGGGTTTTAAGAACTAAGATAGGAAACGTGGTATGGTTACGATTTTATAAACTTTGCTATTATCCATAACCAAGCCCGTATTTAATATACATTCTGTATTCTGTGAAAACTCACATTCGTGGTGATAACGCTTTGAATGAAGCATGTAATTAGATTGCAAGAGCGATGTGTTGGGACTTCCACACGTGATGAAACGTTAAGATACGGAATGGTGGCACGTCAATCAACTTGCCAATGAAACTTTGTTCTGAATATGCCATGTCCATTCCATATATCCCTATCAAATGGGAAATTAAACCTACAGTCTATTTATAACTGCAAATTCTGCTGTTAAAATATAAAGACATACAAGACAGGCATACAGACAATAATACAGAAATTCATGTATCTACTTTCTCTAGGCACAAGCTAAGTAGAAAAGTATTGTGTTCGACCCTAAAATTCGCGAAAGATTAGTCAACATTAATAATACATATTGAAGTCCTCTAGGTAAATGAATAGAATTAAAAAATGTTACGATGGTAGATTAGTCCAGGTAAAATAAAACAATTCTAATTCTAATTCTAATTCTAATTAGTTCAGAAACAGCAAAGCTTGATAAAAAAAATCAAAATTAATTTCTATATTTCGAGAATGAATGAATAATACTATAAAAACCAAAATTTCATATTTGAGTTAGGTATCTTCTTTGAATGTGACACGAAGATTAACGACGATTTTCTCTTACTTTTAAGCCACTTTACATGAAGAAAAATTATTTTTAATTATTTTTCTCGAAATTGGTTCAAACGATTGTGTTCTGTTCAAATTCTGTGCACAAGTTATTTGTTATAAGAGCTAAACTTATTTGATTTTTTTTTTTTCAAAAATTCTCTGAAGGGTAGTTATAAGCTAGGTACCATTCATGGACTTGCCTAGTGAACAAGAAATCTTTCCATCGGGTTGAAACTGAATACGCACTCCTTGCAACGCGATCTCTCATTCTCCATCAGAATGTGAATGTGCTTATGGTAAAGAAAATTAGATTAGTGCATTACATCAAATTTTACTTGGGTTGTGTATCCTTCAGGGATGCGATACAATACATAGTAAGGACATATGGGCTATTATACGTACATATTATGAATATGATATATAATATATGGTATATTGTGTGTTAATATTATACTAAGAGATAAAACTTTTATTTGGGTAGAGGAAGTTATGCATTTCACGTACTGTAAGATTTTTTCCTCCTATTACCACTCGAGCTGATTATACTTAGACGTAAATTATTTACTTGACATCGGATCGGATTTTTCTCTTTGAAATATAAGTTATTTTAAAACCTCTAACTCTGATGTGTATAAAGTGTATCCAATAGTTCACCTGACACAATGTTAGGATTATGAAGTTCTCGTAATTGCATATTTTAAAATCTCTGTAAATTGGTTCAGAAACTAATTTTATTGTACACGTAAATATACTCTTACATAATTGCTCCTTTTAAGTGGAGCATCGTATTTCAACGTATTTCAGTATAATAAATTAGTAGTCTCTACTGAAATACAAAACAAACGTTCGAAGCTGCTTCGGAATGGGTTGTTTTATATAGGTGAAGTGTCAGTCTCATGCTTATGCCCTTAAATTAACTAAATGATAAACTATCACATAAAGAAAATACATTTTTATACATCTAAACACAAATATTATCCTGTGATCTAAGAGGAGACCTTCTTAACATACTTTTGTTTCTTCCAGGCAAGGATTTTTCATGGAAGCATCCTTCACATAGTGGTGGTGAGTCGTATTTCATCTTCATTTTTTTACGCATGAAGGGTTTGCATGTGAAATCACTGCATTTTTTAAACATAATTCATATAGGCTTATGTACGATTCTTTTTTGGTCAAATTACACCAAAAAGAATTACATATTATTCTGTCTTGTGTGAGAATCTCACTAGAGCTTTCAGGTTAGTGCGCTGATGCGAAGACTCCTCGGCTCCCGAGAAACAAACATATCCCGTCAAATTCCAAACACTCTCATAGATCCCCTGCATAAATCATTAGGTCATTACAGACCCTAACACGTCTATAATCCAACGAGGATGTTCATTCTTTCTTTCTTTCTCGTAGTTTTACCTCTCCCTTTTAGGATTTAAGCGACCCAAGCCGCCCGGGCCTTACAGGGCTGCGACCTGTTGGGAGAGGGATTATCTTTGGATCACATACATACTTTTTTGACCAGACAAGGACATGGAGGGCCTCCCCGGGTGAGTGATCAGCCCAATGCCGGGGCCACCTCCGAGACAACACGAACACATAGGACGATACACACCATTCACACACACACTTACTCAGAACAAGGTGAGGATGGGGATGGAGATGATAATGACGGCCAGATGATATCCGGGGACCACAAGGACCTAAAGTTACCCGACATTTAACTCAAAGGTGAGGGAAAACCCCGGAAAAAACCTCACCTAGGTAACTTGTCCCGACCAGGAATCGAACCCGGGCCCGCTGCGTGAGAAGATTGAACGCATCCACTGAGCCACAGCGGTGGACCAACGAGGATCTGCTTTTATTAATTTTATAATTATTTTATTAGATAGATGCTCACTATTAAGGACTACTTAAAATCCCTAATCGTAAGGTTGGCATCATAATTAGAGGTGTCCTCACCATATTGTTGTCGTCTGCGATGGTGTATAACCGAAGGTCGCGGGTACAATCCCGGCCGCAGTCGCTAGATTTTTCAGTACATAAAATTCCAGAGCGCGGAGTCCTCCGGAGGAACTTTAAGCTGGGGGGCCCGTGTCGTAGATTTACGGCACGTAAATGAACTCCAAGCCTATATTAGAGCCTCTGGACAAAATTCCTCGGCTCTTTCACGTTCAAGTAATACTTTCGTTTCTTGCTGAGGCGATGGGCACTATTCCTCCCCTATCTTCGAAAATAAGCGTAATTAATTTCGTCCTAGTCCTTACGTTCCATTTATAAGTTAATCAATCATAAATCACTACATTGTAAATGTGATAACGGCGTTTGTGAAATCTGTAGTGCTGTAGCGAAATATTTGGAACGGAATCGAATCGTTTCGGGGTTTCAGGTAGTCTCGGCATCAGCATGCCAATCTGGTTAAATCGTTTCGACTCCCATTCGTGATCAATTTTCCTCTACAGTATATTACAATTTAGTATACCTTGTACATTTGGCTTACTGACCTAACAGTAACAACTCCAATTTAAAAAACGCATCATAACTCTGAAATTAGGCACAGTTCCTTATCTCAAAATGTTTGTCTAGGACCCCTCCACAATCTTTACAATTTATTTGAATTCTAAAACACCCGATATAACTAATAAGCATTTGCCCGCGCCTTCGCCCGCAATTATTTACTCAAAAAGTAATTTAACAGAAAAATCATTACAACATTTATTAACACATCGTTTTTACATGTATTCCATAACTTATATAATTTTATTCTTAATTATATTGTTTATCCTTAACAAACATAAATAATTCCGTAAGAGCATTAGGCCTAAGATTCGAAATTAAACTATTAAAACCTCATGAACCTTCCCAAATCATGCATAAACATGTAAAGCAATTGATCATTAAAAAACTAAAATCCAGGTTTCGATGTACATTTCACGATTAAAGTGCGATGCTCGAGGGGGGGGGGGGACCTCAGATTCGAGTTCCCTAGCCCAAGAAACCCCCGCATAGTGAGTTTCATCTAAGTCATTCAATGCTCTTTTTTCCCAGAGGCTAAGGCAATTAATCTCACGATTGAATACTCTCTTGTTAATAGTTGGCTGTGCGTTCAAGAGGTATGCACGAAGGTTGGTTAGAGGGTTGCTTTTCTTGCCAACGTATTCTAAAATAACAAAACATGTATACGATTTTATTTTTCTCGCCGGATCAGACCTATATTCTAAGTAATGAACTAATCATGTATCATTTTAGCAAGCAATATTTATAAAAAAAAAGATAAATAAAGCAATCAATAATTAAACATTAGATCTGAAACACCCATGTGCAAGAAGTACTGTTATTTTCCTTTTCATTATAATCACTTGTATAATTTTATTTATTTGTTGTGTTTATTTCTCTACAAAGAACGATGGCTAGTTTTTGTTAACCTACTGCCTTTGACTCCACAAACTATTCCCTACATTAAATTATAAGACCTGAGGAGTGAAATAAATTAAATTTTATTTTTAAATTATTGTGGACCTGACAAGATGATCGAAGATTAACTTAAGGTTATGTTAAATAAGTGGAAGTATTATCGACACTAGGCAAATGAACAGGCAGAACTTAATTTTTTTTTATTTAGTTGGATAATTATTACTTTATAAGTTACATTGCATTCAACTGAATTATATACTGTATAAGGAATTCCTTTATTTCTTTGATGTGACTCCTTCTTTCGCAGGAACTGTGTAATAAATACATCATTGAAGTGAACTGTGTCCATCATTTGTACGGAATATATAAATACTAGATTTTATTTTAAACTGCAATTAAAAATACTTATCTTTTCGCTAGCCTTAAAGAAAATGCAAAAAACATCCATATTTAAAACGCGTCTGGGAATACAGTATTCCAATCTTTAAAACCCTCTGAACGAATGATCAGACAATAAAATAAACAAGATGTAGGCCTAATATTTTATAATATAAACACATAGATTGGTTACATTTGGATCTCCACAACTCACGTGTCCAGCAGCAAATGAGCCCCACTTTGCCACCCATTCTATATCACTTGCGATCACGTAAAACACAATACTTCCGCACTAAACACACCCGACGAGGACTGCGTCCAATTCGCGACTGACTGAGTGCCAGTCAGCCATTCTCCCACCCATCGCAGACTCCACGCACGCGCTCATCAACAGTATAGTATTTCTTAACATAATACCTACTTATAACATTTTAATAAATTGATCGAGCAAAGCGAGGTCTTATTTTAACTCGACCGTTCGGCATTTCGTCTGTTTGTAAAATTTGTTTGTGGGCAGTCACTATCAAACGAGTTTTTCTTTCTTTTTTTCTTTCTTTCTTTCTTTCTTTCAATTTGGTATATGTTTCTTGAAATCATTAAAACGACATTATGTGTAAGAATCGTTATTCTTTGACTAGCAGGTGCCCACGGCTTCGCCCTCGATTATTAATTCAATCGCTAGATTTTTATAATATATATATTTTACATCAGAATAATTAAAATGTATCTATTAACAATCACACGCGAATAATTAATAAACTAAATTATTAATAATTAATTAAACAGCTAAAATCCTGCTTTGGAGAGAATTCCACGATTATAAAGCGTCTGCTGGGGAAAATGACTTCAGATTCGAGTTCTCTGGCCCAATAACACCCTGCATAGTGAGTTACGTCCAAATCGTTCAATGTTTTCCAATTCAGGCCTACATTCATTATACCTCGTTGCATCCACCTATGTAAAACATCACATAACATTGTAAACAAATGAATCCATCACAGCGGGCTAACAAAACTGTAACGATCGACAATTCCATGCCTTATGTTAAAAAAAACTCGATGCTCTCATATACAACTTGTTATGACAAAAATAGCAAGCCGCCTACATTTGATTTCACAATTAGCGCAAAAAAAATCAAGTTTTCTGCAAGTTTTCACTCATAACTCGCAAACCAAAGCTAAAATAAAAATTCCGGCTTCGACGTGAATTCGGCCATCCTTCATTCCATCTATTTTAAACATTTTAGATCAAACACTTCCTCTTATTAAATAGTTTACATTTCGAGATGGAGATGTTTATATTTCATGTGAAGTTCAGCTTATTTCAACGATTCTAGACAGACTACAAGATTTAGGCCTAAATTGATGCTACAAAATTTGAAGACTATTGTCATTCTCGAGTATAAATTAACTTAAAACTTTGTTCAAGTACATTTTTGACGTGACTCTAATGGTTTATTGGCAATTCATCTATTTGTCTGTAAATTCGTTGAGTAGTCACGACCAAACGCGTTGTTCGATTTCCTTCCAATTTTGGTATCAAATGTTCCTTAAAGTTATTCATAAAAACGTCGTATGCGTAAGGATTTTTACTTTTTGATTGCGTTTCAAAGCCGTTTTAACTGCTGAAGAACAGATCTTAGATTCTTTTGGACGTGAGGTCTACTGTTCACAGAACTACCAGCATATTTTGATATAAATAAAAAATAAAAATGAAAACATCGGTACAGTTTACAGTTTACTAACTTGCTACCTGCAAGCAAAGAAGCGACCTGACTGAAGTAAGAACAAAACTATCTGATGTACTACATGTGTAATATTTTGATTTACTGATTATTGAAATCAAAGTTGTGTACGTTATGTTTTTTTTTAACTTTATCCATCATTTATCCCATGGTAGTGTAACGGCTCTGAATTTGAGGGAAAATTCTTAATTATAGTTTTTTTTACAATAATTTGTTAGTTAGTGCCATTAAGCCTGCCAACATTTGACCTATCTTATCTCGTAACCTATAAATTAATAAGTCTGCCGAGACGTAGACGTAGGTGGGAGGACAAAATTAAGATAGATTTACGGGAAGTAGGATTTGCGAGGGATGGTAATTTCCTTATTAGAGGAGTCATTATTATAATCTTATTCCATCCACAGATTAAAAGTAAGGCAAGTTGAAAATATTACTGCATTTTCTATTCATTTTACGAGGAATGTTAACAAAGTAAAATAATAGTGACAAGCAGCATTTTCGTACAATTTTATATATACATATCAGTGTTGTTAAATTAACACTAGAATTACCACAGACTCACGACTTTTAATTTTTGTTAACTTTTAATTTAAATACTTTGTACAATTAATATCTGAAGAAATATCATTGATATGATAATTTAAACTATGGTCAGTAAAATAATAAATACAAAAAAACTAAATTTTTCATGGGTCAGAGAGGTTTCCCTTGGTTATATAAAAAAGTGTTCATTTTCATAATATATTGAATTTATTCCTATAATTTGCGTTCCGTTTTACTCTTACTGCACAACAATTCTTTTAATTTTAATGTCGAGTTTTAAATTTTAGGTTTTTAGAAATGTTGCCGCCCCTAAATGTTTCTAAAAATGTCCTACCCTAGTTCGCTTATATGGACGAGCCGGCCCTGGTCTGAATACCGCCCTTTTACCATTTCATGGACTTATTGCAGCTGTCCTCCGACAAGAGTTTAATTTCAACAATTTCATCATAGACTTTGAGACATAGAACAAACGTAATACTTCTGAACATCAACAACATCCGCTACGGAAATATTAGCACTGTGGCATTCGTAACACTGGTTGGCCCACATAATGCACGTGCATAGTATCGTCATTCATGGAAGCGTGTACCTAGTGTTAACAGCTAAGTAAACACTGCAGGCAAGAAAATACATTACCAAGTCACTTCATGAATCACGACAGACATGACAGAATTTAATAACTTCGCTAGCACCGTATCAGTTCGTGGCGGGGAATCTAAAGAGCTCTCCACGGAAATCAACCGAGAATACGACACAGATTTAAAAATCAGGAGGGACACTCACTCTGCTTTGTCTACCATGGGCATGAATTTATTAATTTTCTTGCAGAAGTATCGTAAAAATGCAGACACCTCTATAACTCTCAAGAGCTCAGATACAACTTGCTTCGGGTCCACGCCCTTTTCATACTATTTTAGCGATCAACAGCTAAGAAAAAAAGTATAGCTTATATCCAATTCGATTCACGATTTATTGAAAGTAAAATAATATTTAAGACAGTGTGTGTGTGGGGGGGATGAACGGTTTATCTCTCGTTACATCCTTGGAAGATATCAAACAAAAATATTTTATTTTTTTATCTTTTTCAAAATAGTCTGTCTACAAATTAACAATAACCTTACAATATTTGTCCAGAGAAAAATCGGCAACGAAATTCATGGACAAATGCATTACTTTCTCTATCTACAATAAAAGTAGACAGAGGAGGAGAAAAAATACGTTTACTTCGAGAAAAGGAAACTTTTCTGGTGTGACTATGCTCTTTCTGAAAGTATAATGGATGAATGAAAACCACTTGCTATTAATTTCAGAATAATATGTCGCTATGGACATTGACAAAATATGGTATCAGTTTAAACGTGTTATTAATACAAAAATAAGGCAAATGTAAACATCTAAAATATTTAAAATTTGTAAATACAAAACTTAAAATACCTGTACAACACTAGAAAAATACTCCCATATATCAAAATATAAGCCGCCTATGTACACCTTTTCTTAAAATATTAAAATGGACATTTAATGCAAGCATACTGAACACAGAAACAGCCTTGCACTCAAACCATTTCATGGATTTAGACTCGGGGTTCCATAAGTAATGATAAATTATTGTTAGATAGTTTTGAAGATCAGGTCAAGTGTGACAATTCTTTAGATTATTTTTAATGTATACGAGAAAATGCAAATGTTTACCATGGTCAAGAAGTGATTATTTATGAAGAGGGTCTACAATAAGCAACACAATAGGATTCTGATAAAATCACAATAGCCTTATTTTGAATTATTAAGATCTTGGCTTGCCAACTCCATTGTCCCTTAAGTAAGTGCCATAAACTAATATACCAATAAACAAAAAAACAAAAAAAGCTTAATAGGCGTTCTTCAAGTATTCACAGGATATAAGTCTTTTAGGTACTTCAATAGGTAGATCACCCAAGATAGTCTAACACATAAATTTATCAACTTCATCAGAAGCAATCATAACGTCATCCTACTCATTAGGAAAAGACTTGCTATTACCCTATACAAAGAGATCCCCACACTAATCAATCATGAGTGCTTCTGAAATGTCCACCCACGTCAATCGATGAGCATAAGCTTGACCTACTATCATTCTGTTACAGGCTGAGAGGGTTAAGTCGAACCCACGATCATTGTGTCATCAGAAGGATTAGGACAATAATTGATCTCAACGACCGCGGTAATGAACCCGCGACTTTCCAGTTTGAAACCAAGTGCGTTGCAAATTGCAATAAGGTAACTCCCCGTCAATGCCCAATCCAAGATTGAAATTTTGTTGTGAGTGCTTAATACCACAAATCAGGTACAAAGTACAAATTTAGATCTCACAGGTGATTGGCTGAAACAAACTAGAATTATTAGTCGTGACAATCTTGTGAGGCGAGGATTTTCGGGAATCTAAATCGCAACATACCTTCCTTCGAAAGGGAAATA
Organism: Ectobius pallidus; assembly: GCA_964059195.1. NCBI lineage: Eukaryota > Metazoa > Arthropoda > Insecta > Blattodea > Ectobiidae > Ectobius > Ectobius pallidus. The sequence continues at coordinate 104,983,821 of CAXKWD010000008.1, forward strand.
AAGTCGCCGGCCTCTAGTCAATTTACTAAAAGTTCAGAATCCCCTCAGCACTGCGAGCCTTGATGGGAATGACTAAATTGTAGAAACGCCATGATGGAAGGTAACTTAATAGAGGCTGTACAACAACGCTAATATACAGGATATTTATTTATTATTTATTTAGAATTTTTCAGTTAGCGCTAGAACTATTAAATTGATCTTAGCAATAAACAGAAAATTAGTCGAGGTGGCCCAGTAGTGAACTCGTAACGTCAGGGACTCATTCTTTCAATTCCCGAGGCCAGGCACTGTAAATGTGGGGATTACTGGACCGGATTTACTTAAAAACTACCTGAAAGTTCCCTATTCGTTGAATACAATGCCTTTGATGTCTCAGGAGAAGGTTCAACATGGAAGATCACATACTAGTCCCGCTGTAAGTATAATGTAATCTATAAATTTGATCTTACCCACATGGGCTTTAAAAGCCCCACGAAAAGGCAGACCAAACACTGAAAGAAAAAGAAAGGTAAATAAAGTCATGCCAGAAGGACCACTGCACAGAGATCTAACTAAAACTAACTCCGTGGCACTGCATCCCTGAAGTCCTGCCATCCGACCGCTGAATCATCTACCATAGGCAGATGGCAGGACTGGGGGACATGTGGTCAGCAAGCCGACACCCACGGCCGTTACTGGTGGTCTCCGTGACCGGAGCCGCTACTTCCAGATCTCCGTACCTCAGAAAAATCCAAGAAGATACCGGGGATCGAAATCAGGCCTGCGGACCCGTAGCCAGCGTCACTAATCTTGAGACCACGAAGACGGGCGCAGAGGTCTGTGTTCGGTAAATATGTTGATGACGATGACGAAGAAGACGTTGATGATAATATTCTTTATTTCTTTCTTTCTTTATCGTAGTTTCACCTCTCCCTTTTAGGATTTAAGCAACCCAAGCCGCCCGAGCCGATGATAATATTAATTTTAATAAATATTATTAATACATTACTGTAACACTTCATACAAATGTTATATTATTAAATTAACAACCTTTTAATACAACAAGGCTATAATCTACAAAGGCAAATCTATTAACACTATTGAAGGATCAAATAGCTAACAGAAAATGAAGAATGCTGTGCTATCAGAGAAAGTGTTAAGGCCTACTTCGCTTAAGGTAAAGCTAGGAGAGTTTGCGCACAATTCAAAAAATAATAATTAGGAAGGTAGTATTATTTATTTTTCTAATTTATCTGTGTGTCTAATAACTTTGGTCATTTGTTTATAAATTATAATTTTTGTTTGGCTGTTTTACTTATTTTTAACATGGCAACGGTGAAGAACAAAAAAAGAATATTTTGCGCAATCTCTCCTCACTGGTAAGGTGAGATTGCGCAGCATGGGTAGGAGAGATTGTAGACAATAATAACACACTTAGAATGCACTTTAACATGATGTACCAATACAAATACAAACAATTCGTTATTAGAATGTGAAAACTCTACTTTTTCTTATTTTTTTGACGAATCTCTCGACGTCCACAGTCGATGCACTTTACTTTATAAATGGTGCAGCTTTCATGCATCCACCTGCCGCAGATCACACATTTTACCCAATCAGACATTGAAGTCGTTTCTTGGTACAGTTCAAGGCATTCAGTGCATTCGTCTTCATTGTCTTCACTGACGTGGTCCGAAAGTAGTTCCATTTCGTTGTTGTCTTCCTCTGATGTGGAAGATGCCTCAAAATCCAACCGTTTCTTCGTTTTCAAGATGTTAGTTTTTTGTGTTTGAGAAGTTTTCAATGAGTCTTTGCTTACAGGTTGCTTATCCTGACCTGCTGTTTTCTTCTTTTTTGTTGCTGCTTCCTTTTTAATCCTTTTTTCGCTTATATTGTGTCATTGCACTCTGTTTCCTCCTCGATTTTGAGGGTATCAAACTTCTTGGAATAGGTGAAAGCTTTTCCAGAACTTTTGTCGGGGTTTCTTTGGTTGTAACATTGGATTGCTGAGAGGTTGATGGTTGAGGAGTGAATGAGGTTAATGGATCTGGAGGGGCTGGTTGGTCGACGACAGGTAAATTGTTGGTTTCATTTGATGGATTCAGATGATCAACTGCTGTTGAGATGGATTGGAGATTGTTGAGTTCTACCTCTGAAATATTTTGATTCACTTCTTGGTCACAACTTAAGAGATAAGCGTGCTCTGGAATCATGTCGATATTCAACGGATGAATTCCTGTTGCACGAAATGCAGAAGTGGCAAGTTGAACATTAGCAGAGCGAGACCATGCTGAATTTAACAGGCTGCCAAAATCCTCTCTTGAAATTTTTCCTGTCCCACATCGAGCTGTTACCATTTTCCTACAAGCGTCTTTGAAATAAGTTTTGAAGGGCTTGAAGACTACTCGATCTAAAGGTTGCAAATAATGAGTTGTATGACTCGGTAGACACAAGATAATGAGGTCGTTATCACAAGCCATTTGCAGCATGTTTGGGCAATTCATGTGCGACGCATGATCATCTAGGATCAACAAATTTTTTCCAGCAGGCTTCCGTGGAATAAAATGCTCAGTAAGCCACTCCATGAAAAGTTCACCATTTATGTAAGCACTTTCTCTTCTCATCTTCAGTACTGTTCCTGGTGGAGCATCTTTGATGTATTGTTGTTTAGCATACACCCCTTTAAAAATACAAAAAGGTGGCAGGAACTGCCCCTCTGCGTTGCAACAAGCTAAAATGGTAACAGTTTCTCCTTTTTCGGCACTAGTGACAACGTGAACATCTTTACTCCCTTTCTCTGCTATCACTTTCCCAGGCTCATTGTTCAGCTGTATTCCAATCTCGTCACAATTCCAAATGCAATTGGGCTTTTCCAAAAGATCATTCTCTGTTAATATGGAAGTGAGAAGAGTAAAATAATCTTTGACCTCCTCTCTGTTCATTCCTTCTGTTCTTGCCCTCCTAATACCTTGGGCTTTTCTTACACTTAAGTCAGGACGTCTTCGCATAAAGGAGAAAAACCAAACTTTTCCAGCAATCTGTTGTTGTTTGTTGAAAGTGTGTTTTTTACCCAGTGTTTCAGCAAGATTATATGCTAGCATTCTTACATTCCTTTGTGTTGGTGCGAACCCAACTGACTGGAGTTTTTTAATATGAGCAGCCAATTTGTTCTCTGCTTCAATTCCTAGTTGTGAATCTGGACCCATTGATCGCTTCTTAAAATCTTTTTTCTTGAGCCTATGTCTCAAGGTAGATTCCGGAATACTGAATCTCTTGCTAGCTCCTCGAATTGTCATGGATTCATCTTGAATAGCTTGAACAGCCGCTGACAGGTTTTCTTCGCTCCAGCTTCCTTTGTTTGACTTCCTCTTGTAGAGGTTCGGCATTTTAACCTAAAGCAAAGAAACAAAAAATCTGATAGGTCTAAGTATAAAATCTAATACTACTAAGTCTAATAGTAGTATAAAATAAAAACAACATTTAATCATATCCAAATACGTGTTTATTACTATTCGTGCATAAATAATACAGGTAAATTCCCTGCGCAATCTCTCCTACAATGGTAATCAATGGAAGTAATGCGCCATCTCTCCTACGCAGCGAATGCGTAATCTGTCCTATTTGGGTAGGAGAGATCGCGCAACCTTCAAAGCAACATTGCCGTTACGAGAACCAAACAATGGTGTATCGTACGGTTGGCCTATGTTACTAGCTAACTCAGAAATTGATTACTTTTGAAATATTGTGATCGATTGTCATTCTATAAAAGTTAAGAGCAACTGTGATGAAAATTCAGACACTTACCTGGAAAAACAAAGAAGTATACCAGTCACAAATGCCAGACGAACGAACGTAGAGGCCCACAAATTTAACCAGACACTGAGCTACTGAAGCGGTAAAGCGTCCTCAAGTGAAGGCGCGCGAACTCTACCCCCTCCCATTGAAACAATGAGTGCGCAATCTCTCCGCCCGCGTAATCTCTCCTAGCTTTACCTTACTGCTTTCCCAGAAGCAATTCCAGTAAATTTTAACCCACTTCTTTCATGATGTTTCCGGTCATAATGCGTGCCATTCGTCTTGTAGATAACAGACAACTGTGCACAAATCGTAAAATGAATATATTATGGACAAGAGAGAGTACTGTATTTTAATGTATACCTGGCTGTAAATTTCTGAATTTTTTCGTTACATTTTTCTAGAGCCATGAACACGATTTTCAAGACGTAAATAATCACCAAAAATTATATCGGTTTACAAAGTGTTACAACTGATATTATATTGAACTATTAAATGCATAATGCATCCTACGATACACAATAATAATAAAAATGATGGACAAGAAATCGAAAAACGTTTAAATTTCAGGCAAAATTAAAGAATAAGGTACAATAAAATACTACCCAGTCCTAAACTTCGCACGATGAATTTTACCTTTAAAATCTCCCGAAATATAAAAAAGGAATTAAAAATTGAAGCGAAGTTATCCGCAAAACAACAAGGGAGTTTATTATTGTATTATTTATAACATTTAAAATACCTCTTTGTATACAATATGTGATGTCAGAATGCAAAATTGTCTTGAACTTCTGATTTTTAAAGAAGCTATGTATTAACAACTGAGGATTCTATGTCAGAAGTCGGTAAAAAAATCCTATTCACTGATTCCTTATTCAAGCTGTAGTTTTTGTAATAGTTGAGAAAAAAAGGGAAGTTGACAATAGAAAAAATTGGATGTGATACTCATAACTTCTCCTAATTAAAAGTTTTGGTTCTTAGTAGGAACCAAAACTTAGGATAAATTATAGTACACAATAAACCGTAAAATATAACATACAATAATGCATATTATGGAATTCGTGCAGGAAATTTAAACAAAAGTGCCTATTCTGTTGTTTCAACCTGATGCAAAGCATTATAGTTCATCAGGCAATAATTGATTGTCTAAAAACAGCGAGTAGCTTATAACTGCCCTTCAGATAATTTTCACGAAAAAAAGTTGCAAATAAAAGTGTCAGTCTTATCATAAGTACTTCACGTACATTTTTAAAACATCGTTAGAGCTGTTTTCAAGAAAATCGCGAAAAACGAAATTTTCTTCACGTAAAATAATTTTAATTGTAATAGAAAGTCGTTGCCAATCTTCGTGTCATATCCCAGAAGATACCTAATCCAAATGAAATTTTATACGACTTTTCGTTCTCGAGTACACACACATACATGTTTCTAAAAATATTTTTTATTCAGGTGCTAAAAGCTCAACATCGAATTTCGGGGTCCTACATAAGAACCTTTGGTGCCTGTGGTACGGGCAGAGGAAGTAAAAAAATCTTAGGTGGAACACGTAATTTCCTCTGCCCAAATAAAAGTTTTACCTCTCGTATAATATATTTTAACTATCTGAAAAGGCCCGGCATCGCCCGGGCTTTGTATTTTGTAATTTGAAATAACTTATGGAGGACTTTCGATTTTGAAACTCTAGGTCCTTATATAATATGTACGTAAAACTTGAAATGAAGGAAAAGATCTATCATACTCAAACTATTCCATCAGAAAACGCTAGATAAAGCTTTTTATGGCTCATAGAGGATGTCGAATGCTGCATTCCGTTGCTTCTACACATCATGCCCGGGAGGGGTTGAAATAAGAAGAAACATAAATTACATAAGATTGTATTGACTTGACGGAAAATTTTCTCATTCTCATGTTACCATACAACCGTTTCGGGGCTGAAATAAAAGAGAAATGCAGTTCACTTTCATACTTTCCTCCCCTAAAACCCGGGACATAATATACTGCAAGCATAGGACTCAAAATGTTCCATCCCATGCTTAGGGCCTATGGTAAACATCCCTATTTCTCAACTAATACAAAGCCTACAGCTATGGATAACGTATCAGCGGAAAGGATTGTTTACCTACTTCTGATATAGCATACTCACACACTTAAGCTGTCCCTGCAATACGGCCTCTTATTCTACATCAAAATGTGAAGTGAGAAAATATTTCTTATTTCGAGGGTAGAGAAAGTTATGTGACTGCATTACAATGTGCTTTATTTTCGTGGATTTTATTCTTCAAGAATTATTTTTATAAATCGTTAGCATCAGAATTCGTTCAAGTCTAATATTATGTAGTGTCCAAAGCCCTATATAAACTGTGTAAACAATATACTGTTGTCTTGACAACTGAATTGGATTTCATTTTTCAGAATAATATTCTCACAAATTATATAAATTTTCAAGGGAAGGAGTGATTTGTTTAAATTTTAGTGTTGACCGCGTTACTTCCCGGGCTTAACAGGGTATGTGTGCAACATTTCGTGTAAATTGGTAAAGAAATGTAGATTTGTATAAGGAACAAACATACATACATACACACTTTCGATTTTATATATTAGATATTCTCTTCAAGTAAATTGGTTATAAAAATTATCGCATCGCATCCCCGAAGGATAAACAACTCAAATAAAATCTGATTTACTGTTCTCATATAATATTCCTTGCCTTAGGCATGGGCAATGAACCTTTTTCACCTCACTTTCACTAAGAGCGTGTATTCAGTTGTTTCAACCTCATGCAAAGCCTTATTGTTCCCCAGGCAAGACTCAGGTGGCTTATCCCCGCTGAGAATTATCATCCAGAGAGTTTTTGTGAAAAAATGTTTCAAATAAAAGTTTTAGCTTTTAGTAAAGATCCCGCACGAAATCTGTGCCGATTGCTTAAGTCATTGCATTATGTTTTCGTGGGGACTGTAGCGTCGATTGGCCTGCTACCTATCTCTCTCGCACAACAGTACCTCCCTTTCTATTTGTAAAGGCCAATCTACCTCTCGATCTCGCACAATAGCATGTCTCTCTCTAGAGAGTAACGGTCTCATCGGCACAGATTTCGTGCGAGATCTTTATAAGCAGCTAATGTACAGAATTTAAACACAATCGTTGCAGCCTTTTTCGAGAAAGTCGCGAAAAATGAATTTTTCTTCGTGTAAAGTGGCATTAAAAGTAAGAGAAATTCGCCGCCAATCTTCGTGTCACATGCTCAAAAGATTAATTCAAATACATTTTATTTTCATGCGATTTTCCGTTCTGGAGATAGGCTGTTTTAAGACACACAGAGACATGTTTGTGAAAATGGATTTTTGGATTCAGGGGACCTCAAAGCTGTATTTATGTTAAAAACTCAACTTCGAGGTCGAACATAGGCCTAATACTTCCTCTACCTATAGTACCTATGACGAGGGAAGAAGTAATATTTATAATTATGGGCCTAAGTCTGTGTTAACTGTTTTCTTTGCGGTCTGGCATGGATTTTTGTATTGTGTGAAAAACTATGAAATCGGCCAGGCCCTTCAGGGACACATATCCAACACATGACAATGTCCTCTCAGAATAGAATACGCAAACATGAGTGAAGTCTGGAACCTAACCAAACGATAATGCATGTCCATACGCTGCTCCCTCCACTAATCCATAACAATCAAACAGCATAGACAGGTGAAGAAACCAAACAGATATAAGAAATGCAACAATTCCATCCGCGTGTTTTGTTATGAGTCCAACTAAAATTTTCCAAAATTAACTAATGTTTAGGCCCATAGGCGTACCGAGGGGGGGTTTTGGGGGGTTTGAACCCCCCCCCCCATTGATTAAAAAAAGGAAAATTATATAATTTTTTTAAGTCTGCCCATAAATTACTTAATACAAGTATAAAGCGTGGGAAGCTTAAAACTCGTTATTTTGCGTCTTAATTTTTAAAATTTTCCGGGGGAGGACCCCCGGAAGCTTAAAACTCGTTATTTTGCATCTTAATTTTTAAAAATGTTCCGGGGGAACACCCCGGACCCCCCTCTCCCTACCCCCCACACCCCGCGGATGTTATAACCCCCCCATATGGTCGGCCTGGTTACGCCTATGTTTAGGCCTATAACTTGCAGAATAAACCATCTCCCGCTGGGTAAAAAATGATTAGAAAATTAACTTAATGGCACAGAACTGTTAACAAATTATATCATCAAAAACGAAATAAAGCAAAATTAAAGCCAATATCAGCTCAATCGTGAGTATATTTCCATTCTGAATAGTTAGGTTATGTGCTGTTTGCCAACGCAAGTTTCTAGAACAAGTAATTTAGAAAATCACTCTCAAAACTTGGGCTATCCCTTAAACAAAACTATGAGGCCTGCATATTTTTTTTTATCTACAACACACGACTGGCATATGACAGAAATAATTGCCACGAGTGAGATTAAATAAATTAATTTAATAAGGCATCTTTGGATAAAAAACGGAAATAATAAACCCAAAAGCATGACACTGCATTATTTATTTACTACAAGAGAAACGGACCTGAGAATACCTATTTTCGAATTTTTAGAATCCCATATATGGCTATAATCTATCATTAAACTAGATCTGAAAACAGGACAAGAATGCAACATCCTGCGTACAGAACGAGAATCTGATAGAGATTTATTTATAGCTAAATGAGTCATGATGTATCGGATTGTTTGTTCATGGACGTCACATTTCGTGGAGAGCTGACCTCACTGGCATTGTTTAATTTAATGGCGAAATGGAAGCGGTCTAGTTTCAGCTGTCCATATGCCCAGTCTCAGTTTCCTCGATCGATTTATTGCCCTACTATAATTATTTAGTTGTGACGTAATAGTATCCAGACACACTCTCACTCTATTACTGGTGAATGACAAACTATGATACACTATCTGCTGTCTTTGTCATTAGCTAATACTTAATTATCGTTTCTAAGAAGTTTACAAGTTGATATCAATAACACTTCTGCTTGGAAAATTAAATTAAAGGGTATACTAAGCAGTTAATTCTACCTTACTTTCAATATAAGATACTCAGAATTCAGGCATCAACGGAAATAATGTATGCAGTGGAAAACCGCCTATAAACCACTATCAAAAACTAGACCAGAAATAATATGAGTGATTGAAAACGAGATTTATATGTATATGTGTGTCTGGACACACATAATATAAGCTATACTGTATAAAATCCCCAATTTTTTTTGTATAAATCTTATAGGGGACACTTATATAACATGAGGTACGCCGTAGCGTAGTGGGTGAGGCGCTGTGCTACAAACCGGAAGGTCGTGGGTTCGATTCTCAGTGAGGTCGTTGGAGTTTTTCAATTGGCCTAATCCTTCCGGTGGCACTATGGCCCTGGGGTCGACTCAGCCTCTCACAGAAATGAGTGCCAGGAGCAATCCTGGTGCGTAAGGCTAACAACCTTACCACCGAATATCCAAAATCTGGGAGCCTCAACCTCCTAGAACCCTCTGGGCCTCCATGGCCTGTATAGGGATCACTTTACCTTTACTTATATAACATAATTAACAATACAGTTTAATGTGGTTGCACTATAGCCTATACTTGCACTATTTGATACATATAAATCTCGTTTTCAGAACTAATTCCTCGTCTAGTTTTCGATAGTGGTTTATAGGCGGTTTTTATTTAATACATTATTTTATATATCCCACTATCGGAATGAAATTCATTAATGTAAATCAACGGAAATGCTTGAACAATGAACTCATACTTGGAAAATCCAGCAGGTCCTTGGCAAGAAGTTCTATAAAATGAAAGGAACACACCTTTTCCGTTAGTTTTATTAAACGCAGACGCTAGAGATGACTGTGCAGGCGATGGTCATACTTACTTGCAAGGAGTGGCCAATGCCGTTGCCGAAATGGTGTTCAACCAAAATTGTTACTGTTTTAATTTCGTCTGAAGCAATATACGTACAAAGAAACTAGAGTCAAGCAGTCCGGATGAACATGTTAATAAAGAAAGACACTGAAGACACTGACGGATGTGATACCGTAAATAAGACAAGGTAGAATGAAGGAATAAACAAACATAAAAGAAAGAAAGAATAACATCGGGAAGAAGGATGACAAGATAGTAAAAAGGACAAAGAGGAAGTGATTCACAAAAAAGGAACAAAATGGGAAAGCGGCCAAGAACGAAGAAATTAACAAACGTAACAACAAAGAAGAGTTAAAATTAAGCTATTTCTTCTGGATTAATGCACACATCCTCAGGAGTTACTTAATAAGCGTAAAGCGATCCCTCTATGGGCCATGGAGACCCGTAGGGTTTTCAAGAGGTTAAAGGCTCCCAGATTGTGACATACGACACATGAAGGTGGCAAGGTTGTCAGCCCTACGCGCCGGCCGTTATTTTACCCCCAGGAATACTACTGGTACTCATTTCTGTTAGAGGGTGAATCGACCCCAGGACCATAGTGCCACTAGAAGGATTAGGCCAATTGAAAAATCTAAACTACCTCACCGGCAATCGAACCCGCTACTTTCCGGTTTGTAGCGCAGTGCCTTAACCATTACATCACGGCGTACCCTCCAGGAGTTACTTAACCCAAACATAAAGTGACGTTTTGATATGACTGCTTTTGTTTTTTTTTTCTAGCTGCACTCTTCATAGAAAGACAGAATACAACATATTTCAAAAAATAGTATTTTTGTCTCTGGAGACCAGAAGCGTGAATCAAAAATACTGCAGAAAACTCAAATATGAGTTTCAGAATTGAACAAAATACTTCTTCTACCGATATCTGTGGCACCTTTGGTAGAGAAAGTAATTAAAATAGTTTTGATTATGCAACAATAGTATATTGCGATACTAGTTCCGTAAGCGGTGCATACGGATCGAGTATTGCATGCTATTTTTTGCACGATGATTATTTATAGGCCTATCAATTTAATTATATTAATTGAGATATTAGCTGAAAATATTATGTATATACAATATTGAATATAGATACTATATTTCAGAAAGTGATTCGCGTGTGATGGTTGTTATGGGGACTGAATATTTGTCCTGTTAAAGCCACCAAAAACTGGGGGGGGGGCCTTGGTTCCGGTCTTCGATAAAGGCTTGTATTATGATGGTTTTACTTACGGCACGTGTGCTTTTTGTCATTTTTACAGCACTGAGATTTCTTTTGTTTTCATAGCAACCAGATTGCGTGAGGGAATGTCAGGTTATGATCCACGGCAACAATATTCGTAAGTACCACTAATTAGTTACGTCGTGCAAAAATTAGCGTTACCTTCTTACAGTGGATGATACAATTTGATTTTTTCACACAACTGGATTTTTGGACAATAGCCTATCCGTTTCTGAATTGTGTTTTCCCTGTGGGTATCTAGTTGTACGAACATACCAATTTAACGTTGCTGTACTAAATAGCTTAAGCAAACTGTTGACTTTATGGCCCGGGACTTCCTGTAGAGGGCTGGAAGTTGTTGGGAAGTTAATAGTGGCGATTACGATAAGGAGCGGTGTAAATGATGAACAGTTTATCACTTAACTGGCTACAGTACAAACCAACCAAATTGCATAATGCAGGCGGTCGTCTTCTAAAGCTGCTGATAATCGTAACTCCTTTATTACTGTAATTTGTATCTTCACCACCAATCCAAAAGCCAATCTACTGAATTTAATAGCGCCAAGAATCTTTAAAATCTATTACTAACAATGAGAAGAGAAAGTGTAACTGACCGCTTCTCTTATTAGTAGACCTGGGATTTTAAGGCAAATGCCTATTTTGTTCCTTATGAAATAACATGAAAATTTTTAAATATGTGATGTTTAAATACGAGATGTTTTACTTATATTTATAGAGTTTTATAGTGCCCTAAAATGCCTATTTTGACCTTTAGAGCCTATTTTACTATTTTAGTACCTAAAATGCCTATTTTGTACATTTAAAATAAAATTCAACTTCACAATCTTATAATGGACATCCCTCAACGAAAAGCAGAACAGCAGACATGGGTTTTTCACAGAAACTTGATTATCCCAAAGAATTATCGCTAAAGGAATGCTGACTAACGGGGGTGGGGGAGGATTAAAGGGGAAGGACTACTGTGTCAAGTCACCAGTGAAAGAACATCTGTTTAAGTGAATATAGTTCGTGATGCCTAATTTTGCAGTTAATTCTGTTAAAAATAGGTATACCACGTTTCTTGCAGTAAAAAAAGACCATGTTACAGTTTAAGTGTATATCATAATATTTTAAAATCTATTTTCTATCTATTTACACATCTTTAAGGCATATTTTAAGTGCCTATTTTCTCTTTTAAAAGCCCATTTACTTCTTTTAAAAGACTATTTTAGGTGCCTAAAACTAATTTTTAGAGCCTAAAATACCAAGTCTACTTATTAGATATGCAGAGGTTTTCTTCTAAGAATGCGTCTACAGTGAATAGTTCCTCTTTTGAGAAATAAATTTCACTTTCTCTACTCTTGAAACAAAAGAAAAACACAAAAAGTCCGTGAAAGTCAATTCCCTACAATCAATTTTCGGGAGTTCCCTTCAAAAGTGCAGTGAAGTTCTTCAGCAAAATCTCGGTCTACATTTGACCAGGCTAGAAAGCCCGAATCTGTTCTTAATAAGCCTACTTTCGTAGATGTGCAACATTTTAACTCATTATTCCATATTCTCATAATTTTAATGAAGTAAAATAAGTAAATAGTAGGCCTATTCCTTTGTAGAATTTGATAAAATAATTCTAGAGGTAGGCCTATAGGGATAAAGCGAACAAGTCAAAATACCAAGTTTTAGGAGAGACAAATAACGATTTATTTCCCAGCATTTTTACAATATTTAAATTAGTCCACCCATATACTTTTACATAGTATAAGATACTGTGTAAAACTATCTAGTGGACCGAACTAAATAGTGTAACAATGCTGTGAAAATAAATTGTTTTTGTCATTCCTGAAACTTTGGAATTTTGACTTATTCGCTTATTCCCTATCACTCTAGAATTTATTCTATATTACATTTTAGATCTCCACATCGGTAGAATCCAATATAGACTTTTCTCCAAAAAATTATAATTACTTTACTGAAAACATTTGTAATAATAGGAATATTAAAATTTACTTCTATATGATGTAAAGAAAATGAATATGAAGTTAGCATGTTCGATCAAGCTTATAAAGTATGTGTGCATGGACGCGTATGTGAAAAGCAAAGCTTAAAGACTAAACAAAATACCACAAAAAAAATTTAATTAGGACATTTCTGCGAATGTAACACGAAGCAGTCGATTACGTGATTATCTTTCCTTTCTTTCTCAGAAATCTTATATTAACATGTCTAGAAACATTTCATTCAGATGTGACACGTTGATTCACATGATGGTAAATGGTAAAGATACATTATCACAGCTCGGTAATAAGGCATATTCAACTTATAAAACAACAACAAATGTTAAATTTGATTTTAAAAAGAATGGAAACAGTTCTTCTAATGCAGGGCCATGCAAAATACGGCTCGTGGGTCATATCCGGCCCGACAAGGCTTTTTCTAATTTGCCTGATTGCTTAATATATATAACATAGCGCACGCCACTTATTGTGATCACTTCGGGACGCATCTAATCTGATAACATTAACCGTTTGATAACAGTAGCCGAAAGAATTAATTGAAGGTTATTCATTCATATATAAGATAATACACTACAAAAACAGAATTAAAAACAATTTATTCATAAGATAATAAGCTTATGTAACTGTGAATCATTGAACCACTCATAATACAGTAATAGACTGCAAGCAAGTATTTATCAACCAGTAAAAAAGTTTTTAATTATTTTTCTTTTCCTTTAGGAGTTCATTAACCAATACTACATACTCAGTTACGAGTTACGTGTATTTTTTGAAGTCTATTGATCTGTGGTGAACACCGCGTAACAAAACTTCTAATGCCTGTCTGTTCTAGTCTTTCCATTTTACACTAGCAATCACTGCATGTCAACATTCTTATCTTCATAAATCAAAAGCTGCAGATCAACTGAGGGATGAAACATGTTTTATTGCTTAAAAGAGAATGTTAGCGAATGCCACCCCTCCCCCAAACTGGTCATCGTGTGAACAGGGAACACTACCAATACAACACAATACAGTTCAGTTAGAAACGAAACCCTTAAAAACGAAATTTTTAATGACGTAGACCTATGGTACTTGAAAATAAAGCTGTAAAAAGGAAAATGTGATAACATAAACCGAATCTTTGATTACAATAAGCAGTTTTTTTAAATATATCAGTATTAATCCGTACGGGACTTCATAAGAAAATAACATTACCCAACTGATAACATTATCCGCGATTACATTAAGTGGCGTTCACTGTATATATATAAAGGCAATACCAGACAAATTATTCTCCCGAGTTGGATAAATTCAATGGCCAGGAGTGTGTTGTAAAGGGAGTCTTTATGATGTTATACAGACTGTTACAAAACTAATTAACTTCATCCGAAGTAGGACCTAACCCACCGCAGTTTAAAGACTTTTCTATATTAAATGAATAGCGAATGCGGTGACGTAATTTACCTTGCAGAAATAAGATGAATAAATCGTGATCTAATGTTAGCTAGATTTTTTTCTCTCGAAAGAAATTCACAAATTTATAAATAAATAAATACACGTGTGAATTGTTAGGTGACCGCGACTAATTGTCCTGCTTTCTAGCTGGCACGACCAAACATTTAAATGTCTTGAAAAATAATTTTGAATGCACTTTCACACTTACAGCACAAAGCTCTGCAAAACTAGCTAATAGCCTACACTGTATACAATATAAGTGTATTTAAAAGCATTAGGTAAACCCAATTTTGCCATTTTGACATTCCATAAAATATTAAATTTATATAATTTTGTTAAGCTGGACATATGGCCCGTGACCAATCGCTTAAGTTAATTAGTGGCCCTACAGGTAAAACATTTTTAGGGGCTCTGCAGTGTAATAGGCATGGAATACAGTGCGCCAGGGAACTTTCTCCGCAGCGACTACATGCTGGAGAGAGTGCACGTTACTAATCAGCGCATATTGCAGTATGCAAGCATTTATATCGATTATTGTGTACACAATTGACGGTTTTCATAAAAGCTCATGCTGTCAACATAACCGCTGTTGCTAGCACCCCCTCCAGCTTTAGCCGCTGTGGAGCAAGTTCTCTGGCGCACAGTATACGTATCGTCCCTTCCACTTACACCCAGCAAAATATTTCAAACTGTTTTGAAATGCCTCGTTAGTTGTAAATCCCAACAAAATTCCTCTGCATGAAATTTCTCCCCTCAAAATTTCCCTCAATGGCCTGGAGTCAGTAAAACTGAAGCCACTCGTAGCACAAAAGGTTCCAAAAAGAGGTCTTCAGTCAAGTCGCGTGGAATCAATACGAAACACAAGACTGACTCACGGTTTCCAACAAAGAAAAAAATAGTGGGCAACCATCCCTATGTTTACTATTCCCCTCTTTTCGCGTATGAAGGCTTTAGGGAATGATTTTATGGAGGGGGTGACAGAATTCACCCCCACATTCACTAGGATGCTTAACGAGATGTATAGTTGAGGGGGTTACTACCCTTCTTGGCATGACAATGAATGGTCGGCGGCAGAAGACCAAGTAAGAATCCCGATGTGTACAGTCGCTCTCATTTGCTTTCCATTACAAGTACTTGAATTTTTTCCCGACAAAAGCAGTCCCCCTCAAAGATCATTATAATATGCTGGCGCCTCTTGAAATGTCTTGTGTAAGTTGTGTAACAATATGAAGCGAGATGGCTCGTGCCGACTTCTTCAAACTAATTAACTTGCAGGTGGATTCCAAGAGGGGATGCACCCCATCTTGCTTACCTAATTAGTTCTTATTGCATAGTTAAAATAACTAAATAATGTTAATGGAGTCACTGTTAAATTCATAAGCCACAGACTATAGCTCTCGAGAGATGTCATCCTACACACGAATTTCCAAGCTCGCACTTTGGATTAAACGCGGTAGTCACATAAAATCTATACCTAAGGCAATTCAAAGTTAAATTACTATAGGAACAAGAAGATGAAGTCGCAAAGGGCGTAAAAGATCTATAACAATAAAGTGAACTGGACGGTAATTCAAGGCTACATTTTGTATTTAGAATAAATTTCAAAATGTCCTGAATCAGGAAATGGAATCACATTATCAGTTTTAAAGTCTTTTGTGGCAAGAATCCAATTCATGCTGGAGTTAATTAATTTTCAAGAATGTGTTCAAAACATTATTTAAATTATGTAAACAATTGTATTATATCAATTAATGTTATTGTCTTGTAATTTCACCAGCATCCTAATCGTCTCTATGATAACTACAGGCGTTACTACTAAACTTTACAAGACAGAAGTTTCTTAGCGATGGAGAATACCTGATTCATGTGATCAAATTGGACTGGTATGATCCTGCAGTAAATTCGGAAATCGAAAAAGAAACTTACCGTGCTAAATTTTAATTGGCACACGTTGAAGTTGAAAGTGCTAAGTCACGTCAATACCGAAGGAAAGTTTAACTCCACTATGAATTGGATTCTTGCCACAAAACATTTTAAAACTATTGATAAAATGATTCCTGATTCAGGACATTTTTGAAACTTACTCTAAAAACAAAATGTAACCTTTAATTAAGTACTATAAAAAAAGTTCTTTAAGATCCTTTATGTCCTTTGTGACTTCTCATATTCTTGTTTCTATTGTAATTTAAGATGGCAAATTACATCATTTTCTTTGGGGCTTCTTTCTTGTTGAAATATTTCAGATCACTTGCAGATACAAAATTTATATATTTTTCTAAAAGACTAGGTGCGTATAAAAAATCCGTGTTTTTGCAGTTGAGTGAATGCTCCAAAAATTATATACAGAACTCGAAAAGTCCTAATCTAATGAAAATAAAAAAAAGGTAAAGTGTTCCCTATACAGACCATGGAGGCCCAGAGGGTTCAAGGAGGTTGAGGCTCCCAGACTTTGGACATTCGGCACACGAAGGTGTTAAGGTTGTCAGCCTTACGCACCGGCCGCCTTTACTCCCAGGATTGTTCCTGGTACTCATTTCTGTTAGAGGCTGAGTCGACCTCAGGGTCATAGTGCCACCAGAAGGATTAGGCCAATTGAAAAACTCCAACGACCTCATCGGGGATATCTAATGAAAATCCCTTATAATAAATTAGCATCTGAGTCACATGCTGCCTTTAGACTGAGCATCGCTTAGTGGTAAATAAAGCTGAAGGATATGGTTTGATTCCCTGGTAAGACAAATATTAATCTAAAGTACTCCCATTTCAGGTCTCAGCGTTATAGGAGTGGAGAATTTACTCGACATATATGCCGAATCAAGAATACGGTTTTTATTACACGTAGACAGATAGAAAGTACGACACGTGTAAGCTATTTCTGCTATTAATAACTCATGCTAAGAAAGAAGCCACTAAAATTCCCCCTGAGGATGGCTTTCAAACCCTTAAAAGGGATGTGTGTCCATAACGGAAGCTTTATGGTTAAGTTAATATTTAAAAAGCTAAATATAATAAGCCAAGCACACACAGCAGATAAGGTTATCACAGGTGTGAGAATTGGGAGCGAAACTACTTGGCGTAATACCAGAAAGACAGTGGAAATACGGAAGTCATAACACTCGTAGTGCCGGCTCTTCTATTGTTTTAAAGTAAACGACAGAAGCATCATAATGCGCATGTCCCTATTCGTCGGCCGGGGGCACTTATTGCTGTCAGGTGTACACTTTGTATATCATGCAAAAATGGTCTACAGGCCAAAAATACGAAATTGTGGGCAGGCGAAAAAGAATAAATAACAGACCAAGACAATGTGTGATGATTAGCGCTCGGAAGTTTATGAAAATCATACTTTTACATTCTAGTGTTAAAATTGTGCAAGGCATGAAAGAAATATCAGAAAATTGTTTCATTTTGCATATTATTGCACATTTTGTTAGTTTTGCGATAATGCATCATATTTTCTTGATATTAATTTTTCGCATTTTAACAGCACATTTCAGAAAGATTTTAAATGCTGTGCATATATCTGTTAATATAAACATTTACAGCATATTTCGCTAAATTAATGTTTTTAGAACAGGCTGTACAAACATTTACAGTTTGTTTTCGGAATTGATTGTATAATAAAGGACGTTTCACTTAATTAATTTTCAATTTTTTTGTGTTGATCTTGTTTTTCAAAAAGTTTTTTAATGTAATTTTAAAAGTTCTACCTTTTTTGTATTTTATAATGCAATTCAGCTAACGTAAAATTACATAAATGATAGAGCATACTTCATTGGTTCAGGAGCATACTCGACGAACGTTAAAGCATATTTGTATGCATATTTCGTCTTCTGATAGAGCATTAACTTCCGGGCCTTAGTTATGATTATTAAAAAACAATCTTAGCTCTAAACACGATTAAAATATATTAATATGACATACAGTTTCATTTAACTTAATGCAACTCTTAAGATTATGCTATTTTTTCTGCGGAGCAATCTCTACGCAAAATAATGTTACAATATTTCATTCATTCTCTCTTGACTCATCAGTTATGGAAGGACCAAACTATAGCCGAGAGAAAAGAACCAGAGACCTCTTTTACAAGTTCTTTAATATAACAATTATTTTCATTTTCCTACTGAGCTGTGTAATTTGATTTTATTAATATGCACTCCACCTATGCTCAGTATGTATTCTGAAGGATAACACGCTGCGGGATTAGTTGACCCTCCCCCAAAACAAAGATTCTATACTGAATTTAATCCCGGTAAGCGCACTAGCAACTCTATCGCTGAGAGCACCACATTTTGCTTTAATGAATTTGATGAGTATGATTCCTATGTAATGGGTAAAAGTAAAATAAAAATCCTACTAAAATTATCTATCAGATCCTCTCTTTTCATCTGGCACAATCGTACAAAGAAAAATTTCAAACCGTTAATGATAAAGAGTTATAATACTGTATATACCTTTAAAAAGAGTTATAATACTGTACATACCTTAAAAAAAGTTTCACACGTAAAATGGAAATTAGTAAAGCACAGAAGAAGTTCATTTATATTCTTATTGTAACAGCAGACATCTAAAAAAAAGTGTAAATTTTATGGGATTAGCAGGCTTGTCGATTCGAGTCAACAGTTCATATACATCGTTACGCCTAGAAGTGAAAACAGATGGCATCGTAGTATAAAATGAATAAAAAAGTTTTAAATTCTACTTAACATAGAATACGTAATTTCAACATTTTCTGAATTTAGAGCAGAACTTACATCTTCTGCTATCACTGCCTACCAAACCTCCCTCAATCCTTTTCCCAGACATTCCACGGAAAGTGAGTCTGAAGTGTCCAGACCGTAAAAACCATTTAATAGTCTATTAATTTAAAATATATATCATCACTGAAAAATTATGAAATTAATTTTGAGAATTAGTTCTTCAGTAGACTAGTACTGAAAATTAATTTAATAATTTTTCAATGATGACATATATTTTAAATTAATATTAAAAGGTTGTTACGGTCTGGACACTTCAGGTTCACTTTCCATGGAATGGCTGATCCCTAATATAAGGGATGATAAGGCCGACTGTCTGATAACTACATCATATTCAATCTTTCGAAACGATTTGTAGATGGCAGATTTTGGAGCATATGATCAGCATACAGAGTCCATAATAAGGCTAACAATATTACCACATTCGTTTATCACTCACAAATCTCTCACTTTTGAATAATTCTGCAAGATTCCATCGGACTGACTGATTTCTACCTGGTTATTGTAGATAACGTTAATAACATATGAAACTACAGTGAGTCCCACGCAAGAGTTGGCCAATGACGCGGGTTTCTGCGTCGCGGCTGGCACAGCTCCAATTCCCGAGCGATCGGGTGAAATATCTACGCAAATAATGCCGCGGTCGTTGTAATGATTCAGGTTCTCACATTTACAGCTAAATTACAATAAAAATAACCACGTACCTCATCACAAAAGATGTTGGAAATGTTCTCCTCTTGCATCCAGACAATACTGGCACCTTTTTAGGAAATTTTCTTTCACGCGCATAAGTTCAGCTTCCGAGACAGAGTTACTTTCTCTTTTGATAGGCCTATGTGATATTGTCATTAATTTCTTCTAACAGTATGTAAATATTATTTATGGGGAAACTTTAAAAATAAAGTGTATAGGTCAATTTCCCATACATAAGAAGAACTTAAAGACAATATCACAAGAGAAATTAATTATATCTCCGAAGCTGAACTTACGCGCGTGAAAGAAAATTCCCTAAAAAAGATGCCAATGTTGCGCGTATGCAAGAGGAGAACATTTCCAACATCTCTTGTGATTAGGTACGTGGTTATTTTCATTGTAATTTTAACTGTAAATGTGAGAACCTGAATCATTACAACGACCGCGGCATTATTTGCGTAGATATTTCACCCGATCGCTCGGGAATTGGAGCTGTGCCAGCCGCGACGCAGAAACCCGCGTCATTGGCCAACTCTTGCGTGGGACTCACTGTAGTAGGATATGTCGGTATACTCATTTCTATGCCAACAACTGTAGGCCTACGCTTCCCCATCGTTACGGAGACGTGTGAAGTGGATTATGAAATTCGGTATTTAAAGATATGAAAACGGATTTACTGTGCTCCTCTGAACGCAGCTGTTTTGTGTTTCCACTGATACACGGAGCGGTTATTTGCAAGTAAACTAGCTTAATTAACTGATGTGGGTGGAGGGATAGGGGTGATATATCGAACTAAACACATCTGCATCTTCCCTCAGTGTTTACAAGGGCTGATTTTTAATAGTGGCAACACATCTGTAGAATTTCGCTAAAACAGAGGAAGTTGATCCAACTTCCATCTAATATTGACTGGATATCCAATATATATCAGGGCAAAATAGATTTCCTCTACCTCGACATACACCTTATACTATAAGTAATAAGAGCAAGCTCTACTTTCCCGTCTAAAATATTGTTATAAGATGTTATAAGATATCATGTGCCGTCTGGATATCCATCAAATGAAGAAAGTGTATTTTATTCCTAATAAAACTTGGGTGTTGTGAATATTTACCATCCTATCTAAAATAAACTAATTAAACTGTGGCACTACATCCCCTTAGGTACAGAGCTTACCATCCAAAGGGTGAGTCATTAGACTTTATCTGTATAAGGTACGGCTAGTTGGGGTATACGGCGTATTGATGGCTTTCTTGAACAAAGCCTCTAACACTTCTTTATCAGTCTTTCCTCATTTGTCCAATGCTGAGTGCATTCAGTTCCAGACTATCCTGCCTCATAAAAATTCGGGAACGATCAAATGGGCCACTTAATATCTACTTTTTTCCCTCTTGTATTAACACTTGGAAACCTAATAGAGTGTACTAATAAGTTGGATTATTTATATTACTGTATTTACAAGATATATCAAATAAGTCCAGTGGAAAGAAGAACCATGCTAACCAAACTAAAAACTACGATCAAATGGGCCACTTAATATCTACTTTTTTCCCTCTTGTATTAACACTTGGAAACCTAATAGAGTGTACTAATAAGTTGGATTATTTATATTACTGTATTTACAAGATATATCAAATAAGTCCAGTGGAAAGAAGAACCATGCTAACCAAACTAAAAACTATGTTCTTTTCCACATTGCTACTTCACAAAGGAAGCCCAGAATGCTAACGTAAAGGGTTTAACAGCATTCCAATATTACTGACCTCGATATTGGTAAGAACAGCAAGTTCTAAATTTTAATTCTCTGACTTTATGTACAGTATTTACACTATAATACACACAGCAACAATAATAATTACTGTTGTAAATCATGAAGCTTTCACGACGTTATTATCGTCGCTTCTCGAGTTCATCAGCCGAATCAATATTATAAACTCTAACTTTCGGTCACTCTTGCTTCTTTCTGGTCCATTGAAGGCCACAGAGCTAAGGATGGCCGAAAGCTAGAATTTAATAATATTGACATGGCTGATAACCCGTGAAGCAACATTAAATAATAATTTATTGTATTCGTGACAGATTATCTTACATATTTTAAACAATTATGTACAATTTTACAGGGTTATATGTTAAGTATAATATATATATTACAATTTTGTATATCCGGATTTCTTGCTACAACCAACATACTCCCCTGACTTTTTTTGTGCCCTCACCTACTCTCAGGGTGCCCAGCAATTAAGCCATGCCTTCGGACTTACCAAAATCTGGTTCCAAGAAAAATTTCCCTATCTTCGTGTTATTTAGCCCTTGTTCTGCATCCAGCTGGAAATGTGTCTAGATGATGTTCCTTTTGGTCATGATTCATTTAAGAATCTGACCTGTTACTATTACAAGTTTGATGAAAATGTTGCCTGTTAATCTTTGATGTGTGCATTGTTTCCTATGAAGATGATGTTCGTGGGATGATTCTAATCCAGCATTCGCGTACGAGTGAGCGAAACCTCTGTAAGATCTCACTCAGATTGGGTGGCAATGGGGGATTCCTCAGCCTATAAGGCTGTCTGCCGATAGCACGAGAAAGAATCATTCTTTTACAAGTGCAAGTTTTGTTGAACACAGTTAATATATTAATATATTTTTTAAATATTCCCAGTTGAATCAAATTACAAGTTTCAATCTGCCCAACTTCAAAACTTTCGAACGACCGTCCTTTCAGGTTATATTGCTTATTAAGTTACTCTGTTATAGAAAATAGAATAATGGTCATTAATGGTATAACGTTAGTGCATTTATGACCCCATGAGTCATGTACTGCACCTCATTTCGATTCTCAAGGGCAAAATATTGACAACCGTCGGGAAGCCTAATGAGAGATTTTGTGCGTGTACTCTGACATGATATATTTCTACAAATATAAAATATGGACTACAACAAATAGTTTGCTCGTCATCTATCAAAATAAGGGAATTAGTCGCGTGTCGCTTATTGGGTTTGTGCGCCAAGTCCCCCAGCTTGAAATAAATTTGTTAAAGTGGCAGGCTCACGCGTGCAGCCACAACAGACCACACGTTTTATATGCAAATTAACACCAAGAACAGTCATCGCCGTGTTGTGGATGTCGACAGTAGCAACCCAGCCCATGACGTAGCCCTAGAGACATTCGGGTTCATAACCCGGTCAGTTCCTTGGCTTATATACAGGTTCCGTATAACCGATAGGAATGCGTTCGTTATTCAACTTTTCATGTGAGGGTACTGCATGTTAGAAACTAAAATACTCTAACAGAGATACTATAATTTATGTATTTAATTTTCATTGAGGGTTACGTTGCATTTCACAATTTTGTGTCCGCCTTATACCACAACTTAATGTTTTAAAAGGTATCCTTTACCATGGCCGTCCGGAAGGGGTGGCAGGGTAGGGACACTTCCCCCCCCCCCGGAAATTTTGTTTACGCATAAATCTCTAAACTAAATTACTATAAGCAACTAATGTGTAATGAGTTTCCACGTACTGTAGTTGGAGTTATTTGGACAAAAATTAGTTGTAACTAACTTAGATTTGAGCATGAAGGAATAATTATTTCCTCTAAACTTGAAATAATTTCTAGCCGAACATTTATTGTAAGGAAGGTAAGACAATGGAAGTTTCGC
This sequence comes from Ectobius pallidus, assembly GCA_964059195.1. Lineage (NCBI taxonomy): Eukaryota > Metazoa > Arthropoda > Insecta > Blattodea > Ectobiidae > Ectobius > Ectobius pallidus. Next base: position 105,007,293 of record CAXKWD010000008.1, read on the forward strand.
ATTTTATATGAATAGTATCTGTGATATTGTAAAGGGGTAGAAATAGTATATTGCGATACAAGGGCCGTAATGCCTTTACGGCCCGTGTATTGCATGCTATTTTTTGCACGATGATTACTTATATCAATTTAATTATATTAATTGTGATATTACCTGAAAATATTATGTATATACATTCTTGAAGATTGATGTTTATTTCAGAAAGTGATTCGCATTTGTTATTGTTTATGGCAACCGGATATTTGTGATGAGGGGGGCCCTTGTCCATAAAGGCTTGTATAATGAAGTGTGTCGTTATATTCATAACAGCCTTCAAACACTTTACGCCCGAGGGCCGTAAGTGTTTGCGGGCGGGAAACGCTTATCGCCCCTAGCAACATGATTGCGTGTGGGAATGTCAACTTACGATCCATGGCAACAACGTACGTAAGTACCACTAATTAGCTAAGGAGTGCAAAAATGTCATTTGAGTGTACTATATCAGATGTTTTCACAGGCATAGGTCCACACAGTAAATCAATTAGGCCTATGGGGAGTGTCCATAGTCATAGAATTAAAATATTAAAATCTTGAGTGTCTAAGTAGGGTCCTCTTCACGGTTGATTAAATGGATGTGTATACATTTCAGCCTAAACAGCCCATCGTCAGGAAATAATATATTTTATATCATCTGACTTTAAAACACTTCATAATTGTAATAATGTGAAGCAAGATATGTCTACTAAGTAAGGGTACCTTATTAAACATAAGTTTAAGGCGGACATAATACAGTTAATAAAGAATTCGTTTTTCAAACACTGATTACATGCAGTTAATCTAGCAAGTGATTTATTTTCCTCTAAGGAAATTATTCCTTGGTAACTTATATGTAGACTGAGTATTTGTCCTATGTGTTGCTTTCTTAAGTAGGTTTCCTGCATCGGGCTCACTGCCTTGAGAATGTCCTTGTATGTTTGTGCATCCTATTCAGAGAAAATACTGTTAAACCCAACGCCCCAACAGTTTAACGGGCTAAGAAAAGAATTTCTTTGAAGTGCACTTGCCCTTAGTATTTTTAACTGTTCAAATCAGTATATTAGGCTATGCTTACCGGCAATTACGTCTTTTATTTATGTAACCCATTTCACTTGTTATTAAGTGCCAGAATGGTACTTTCTGAATTCTGAGATCATAAGACGTGAAAATATCTGCCCTCCGTCTGTCCATGTGTCTGTACACGCGATAACTCAAATACGCTTTATTGGATAGTGATGCAACTTGGTATACGCATTTATAACGTCCCTCGAGAGAAGCTTATTGATATTGGTCCCAATCAGTCGACCGGTATCGGATTAATAACCAATTTAATGACTATTTTACGGTAGTATATTTGAAAGAATTTATCAATTGCAAATCAGTTCTCATGACATCATATTGTTTTTACAGTGTTCATATACGGCTTTGGAAGTTACAATACAGATAGCTTTGACAAATATCATTACCCACATATTCCTTGACATATACTTATCAAACTATACCTTTGTTCTTCCGTAAGCCCTGCTTAATGAATCGATCTGGAGCTTAACTCAGAAATCGGTTTAAAAAATAACTTATTTTCGGCATATCATAATTGCAATTATAACTTATTAAACAAAGCATTATGGCACTTTGCTACATCAGTTTACCTGATTTTATTATCTTCTGAAAATATTCAACCGGCCAACTTAAGCGTCTAGTTTTTGGTGGTTTCCTCATTCCTAAAAGTATAGCAAAAGCAATTTATATAGGAAACTACCCCGATCGTTGCCTTTTTCTTTAATCTTAGTGATATTGAGTTTCGAGCATGCATTGTTTAACTGCTTCTTACCCATAATAATATTTCATGCAGGCCCCCGTCACATAACATGACACTTTTTTTTAAGCAAAACATTAAAATACACTATACTACTCCTAATTTCACTCCTAATTTTGAATGCTATCAACAACAATAAAATTAGATTTTGTGAGTCAGATCATTTTTAACAGACGTATATATTGAGTTCAATTAAAATATTAAAAATTGTGTTGCAAATCAAACTATGCATTCAATAGAATCTTTACAGTGCAGTGGACCGAATAGTGGGCAGAGATGTGCCATGCGTGTATGTACACATTTAGGATGATATATTCATAGAGTCAGTGCTAAGCTCTCAGTTGTTATTGATTTCAAAATCAATGCATAAAAGACTGCACTACTAATTAACCAACTAAAAGTAACCAAACCTAACACTGTACTTAAATGTCTCGTTCAAGCGGAATGTTAAATTAGGACAGAATAATATATTCCGTAGCGAATCATTCATCAATATTAACGCATCTTACTTGCGTAATAACGTATAATACTGATCCTACAAGGGATTAGTTTTAAAACATTATTTTACTTCAATAATTTTTTACAATCCTAATAAAACTAACCGGAAACCTGAGAATAGCTACACCAATTTAGTAATAAATTATGGTAATTAACTATAATGATGGTGATGATAAAAAGATACCAAAGAGATCTAAAAAAAGACAAGCCTATGCATAAAGAAATTACCTTTTCTACTACTTTTACTAGTCAGCATAGTGCCATATTCTAAAAAGCAATAAATTGAAGCTTGATATTTCACAATATCTAACAAAATTAATCAAAGCGATATTACAACTCTTAACTGCTACTGCTTATAATATTATTACACTAAAAATACATCTAATAAGTCTATAACTTAAATGTGGTAGTATGAAAACAATGTTTATACTATTTTCTGGGTTTTAATTAAAGCGTTCCACTCTACATACCTTCAAACCCTTAAAAATGCATGTAACAAAACATTCTTACTTCTTCAACCGATAATGTTCCACAGCCCATATTTAAAAATAACGAACACCGATCAGTTTGAAGTGAACGGGAAGAAAGAATATTAATATAATTTAGGTGAGGGCCCTTACCTTCTGAGCTGGGAGGTCTGTTGTCCTCTGCCTCGGACAACCTGTTGTGCTCCCCCTCGTCTGCATGTGGCATTGCTAGGTCCATCATATGCCACTGCTGCTGTTGCTGCTGCTGTGGATGCCTTCCCCCTGTGTCCGGCAACGTTTCCTCCCCTTCCGCCCCCACCACCACCCCCGCAACCGTTCCTCCAACCGCCATCGGATGTCTTGTTCCCACAGGGGTTCCTGAAGAAGCCCCTAGCATCTGTTGCTGTTGAAGAAGCGGTGCACTGGACATCAGATCCCACTGTCGAAGCTTTTCTCTGTCGATTTCGAATGAAGGCGGAGGCTGAGGAGAAGGTTGAGGAGGAGGTTGAGGAGGAAGGCTGCCATCCTCTAAAAAATGCTGTTGCTGTGTTTGGTGCTGTCGGGTGTTTGCAGGCTCGATTCGATTACCATTACGGTGTTTCCTGAAGACTTCTTGATCTTCGTCCCAAATGTAACCTTCCAGATAGGTCTGCCCTCTTCGTGTCCTCTCTAGGCTCTCTGAATATCTAGAAAGACGCTCATAATGTACGCCATCATCACGTTCTGCACCCGAAACTGATTCGTCAGTTCCTCGACCTTGACTCTGAAGAGGCCTTCTCCTCTGCCGACGTCTTCCTTCTCGATAATCTTCCTCATATTCTCTTTGCTTGGCTGGATCTAAACGATGATTTCTCATCATACTTTCATTTACATATGTCACCTCTCTGGTTATTTTCTGTCGTACGCTGGTTCCAGTGGAAAGCAAATCAGCACTCCTACGTCCGGATGATGATGCACCGCTAGGCTCCATAGTTGTAGATGTTGTCATGCTGGAATTACTTAGTCTACTATTGCTTCTTCCACCTCTACCACCATCTAAGTTGTCCAAAGAACGTGTATGCCTCAAACTAACTCTTCTTAGACTTTCTCTCCAAAGAGCATCTTCTTCCCAAAGATCATCTCCTTCACAAGACTCGAAATCACCTTCGTCTGGAACAGGTGGTGGGGGTCTACTTCTTGTACCCCCTTGATGTTCTTGTATATTCTGAGTATCCCTTCTTAACTCATTCCTGATCTCACTATTGGTATTATCACTGCCAACAGTATGAGGAACGTTTGTCAAAGACATAGTGATTCCAGATCCCTGCAAAGTTCTATAATTTCCTGGGATATTTGGTGATGCTTGAGAATCTGAGAGATCTTGCAGAAAATCAGCATCGTCCAGAAGGCCTTCAAGGGACCTACTCCTTCTCTGAGGCTGATGAGAGCCAGTGGAATTACGGTTTGATGACTCATTCCCTGACAAAGGTGATGATTTATCCCTAAGCCCGTGAGGATACAGATTAACTGCATTAGTACTTCCAAGGAAATCTGGAGTCTGTGAGCGAAATCGCCGAGTTTGGGAATCATCACTATCACCTGCTGTCATTGTCATGGTCTTTCGTCGTATTGTATCGGCTTCATACAAGTTTCGTTCATCCACCTGTCCTCGTTTATTTGCAGTTCCAAGGAAGTGAACAGTAGTTGACCTCAACTCTTCAGCCAGGCGACGACTCTCATCTTCAGATGATGTAAGCTGCTGCTGAGCGTAAGTAGAAGGGAATGTTGCAGACTGGTGTATGGCATTAACTTTGCGTCCAATATCGTTTCTCTTTGCAAAACATGCAGCTTCAATTAAATCTCCTCTTTGGTTGTTAAGTGGTGGGATACGAGAACTGGAGCTGACATGTCCCCTGTTTGTGGTTGTTATAGGAGTAGGGGCAAAAGCAGGATAACCAATTGCTCCACGATTGGTTTTGTCAGTCGCCGAAGCAATAAATCCTTCTTCGCCCTTGAGCAAATCTGAATAATAATATGGCGCACCAGCCTGTTGGGCATCTAGACTTAGAGATTCTACTGACTGAGTTCGTTGTTCTGGTCTACTCTCTACATCAGACATAGGTACAGATTCTTCCAAATGCCTAGTATTTTGCGTAATCGGAGGATTTGCATGTTCTGGTGGAGGGGGAAGAATCATTTGCAAATTTTCGTATTGGACTTCTTCGCCTTTTGGGGATTTATCATAATTCTGATATGGTGGAATTGAATGAAGTTCCCCGCCAATCGCATAAGTAATTGTTTCTGGAGAGTGTACAGCATCTGGTATCTCATGCTCTGAGTGAATACATTTGGGATCATTTGTTGTACATCTTGAGGCCATCTTTAATGGAATTGCCGCAGCCTGGGCTTTAGGTGGAATATTTTCAAAATGATCACTTGGGACCTGTCCATCAGTTCTATAGGTTCTGTAGTAATCGTAATTTATATCTTTTGAATGTATATCAACATTAAATGCATCACGAGATTGAAGGTCCTCCAAATACTGATCGAAATCTATGCTAGCGCCATCTTCCAAATCCATTGCTAAGCCACTCCTGCTTCCTATTGATTCCAAATCACTTCCCGATTTACGATCGGTAAATGCAGATGATAGGATATAACTACTCATGTCTAGGCCTCCGATCATATCGTCAGAAACAGGTCTTCTTTTTAACAATCTGTCGATGGTTTTCGCTTCTTGTTCATGATTTCGCAGCTCCACGGATTCACTTCCGGAACTGTTAATATCCCCTGAACAATAAGCTGGTAATGGAAGGAAAGGAGACACTAAAGTATGTTCTCGGCTATCGGAAATTTTCCCTTTGCCATGCCCCGGAGTTTTACTCCACAATAACCTATCGTCTTTTTCATTCGATTCTGACTCACTACCGCCTTTCGAAGGCATTGGCGATGGTTTCTTCGCATCCAGAGATGTCTCGTTTGATTCAAGGGAATTGTCAAAATCATCTATAGGTGGTGGACTTGTTGGAATTGGAGGTGGAGACACTAGATCACTATCAGATGAGTCATGGTGTTCCACTCCTCCAGGAACACTACCCAAGACCATCAATGTTCTATCACTCATACTACTGGCCCCTAGATAATAAGAAGCCGGTCTAAATGTATCGGAGAGGCTAAATCGTGGATGACGTGGTGCATCCAGAGAGTCCAAATCTTTCGATGCTTCATCATCTGCGTCAGAACTATCTCGATCTGACTTTGAGTGACTCTTCTGTTGCTGCTGATTTGAAGCAGAAGAAGAGTTAAGAATATCTGGAAGGCTACTCCGTGGAGGAGTCGGCGGTAGTGGTTCAACACCATCTTCCTCTCCAGATTTAGATTTTTCTGATGACTCTTGTAAGGTGGAGCTTTCGGAGTTTTCTTTCTTGTCTCCATCGCCAATCGTATCCGGAGTTTCTAATTTATCACGAGATTTCATTGCCTCCATCAATGGGCTGACTTCCATATAAACAGGTTCATACTGGGTTGATGCTTTGTAAAGGAACTCATAGTGAGAAGTGAACTCTCCATTATCTTTATCAATAGCTCCTATTTCACAATAACGTGGGCTTTCGGGAGTGGCATAGGTAGCAGCAGAATCTGAATTAAATTTCTTCAAATCAAGCTTTGACAAGAAGGAAGAATTAGGCTCTGGAGCTAGTAGAGATCTAACAAGGCCATCTTCCGTCATTTCCACATACGAGCTTTCTTCACATTCCAAACCACCACTGCCACCCCCAAATATATTTTCCATTATTACTGTGTGAGATGCTGAAGGACTTCGGGTATTACTAAAAGCATCAGGAGGTGCTAATACTGCTTTTCTTGAAGGTGTCATAGGCATATAATGTTCCTCGACTATTGGTACTGCCGCTGGCGTTTCCTCTGGCTTCTTATCCTTGTTGTTTTCTGTGTTGTTATCAGGAGTTTTACATTGTTGAGGAGTATTTGGAGTGCTGCAAATAGAATCGGAATCTTCATGTGTAACGAGTGACTCAGCCATACTAAGTCTTAAGTACCCAGGTGTAACAATAACTTCTAAATCATCACTTCCCCCGGGTTCCTTCCCGTTCAAACTACTTTTAGATGATTTTCGTTTGCGATGGTGCCTATCTCCGAAGTATTCCGGGTCCCTGTTTCTTCCTAGATCTCTACAAGAACTGAAGAACTTCTCTCTTCTTCCTAGAGCTGCTGCAACCTCCTCGTCTTTATCTTCGTCTTCATCACTGCACATGTTTCCTATCCGTGACGCTGATCTTGGACGTTCACCAGCAGTTCCTGCTGACTGTTTTACGTCTTCAGTGTGGCCTTCAGCATCACTTGATGTGTCATACAAAAGAGTCTCTGTGTCGCTGAACACGCACCTTTTTCCTGGTCCGCCTTCACTGCTTCTCTCTTCCTCAGCAGCCTGACGTTCCTTAACAAGCTGGGACTTCCTCTCAAAATCAGCCAGTAAATCTCGCACAGACTTGGGGTGTTTCTCAAATTCGTTCGTGTTTCTTCGTGAATGAGGTTGTGAATCACTGCTATTATTCTTGCCTGGGGGCCGGCTATCTCCAAACACAAAGTTACGTAAATCGCTCTTTTGCCCTTTTCTTGTTTTGGATGAATCGTCAGGAGATCCCTTCTCTGGCGAGTACTGATCAACATTTTTTAGACTTGATACGTGAGCTTCATTAGGTTGATACATCGGCGGAGACATTTTGAGTGGTTCCTGCATCTGTAGTAACTCCCTACTAGATGTAGTTTCATCGGTATCTTTTCCCGTTTCAAATGCTTTTATTCTGCTCTGTACAATATTTTTAGGAGGTGATTCCACTATCTGATGTAATAGGATGTCGTCACTCACCTCTTCGTTTTCTTTGCTTGTGCCTGGATACTGGTACGACAGTTCCTTTATTAATCGTGACTCACTTAGTTTCAAAGACCACTCCTCTTTATCTTTAGCTGGATCTCTTACGCTTGACGGATCCCAATGTAACTCATGTACAGGATATACCAATTCTGCACTTCTTCTCGGATTAATGTTAGACTTCTGAAATTTGAGCAGATCTGAAAAGCCAGGAATTGCTCTTCCAGCTTGCAAAGTATCATAGCCACTGTCAGAATGTTTTTCATTTGAGCACCTATCATCTTGTAGGCTAGGGTAACCAGTACTGTCTCCTGAAGATTTAACTGTGCTATTACTACTTCTCTGATATATGTCTGGATGCTTGAACGTTTTAGGCGGCAAGGGAAATTGATTTCTATCTACATTACTCTCAGCTTTTACCTGCTGTGAATGAAATTCAGAACTGTTTCTGTTTTCTACTATGGAACTAGTTAAATCACTAAGTCTACTTTCGGGACACTGTGAATCGTCTGCAGGATAATTTGGTTTAATATGATGTCTAGACTTCACTGAAGCATTAGCAACTGGCCTGTAATCTTCACTATATGCCACATCTGGAGGAATTTCTTCTTGTTTCTCTGTTGCTGACTGAGAACTTCTGTAGCTCCTGGATTCAGATACCTCTTGTCTGGTACCTCCAGAACGATGGTGATGATGGACGTGGTGATGTGTCTTTGTACTGAATGGGGGAGTTATATTCTCGTAGTTGGGAGGGGTATATATTTCAGTACCAGTTTGCAGAGGAACAGAAGAGTGGTGGTGGCGACGACTTGGTTTGCCCTCTGCACTACCATGTCTCGACCTTCCTGCCTGCGAGGGGCGACGAACACGCTTTCTTGCCTTGCGAGCGTCACTGGGCTCTGAACCAATCCCAGAAGAAAATAAAAACTGTTTTACTCTCCTCGTCAAAATAAGAAGAGTAACAATATTTCTGTTTTTGATAACACTGTAGTAAATAAACTAGTATAAAATAAGCTAATCAAATGCTTTGGAATATGAGGGTTAGTTAAATATTTACAGTCACCAGATTTTTGTAAATATATTTTCTATCTCAAAGAAGAAAAGAATTAAGCCAAGGTTAGTGAAAAAGTAACTGATCTTCAGTCATGCAGTTATTAACACTCTAGGTTCAGAGCAAAATTATTAACAATGTTTTTAATATCAATGTTATCTCAACAGAAACAACCCATGCCACCGTTAAATAACCACAGCAGGGTAGGGTGAATCGAGTGTTAGTTTTAAACAGGTAAACCCAAACAGGCAGGAAGGTAGCCACAATCTGAAATATCAATTTTACTTATGCAACACTTTTTAATGTGTGTAATTTATATATCACTTCCATATTTCGAGCATTAATTCTAGAAAGGGTTAAAAGCAGGCAATTTTCCATTTTTAATCTAATGGTCACCATAACAATGCCACATGCAGATGGATTCAGCTGAGGAAAAATTTTATGAATACAGACAAAAAGCCACACCTTCAAAGAAATACAATAAACCGATGCATTCATCTCTCATAAATAATTGTACTGTTAAAATGATGTCACTCTCGTACCAAAGTTCTTATGAAATTAAACAAGCAGCAGCAGCTATACTACTTCAGAAGTTTTCAGCAAAAGAGGCTTTTATAGGAGGAATACATAGAACAGAATGAATATAGTAAAAAACATCAAATTGAGAGATTAGAAGATATAAGCAAAGAAAGGGAATGAAAAACTGGACTTATATTATGTAAAAGTTATGTAGGACTTTCAGTCTGAACAGGAGATGCAATGAAAAGAGAATTAATAATGAATGTACAAGATGGAATGTATGGTTTAATGTTTGCCTTTTTCATGTCAGTTCTGAAACTGATTAAAAATAGCCTAAAAACAGTGATTAGGCTTACCAATTATGGGATGAGAAAATTAGAACAGAGCCATATAACATTAATAAAATATGCACTACGTTTAGTACTGTATATGACAGCAGACAAAGGAACAACAAAAATATATATTGGTAGTGTTATTATACATAACTGTCTTCCTAACTATACTGCACAGTAACTAAAATATTTGTCTCATACTTTGCTTATGGTAAGAAATAAGGGGAGAACAACAGGATGTTTTATGCAAACTTTCTACACTACTAGGGTCATTTCAAAAGTTCTGCACACTGTAAGATAGAATGGAAGAAAATAATTTATTTTTCAAAATACCTCTACAGGCCTTCAATATAATCTTCATTCTTGCTTATTGCAGCTTCCCAACATTTTGGCAAATTCTGTATTCTGGATAGGGCACCTTCATTGTTGAGCTGTCTGATTACTCAGGTCACCTCACTGGAAGCTTCATCAATTGTAACAAAACGTTTTCCACGGAGTGGTTCCTTCAATTTTGGAAACCAATCAAGTCTGGTGGGCTCAAATCAGGACTATATAATGGGTGGAGAAGTCTTTCCCATCCATAGACTTGGAAAACGTTTTGTTACAATTGACGAAGCTTCCATTGAGGTGATCTGAGTAATCAGACAGCTCAACAATGAAGGTGCCCTATCCAGAATACAGAATTTTCCAAAACGTTGGGAAGCTGTCATAAGCAAGAATGAAAGTTATATTGAAGGCCTGTAAAGGTATTTTGCAAAATAAGGTATTTTCTTTAATTTTATCTTCCAGTGTGCAAAACTTTTTAAATGACCCTCGCATTTCATTATCTGGGTGCAAACCTATCTACTTAGGGGTTTTAATTAATATGGCGGCTCACATTGAGAGAGGAATATCAATATTTTATATTGTTCTTGATATTTTAGAGAATGTTATAACATTTGGTCACATTTCTGATAGTAAATAAAGTAAATCAATGCCACCATTACCATGTTACGATTACTACTATTCCCATGGTTTGGCAAAAGTGTATCTCTATTTCTCTTGCAAGTACAGCAAGTAACTTTTGCAAAGAGTGTGATGAGATAAGGAAGTGATTATGAATGTACTAGGCGGGTAGGCCCTTAAATCCAATTTCTTACACAATAACCAGACCATAATGGCTAGGGAAACCTGATTACCATGTCGGTTTTTTTTTTAAACAGCAAAATTGCAGCGAAGGAGAAATTAATTTCTTTATAACAGATTTTCTTCAAAAACCTGGTTTATTTCATTCCATAACACAGGCTACGATGCTCATACGAATGGACATGTACTAGAAGAGACATGGATAAATCAGAATGATAACTAATTGACTAAATAACTAATTAACTGTAACAAACTATCTGTCTGACTCATTGATTGGCAGGAAGCTATTAAGTATGTTGCATTCAGTTTCCAGTTCAATTTTGAACAAGTCCTTTCCTTAACTAGTATGGATCAATAACTTTCATGAATAAACAGGATTACCTGAATTTCTAATTTTTTTCATATTATTTTACATAAGAATATATATTTATATTTACATCACATGCCCAATTACGAAGTAATATTACAAGTTCCTTATGCTAAAGGCATATTAAATAACATTAAATAAATTAGGGAACAAGAATTTGGAAATATTTCCCATAATACTCGCAGTGTTGCCACATTAATTGGCTAAATCTAAACATTGCCGAAGATAATCTGTGGTGTTTGGATCATGGGTGATGTTATGCAAGATGTTACAATTGTCTATCACCAGCTCTTTCGCTTTCGGATAGTAGTTAAAGTTTAGAATAACAAACATTTAACATGATTCACAACATTAAATGTGAAGGTCATTTTCCCAAAATTATCTGATTAATGATTCCTTCAGTGCACTTATATGAAAAAGCACGAGATAACCGTTCTCCTAAAGTCTATGTCTGTAGTAGTATAAGCAAAACGTTAAATGTTACATAATTAAACAGAATCTTAGAATGATTGAGATTCACGCCTTCAGATTCCTTCAGTTAAAAACATTTTTAAATCTGTCCCCATTAAATACAATAAGAAATTAGTGATTAAATCCAGCTGTCAGTACAACATAAAGTTAATTATGTTATTCATTTCTTTTATGATCATTTTATAACAGTACATCTTATTTCAATTTTTTTATTTATTAGCTTAGTTTTTCATTTAAAATAAAAAGGACAAGTGATACCATCAGTTCAACATATTTATTTTATTTTATTAATAATAATTAGGCATTTCAATGCTCTGTCTCATCTTTAAGGCATCTTGCTTTGGCTGATGTATATGTATTAATTATTTAAAATTGAAAACAGAAAATATTTTTGATCAATTCTGACCAGCGATCTGATCACCAGTTAGGATAGATTGTTGTTTGTGCAATGAAATTGTAACTAATCGCCGAATTAATTCCGGTTAAATTCCCGTCAATCTCTGATCACAATTGATTTGCTTTTCTGCGACTGGTTTCAAGTGTCCTTTATAGAACAGCAACTACATGTTGTTGCCCACTTCTTCTCAAGATATAGCATGCAGTTATTTATTTCCATTCATGAAGAATATTATGTATATTTATTCTAACAAAAGACATCCTTAAGTGTCAATCTTTCCCTCAAATCAATGTATATTTTGTTTAAATTGAGAAATATCCGATAACCTTGGGCAGCTTGTATATTATATTACTGAACAGGGATGCTGAAGGAGATTTTACTGTTAAAGGCAATGGAATAAAAAATTATTTTAATATTAAACGTTTCTTAAAAAGCATTAATTACCACATGGGTTTCTAAGACTGTTGATTTTATTCATTCCGAATAAAATGCAATAACTGTTTCCTTTACAATGTGACTTTTTTCCTTGCTTAGCACATAAAATTATAATAAGAAGACATTCTAAATCCTGTCAAGATAGAGAATAACAATACAGTTTGAAAATTAAAAAGGAAACAAATATTCTAAGAACATTCATTTAACAGAATCTGTTAAGATATACTATACAATATTACTGTATATTCCTTCCAATCTGAATAGAAATGGCTATCAGATTAACTACATCTTCATTTCTGTAGCAAGATTGAGATCGGAAATATACACACTAACTGCACTAAAAGGTATATTTACTCCGGATGATCATTTCAATGGGTCTTCCCAACATCATCAGCTGATTCCGACTGACAGTATATTTACCCTGGATGATCATTTCAATGGGTCTTCCCATCATCGTCCGACTGTCAGTCTGAATCAGCTGATGATGATGGGAAGACCCATTGAAATGATCACCCTGGGTAAATATACCTTTTAGTGAAGTTAGTGTGTTTATTTCCGATCTCAATCTTGCTACAGATATCAAGACTTCACTGTAGATTTCCATCTAATATTAATATTGATACATCTTCATTACTTAAGGTAGGGCACTTATCCTCACTTTTCATAGGTTTCTCTTCATGATGCTTTACGAACTCAATGATGCTGCTCTGTTCTACCATTAAATATTACAGAATCATCATATATTATATTATCTTCCTATAAACATTAAAGTATGTTTAAAATACAACTTTCCTAAGTAACTCCTGTGCTTCCCAGTTCAATTAATGTAACTCATTATTTCTGCCAAACTATATTTTTATTTGCGCAACTAAAGGTCCTGAGTTTTTGGCTCCTTCAGCCACCAAAATCTCTTTCATTCACATGCTCTGCTGATGTTTATGTATAAATAAAACCTGGTAGTTCAATGTTTCACATTTTCTATAAATCGAAATCAATAGAAGGAAACAATAGCTGTAGGAACGCAAAATTGGCAGTTTGCTATAATTCTAAATCACGTGATATGGTTCGGTCTCCCCTGAAAACCAGCTGCAAAACTAGATCTTCAAATCCAGAAACCATTCAGATAACATGATTGTTGTGAAAATAGTGTCCACATTCGTGCTCCAACTGATGCTATTTAAAAATATTATTATACTTCCTTGAGACTATTCTCACAACAGTAAAAATCCAACATATCACATTATTTGTACCAATGTTAGTAGTTTGCTGGAAAAATGGTCCAAATAGAATATATTGCATTCGTTGTCAGTTATGTTCTCAGATTTTTAGGTTGTAAGAAAATTACAGTATTCAAAAATATGGTACACCAATGACTGACTAAAGCCGAGAGGACAGGATAAAGAAGAATTTATGTAGAGTCAGAATTAATTTGCATAGCAGTTAAGCACATAAGCATTAGCGGAGAGAAGTTAAAGAACCTCTGATATAAATGTAACAATAACTTATGTTTTATGGAATTCCCAAATTCAAGAGATGAGATAAAAATAGACTGTGGCTTTTTGACAGTATCTTGTTATTAATAAATTTCAATTTTACGTACACAGACTTTAAATTCAGAAATTATTAAAATTTATACAATACAAATATAATGTACATAAAATAAATATTGGTACTCAACTTTTTAGTGCATCACATAAAACAGATTTTCATTACCGGTAAAACAACTATAGGAAAAGGAGTTATAAATTAATTAGCAAGATCACAACAAAAGCTACATACAGACTCAGGAAATAGCATTCAACATGCCAAACACCACCTTAATAGGTTAATAAATAGGCCAGTTATGTAGTCATTTATAATATAGGTTAGAAAAGTAGCATGGCAACATATCAAAAGACATGTATTATAAAATTAACTTTAACCAATATTTTAAAATTTTATATGAAGTACATTATTTTAGTGTATTACTTAATTCAGAAGTTACATAAATCATTTTGGATATACACATTTCCAACTACATTACTGGTAAGCAATGTCTTGTACGACATTGGTGTAATAGGAATTCATGACATGTCTATTTTAACCTATATCTCTTAAATTTTTGGAAATTCATGCATTTTATCGTGAGCTGACTTACCTTCGTCATCAGAAGAGTAGCTGTTGTATCTTGTGAGGGAGGTAGAAGACCGACGGCCATCTTGACTCCTGCTTCTTAGTGCTGATCTTCCTGGCACAGTGCCTGTGTCATCAATTTGCGATCTTCGTCTTGAGCTCTTTCCTTCTTGGCCACTAGTTAAGTCCCTGGTTTCTCTGTTCCTAGCTTCTTGATTAGCTAGCTCTCGAAGAACTTGTTGTTTGTAATACTTGGACAGTTCATTTTGTGCTGTTCCTCTTGTGGATGAACCAGATGGTTTTCTGGTCAGAGGAGATTGTAACATCCTCTGTTTCCACTCTAAGAGACGCTTCATAGACTCTTCTCTCTAGGGAAAAGAAATTGTAATTTAGTAGGAAAGTATTTGAAGGGTCAATGATGGTAAAATTAGACACACACGAGAAAACTGATAATTCTCAACCATCAGTATATTAATTTGCATTTCATGAATTAACTTGGTGCACACATATGTTGGAGTAATGATAAACAATACAACAAGCAGACCTGCTATATCACGCAGAATGAAGTCATTGACCTAAGAAGGTTGTTTAATAAAATTTAAAACTGACCATCTCTCAAGTTTCCTTACACGTTATACATTTTCTGTTCGACCATACTTGTAACGTATCAGTATCTTCACCACTAGCGGCTCGTGAATAGGCAATATGGAACTGCAGCACCCCCTATTTCCACTTGATATTATCGATAACATTTAATATAATGAGTCCTTTTTTTCCTTAATTCTTTCTTTATACTTGTACAATATATAATCCTTAACCTTAATGCCAGTAGCCATCCCCCAGTTTATTAAAAGGATAAAAGAAAATCTTTGGTGTAGTGTTTGACTGTTGTGTGCATGCTGACATAGGAAGGTGTTTGCCACTGTGAGGGAGAGAGAGAGAGAGAGAGCACTGTTGCTTCCACAGTGGCGACCCTGGCGTATTGGTGGAAGGTAGTGTTTAATTTAATTTAATTTTTATTTTTTTTTATTTATTTTTTCTCTGCATGTGTTGTGCTTAAAAACAATGTAGCCTACCATATTCTTGAATGTGATAAAGTGTAGAATTAGATTATTATCTTGTTTCCAGCTATTCTATTTGATTCATTTTTTCGGTTCTTTTATTTAACACGAAACTTTAACTATGGCAAATCAAGGAGAAAATTATTGATCTTTTCGCAGAAATTAAAACAAGAAGATTGTATTTCATTTCATAGATCAAGCTTGAACTGTAACAATTTAGATTAAAGTAAGTAAAAATCTTTGATTTTGTTCTTTTAGGGTTTTATCAAGTTTCTGAATTAATTTTCTTTTCATATATGCATATTTCCTTTTACACAAATTTAAAACAAAGACTAAACATTTTCTGGAGCAGCACCTCAACTAACTCCAGCTACGAGCCACCACTGGTCTTGCCAATGACATATCTTAAAGTACTGCCGTTGTTTAAAGTACTGTTGTTAATCTAACCATCAATTTCCAGCTAAGAATATCCAATAATGATTATTATCATACGGAGAACAATAAAGCCTTCAAAGCAGCAAATGCAATTCAAACTACACAAACAACAACCTGTAGGCCTATTTAAATTAAAATAAATTCTTTTTTTTAGTATTTTCATAAACTGATTTCATTTCAAGCGTTTTGTTTGAGGTTCTCATCCGTACATGCCTTCGTCGCCTGCCATCTATCACAAAAGACAAAAGCAATTAAAACTGAATGGTCATCAAGACAGAGAAAGCCGCTTATTTTATAAATTACAAAATATTAATAAACTCAGACATTTAATTATAGTCAAACAAAATCAGTTGCATGCATCTCGTCTATAATGCTACTTAAGGGGTCTTAAAAATGCTATTATAGAATCGTTTGCATAATACTGTAGTTATATTCAAAGCAGGTTTTCATACATACAGTGAAACAATGTTAAGTTATATGTACTGTCAGTCAGACAATCATATATATATCTTATATTTAAGAGATATAGGACAACCCTGGATTACAATATAGAGAGACATATAAAAGCATAATATTTTTGGGCACGAGTGTGCACCATAGATCTCACATGAACTGAACCTTATACAGTGTAAAGTTTTAATGTAAAGCTGACCAATTTTGTTTCTCAAAGTTTAAATTTATCGTGTTTCAGAACGATTTTTACAGTTTCATACACAATGTTTCCCAATATTCCTGTTATCTCTAGTTGCAATAAACACTTTGTGGACCTGAATCTTACTTATGGTTCCAATATAATGTACATCAGTCCATGTTTGATTTAAAGTGTATGTGCAAATCCAATTTTGAAGTTAAAGATTTGTGTAAAAATCCTTAGGTCCATGTGCGGTATTTTTTCTAAGAGGACAGTTCAAAGTATAGTAGTACTACTTCAAATAGTACTACAAACTATTTAGCATTGAGTGATTCTAAATGTAATTAATATTTAAAAATCTGACGTGATACTATGACTGAACTTATCCACCAAATAATATGATCCCACAAACTGTAAGTGGTCGCTTTCTAGGAAAATGCATGCCAGTTTCAGACCCATGCAAAGCCATATGTTCATGAGGCAAGAATTAATCTGAGTTTGTGAAAGAGATGGCTAACATAACTACCTTTCACAAGAAGGTCTACAATAATAAAAAAAAGTCAAAAGCAAGTATAGTACAAAATTTTATTAAATTCCTTAGGGCAATTTTCCATAGAACCTCAAAAAACACAGATACCTCAAATACTGATCAGTGAATTTACAACCCCTGGTAGAAATTAAAATGTTCAATATTAGAGGAGTGGGGATTTGCTATTATAGAACTACATTACTCTGGAAATTGAAAAAAGCAGTGCAGATAATTCATAGGGATTCTTTAATTATTTTCATACAATACTGTAGGTAAACAGGCAGGATACCTAACTAGTTGTAGCCTACTTGTTGAAAATGAAGAATGAAAAACATTGTGTGAAATACATTGAACCTTGGTATAACAAAGATTGATACAATGAAAACACACATTAAACCAGGACTTTCCAACTGCGGTGCAGCCACGGTGCAGGCCAGCACCAGTGTAGCACCAGAGGCAGCTCCACAGGTCTAGTCAGCTTACAAAAGCAATTATTAATAAAAATTTTGTGAACACATAAGCACACCATTTATTCTGTACATAAATTGTGTTTGCCTTTGTGTACATTTAGAATTTAAGTCGGTTGTTAACATCATTTTGCCATAACTAATTTACCAATATGGGTACAATTGATTTGGCAATGGAAATTCTAAGTACGGCTTCTAAGTCAACATCAGACAGAGAAGTCCTGGTCTTACTTTTATTTAAATTCATAATTGAAAACATTTGTTCGCATGCATAAGTTGTACCAAACACTGACATAAATTTTAAGGCAAGTGCATGAAGTTTGGGAAATTCCTGTGGATGAATACCTTTGTAAAATGAAAGTAAATCGCCACTGTAGTGGTAGTACCTGTACTTTTATCAGATCTGTTTGGAAACATGGTGATGATTTTCAGGACAAATATTTCAAGTTTAGGTGCCATATCATTAATTTCTTTGAATGGGCATTGAATTCATCATGCAAATTCTGTAATGACGTTTGATACTCTCCAAGGTTTTCGTAAATAGACAAATTTAATGATTTTAATGAAGGAAAAATTTCAAAAGATCAGAGTCTAAGCTCATCTTTAAATAACAAACTCTGCATTTTGAAAGCTTTAATTCTGTCACACATGGTGCTAATTAACTAATTTCTTCCTTGCAACTAAATATTTAAATCATTTAAATAAAACGTTATATCCACTAAGAAAGCAAATTCAGCTACCCATTGTGCTGTCCCTGAAGCACACATGCAGTCGCACCGGCTGCTACATGGGGAAGGAGAACACCGAGCTGCCATTGAGTGCTGCGATGGTGCGTCCCAGTGCAAAGTGCTCGAGTTGGAAGGCCTGCATTAAACCATATTATTCTATGGCCCCGGCCAATTTTCTGTTTTAATAATGCTACTTGTACCTCTTTATAGCAATTAAGATATTTCATAAACTTCCTTTTACAATGATAATTATATTGAAGTGAAATTATTTCAAACCGGTAGCTTAGGCCTGCAGATAGCAGATTAGTGTCCTTTCCAGAACAGAATACATTGTTTCCAGCCATTTATGATTATCTGCGAGAAAAGGGCATGGATTGCTTTGAAAAAACCAAAGAGAAATTTGTGGAGAACAAGGTTCACTGACAAGTGTAATTAACTTGCCCTACTCTATTGGTGTATCGGGGTCAGGGTTAATTGATTTTTACACTAATACCTATATAGCATCAGTAAATGCATCATCAATTGGCTGGAAGCAATTGTGCTCCTTTATGTGAGTTGTTTATTTTTCGTCTGAAAAATATAAGGTGTTGCAATGAAGTACAGATGCTTTAAAATTCCATTTTCTTTTGAAAAAGAAGCTTTCAAAAAGCTTATGGAAGCCTATGATGAATTGCACTGCCTTGTTCTACTGTTCTATTGTTTAAAAAGTTCAAAGGTATGAGAATTTTAACAGTTAAGCAAGATCGATCTGGTGATTCAATAGCATCATTATAGGGCTGCTGAAATTGCCTTTGAATGTCAACAGATAACAGTAAAACTCAGGGAAAGCCTGGAAAAATATGTTATACTGAAAAAAGCAAATCATGTCAAAGCTGAATATTTTGACAATTTATCCGGTCAAAACAAAATCAATGTGATTCAACGCTAAATAATGCGGAAAGAGTTACTCCATAACACACTATACCACTACCGAACATGTGACAATTTGAAGATTTTTTATTTGCCCTATAAGATAGCTGACAACTACTGTTGGTTTTATATTGTTGTAAACACATGCCACATTAACCGGTTTCATTCCACTCTCAACTTTTCTAGGATTTTTACCTTCTGTTCGACGCTAAACAGCTTTTTCTTTTCTTTTCTTTTCTTTTCTTTTCTTTGTCTCCATTCTCAGAAATATGGAAACTAAATTTTATATTTTGATTAAGTACCTTCTGTGGATGTGACATGAAGATTGGTAACAATTTTTTCTTACTTTTAAGGGGAAAAAATTTCGTTTTTCGCGATTTTCTCTAAAAAGCTCCAACGATTTTGTTTAAATTTTATACATGGGGTGCTTATACTAAGAACTAAAATTTTTATTTGAAACATTATTTTGAAAAAAAAAAAAAAAAATTCTGAAGGGTAGTTTTAACTCATGCCCTATTCGTAAAAACTTGGTCTTGCCCGGTGAACAATAAAGCTTTGCAAAAGGTTCATACAACTGAAGATGCGCTCTTTGCAATATGGCATCCTATTCTATATCAGAATGTGAAGTGAAAAAGATGTATTGGCCATGCTTACAGTAAAATAGTAGTGCATTAATCAGATTTTATTTGAGTTATGTACTCTTTGGGGATGCAATGCCATGTAGTAACAACATTCTCTTAATTTTTACAACCAATTTTCATGAAGAGAATGGCACACATAATCTAATATATTATACTAAGAGGAAAACTTTTGTTCGAGGAGAGAAGTTATGTGAGTTTCAAGCCAGATTTTTGTTATTGCACACAACACAGAATAAATCATAGTTTTAAATATTTAGAAGAACACAAAGATTTGAATTTGAAGATGCTGAGTACACAGTAGATATGACACAATGCTTCAAGTCATGCTTGGAGAAACTTGTTCCTCCACACAGACACCATGTAACATTCTCTAATTTTTTATCATTCAACGATCTGTACTTTCAAAGTAGACCGGTCTAATGTCAGCCAGCTGGCAGATCATTCTTGCCAGCATAGAAAAAAGATTTAAATAACATATTAACATGTACGGTACTTAATACTGGTAAATATTTATGAACAAAATAAAGATGTAAAAGCCAATTATTAATTTTTGATGTTTAAATTTTTGGTACATAATACTGAAATGATCGTAGATAATGGAACCATAAAAGTGAAATATCGTTTTACTAGATCCAAATAATATAGAGACAATACCGGACACTTACTGCTTTGACAATGGAAAAATGGGGGACAGATTTTGCAGCACTCCTGGTGGCACAACCCAGAAACTGGGACAAAATTACAAAATTAAAAATGTATATAAACTGTAATATGTTTTTCTGGGGCATAGACAGATAGGAAAATCATATCCCTTATACTTAACATGCCAAGTCGGACTATTTCGGCTCTTCTAATAAAAATTGTTTAACATCTTTGTATATAGATACTGCATCTGTATTCAGTAGTAGCAGGTTGGACCGCTAGATGGTGCTAAAGATATTGCCCCCGATATGTCGCAAAGTGTCCTGTATTGTCTCTATAGTATTTGCTATAACGTATGGGATTTGAGCGGGAAGTTTAAAGTATGAACTTAAAACTGAAAGCGCGCTAAAGTGAGGTCCATTATATTAAGATTAAATAGTAATTTAAGAAAATCTCTCACCCATTAGAATTATACAGACCAAAAGGAATAATTTCTAATACTTGGTAATAGTTGTCCAGAACTCTTAGTACATACCTGTTGTAATTTCTTCTCTCCATCACGCACATCTGAGGTAGATTTCTGATGTGGCTCATCACACTGTGAGTCATTTTCATCATCCTGATATCGTTGTCGTGGTAACCTAGCACTCGCTGACCTCATGAACTGTCCATTGGCACGAGGATCACTGTATTCGCTCCATCTTCTCTGTTGATTTTGCTGATACTGTTGTCTAGATGGAGACCTCGAACTTGACACATCATTTTGCATTAAATCCGTCCGCTTTGGATGCCTCATGACCACACCCGCACTCTCACTGTTAACACTCCCCCCACTACTAACACCACCTACTTGAGCACCACTTTGTTGATGGATCATATCTCCATCACCAGTCACCATACTAACACCCGAAGGGCCTAGTCGCACAGATGGTGTTGTGGCCCGTGAAGAAGACTGTCTTGGATGCGTCATAGGAATCTGATGCATATAGGATGCAGATTGACGCATTTTTTGAGCATAAC
This sequence comes from Ectobius pallidus, assembly GCA_964059195.1. NCBI lineage: Eukaryota > Metazoa > Arthropoda > Insecta > Blattodea > Ectobiidae > Ectobius > Ectobius pallidus. The sequence goes on from CAXKWD010000008.1 coordinate 105,028,831, forward strand.
GTTCTTCTGACCAGTAATAACTATCACTAGGATCTGGAGGTGGCATGACATCTAAACTAGACTTCGGCCTTGGTAATCGCCCTACCCTAGTGGCATGTTGGTCAGCATAAATCTTTTCTTCCCCTCCACTGCGCGCTGAGTGGTCTCTGCTACCACTAGGAGGTTGTGTAGCATACTGAGGTTGATAAGCTTGATGTTGATGGTATCGTTTAGCATCATAATCCAAGAAATCTGCACTATGAGGCCTAGGAGGGTACCGATTATGCCTAGACTCTCTGTGCTTTGTCTGCTGAACACTTTGGTGGTGGTGATGAGGATGTTGTAACGGTATTGCACTGGGGAATACATTTGGAACATGCATCACAGAAGTCTGCATATCAGGCTGCTGTAATTGACCAGGAGGAAGCATGGGTGGACCATACCTGTAAGCAGCATAATTTTGCTGTGGATACTGTCCTATCTGGCCGTACTGTCCACCACTAGGAGGTGTTACGGAGTGCCTGCCTCCATGACTGGGTGTAGAATGTCCACCTCCATGCCCAGGTGTTGAATGTCCACCTCCATGACAAGGAGTAGTATGTCCACCTCCGTGGCTAGGAGTGGAATGTCCACCCCCGTGGCTAGGAGTGGAATGACTAACTCCATGACCAGGTGTAGAATGGGCGCTTCCGTATGGATGATTCATATGACTCTGTGTAGAATGTCCACCTCCATGTGCAGGGGTAGAACGTCCACCTCCTTGCGCAGGCATAGAATGACCAACACCATGACCAGGCGTTGAATGACCACTCCCATGACCCCTGTCAGAATGATTCTGTTGTTTGTCTGATCTATGGATAGATATAACAGGCCCCGCACCTTTAATATAAGCCACCTGATTGGAAGATCTCTTATACAACTCGCCATAGCTACCTTCACTACCACTATGTCGCATTGTGTCCGAGGTATTGTATACATCTTCATAGTCCCCACCTTTAGAACCCACTAATTTATTAGGCCCTGTGGGTCCAGGAGTTGTAGAGTTTGAGCGACCGTAAGTATCAGGAGTTCTTCTTTCGACTTGAGCATGACTCCCTGATCCTTGCTGACTTGTTTGTTGTGATACTTGCTGATGTCTTGGATCTTGCTGAGGGGCTTGAGTAGATTGCACTGGTGTTTGCCCTACAGCTTGATGATAATGATACCGAATATCTATACCACTACGATCACTTCTCACTGGTTGTTGGGGCTGAGCAATTCGAGGCATAAAACCTGGTGATTTAGTTGCATCTAACCCATCAGGCGTCTTCTTACCACTCATATCATCTCCTCGCCTATCAGGAGATGGTTCAGGCGTGGAAGCACCATAATCTTCATGATCTGTGAGACGCCTTGGCTTAGGAGGTGCATTAGCATATAGAGGTTGCTGATACCCTGCACCTTGGTGATTAGATTTCTGGCCTCCCCAGCCATTCGATACTACAGAATCATGACTGGTGTTCAGTTGGCGGGAAGACTCCTCCTTTTCTTCATTACTGAGTTTGGAGGACGAAGGAGGAACTGATGAGGCAGTGCCTGTTGTGCCAGAACGTGGAGGCCGGTAACCATGGAAGCCCGAGTCGCTGTCATCTGCACTTTGATTTAGCAGGGATGAAATGGAAGACACACTAGGGCGACCTGACCGCCGGTCGTCCCAACTGCAAATAAATAGAGAAAAAACATGTCAATAAGAGCAGTCATAATAGACATTGCATGTGATATTAGGGCTATATAATTGAAGGACCTAGTTCCATAAGGGCATAAGGCACAAGGACATAGCTTCGAGAAATCTTGCTGTTTTTAAACAGTGTTACCACTAATAAGTAGGTGGTTTAAAGTTTAATTTCATAACATATAGTTTTGAAGGACAGGATAAATTAGTGTTCTGCAAATTTACAAGGTAGAGTGTATTGGGATTTTTTACAACCAGAGGTACCTAAACATGTTAAACAAAAACTGAAGTACTTTTACAGTAACAAAATATTTTGTACTTTGTATCATATTATTTGTTTTTACTTTATTCTAGTAAAAACCTGTATTATACAGTGACAATTGCATGTTTGCCAATGAATACCAGTATAGTATACAGTGACAATTGCATGTTTGCCAATGAATACCAGTACAGTCATTAATACAATAGATGTTAAGCAAAACAATCTATTTTGAATGAAATTACACTTCAGAAATGCAAGTTCAGTTTTTATAAACACTTGCTTGGATGGTAGCACTGCAGAAAATAAAAACAGCTGATAAACACACCTCAACAACAGATAGGAAGTGTGCCTTACGCCTGTATGGAACTGTTATGAAGTAGAATGAATGTGCAGTCTCACAGGTCTTTTCTTATAACTGAGCAGAGGTGTAAGGCACAAGTACAAAAGTTCACTGAGTATTTAAGAGATATGAGAAGTCATGAATGTTAAAAAGTCAAAATTAAAGATGTATGCCTTATGCCCTTATTGAACTAGGCCCTTCAATTTATTTACATGACAATGGAATCAATACTAATTTGGCATATTATTTAGTATTAGCACACAAGAAGCTATGTCAATTATGCAAAATGATTTCATTTTTATGCATTTCAAAATTTGAATTGAATAATATATTATCTTTTATAGCTGTTTTCCTTTAAAATTCTTGCATATACGTAGTATATAGAAAGTATTGTGATCGTCACCAAAAACTGAAATCGAGATAACATCAGGAAAACATGTTTCACAATGGCTAGAAACAGAAGAAAGTGTTTTGCAACGACATCTGTCTGTCTGTGTGTCCATCAGTGTACATCTATAGCTACTAAACAGTTCATTATATTTATTTCATTGTTTGAATTAAGGGCTTTATGCAATTCTATCGAACCACCCAAAATTTGGTTTCTATAAATGAAATATTAAGGGAAGTTTCATAAAAACTTTTCAAAATTCTGATTTTTGAAAAAACGGCTTCAATGATTTTAATAAAAGTGTAAATTTTGAAACAACTATTTATGACTAATAAAATTGCTATATTCGAATTACTTAGAAGTACTCTACTCGTGTCCATCTCGATTACAGTAGGTGATACACGACAACTTAGCACAGTAAAATTGTAGAAGAAAGTAAAGTGAACAATTTTTGTTATAAACATTTCTTTATAAGATTAACTGATATGAAGATAACATGAAATAAGCATGTTTTGAATTCAGAATGTCAGAACATTAGTTAAAATATGAATGATACTAGTAAGCTCTGCCCAAAATTATTTACTCAACTACTAGATGTTTTATTTAAATATTTTACTTACCAGAAAAAATAATTATAACATTATACTTATTAACACTAACATTGTTTTTACTTAAATTGCATGAATTACATAATTTTATTCTTAATTACAAAGTTTTACGTATCATATATAAAAAATTAAACAAATAGAATGAATCTTGTGCTACTGTATGGACATACAGATTCGATGGATTAAAATGTATCACAGACTCATGAACCTTACCCAAATCATGCATAAACAATTAAAACGATTGATAATTAAAAAGTTTACATGTGCATTTCACAATTAAAGTGGGATGCCCAGGGAAAATGACATCAGATTCGAGGTCCTGATCCCAAAAGAGACTTGCATAGTGAGTTTCGTCCAAATCATTCAAAGCTCTTTTTTTCCCCCAGTTGCTATGGCAAACCGAGCAAGGCAACCTTCAAGTAATTTCACAATCTAATACTGTCTTGTAAATACTCTTAGGTGGTATTGGATGTAAATAAAAATACATGTGATCCGCATGTACAACATTCTAGGAGTAATTTTGTATGTAAGCTATACAATATTCCATTTTGGAGAAATATAACAGTCAAATATCCATCTAGATCCCAACAGACTTCACTACAGATCCTGCATTTGCAATGTTGCAATAAAACTCCATTTTAACATTTACTCTTTTGAGGAGTTCTCATTTAAAAAAGACAAAAAATTCACATCACTGCATAATAAATTATTACAAGAACAATGCATTAAAGTATGCTTTGTATGCTCCACTTTAAGGATAATTGCAGTTCTAGGGAATAAATATTTTGAGAATTTACAACATTTACCCCATAACAGTTAATTTCTAAACTGATGCAACAGATTAATTCAGTAGACAAGGAAAAGATAAGCTACTTTTTGAAGGCATCTGACTAATTCAAATAACTCAGTAGTGGAGAGGAAATCGATCATTAACAACATATAGAATAGAGCAAATTTATTTATACTGGCATAGACTCTTGCTGTAGCAATATAATCACTAAACTTCTTGACCAACTTAACTTCTGCTTTAATTTTTTTGCATTTTGTTAATCATTGTTTCTGCCCTTTGTGTTAACCATTTCATTGCTGTAGCCATCACTGTGATGGTGGAAGATAATTTTTAAACCACTGAGGAAAATTTCAATAAAAAAAGATGAGTTTTACAGGTGATGTTACTATATACATATATTTTACGGTATAATATTGTTGCCTCTATATGGGCTCATTTACACTCAAGGACGGTCATGGCCACAACAGTTAAAAGGTTAAAGCAGATTTGCTGAATTGTATTAGTACCGTACAAAGTCAGTTACGATACTATGAATTACATACATATCTACAATTTAGTGCAATCTTTGTTCATTTGAGGCAAATCTTGTTTTAAGGAAACCCCATTCAAGGAACTAGAAACTTGTATTTCAACAAAAAAAAAAAAGGGTTTTTACATATCTCACCGAAAAGATTATACTGATGAAACATAAATGAAAATTCGACAATGACTATATACCAGTATTGTCTTGGTTTACCCTTAAATACTAATATCACTCCCATCCCTTATTTTGTTTTTTACTCTTATGCCACTCTTATTTTGTTTTTTTGTGATGTTGGCTTCACAATTCTGTAACAAGTAGTTTCTGCTTAAGAAATTTTAATTTAACGTTTAAAAGAATTAAAACTATCCAACAAATTTGTTTTTTATTTTTATTTTTTATTTATTTATTTTCTTGCACTACAAGTGGGTCAACAACCCGGTGGCAGTGGAGCAACAAATATAAGAATTAAATGCAATAATATAATGAAGAATGTGCAAATAAATGCAAAAAAAAAATTGCAGGTTCTAAAGGACTGATGTCACCTACAATGTCATAAAATCTGTGTTACCACTTAACGGTTTAAGTTTTAAATCCTAATCATGGATTCAATTCCCAATCAGTACAATGTTCCTCTACTGTACAATATAATATAATCCTCTTCAATGAGATATACCTAAAAATGTGTCAATAACACTATCCTTCTTTGCTAACGTCTTGCCACTATAACTCATCAACATTCCAAGACCTACAAGAATTATTGGAAAACATGGTATTTACCTGCTGCCCTCTTGGAGTATGGAGGCAAGGCTGAGTGCATTCATCCACTGCACCATAAGTTCACGGGTGTCCGCTGCAAAGTAATATGTGCGCATGTTGGTGTGCTCCGCCTTGAAGGCAAACTTTCGGTACACACGATCTTCACTTGAGCATGGTGAAATCTTGTATGATGGCAACAGGATGGAACCCAGCAGCTTCTCTTCTTCGGGGCCTGAAATACATTCACTTATATAGTAAACAATTCGAGCTGTTATAACCAGGGCTAGGATTTATATGTAATTACATATTTCTTAATTTCACATATAGACACATTTTTTTCATTTATCTCCATCTATTATGTTGTCCTCTATTCAAATTAAACAAATTTATTTTACATATTTTTCCATATTTCTGACATTAGTACATATTTATATGTAAAATAAATATTTGTCCATATTTAGTGATTTTAATGCAATATTCGTACATATTTCATTCTTAAGAGTAAAACTATATAAAATTGTCATTTTCAGTGACAGAAAATATGGAAGCACAGGTTAAGTTTACAGTTATGTACAGAATGAATGTGTGAAAAATGATTTGTGTTACATTGAATCAAATTTTTGTAATATAACAAAAATAATTCAGAAACTACAAAATAATAATCTGACATTATCTGGAAATATTGACATTGTGAAATACATGATTCATGAACTCAAATGTATACGTGGACATTTAGTCGATCTTATCAAATGTAAAGTGGACAATGTGTTTTCAAGAAATCCAGGCTTTGAAGAAATGTGTAAAATCAGTGCAATCTTAAGTAGCTCGTCAAATGTAAAACTAGAATCAGTGAATTTTAAACACGCGCCAATCACTTCATGTGCAGAAGAACGAAGCTTCAGCCAATACAAATCACTTTTGAAAATTTAAAACAACATTTTGTGGCATACTGTTATGGTAGCAGAAATAATCAATGAATGAATACAAATAAAGTAAGTGATCTGAAAGAAAAATTGAATAATTTAATTTATGAATCCAGTTTTTGTAATGCATTTTTATAGGTTCTAAAAGTAACAAAGTGTAGTGTCTAGTGGTTAAATTTGTTTTGATGTCCATATTTTACCAAATATATTTGCATATATATATGTACGTATTTTGACATTTTTAGTACATATATGTACATATTTTGACGTTTTTTAGTACATATATATGTACATATTTTGACATTTTTTAGTACATATAAATCCTAGCCCTGGTTATAACCTGAAGCACTGTGTGCTAAAGTATACATCTACACTGGAGCATTTCACAAGGATACTAACTTTGTTAAATATCAAAGTAAAATATGAGATAAATGCTATTAATTTGCACATATATAAAACACAACTTTTTCGTTACTGAGATCATTACTTGGACAATATTTGAAATTAGACAAACAGGTATTGTAACTTACATATGAAAAGTCTTGAAAGTTTTTAAAATACCGCTTTAGTTTTGGTCCCAGATTATTTAATTTCATTGTTAAAAATAAACCTGAATGAATTAATCTGAACAATTACAAATTTAATAAATAATTAAGTTTATTACAACAAACATCAATTTTTCAAGTTTCTGTTATTCTTTTTACAATTTCTTTTCTATTTTTATAATTGATTCTAATGTTATTACTTTTATTTAATGAATTTTGCTTTTCTTTTTTTACAAATTTTTATTTTTAATCACTCATAGTACGTAACATTTATTCAAGAGGAAAACATTCATTTATTAACAATTAATGGTGCTGCTTGGATAATTCCAACTTGCCTTCTAGACACAGCATACCCATCAATCCTTATGGATAAAACTTTCAAAAGATTGATATACTGTATAAATATTTTAAAGAATTACAACATTAGTTCACGGTAGAAACAAATCAATTAGAGTTCTGTGGAAATTATTTGCTTACAAAGCAAGCATTAAAACAAATAATAATGAAAAAATTCAAATTATAATGTAATGTAACAATTTATTTGAAAATCTTTAAAATATGCCAAAAATGATCTAAAAACTAAACAAACAAACAAACTCTTGAAATGACGAAAAATGCAACAACAAAAAATTGCTCTTTTTCAATCAATTAATTCATAATAGACATTTTTATTTATATGCGAACTATCTTTCAACCTTCATATAAGAAAGATGCAAAATCATCATATGCCTTGCCCTAATTATTATTATTATTATTATTACTATTTTTTATTGAGGAATATTCCACAATACAATGGTTTTCCTTCATCCCACAACAATCTTTTGCCTCCATAAGTCCCTGTCCATAGCATCTTCTTTACTTAATCCTTTTCTCGCCATACTCCTTTTCACCCCATCTTACAAGATTACAACTTATTAAATGTCAGTATGGTACTTTATGAGATTGTGTTGGGGGAAGGAAAAATGTCTGTCCGTTCGTCCGTGTGTCTGTACGCGCGATAACTCAAATAGGTTTTATTGGATTTTAATAAAACTTGGTATATACGTTTATAATGTCCATGGGAAGAACCCTATTGATATTGAACCAAATCGGTTGACCGGTACCGGAGTAAAACCCAATTTAGTGTCTATTTTAAAAGCCCCATAACTCAAATACGCTTTATCGGATTTTCATGAAACTTGGTATACGCATTTATAATGTCCATGGGAAGATGTATGTTGGCACTGGACCAAATCAGTTGGCCGGTACCGGAATAATGCCCAATTTAGTGGCTTTGTATGGTATTATATAACAAAAGGCCCCATAACTCAAATACGCTTTATCGGATTTTCATGAAACCTGGTATAAACATTTATAACGTCCATGGAAAGAAGTCTATTAATTTTGGACCTAATCGGTTACCGGTACCAGAGTAACAACTAATTAAAGGTCACATTTTTAAAAATCATGCCTATACTACAATGCCGCATTTTTAATCATTTGAGGGTTTTGTCTGCAGTGCAGTCAGATGTTTGTTTACTTCGTTGATGTATTTGAAATTGAGTAGGCCTACTACATGAACATTGTTATACAAAGAAGGTACATTACTGTGAAATAATTAGCGGAGTTAAATGCCACTGAATATTGCGAAATGCTGACATATTTTGAGAATTTCAAGTTGCAATACATTGAGATTTGACAAATAACACTATTCCTTCACATATGCTTATCAAACTATATCGTCAAACTGACTTTGGCCAGATGGTAACGTCTTAGATTCGTATCCTCGAGGTCCCTGGATCAAATCGCGCAACCGGCCGATCTGACATGGATTATTTAAAATTTTATTTTTTATTTTTATGTGAGTGCGCGATTGTCAAGGTATCACAAATCTATAGTTCTGCTGACACTGGTCGATTTTAATCTCATAAAAAAAAACTTATTTTCTGCATATCATAATTGCAATTATACTCGTAATTGATTCAACAAAAGCATACTGGCACTTTGTTATATCAGTTTACCTTATTTTATTTTTATTATTATTATCATTACGTTTCTCATTGGCTTATTTTAAGATTTTAACCTATTTCAAGAGAATTTCAAGGCACATTAACAAAAGATGGACGCGTAGTTGAGCATTGAAATACCGCCAGGGAAAGGATAAAGTTGAGATAGATTGGATTACCATTAGTAGAGCAGGCAGAAATGCGCGTTTAAACCGTTGCATTGCATAAACAGGGAATCAATTATTCTAGAGGAGATGAGGGAGAATTGTATTTACGGTACAAGAGCACCCATAGAAATAGATAAATCAAAACCAGGCAAGCAGGGCTGCGGTGGTGCATGCGGAATCGCTGCAGCTATGTTTTAACAACATTCCTCCTCTGACAGCACGTAATTTCTGTACTCTACACTGCAGTACACCTCTCGCAATGAATATTTCATTTCTTCCCTCATTTCACTTAACGAAGAAAAAAAAAGAGTAAAGCGTACAGACAGACTTTTATAACTTTATACCTTCAAATAGCACGAACTCTAGTTTTCGGATTACATTCCTATCTATAGCCAATCCAATTATCGACACATCTGAAACGCTTTGAATTCACTGAAAGAGATTATTCACAGGGTGTTTAAAATTATTGCTGAAAATTTCTATCCATAGCCAATCCAATTATTGATGCAAGTGAAACGCTTTGAATTCACTGAAAGTGATTATTCACAGGGCGTTTAAAATTATTGATAGCTATAGACAGCCAGTTCAATTATTGATGTACGTGAAACGCTTTGAATTCACTGAAAGAGATTATTCACAGGGTGTTTAAAATTATTGTTGAAAATTCCTATCCATAGCCAATCCAATTATTGGTGCATGTGAAACGCCTTGAATTTGCTGAAAGACATTATTCACAGGGTGTTTAAACTTACTGTTGAAAATAAATATTTTTTTCTATCACATTGTCCATAAGAAAATTTAGGTTTCAATTATCAGTAAGCGTGGACAAGTTCGGCAGAGCACAGAAAAATCCGAACTAAGAACACAAATTTCAGAACAAGAGAACAGGTTAATGCTAAAGTGTTACTATTTTTTAATTTATTTTGAGTAGTAGTATACCGATAATTCTTCTTTTGCTAGGCTTGGAACCATCCTTCATGAACCTATTACTAGTAAGGGGAATTACTAGTAACTACCCTTTGGGTTGAGGTGTTAAATCAGTATCAGCGGGTAGCAGGTTCGAATCCCGAAGTCATTCAATATGAGTGATATTTATGGAGTTCACCCCATTCCCAAAAGTGAATGCTGGATTTGAATTTACTTACCCTTAACTTTAGAACCAACATGAATAATAAATAAAAACGGAGTCTAATGACAAATTGTCGAGATGATTTGAAAGTAAATAAAATAAATTGCTCCTCTTTACCAAATTCAAAGGTACTTGTATTTATAGAAGTATTCAAAAATCAAACAAAACACACAAAGCAATTTCCGAAGAAAAAACACACATTTTTAATGAAATGTAGGTACAGTACAATAAAATGTAAGGAAAAGTTAGGCCTCGAATTTCGTGACACATCCTGAAAACAGGGCAAACTAGATATGACTAAATATGCGACTCAGCCTATTTCTTTTTCCGAAGCACGTTCGTGTACCCATAATCCGTGAAAGTCTTCATATATTACAGTTTAGATCCATGGTTTCCTGCTATTGGTTTAAACCTCGAATTATGACCCATTCATTCTCTATGTAGTCTTGTAGTTCACGTTAAAAAATATATTACCATTTCCAACATTAGGCCTACATTTTTCAGAGCTATTGCTAATATGCATGCTAATTTTGATCACTATATAACTCTCAATATTCATCTTAAACTGATTTTAAGATTTAAACAGATTTTCTTAATCATCCTTTATGAACGATGCCCACATTATATTATGAGCATTGTCACAAGGAACAAAAAAAATGGATAACAACCAATTGAAAGCAAAAGTTAAAAAAAATATATATATATATACATATTTAGCTAAGAAACGTACTAAAAATCTGAATTTTTACAGGATAAAAGTTTAAATAATAAGATTTTCTTATGACCAGATTCTGATCTATATCATATAACTTTTTTCTCTTCACTTGCAAGTCACAAGTTTACCAGTTTCCGACTGATTAAGTAAACGTTATATGATGATAAACTACTTTACTTTATTCTACCTCCTTTAGCTGCCTGCAGTATTCTGTCATTTTGTCTGTCCTTTTTTGTAGTAATGTGAAAGCTGGATCCTGATTTAGTCCTATGCTCTTGCAATATGAGAAGCATTCTTTAGGTTAAATTAATTGATTAAGAAAACAGTAGTAGCTAAATTTTTGCATGATTTAACCTTATCCCATGAGCAGCCCGGGAATATAGGCAGTGATCTTACAGTTTGCAAACAAGCAATTAGCTATGAAACTGCGTCTAATCAATATGGTACATACAATTTGGTTAACATTTCACCTATGTCAACTTAGCCACTTAACCGAGTGATTACCTCTAAGTAATTAATTATGTTAATAGCCTCAGTTGGTAAACCAAAGGGCAACTTTTCACTATATATATATACATATATCTTGAGTCCAGATCTGTGGTTTCCAAAAAGAGCTATTTTTTACATTATAAGAAGACAGGATTTTAAACTGTATAAATGGTAGGATTGATTACTCCGATGCTTGTAAAGGATATCATGCTATTGAACCATACAAATGTAAATAGGCCTATGTTATCTTGAAAAATTACATGAAAACTATATAAGACAAAATCATATTCGCCGATCCATATTCCCTCCACAAAATACATATTTAGCCATTTTTGTATCGGAAATCATCTTAACTAATTTTAACAGTAAATGTCAATAGGGCTTCAGTTTATGCAAACTGTGAAACTTGTAGCTCTGCATTTTGCGGCAAATTTTACCATTTGGAATAGTATGGTGGTTTACACCTTATTTTTGTATAAAGTGATCACCGTACAGGCCATGGAGGTCCAAAGGGTTCCTGGAGACTCCCAGGTTTTTAGACATTCGGAACGTGAGGACGGTAAGGTTGTCAGGCTTACGCACCGGCCTTTTTTATCCCCAGGATAGCTCCTTGTTCTTATTTGTGCCAGAAGCTGAGTCGAAAACATAGTGCCACCAAAAAGATTAAACGAATGTAAAAATCCCAGCGACCTCTTCGGGGATCAAACCCGCGACCTTCCGGTTTGTAGAATTGTGCTTGAACCAACGGCGCTGCGGAGTACCTCTATTTTCGAATTATACCAGTATATATTACACAGTACGTTCAGAACATTGAGAGAAGGCCAAGTCATTTTAAATTTGATATAGAAACGATCTAGCTTCGCTACATACTCTATGCAACAGGTCATTCTATTTACCAGCTTTACGAAAATTTTATTTTAATTCTTTAAGTACAGTGGGTAGTCATGAAGTCTATTACTGATATATTAAATTTAATTATCAGTATCTCAAGTAGTGGGACACGCTTAAGTGCATTTAGATGCGGAACTCCACCCCTCATCCCCAAAAAAGGAAGGTCGTGAGTTCAATCTCTGACGAGTTTGTATTAATGAATTTCATTTCTGCAGTTGTGCAATTGATTAAGGGAAGATAAAGCGTTTCCCATTTAATCACTAATTTCAAAGTAATATTAACAACACAATTCCGAAAAAGTCCACGTCGGAGAATTATCAAGTAGTGAATATGATTTATTGGAGTAGGCCCACTGTAGATACAAATCTTAATTTAGTTGACGTTACAAATAGAAGAATAATTCTGATCTTTCAGTATAAGACTTCAGTAATTGAATTTTTTTCTATTTAATTTCAGGTGGAGAAGTGGGAAAACATCAATGTGAGTATTTTTTTAATATTAAATGTTAGTGCAAGAAATATAAATGATATTTTGAGTGTCATCTAAGCTTTATTATTTACACGACTTATTCACAAAATAATTAATAACTTCACATTATTACCTTAAAAATTGCATAAGCTATGGTTAGGCCTATAATTTCAAATAGATTAGTTACAAATAGAAGAATTCTGATCCTTCAGTATAAGGCTTCTGTGCTTGAAATTAGCAATAACCAATGACTTTACTTCCCTTCCAAAGGAATCAGTGGCGGACGCAGAGGGGGGGATTGGGGGGATAGATCCCCCCCCGAAATTTGAAAAAAAGGCTATATATGCACTCTAAGTGGCCCGTTTTATAAACTAATTATATATGTAAGTTAATTAATTTTTTTTAGTATTCCTTCTGTACCTATTCAAATCCCCCCCCGAAAAAAAATTCTGCGTCCGCCACTGAAAGGAATATATGCTGTTCACTTTTTATGCAAAAAAAATCATGCCTTCAGATGGTGCTACACCGCGAACCATGTGGTTCACGAATCCAGTTTCGAAATATACGCTATAGGACATTACAAAGTGGTTGAAGAAATATACGCTATAGGACACTATGTAGATGTTCACGAAATATACGTATAGGACACTACACAGTGGTTCACGAAATACTGTATACGCTATAGGACAGAGTAATTTGTCTTATAACAAAAGACGGGGGGAAATAAATTCGAAGAAACGTTTAAATTTCATATAAACATCAAGGTGCCAAATTAAATCTCACCAAATTAAGTGAAATAATGATTTAGGGAGATAGTTACCTTTGTAGTAGAAGAGACAATACTCTGAGAGAACGAACCAGCGTTTCTTCCAGAGCATAAGCCCTTCGCTGCCCTGCTTGTGTAACCAGCCCTGCAGGGCGACGGGAGCGGCTGCCGGACGCTTCACCACGGGCGAACGCAAATGCTGCTGACTTCCGCCCCCGCCTTTCCTGCGAGTCGGCGCCTGCTGCTGCGGCCCAGGCTGCTGCTGTTGCTGTAACAAGAACCAAAAGAAAAAATTATTTACATTAAAAGCCTCCACACACAAATACAATTGAGGGGTTCAGCGCAACAGTGGTCTAACCCCTCCGACATAGAAAATTAGATAGTGATGCTATTTGTATGACTTAGGAGTGAGCTTTATTATTACATTGAGGTTGAACCGATTACGTCTAGAGTAGGTAGTTTTGAAGTCGATAATCTGTTTTCTCAAACAGAATTCTTAACGATCTTCTCCACATGTACCGTTCATTCAAAATTAATTTTATGACAATATGATTTCTGTAAGTGAAGCAGGTGCTGTACGAATAGTAGTGAGCTTTTTCATGTACTTCATCGTAAGTGGAACTTCTTGTAATCTAACTAACTAAGGAACTAGTCTTATAACTAATTAATTAACTAATCTATTAACTAATCTGGAACTAACTAATCTACTTGAAATTATAGGTCAATTACATGAATTCTTAAGCTGATAATGTGAAGTTATTAATTATCTTGTGATTAATTAATGTTCATACAGTAATAAAACTTGGATGACAGTCAAAATAGAATTTATAGAGATATGTTTTTATTTATAGTGATACTTTATACGACTAACACAAGTCCATCCCTTTTAAAACATAAAAATCCAACATTTATTGAAGAAGAAACAAGTGTCAGTGCAACAGTGGTCTAACCAAGAAAACAGCTTTGCATGGTTTCATAAAATATCTCGAAAAATCTTGACAGTAGACTACGTAGCATTATAGTTAAGTTGATCAAGCACCATAGAACACCCCAGTACCAACAAAACCATAGTCTTGAGATTGTATGAAGAACCACAAGTAGGCTATAGGACTATAACTTGCTTTTTCTGTAAACTTTGAAAAATTGGTTCAGACCACTGTTGCGCTGACCTCAATTTCAATTACCAGCAATCTATTTTTCAACGAAAGCTTAACACCGAATTCTCGGGTCACTTTTGCAAATATACTAACTACTTTAGAAGGCGTTTTCAAAATTCTCCGGAGTACCTCGGCTGGCGGCCATACCTCCATAACGAAGAATTTGGGGATGGGATTTTCGGAAGAGACGGGATTAGCGAATCTGACTAAAGCACGATTAAAACTGTTCAACGGTATCAATGATGAACAGAATGGAATGGCGATGACTTCGTGCTGAGATTTCTCGAGCATAACCTAATAGTTTTATTATAAAAGAACTCTTTAGTCCACAATATTAGCAGGTATCGAGTAGTTAATAATTGTATGTATTATTACGATAATAAATTATTAAGCTATTATTAATGTTATTATTTAAGTCCAGACTAATAAACTAACTTTAAGAGATCCTACGAAAAAATATTGCCTTCAACTTGATTGCTTTATTATAAACAAAAATCCAAGTTAAAGTGAAGATCCGTTAATTTCATTAGAAAAAATATTTGTGGACAAAGCAAGTGGTAAAACATATTCAACCAGGACAGAGAGAGAGACAGACAGAGAGACAGAGAGAGGGGGTTCAAAAGAAATTCTACGTTATGCTAATGAAACCTCGAAGATCAATAATTGTAATTATTACAATTATACTGGGAAACAAAATGAACATTTCTTGGCGTACGATAAAAATACCTGATTCTAATGGAAGTTCAAGTTATTACAGGGAATTCAAATACGGAACTAGTTTTTCTTCATCATGCAACGATTTTTTTTTTTTTGTGACATCCATATTACGTTCTACATAATTGTGTATATTCACACAAATTCATGGCCCTATTCGTGTTTCGTAAAATATGAGTGTTGTTAATTTTACTGGGTGAATGACACCTGAAACTTCTCCCTTCAGCGTCCAACAGCCTTACTGCAAGCATTACATATTTCCAAGCAGAACTGTAATAATTGAAATTCTCCCTACGTTCGCCAATGATTGGAAGAAATTCAGACGGTAGTCCAAGGAATGCATTTTAGGAACATATTATGCCCCATATCTTCACCTCCTCACAGTAATTTGAGGCCTTATGATTCTATTTTTCCTAACGCGCGTATAAGTGACTCGCACGCATGGTTTTCAATTTTATTTAACTCCCATTTGATAACTGTTTCTTGAAGTAATGAATTTCCCTGTCCCTAGTAAAATCCACAGCGAAATTTAGTATACCCGAACTGCAAACCCACTAATCACTTTCAAAACACAACATATACTCCAAATATATTTTTCATACTGAATTTTCTCCATAAAGATTTTTGTAACTTTCATAAGTTTCCTTCAATTAATTTCATAAGCTAATAAGTAATAACACAAAGGAAATCGGTTATGCAGTATCTCAAGATGTAGGTAATTTATTAAACTGAATTTAAGAAATCGTAGAGTTCCAGGAGTGCAGCAACACAACGAAGCAGCACGCGAAGGTGGTCAACGGGTAGTCTAATTGGTTTCTTAAGGCGCTGTGAACCAGAGAGAAAAATTAATAATCCTGTTAATGTCTAAATTGACATTTATTTTCAGACTCTTTAACATAAACAGAAATATTATGATTTGGTAATTCACTCCTTGATAAGCTATTGTAAGTTTATTTGAGAAGTTCTTATTTTGCTTATTCTGAGAAAAAAAAAACGATTTTGCTTGCTCATTTTACGATATTAAAATTATAATAGCATATTTTACTTAAAACTGTTACATTAAAGTGTTTATTTCACTCCTAGACGTCACTAACAAAGGGTTTATTTTTGTCGGCTAATAAAATTGATCACCGTCAAATTTCTAAAAAGTTTTCCGGAACAGTTTTCGAGTCGGCTGCGGTGGTCTAGATCCGAAGGTCGTGGGAACAAACCCGGCCGCAGTCGATGGGTTTTTTCAGGACCTAAAAATCCTGGGCACGAGTCCTCCTGGGGGCCCGTGTCGTAGATTTTGTAGATTTACGGCACGTAAAAGAACTCCAAGCCTAAATTAGAGCCTCTGGACAAAATTTCTCGGCCCTTTCACGTCAGTAATACTTAAGTTTCCGGATGGGGGTTAAAGGGGCGATGGGCTTACCACCTGTCCCTCCACTTAGAGGCCATTCGCCCCAACAAGGAGGCACAGACAGATATCGAAAATATGACGTCCAGCGACGTTGATAGGATATTTTAACTTTAAAAATCGTTCTTCACTGACAGAAGCAGAAGCTTTACACAAGAAAATCTGCGGAAGAACTTCCTTACATACTGTAAAAGCCGAAAATAATATAAGATTTCTACAAAACTAATAATTTATTTGATTAATTATCGTATAATTTGTTTTGTTAAGCTTTTTTTCTTGCATTTCCGTTCTTATTTGCTTGCATATTTGTTTGCTTATTTTGCTGTTTTATTTTGTTACAAATCTGGGATATAGGAAATATAAAGTTTAATAGTTTCTAGGGTTATTTTCAAGGTTATGTCACTTAAAACAACAGTGAAAGTAATGTAAATAACGTGATAAAGGTCGAATAATATGATGATACTTCTTTAAAACATCTATGAAAATCGAATTCATTTAATTGGTCTCCATGTCATTCATCAAGCAATTTATGAGGATGTGCACGAAAATGGCAACTATTTAAATTGTGAATAAATTATGTTTCACTTGACTGTAATTAAATGAAAACTGAACCTTAATAAAAAATGAACACATAAGAAACAGACATAGGCCTATCACCATGTTAATTTTATAAAGAACTTATTTCGAAAAAAACGCTAAAATTCAAAAGGAATAAGCATTGAATAACCAGAGATTGCTACGAGAAACGACTACTATTTTATCATTCTCAGAAAATTGATACCATTTTAATAGCAAACGAAACCCTTTCAGTGGCCAAGATTAATATGTAGGCTACTTGGTTTAAGAAAGAAATGAAGTAAGAATGGCAAAAAGTACGCCATGTCCGCTGATACATTTTCTATTCAAATTCTATTTAGCAAGCGATGAGAGGAGTTGAATGCTTTTAACGCAGCCATATGAATGACTTTAAACTTCTTTTTTCATTTAACGCACAATCAAACTATTGTACTTGTTCAATTTATGTAATGAATCCGTATCCTAAAAATAGAAATCTGAAGTCCGTTACAATCATCCACTTGAATGGCAATCAGCACAGAATGCATTTGGATACTTCAGTCCTCCATTAATGGAGAAAACGTAACCGAAGCCTGGGCAATATAGAGGAAAGTACTGCACTTCTATGTCCACTTAATGTTTTAAGCGATGTGAAAGGGACAAATTTTCCAACTGAGTGGCTACAATTTCAGTGAAGACTGGTCTAACGTAATTTAATTACACAATTCCTGTTCAAGCCGGGTTAACTCACGGAGTTACCTCGGAGTTAAACTTCCTAAAAACACCCACATTGTGCCTCTTGGCACTAACACCCTCCGAGTTTGCAGTAACAAGATTCTAGTTCAATTCTTGCCAATAGTTTAAGCCAGCTCCACAATTAAGGGGCATGTTTCGAAGGAGATCCAACCAATTGATTACCATGTCCACTTCATCATACATATTCAATTTTGTAAATCCTGTTTTATGAAAATTATTTTTGACGATATTTTACCCCGCATTTTAAAGTTCTCCCGTTGTACCAAATTTCTATAATAATTCTATACATTTATTAAGCGTCGCCTTAAAAAAATAAAAATAAAAAAAAAATAAAAAAATAAAAAATAAAAAAAAATAAAAATAAACGCAAAATTACAACGTAACAATTTGACAAAATGTTAATTAACAATTTCAAAAGCCTACTATTGATAAGTAGAGGGGATCCTGAACAAAGAATAATAACAATAATTATAAACATGCAGTCCACCGCTGTGGCGCAGGGGATGCGTTCGCTCCTCTCACGCAGTGGACCCGGGTTCGATTCATGGTCGGGACCTGGTTACCTGGGTGAGGTTTCTTTTTGGGGTTTTTGCTCACCTGTGAGACAAATGTTAGGAAACTTTAGGCCCTTGTGGTCCCAAGATATCATCTGGCCGTCAATATTATCTTCATCCCATCCTCGCCTTGTTCGGAGTGTGTGTGTGTGAATGGTGTGTCTCGTCCTATGTGTTCGTGTTGTCTTGGAGGTGGCCCCGGCATTGAGCTGATCACTCATCCGGGAGGCCCTCCACGTTCTTGTCTGTCAAAAAAAGTATGTGTGTGTTGTGATCCATAGTTCATTCCTCTCCGGTAAGGTCCGAACGGCGCGGGCCGCATAAAGGTCCCTCCCTATAAGGGAGAGATAAAAACTACAAAAAAGACAAAAATAATAATAAACATGCAATTTAACTAGGTCAAGCTTTTATGATTTCGACAAATGTGAAATGATCATTTTATCGTAAAAACTGCAATGAACTTTAAAATTCATTGCATTCAAAAGAAAACCTCGGATTTTTCCTCTTCTCATCTGGCAGAAGGTGTCACACAACACTTGTCCCTGGTGAATATTTCTCATTTTCTGTGATAGCGAATTTCATATATTTCCACGACCTAATTTCGACACATTTCGAATCCTTTGCAAACTCTACATATTTCACTTGAGCAAGATGATAATGAATTTTCCGTTTCATCTGTGGTGGAAGGATTAGGCCTTAATCAACGGCACCACATCATACTTCTGGGCGGTATATAATTATATAGAAGTGTTGTAAAATATCTTGGAGTATAAATGTGTTTAGGTAAGTGATTACACTTTAGTGTGATCTTGCATGTGTGTGTGTGTGTATTTGAGACAGACAGACAGACAGACAGAGAGATAGAGATAGAGATAGAGAGAGATAGAGAGAGAGATAGAGATAGATAGAGAAAGAGAGATAGAGAGATATAGAGAGAGATATATAGTGAGATATATAGTGAGATATATAGAGAGAGATAGAGAGAGGGATAGAGAGAGAGATAGAGAGAGGGATAGAGATATATATATATATATATATAGAGAGAGAGAGAGAGAGAGAGAGAGAGAGAGAGAGAGAGAGAGAGGAATTGTGAGAGGTGAGGTAGAGGTCACGTTGTTAAAAAAATGTCCATGCATATTATTTTTATGAACTGATATATACAAACATGCAACTATATAAATGCGAGTGCCTGGAATTTATTGCTGTCGTACTGCAAGTCCAACTGCTCTGGCTAGGACAAGTGTCCTGTGTCCTAACTTATTAGCACGGGATGCAATGCTGATACCAGCTCATCACATCGATCCTGTCCCCAAAGCCCCAACCTTATTATTTTCACTCTCGCTGCGGTTTGACAACTACAGCCTGCCGCAGTGCTGTTATTACAGATTACAGAAACTGCAGTCCCTTGTTTTGGGCTAGTCTACATCATGTCACCTATCTTTAAACTTCTTTAGCCGCGCTAGGAGTAAACGGAGAGCTAACCCAAACTTGCGTTACGAACAAAATCGTCACGAAATTAGTGGGGCTGTGACGGATCGGACTGCACAGAAAACAATCAACTCAATGATTAGGCTTATCCAAAATTTAAAAAATAAAAAAATCCAAAATTTAGAAGCAACTAAAAATCCAAAATCCAAAATAAAAAAAATAAAAAAATTCAAACATCTAAATTTTTAAAAATCCAAAATTCCAAAATTAAAAAGTACAAAGATTCAAAATTTAAAAAATTCAAAAAGTCTAAAAACCCAATATTAAAAAAGTCCAACAATCCAAAATTGAAAAAATAAAAACAAGTTTCACTTCTGTCCCGTGGCGTTCCACGCACACTTTTTTTTGTCTTTACCTAGTTTGTATTGCGTTGTATTCTAAAATCTCATGTCTAGATTTAATTAGGAATACATGCTTTAAGGTCAGTATGTACAAACAGCCTGAATATGAAATCGAAGAATGGTATTAAAAAAACTTCAAATGCAGATGACGTAACTCAAAGATATTTCCTTTATCCTCTAAAATGTTGCTCAAAGGCTCTAAATTGGAGTAATGAATGGGTTTTTACCGGTATATTCACACTGAAAACTGTTTCGTCGGTGAAATGTCCGTTTACATTAATTCTTTTTCCTATTCTAATCCTTTCAGGGCTGAATTTACATTTTCATATAAGTATTCACATGAAATCGTCACGTGAATTATAAGTTTGAAATGAGTACGAAAAATATTAATGCCACAGCTGGTTTCCAAGAATGACAATTACAACTCGATAATAAAAATGCTCATATTTTGACATAAATAATCACTCTATTAATTTATTCTGAATTCATACAATTTTTGTGGAGACAAATTTATGTCAGTAACAGTGAAAAGGCTAACCCGATTTTCGGTGTATTTAGCCAAACATTTCTTTCTCCCATATATATGTATTTTATATATATATACCGGTATATATTTTTCTGTATACTTGCAGATTTTAATAGTTTCTTTTTCTTTTCTTTTTTTTCAGAATTACGTTCTCATATTTCTTTCTTTCTGTCTTTCTCTCTTGCTTTGTTACTTATTTCTTTACTCAAGTACTTTCTAGCTTGCTCTTTCTTTCTTTCTTTCTTTATTTCTTTCTTTCTTTATTTCTTTCTTTCTTTATTTCTTTCTTTATTTCTTTCTTTCTTTCTTTCTTTCTTTCTTTCTTTCTTTCATTCATTCTTTCTCTTTCTCTTTCTTACCTTTATACCTCTCTTTCAATCATTATTTCATTCAGTTTTCATTCATCAATTCATGCACTACGATAAATCTTACAATCGTATCACTACTGGAAAGGTAGACTATAGAGTATATAAACAGGTTGTGAGAGGATGTCAAACATTTTACATGAATAACGTATTTTAGATATGCAAGGCGGCCTCCAGCAGAATGCTGATTGTAAGGAAAAGGGAAACTAATAGACCCATGCGGACTTGACAATAACGCCACCTCACTGGCAGGAAATTAAGAGCAAGGCTAATCATTCATCCTACCCACGTATCTGTTCATCGCGGTACAGCCTGCATCCGCAATCAGGTTTCATCCATACGGGTGCCATTGTTTAGCGAGAGTGAATACCTCTTTGAAAAAATGTTGCAGATATCTATTTTAGTAGTTCAGATATGAATATAACGTGGCTTTTCTTTTAGAAATATTATATCAGTGAAAGAAAGAGAAGGAAACAAAGCTTATAAAGGAATAAGTCTAAAAAAATCTGTTGAGAAAAAAAAAAAAACCACAGTAACAGAATTGGTGCATTGACAAAGTTTTATCCAAAATATTTAGACCTATAGCCTGAGGTAAAATCAATTTTTATACTTATGTTTAAAAATAAATAAATAAAAACTTTTTTTCCGAACTGAGATGCGGTACCACAAAGTGGTGCCATCGCATGCGATGCTTGGGTTGGAAGTGGCAGGAGCTGCCCCTGTCTGTATAGAGCGTAGGCTACTGTATACCCCCCATCCCCCCCCCCCGTGGGAATTTCCGACACATATATTTTTTTGTTGGTATTCCCATCTAGTTTCAGTTTTCAGTTGTTTGCCCCTTATCAATTACAGCATTTACCCGGAAACCCCGGAAATCCGGAGAAAATGAGTTTGTTTTAATTTTTCTTTGTTCTTTGCTCCTAATATGCCCAGGGAATTTCTGGTTCACATATTTTTTGTTGGTATTGCCATCTAGATTAAGTCTTCAGTTGTTTGCCCCTTATCAATTACAGCATTTACCCGGAAACCCCGGAAAACTACGGAAATCTGGAGAAAATGAGTTTGATTTAATTTTTTTTTTTTTGTTCTTTGCTCCTAATATGCCCAGGGAATTTCTGACTCACATATTTTTTGTTGGTATTGTCATCTAGTTTAAGTTTTCAGTTGATTGCCCCTTGCAAATTACAACATATCCCCGGAAAACCCGAAAAACCACTTTTATACGGAGAAAATGACAATGTTTTATTTTTTAAATCTTTGTTCTTTGCTTCTAATATTCAAAGGGAATTTCTGAATCATATGTTCTTTTGTTGGTATTGCCATCCAGATTAAGGTTTCAGTTGTTTGCCCTTTATCAATTATAGCAAATCTCCAGAAAACTCCGAAAACCATGGAAGCCCGGAGAAAATGACTTTGTTTTAATTTTTTAAATCTTAGTTTTTTACTTATAATATTCAAAGGGAATTAGTGACTAATATACTTCTGTGATGGTATTGCCATGTAGATTAAGTTTTCAGTTGTTTGCCCCTTATCAATTACAGCAAATCCCCAGAAAACTCCGAAAACCACGGAAGCTCGGAGAAAATGACTTCGTTTTAATTTTTTAAATCTTAGTTCTTTGCTCCTAGTATTCAAAGGGAATTGGTGACTCATATGGTTTTGTGTTGGTATTGCCATGTAGATTAAGGTTTCAGATGTTTGCCCCTTATCAATTACAGAAAATCCCCAGAAAACTCCGAAAACCACGGAAGCCCGGAGAAAATGACTTTGTTTTAATTTTTTCAATCTTAGTTCTTTGCTCCTAGTATTCAAAGGGAATTGGTGACTCATATGGTTTTGTGTTGGTATTGCCATGTAGATTAAGGTTTCAGTTGTTTGCCCCTAATTAATTACAGCATATCCTCGGAAAACTCCGGAAACCTAAAAAATCCGAAGAAAATGAGTTCGTTTAAATTTTTTAAAAACCTTTGTTCTTTGATCCTAATATTCCCAGGGAACTTCTGACTTACATATTTTTGTTGTTGTTGTTGGCATTGTAATCTAGATTAAGGTTTCAGCTGTTTGCCCATTATCAATTACAACATATCCCCGTAAAACCCGGAAAACCACGGAAATCCATAGAATTTCTAGAACTCGGAACTTGTGATCTACGGTTACTGAAACCGTTATTGCGAAGTAATTCTTCTGCTTCAAGTGTGTCCCTTGCAGGTTCAAAAGGGTGAGTATATGGACTACGAGATATCTGCCATAATTGTGATGGTCACATGCAAAGAAAAGGGGAATCATATCTTCTAAACATGCCAAGTGTAAGTCAAAGTTGTTTTCTTTAGTTGCTCGCTGAAATCTCAAAATCAATGACACTTTGTCCATATTACCATTCCAAAATTGTGCTGTTTTACCGAATGTCCCTTCTCTAACTTCAGTCAAGAAAGTTTGGTAGTGACTGTGGAAGGTTTGGTAAGTTAAATTAATTATCATTCACAGATGTAAAATTAGAATATGAAGTGTGTTCTGTCAGGTTTCCAATCGCCTTCATTCCTTCAGCATCAGGATTTTTTCCAGTATTCTTTATAATGCTGTAATTGGTAAGGGGAAAACAACTGAAACCTTAAACTATATGGCAATAGCAACAAAAATTATGTGATTCAGAAATTCCCTGGGAATATTAGTATCGAAGAGCAAATATTTTTAAAAAATTAAAACAATCTCATTTTCTGCGGATTTTCGTGGTTTTCAGGGTTTACGTGGATATGCTGTAATTGATAAGGGGAAAACAACTTAAACCTTAAACTAGATGGCAATACCAACAAAAAAACATATGAGTCAGAAATTCCCTGGGAATATTAGGAGCAAAGAACAAAGATTTTAAAGAAATTTTTAAAAAGTCAATTCCTCCGGATTTCCGTGGTTTTCGGAGTTTTCTGGAGATATGCTATAATTCATAAGGGGGCAAACAACTGAAACCTTAATCTAGATGGCAATACCAACAAAAAAACATACGAATCAGAAACTCCCTTTGAATATTAGGAGCAAAGAACAAAGATTTAAAAAATAATGCATAGTAATTTTCTCCGTATATACGTGGTTTTCCGGGGTTTCCGGGGATATGCTGTAATTGGTAAGGGGCAAACAACTGGAACCTTAATCTATATGGGAATACCAACACAAAAACATATGGTTCACCAATTCCCTTTGAATACTAGGAGCAAAGAAGTAAGATTTTTAAAAAATAAAACGAAGTCCCTTTCTCCGGATTTCCGTGGTTTTCGGTGTTTTCCGGGGATATACTGTAATTGATAAGGGGCAAACAACTGAAACCTTAATCTAGAGGGCAATTCCAACAAAAAAACATGTAAGTCAGAAATTCCCTTTGAATATTAGGTGCAAAGAACAAAGATTTAAAAAATAAAACATAGTATTTTTCTCCGTATATACGTGGTTTTCCGGGGATATGTTGTAATTTGTAAGGGGCAAATAACTGGAACATTAAACTAGATGCCAATACCAACAAAAATGTGTGAGTCAGAAATTCCCTGGGAATATTAGGAGCAAAGAACAATGAAAAATTAAAACAAATTCATTTTCTGCGAATTTCCGGGGTTTTCCGGGGTTTCCGGCTAAATGCTGTAATTGATAAGGGGCAAACAACTAAAATCTTAAACTAGATGACAATACCAAGAAAAAAATATATGTGTCGGAAATTCCCACGGGGGGGGGGGGAGGGTTTCATATTGGCAGCCCATGGTCTAGTATGTTTGGAACTAGCATCTAAACTGTTTGAAGTATTTATCATAGAAATCGCACGAGAGATTACGAGTTTATCGATATATTTGCGACAATAAAGTTCGAGCAAATTTATCTGATGAAACTCGTAATCTCGAGTAGGATTTATTAAGGCTATTCCATGAATAAAATGTAATGGATTTTGTAAATAATAATTATTTTCTTTCCTTTTAGTCAGTATACTGTCAGCCTTAAGATCACGGCATAGACCTACTAGATGAATGAACACTCCACGAATCAGTTGCTTACATCAGAAAGCTATAAAAGCATACTAACGGGCTTGCACCAAATTGAAATTGTGTTTTTAATCAATGGACATTTATATTAGGCCTAAATTAATTTCCAAACAACTTACGTTGCATGAAATAATCTGTTTTCATTCTGCTCAATTGTAGCCTGTGACGTAGCCTATTGATCACCGCAGTAACGAGCTGACATTTCATCAGATAAAATTGCATCCTTGCGATTCCAGGAAGGATATTATAAGATAAACGATCTTGATTGGTCTATATCCGAGGAATTGCTAAACGTTATTGGTCGATATCAAACACGCGGCGTATAAGTGGAACATCCAATTCAATTTTCGTAAAAATGTAAAGTAACTGCAATCCAATAATCAGCTGACGTCGATATATTGACATAGACTACTTTTATTTCACGAAAATGTCAGCTATGATTTCCTGATATTACATATGAAATTAATGAATAATTCTGTATTCACATAAACTTACTGTTTTCCTCCATTATAGTTAACATGTGCAGTCTTGGAGTTGTGGATTGTTCATCGTTTTATTGATCATCTACTTTGTAAGGCTTTAGTCTAATGAGGCAAGTTTTTAACTAAAATAGCCTACGTATGAAAAATGTTCTAATCCTTCTGCAACTCCCATTCAAATACCGAACCTCTATTATGCGAAGAAACAGCAGAGCAGTTCTGAATGAGAAGCAAAAGTTACTCCAGGAAGAAAAATGTAGCGACCAATTTGAGCAGCGTGTAACGGTGGCTGGAAATTGCTGTATCCACAAGGGCGATAGCAGAGGCAGGAAAGGAGATGATGAGAAGAAAGATGACTCCAGGGAAAGACGATCAGGCGAGGTGGTGGAGTAGCGTAGTAAACTGTATAACGCGTCAGAGTGCCAAGGCACTCCAGGGTGTACAGAAACCTCTAAGGGAATATTCGCTCAAGACATATTAATTAATGCCAACACCGGATAGCATAAACACATAAACAACCTTTACTCCAGATATTTTCTCCCCTAAAAGGAAACCTTAATTGTAAAATAGGTATGCTCGTTTTTATAACTTTTTACGCAATTGGGAATGCAGCAAAACCCCTTTTAAGCACAGTACAAACAAGTATATTTAATAACAATGATTTACCTTTTCTAATTAATTTACGCTTATTAATAGGGATATTTTTATTATTAGTGAAAGGACTTTATGAGCCAAAATTCATTAACATAGCCCATATGAATAAAATTTGGCCATATTGAAAAATACATATAAACTAATGATAAAGCTATTTCATCTAATTGGCTACGCATTGGACAGTGAAATAAATTTATACATTTTAAAAAACTTCATTAAAATACATTAGTAATATTTATTTACCGGTTCCAGAGCAAGCGAATATTGTCTTCACGTAATTTAGAAATGATTAACTGTTGAATTTCGAGAGGCAATTCATTATAAAAATTCAATAACAGTATATTACGCAACGATCCTATATTGACGATAATTAAGATATGAATATGTTTATGAAACGAGCAAAGCGAGACTGTTTTTGTTCTACCATAATTAAAAATTTAGATTTTGAGAATTTACAGTCATCAAGCAAACAACGAAATCGTCTGGCCGCGGAAATAAGCTATTAGCAAGTTATCGTAGTTGTTTTATGCGATAGATGACAGCTAATTGCGTACGGTCAAATCAAAGCATTTTCTTGGCCGTTTTCTTGAAACGAACGGATTTTTACAAGACGAAATGAAGTCAATTTATTGTAATATTAAAATTAAAACGAACATAATTTATTTCATTTTAAATATAGGTTGTTTATTACGCAGTTTCATTTGCTGCCCTCAACGTTTCAAGATCGTTCCGTGCTCGATAGTAATGCAAACCACACCTGAGTTATAATGAAGATATGTTTCATAATGGATATCATTATGATACCGTTGCGTCATATGTAATAAGCGTAGGCCTATTATAATATGGTCGAACAAAAAATATCTTCTAGTCGAAATGAGCATTAGAAAACACTCCTGCTGAATAAAATCTGATGTAGCTATAAAGCTATCTGCGAGTGGATTTAGACCTCTACAGTCTTCCTTGACTCTCCCATCTTAAAGATTACCTAATAATCTACTTAAGGACAATCATTATGAATTCTTCGGTCGTTTTAAAGCCAAAAAAGTTAAGAATTTCGTTTTCAATATACAATCCTTAGTGGTGTAGAGTATATATATTATTATGTAGATTTCTCAAACAGAATTTAGAAATTATGAATCCACTTATGAAGAACATGAAATAAATATCTCATAGGCCTATGTGCACAAAGTGTTTGCTGACATAGAAATTGTAATCTTCTGAAGGTTATTCCGATCGTAACTTTCAAAACTATAATATCGAAAACGAAGATTTCATAAATCCATACTATTATATTATGTTCATCGTAAGTGCAGTACAGTGCAAGATCACCAAACCTCAATGCCTCATGTACTTTTGTATGTAGCAGTCATAAAGTCGGCTTACCGATAAAGTCCTTGCAACTGCTATCAAGAGTTCATGCACCTCGAATAACTCTATAATTGTGAATGGGACAGTTAAGTGCAGGCAATAAAGACATTACAATACTGGAAAAGCGAATAATGGAACTGTGCTTATTTATGATCTTCATTTATTGCTGTAGTTCACATTATAGTAGATACGATTACGTTCGAGAATGCTTTAAAATTTGAAAGAATGAGTATTCTGTGAGGTCGTATGCTGTTATAAGTCTCGTCATCAGTTTCCATTATTAATTCTTGTTCTATTGCATCAATGGTCGTATGTAGGGCAAGGCATTTAATGACCATAAAATATTGAAAAAATTCAAAATAAAAAATGCATTTATGACCTAAAAATAGTTAGAAAATAACCCAACATTAAAAAAAAAAATACCAATAAATTTACCATTTTACTTATAATAATTAGTTTTTTTTTTAAATAATGAATTGCTGAAAGCAATTTAATGGATTGCAGTGCGTTATGTATGAATTTACAATATAAGAAACACTTATTTTGTTACTAAAAAGTAAGTTTATCAGGCTACTACTTTGACACCTTTAGCGAAAAAGAAATTCTTTGTGAACTGGCATGCCCATCAAAATGCCCCTAGCAAATATGTGCCATTTAAAAAGAAAGAAAAAACTTAATGCTACAAGACAAACTGCTGTGGTGTTTACAATAAATCTGAAGTAAAATAACTATGAACACTTGACGGAGATTCTCAAATAAAAACGACTTCCCGTAGCCTATATGAAAGTAACGATTTGTACGTGGAAAAGCTCCTCTCTACTTCCACTGAAACATGAACTAATCATGCTGAAAATGATCTGAAAATGCCGAAAATTACCTAAAGATTGCCAAAAAATGACCTTTCTCTTGAAAATTACGAAAAATGCAAAAACAAATTGCCCTTATTTAATCACTTATTTCATGATAGACATTTATTTGTTTATTTATTTTTGAAACTGCACCCGAGCACGAGCAGTCTTGCTCATTCGGGGGTATTACTAAATGTTAATACTTCTTGTGAAGATATAGCCTATATTTATTTTCCTCTTTTTAAATGGTAGTTGTAGTTACTTTTCAAATTTAAAGAATTGTTTTATTTTACTTGTATAAATATGTATTTGTATTTGTATAAATATGATAAAATAAATATGATAAATATGATATGATATGATATATTTATATTCGAGCTATCTTCTAACCTTCATATAAAAAAGATGCAAAATCATCAAATGCCTTGCCCCAGTCATATGCTTAGCTTTTGGCTATAGATAAACATGTCTCCGGTTGTTACCGGGTCTCTCGGTTTGCACGTTAGTAAGGGAACTAAGTAGGCGATCAAGACAATCAAGACATAAAACCACAATTCCCATCTTATAGTCAAACATTTTAAAAGAATAAAACATTTAAATATATTAATACAGTCAAACCTCCGTATAACAAAGATCGATATAACGATATAACGATATAAGAATATTTTTCTTTGGTTCCAGCGGATTTCCTATCATAATAATGTTAAATGTAATTCACTAAAACGACGAAGCTATTTTGGAAACATAACAATATCTGGAGGTTGAATTATTACTGCAAACCAGTAGCTTGGCCCGGTGGGTGGTAGCACTGGTAGCTGGTAACTAGGGTCAGTGTTGTGTTACCTTCTTGAACGATAACAAAATTAAGAAGGAAATGTGTTTCCCCTGCATCCTTCATATTTTGAATGCGTTATTCACCAGGCAGTCGTCGGAATAAAAAAAAAATGATAGACAATCATAAACTCGCACGTTCGTATACTTAGAAGGTAACTGAACACTATTCGGTGACCATTTGAAACTGAATATCTAGCCTTACAGCTTGCCCAAGGAAACCACGGTTACGCAGCACTAAAATATCTGAAATTCATATCTATGATAGAGATGAAATTAATATTACAACAATACAGGCAGACGTTTTCTATTTTGATGGGATACATGAAAGTTTTATCAGGTTACACTGATTTGCGAGTCTCAATTATCGCTATTATCCAGAGAAACTATGCAATGCTTTGTGTTCAAATATTGGCTAAACTCCAAAATCCAATTCCAGTGGAATGAGCCATCTGATAGCATCTTATTCAATGCTGCCATTCAAGCATCAACTATTTGGAACTACCTGCAAGGGTACATTCTGTGGCATAGTTCTACAACTAGTTTGAAACCACAGTTTAGTCCAATTGATGGATTCTATCCATTGAGTTATTTATTAGTTTCACTATGTCACTGGCATTCATTGTTTTCAGCATCTGAATATAACATACAGAATTACGAGTATATAATTATCAGACTTAAGCATATTATTGTAATGTGTATTAACGCTGAAAAGTCGAAATTTATTTTCAGCGTTTACCACAATAGTTCCCGTATTTATAGTACATAAGGTATGGGAAGAAAATGTAAAAAAGATTCAAGGTATCATAACAATAATGAAAATTCTCATATTTCAGAGAATATTGTCCATTCCTATGATCACTTCATGCGGATAATTTAAAGAATAATGGATATCGGTACGGTAGAGTTTCGATTAACCGAGAAATAGTACAAACTATTTCTTATCACGTGAGATTGTCTTTAATTTTGCTTTCTTTTGTTTTTTTATTGAACCTCAGCAACCTCTGATAAGAAAACTCTCGGTTGACAGGGATCAGGAAAGCAGAATAATTATTATATATAATATAATGTAATATAATTATTAATATACGATCAAGTTACGAAAGCAGCTGTATTGACGTGAAATAAAATCAGGTAAACTGACGTAACCAAATGCCAGAATGCTTTTATTTAATCAGTGTTAACTGCAATTATTATGATATGCAGAAAGTAAGTTATTTCTGTAATCGATTTCCGAGTTAAGCTCCAGATCGATTCATTAAGCAGGGCTTATGGAAGAACAAAGGTCTAGTTTGATAAGCATATATGAAGGAATATGTGGGTAGTGTTATTTGTCAAAGCTAACTGTGTCATGAGAACTGATCTGCACTTGATAAATTCTATCTAATATATATTACCATAAAATAGGCGCTAAATTGGGCATTACTCCAGTACCGGTCAACTGATTCAGTTCAAAATAAATAGGCTTCTTCCCGTGGATGTTATAAATGCATATACCAAGTTTCATTAAAATCAGATAATGCATATTCGAGTTATCTCGCCTATAGACAGACGGACAGACATTTTCCGTCCCCCACACAATCTCAGAAAGTACTATTCAGGCACTTAATAAATAAATTCCTAGAATAAACGAAATTCAAATTAAGCTGATAATACAAATACCTGGTTTTTAGTAAGTTAATTCATTATAATGGTGAGTGAATTGAGGTTTGCATAAATAGATCGTAGTTTTATAATAACACCGAAAGGTTAGTAGTGACAACAAATATTGAAATTTTAAGACGAATTTTTCTTAAAAATGAAACCATTTTCATGGATCTCTAAACTCGAGGTATTAATAAAAAATAATTAGGATTAGTCATAGTTAACGCCTATTATTTATCTGGTCACTTACAATTAGTATTAAATACCTCAGAGTATGAGGGATTAAATATCTTCCCACACCTTTAAAAACGATTTAAAAAAATAATATATTAAGATAAGCAGTTAATTTTCGTGCAAAAGTTATGTAAATATTTGCATTACTTTTAAAGTTACGAATTTGAACGAAAAATGCTGCGCTTCATTTTAAACAGCTATCAGCTACCTTTAAACCAATATCCTTCCCTAACACGAATGTGTACTGCGGGTCTTCTAATCCCCATTAACAGGCGCTAAACATGTATAAATACCGTAACATTAACCGCCCGTCTGATACGACCACTTCTCCACTCTCTATACTACGGGTTTTCTAGTCACCACCAACAGGCGCTAATAATAAATAAATACCGTAACAGCGCCCGACTGATGCGACCAATTCTCTGCTTTCTTTGTACTGCGTGCTGTCTACAGTACTTTTAAACTGAGAAGCCATTTCCTTCACCGCCAATCACGTGTACGGGCTAAAGGAGCGCCGCTAGCAATAAGAGTCTTCCCTCAGTCTCGCCGTCTCTGATTGGACCGCGTATCTATGCAGGAGAAGGACAAAACGGCTTGTCATCTGCAAAACACTGTGTCGTTCTCAGCAGGCGCTAAACATTTATTAATTCCGTAACATTAGCGCCTGACTCATGCGACCACTTCTTCGCTCGCTGTGTACTGCGGGTTTTCTAGTCGTCCATAGCAGGCGCTAAAGACTGTAAATAACTTAATGACTAATATGTCCGGCAAATCGAGGACTTTTAAGGCCTCAATAACGGTAGGCTACGTAACCGCAAATAAAGGAAGAACAAATTATTACATTTCTCACACTTATCCTCTGTTTTCTATTTCTTTCTACCAGGTCCATCAACTATAAACTAAAGCAGCAATTGATTATTTAAAAATATTCTGGTGAAACAATTGTGTCGTGCGTTCTTCAGAAGGGGAAATGTGGCATTTTTAGTGAGAGGATAAGAGGCAACCGAGTTAACCTTTGAGTGAATGTAAAGTGCTACTAGGCCTATGTCAACCATCAACCACTTTATGTGACATAAAGTAAATCCATCTAACTTTCTGACAGGACACATAAACTGAAATTATCATATCTCATGGGCACTGTACACTTTCATGTGTAGCTATCTACATTTTATATCAAACATCCTACTACTTCTTTCTCCCTAGCTTATGCTTCCTATTCCATCATGCAAATTATACAGTTCTTTTGACCTCATAATATGAAGTCCACTCTCGTATGAATTTTCTGTCTTTGTCTCTTAAACCTCTCTTTGACAGCTTGCTTTCAGAGGTGATCCCGCGGGCATTCTAAAATCGAAGGTGGGAGAAACCTCACAGATGGCCCTAGTTACCAAACTATTTTCTAATAAAGAGGTAACCTTCAGGGATATAACACTGAAGACCAATATTGATTTCACATTTTATATTTAAAACCCCCTCGATCTCAATTTTCTAACTTTCTTTGATGCCTACAAGATGGCCACTGAAAGTTAATATATCTGACATATGAACTCACAACTTTTTCTGTCGTAAGTCGAAAGTAATATAAAATGATCCTACAAAGAAAATTCTTTTATCGTTTATGTTTACGCTTTAAGACCACTATTATGTTTTTAAGGGTTGCGAGTACAAAGCACAATAGTAGGCCTATAACTTATGAATGAGAGACGATGGACGTTGAAAAGTTAATGCAATGCTTAAAACAAATAATACTAAAACGTTCAAATTATTCCTTAAACTCCAGCTTAACAGATGTCAGCACATCTACAATGTAGAGAGTATACATCTAAGTCTGATGCTTATTTTATTATAAGAGTTTAAGTTGGAAGGTATTTAGATAAAAGACATTTACTGATACTAATGCCGGTTGTCGATCAAGAGCTAAGCTAAGTTAGTTTAGCTTAGCTCACATACAGTGCGGGATTCCATATGTAGTTGTGCCGACAAAACTATGTATGAAATCCCTCACTGTATGTGAGCTAAGATAGGCTAAGCTAGCTTAGCTCTTGGTCGACAATCAGCATAAGGGTGTCCTGTGGACTAGTAGCCTAGTCATACCACTTCCAAACTTGGATGGGTGATTGCTGCATTTTTACTTGAACTGACAACTCGTGTTAAGCATACGGATGCTCACTAAGGTTTGGAGTCCACGTCACGGTTGCTGAAATAGCAGTTTCAATAGTCGCCAAATCACAAACGTGGGATCTTCTAAATCTTCTAGAGGTTACCAAAGTGTGGTCCGCGGACTCCTAGGGTCCTCAGCAATGTTTCTGTGAATCCGCAGACAAAGTATACCCATATTTTTATAGTTTTATAAGTTCTATAACCTATGGGGAGTAACCATAAGCTAATGCTAACTCACCATGAAGTAAAATGGCTTTCCCCAGAAAGGCACTGAGCTGATTAGTTGTACTTTTTTTTTTTTTTTTTTTTTTTGCGATTCCACTGGACTGAACTGAAAGACAGATGTCATAACTTACTGTAACTGGGTGTTGAAGTTATCGTACCTTGCTGATATCTTCAACCATCTGAAAGTACTCAATTTAAGCCTGCAAGGCTCTTGTATGACTATATTCTAGGTTCGAGATAAAACCGAGGAATGATAAAGAAACTGAAGCTGTGGATTTAGAGATTGGGCTCTGAAATCTTCGAGATTTAATTCAGATGTCAGGAGAAAATCTCCCAAAGGATATCCTCCATGTCATAAAGTTACACTTGGAACAACTGCACTTGAAGTTAAGGACCGTGTAGGATATCAACCAACTTGTCTCTCACGGCCCAAGAAGAAGTTCGTGGGCAAAACTTTCAACGACAGTGCACTGAAATTGCAGCTTTAACAATAAACAACTGACAGACTTTCTG
This sequence comes from Ectobius pallidus, assembly GCA_964059195.1. Classification (NCBI taxonomy): domain Eukaryota; kingdom Metazoa; phylum Arthropoda; class Insecta; order Blattodea; family Ectobiidae; genus Ectobius; species Ectobius pallidus. The sequence continues at coordinate 105,063,096 of CAXKWD010000008.1, forward strand.
TTATTATGTCAAGACCGATTATCCTGAACTCTCAAGAAAGGCTTTGAAGTGCTTAGTAATGTTCCCCACTACTTATTTGTGCAAAATAGCATTTTCCCACCTCATGTATTTGAAATCAAAGTTAAGTTTTAAGTTAAAAGTTACTTAATATATAAATTAACAAACATTAGACCCAACATTGCTGATCCAATTGCTCAAAAGGAGCTTTATTGCTCACATTAAATATTAAACTGTGCTTGTCATTGGTATTATAATTCTACCTTTTCAATTTAAGACTTTTTGTATGTGTTTGACAATATTATAATAGTGTTTTCTTCAGAGTTTAATACATTTTAATTAAAATAATACTTTTTGCACACATTTATCGTTAGGTTTTTGTTGAAACTAGGGAAGAAGTTCGTGATATTTTTTATTTTCTTTCAAGGGAGCCCCGGACTGAAAAGTTTGGGAGCTAAAGCTCTAGAAGGTCCGGCTAACCATCACCTCCGCGATCATTCGCGAAATGACTCACATCCATCATGTAATTGAGGCAAAACAAACAGGCCCTAGGCCTATAAGTAAGAGGAATAGTAATCAACTGTAGTGTTAGTTTCTGACAGATATTATATCTTGTCTCACTGGAGATTTATGTAATATAATATTGTAAAATGCAGCCTCGATACATTTTAAATGTGGTAGCTTTTATAACAAAGTCCCTAGGGGTCCATAAGGAATATCTGGAATGAAAGAGGGAACGTTCTTCAGGAGCTATGTGATCTCGTTATCAGCTCAGTAAGCTAAAAATCGGGGTTCAATTCTCTTCCCAAGACAACAATTATTTTATAGTAAAAAATTCCCTCTGTAAGATAAGACTGAATACCTAATGTTCCTTTTCTAACGTATTTCTTTTAACATCACAATTTAGGATTTCACTCTTCAGAAATCTCACAAAAAGAATCCCATTGTAAGACACCATTACCATATATCATACAAGCAGCCTAGCTAATCTATTTCCCAAGTAATTACACATTGTCAAGCAATAGATATTTAATGGCGGATTTTTAGTGAGTTCTAGATAGTTATAAGCTTCATTATTTTGTGAATTGAAGGAGCTTATTTAGGTGTTAACTTCTTTCTATTTCGATGGATATTTCGCGAAGTAAGTTATCAAATATGGTACTACACTTGACATTGATCAAGTTTACCCCTTATTTATATTTATACTCAAATACAATAATGAAAAACATACAACCAATTTTTCTAAAACATTATTTAGCAATGAAAATAAAATTTAGTCTCAAGGATGACTGTTTGACTGTATAGGCTTATCTTATGGAGAGATTATCTATTTTATTTTTGGATTATAATTATTATCTGCGATATTCCAACTCGTTTTATTAACCTAAGTCCTATTGTTTGTACTTCTTCATTCATGTAGCAGCCCTCTAATAAGGGAAGATTTTATAAATTTGTATATAAAAAATACCCATTTGTAAAAGAATTGCCGTCACATTCCATAAAATAATGAATCTGTTAGCATATAATCTTCAATTATTACTTTAGGCCTAAGTAGGCCTATCTATAACGTTTCAGCAGTCATAGAGACAGTATAAAGGAGAAGAGGCCACTATAATAATGAAAACGAAATTAAAACACTAACAATATTATAACTTATTTACACATCTCCTGCAATCCAACAAATTTCGTGATACTTCGTGAATGTAACTTAATTGCTAGTGATTTTTCAAGCTAAGGAAAGCTGTTTTGTAAAATTTCGTACTTACCATTAACTTATTATCATGAAATATGGTCCCTACAGATTATGCACGACACAAAAATCGCAAGGGTTACATTGAAAACGAAAAGAAGAGGGGAAAAAACAGCAACTAAGATTGTCATTTCACAGCAAGCATCCATGGTAGACCAGTAAGTTGTGAGGCACTCTGTATTCGATACGACGCTGTTGTTGCGGTAAGCCTTCGAGTCGAATCGATACGAAATTCAAGCACTGGCATTTGCACCACGAAACTATTCGCTGTCCAGAATGTTGGAAAGCCTGCTAACTTCACTACTTCTTTAATTAAATTATTACCTCATATCCCTAAAGCATTACGTTAAAGCTACACTGAACTGAATGACTGTAATCGTTCCTTTCAATTCAGTTCCAGTAGAAGTAAATGAAAATCTTGAGCTATATAGAGAAGAGATTTGCAAGGAAATTAAAATAAATTCAGACATGAGTTAGACAAGATAATATAACTCTCATATTATATGATCAATTTTAAATTTATCTTAATGCATGACAAAAGGATTTATAACATTATATAACATTTAAAAAATTACAAATTACAAATTTATTATTAAAAATTACAATATAAAATCTTTACATATGTAAATTATAACGCCACCCAAAAGCTCGAGAGCAGTTCAGTTCAACACGCTGACATTCACTAAAATAATAATTTACGATAGTACAAAACTGGAATTACAAAACATTGAATATAAGTTAATAATATTTACAGTAAAAACAGAGCATGTTAGAATTACGGAAATAAACGTGTTAATAATACAATAATAATATATAAATTAAGGTAAAGTAATTACGCCTATATTTTAAAATATAGGAATTAATATAATAATTACAACAGCGATAAAACAATTTAAGAAGCAATTATATATTTTTCTAATTTAGACTTAACCCAGCTAATTCATGATGGTTGCTAATAAATGAATTGTCTTGGGCCGAAACTTGTATAGTGCTTAACTGCAGCAGTTGTAAAATGTTGGATTCGGTTAATAAATTAAACTGATTCCTTCGCACGTTATATTTATGTTCTTCTGACTCATATTTGTCACAATTTTTTTTTAAATGAAAATAGCCCAACATGTATAATTGGTCTACGTTGAATACATTAAATTCAGAAAATAGTAATTTGGAAGAATAGTTGAGAGGCAAATAACACAAATTTTTATTATGCGCTTCTAAAGAGAAATCAAAGAGCTAAGGAACGTTTTTGCAACTCCTACCCATCCAATTATGCCTCTGCAATAGTGACTAATCGAGTTGATTAAGGCTAAATAAACCCTACATAATAACTGTCATTATTATTGTGTTATTAAATAAAATACCACTCACATACTGCCAATAGAATGAAAGCGAAATATTTTATCATAGCAACGTCGGTAAAGACTTTAATTCCAGGTATTTGGTAGCACTGACTACGCAAACATTTCAAACTAGGCTCGCTTTTCCTTCCTCTCATGTATTAGATCTCGACAATATTAATATTAAAATGAAGATAATATCGTTCCACACTAATTAATATAATACATATTGCAAAAATATGTTATTTCCCTGCCGTATGAAAACATAGGAAGCAACGATAATATCTACGTTATTCAAGTTATGTCCTCCAAGTTCACCGTAGTTCATCGTTAGGTTCCTAGACTGCGTTCTAAAGTAGCCTACCATTGTTCCATCCCAGCCTTGGTATTATATATATTTTTTCAAAATATAAAATGATGTTAGTACGACGTGTATGTAGAATTATTTTTATTCTCTGCCTTATGAATTTTTTATTCCTTTATCCGTAATATAGGTATAATAAGTACCGATAGAGGATCTATTGTGTTCTACCGTGGAATTTGATATCACATTTCCAGCCCAGTGATGAGTTTCCAGAACACAGGATAAACGTTTTTTCCTCTGGGTAGATCTTTCCAAGATTAAATCACTAGGATAGTTTATTCTTTCAAAGATCCTTCTATAAAATTTAACATCTCGTAGGATCAATATGGCTAACAAGAAGAGCTGACTGCATTTCCTGTAACATACCATTTTAGAAGTGTTGACATGATTATATAATGTTGACTTCTTTTCTGGATGGTAGAATATACCTGCCAGAAGTTATTGCATATTTATTTTTAAATATTTTATGTACTATACGTTGTCGGTAGAGACTTTATTTGCAGGTATTTGGTAGCACTGACTAAGCACACATCTTAAACTAGACTCGAACTCCTCGTTTTCCTTCCTCTCATGCATTACATCTCGACAATAATGGGATTAATATAAAGATAATATCATTCCGCACTAATTAGTACAATGTATATTGCAAATTAAAAAAAAAATGTTACTTAGCCATATTTGGAGTCAAGGAATGGAAGTCAACTTTCTCTAACGGACTAGCATATGATTAATCCTAAACAAGAAAAACTTATCCAATGTACTCAATTACTCACAAAAATGACTATAATGTAACGATGAATTCCTGGAAAAAGTTATTTTTTGGTACTAAAGTGTAAAACAGACTATAGGAAAAGTAAACATAAAACAAATTTGCCAGAAATAAAAACGATATGATTAAAACAAACTTATTTGGGGTCAATCGCTGTCCTCACCTGCAGCTGTTAATACAGTGTATTCTAGCTTACAAGCTCCTGAGAATTATATACTTTATATAGAAAACATTTAAAAAATCTATAGAATATTTGTTAATGCGCATCAGGTGACATTCACATTAGAATGAAATAGTGAAAGTTATTTTTCTCTAATAATATAGCCCTCTGCTTATTATTATTATTATTTTATTAACTTTATTCTTTAATAATCTAAGTATATAATTGACCAACCTGCACGATTTTACTATTGTCTGGTTGGAATTAATGAAACGTTAAACATAAATCGATTCAGACTAAAGCACGCTTATTATGTATCAGACTGTATGTTATCAATAGACCAAATAGATTATCGTCAAAAGTGATATCACAATGGCTGGGATATTGACATATGGCACTTACTTAGCCGAGTGACCTATATATCAAGAGCAGATCCATACAGTGCCAGCTTCATCGTCTGTAATGCTAAGATGCAAATCCTCTTCCACGAACTGCAACAGGAACACAGGCGAAAACAAACCACTGCGTCATTTAGCTCTAGGCTACCTTTTGACTTCATCAGTAGAGACGAGATGGGGAAGTGTGGTCACAAAGACACGCACCGTCATTATTGATATATTCATGACCGCAGTTGTTAATTAAGTAATCTTCAATTGTACTCATGAGGCCGGGTGCACCCCGTTTCAGAATGGGGGTGCAAACACGAGGATGTGCTGACGATCGAACTCGGGATCGTGAATTAATATTCAGCAATACTAATCACCAGATTATGCCAAATTGTAGGTCACAAGAAAATTATAAACACTAATTAATTATTCAGTTGCTTAAAATCCAATGTTACACAGTATGGAAAATATATTACGAAATACGAAATAGTACGGTATAAACCGTACATAACTTACAATAAATAGCCTATATCTAAAACAATATCATTTTGATATTATTTAATAATAATAATAATAATAATAATAATAATAATAATAATGAGCATTACAGGTAGAAAATCCAATTACAATGTTCATGACAAAATTATATTTAATTCATACAATATAATAAAAATAAAAGATAACAATACACAAAAGATACATTATTGTAATTTAATCTACTAAGTATACACATAAAAAATAAAAATAAATTCCTAGCCACTTCTGTGTTCCAGCAGTTGCCAGGTTTCTTCTCCAAACGCAATACGCCTTTGAGAATAATAAAAAAAAAAAAAAACATTTAGGTTAAGAAAGAAAGAGTGAGGAGAATGTTTGGCATGGTACATTAAACCAGTACACTAACCACAATTTATTGTAACCACGTTTAATAATTTCAATTCAGTATTAAATTAACTTCTGCTAAAGAATTTTAAAATTCACTTTCGGACACGCTAATGATATAAAAATTTTTTAAAAATTAATTTTGTTGTACAAAGTGATTACTTCTTAATAAAGATAAATACGTTTACATTTTGAAAAGTCATAATCTAGGCCTACTCAACCTTTTTTTAATATTATATTGTCCTACTCTACACTTTGCGTAGTAAAAAACCTTCTTTTAATAAAAACATAAACGACAGATATCATTAGGTAGCAATGGGCATCTAGGCCTCCACAGAAACGCCACTTTCCACTCCACCGCCACACAATTTGCAATTTTATTCACTATGTACAGGCGCGCAAACAAAAAAAATAGTCTACCATCTCACTTTCTAGAAAGGAATCCTTGCTATGCATAAAATGACATTTTACCATCCAGTCCAGTTTCAATCATATGCCTTAAAGCTGCGGACTAGAGGTCAAGAGGGGAGGCAGCGTCTTTGAATCGAGCTACTTCTGTGGTTTCGAGATACAAGAGAATTTCATATCACTTTAAGGAAATGTATTGCAGGACTGCCGAGTCGTAGAAAAGAAGAGAAGCGAGGAGTGATGGAACAGCTCTACATTTCGACAAGCATTTCTGCTACTGCTTTATTGCAATATTCTTTATTGGTTTGCTGTTCTCTGAGAAACTTCCGTAGAGTTGCCATGAAATTTGCTGTATATAACCATGACGGGAGAGCGAAACCATAAAGATTAAAATGAATAATATTTTACTGCATTTTAAAACGAGCTAAGACCGAAGTTAAGAACCAGTCCTTCATATTTACTTTTTACGTGTTTAGAAGATAGTTTACTATTGTTCCTGGAATCATAGAACACATTAACAAATTTAGGAGTTCTTGCCTTTTTTTTATTGCTTCAATGATAGTCTGCACAAGCAATAATATCACGACTGGAATAGAATAGTGTTTCAAATGTTTAAAATATTGAAAGCTCGCTTTTACAATATTTCAGCAATTTAAAGTCTGTGAGATTTAACAGAATGCTATATTGACAGATCGGACAGAACAAGTTGCTACTAGCCTCAGAATAATTCACTACAAATATAACTTTCTCCAGCCCGTTCCAACTTCTCCTCGAAGTACGTAATTAATATTTACTTACTTACTCAATGTCAATAGACAAGTCCTAGGTAAACTAAAGAACTATAATCTGTTTTATGGAACACGGAGGTTCATTGCCGCGCTTACCTGAGCCCGCCATTAAACCCTATTCTGTGCTAACTCCATTCAACCATCCCCCGCAAATCCTATTTCCCTTAAAGCTATCCTAATATTGTCCTCCCACCTGCGTCTAGGTTTTTCAAGTGGTATTTTCCCGTCGGGTCTCCTCCTCAATATTTTTGAAATATGACTTTCCTTCCCAAGCGTGCAACATGTCCAGCCCATTTAATCCTCCGTGATTTAATTACCCTTACTATATACAGTGACGAGTAGGCTACAGGTTATGAAGCTCATCGTTATGCAGTTTTCTCCAATCCCCATTTTTATCTCTCTTAGACTCAAATATTTTCCTAAGCACCCTGTTTTCGAACATTCTCGGATTGTGCTCTTCCCGAAAAGTAAGCGACCATGTCTCACATCCATATAATACAGTGTGTCTCACGTAAGAGTTGGCCAATCATGCGGGTTTCCGCCGCCTCGGCGGCCACCATGACGCAGAAACCCGCATGATTACACGGGGGTGCCACTTGGCCATGTATTCAAACTTTCTCCAACCGCGCGGTTTTGGCTTGTGACGTCATTAGGTTGACAGATCAACCCTCACCCGTAAGAGTGAATGGAAAACAGCTGATTTAAAAAAATTAATATTTAATTATAGGCAGCAAGTATCTCGTGTTGTAAGATGTCAACCTGAAGTATAATAACTGTTCTATTAGGCCATGTGGGAGAAATAGTAAAAGTCTTTATGGTTTGGTTTAAAAATTGTATCTTTTGAAGCTGTTTTTAGAGGTTTAGATTGAGTCTGCAGATGATGTCGAGCTAACTTAATGTGTTATACTTTAAAGAGACAAGACTATTCTATCGTTGTTATTCGAAATAGGGAGGAAATGTTATTTTTTTTCTTAATCCTTCACTAACTACAGCTTTACCGTTATTAATATCATAATACTGTAAATGTTTTATAGACTAATTCTAATAGGTCTACTGCAGAAAGTAGAAATTTATATATTCTACTGACCTCCATTCACAATTCAACAAATAATATAGGCCTAATTAATATTGAAGGCTTCAATATAGATTCCATGATTTACAGGAAGTAATGTGTTGCTACTTAGTAATGTATTTGTTTTAGTGATTAGAAGCCTTTATTCTAGATAATGTCACAACTAATGTAATTAATAACTTACTGTATTTATTTATATAATATATTATTGGAAGTAGTGTGCATGTATCAGTAATATGTATTTAAATGTAATTAATATAATTTAATGCAAACTTTATAATGGTTGTCATGTAATATCTTGCTAAAAATTTCAGTTGTGTAGTTTGGATGGGTAAATATTTTTAGACATGACAAGTCTTTAGTAGTCTATGAATAAAGTCACGTTAAATCTTGTCATACATCAACAAATGTTTTATTATAACCTATATATCAATATAAATTACTGTGATACCTAGTGATATAACAATCATAATGATTGCTACATAGTAAGCCTAGGAGGAGAATTATGTGCCCATGGTCGTGGGTTCTATCCCGTTCCAGGTCGATGGCATAAATGAAACAGACCTTTGTCTCTATAGATTTACAGGCTCCCTCTACTGAGGGAGAAAATTCCGGCTCACCGGCGAAGATTACATGGCTGTCATTAAATACCTTCAAATAAAACGAGTTGGTGTGTGGTATAAAAATACTTCCCTTGTTCAGTGAAAGAGTACATACTAGATACATTACCTTATGGCAATTTAGTAACTAATATAGGCCTAATTGTAATTAGTACTGTATAGATTTTTTTCCTGCAAGTAGTTTATAAATAGTTATAACTTATGCCTACCGTATTTTAATCCCTCCCTCCCTATCTTCCCTCTGTCGTAGTTTTACTTCTCCCTTTTAGGATTTAAGCGACCCAAGCCGCCCGGGCCTTACAGGGCCGTGACCTGTCGGGAGAGGGATTATCTTTGAATCACATACATACTTTCTTGACCAGACAAGGACATGGAGGGCCTCCGCGGATGAGTGATCAGCCCAATGCCGGGGCCACCTCCGAGACAACACGAACACATAGGACGAGACACACCATTCACACACACACACTCACTCCAAACAAGGCGAGGATGATAATGAAGGCCAGATGATATCCGGGGACCACAAGGGCCTAAAGTTACCTGACATTTGTCTCAAAGGTGAAGGAAAACCGCGGAAAAAACCTCGCCTAGGTAACTTGTCCCGACCAGGAATCGAACCCGGGCCCGCTGCGTGAGAGGATTGAACGCATCTCCTGAGCCACAGCGGTGGACGTATTTTAATATGAAGTATTAAAATTAATTTAAAAATGTGGTTCTTATTTCCTGCCTATTTCGAATAAGAACATTAGAAATAGTCCTGTGTTTTGTCTCATGAAACTCCAATACATTCATATTATCTTAACATCACATGCAGATGTGATCTTAGCCTGTAAAAACAGCTTCAATAACTACGATTTTTAAACCAAACCCGATCGATTTTTACAATTTCTACCACACAGCCTAATAGATCAGTTCTTATACTGTGGGTTGGCATGTTAGAACACTTGATAGTTGCTGCCTGTAATTAAATAATAAAGGTTAAAAACCATCTGTTCTCCATTCATTTCTTATGAGAAAGGGGCTGCCTGACATCCTAGCCACGTCACATCCCGCAGCCAATGACCGCTCAGGGTGGCAAGTGGACTAACCTTTAGTATTTTAAGAACCTTGGCATGATTAGCCATGATTGCGTATAGGGTTTCTGCATCATGGTGGCCGCCGAGGCGGCGGAAACCCGCATGATTGGCCAACTCTTACGTGAGACACACTGTACAACCGGCAGGATAATTGTCTTATAAATTTTTATTTTTAGATTTCTTGACAGAAGACGAGAAGATAAGAGTATCTGAACTGCGTAAAAGCAGGCATTTCCTACTTTGAGTCTACACTTAACTTCGGCCTTAATATTATTTGTATATGTAATTATTGCTCCCTTCATTTAAACGCTCAGACATAATTATTTTTGTTAGGCATCATTACTGCAACATCATAACACCGAACAACTTTTGACAACATCTCATGCGAAGAAGACTTTTAAGTCGAGAGTATGTGGTAAGCAACAGACATGATAAAGAACAGACCTTTGCACTTATGTTTTCCATTCCACAAGACCACACCGCTAGAAATGGGATTGTTCAGACCATTAAAGAATGCTATTTGTAAAAACTGTCCTTAAGCTCAGTGTGATGCAGTTTGAAATGACTTTCTGGAGATATCTTCACTTTCCGCACAAAACTTCTACTTTCTTGTTCTATCCGGTCGTTATGGTTTTATCTTTATGTGTATTTCCTTTTATTCCCGTCTACTCCTCTATTTTCACTGCGTGATTTGTGTTTGGAACAGTCCCCCACATTTTTCTTGATCCCTATCGGCTCTCCCATCTTCTCACTATCTCTGGCAAGCGTCCAGTTACATTCCAATCACTTTCCTTGTCCCTGATTACTCGGGACCAATTAACAGCAAGTGCCAAGCGTATAGCATTCTCACATGCTGGTCACATGACCCTGTGTTCAATTCCCTGCGGTTTCTGTGGTTGTTACATCAGAGTGGCCGCTATGGTTTCCTTGATTAAGGGTGCAGATTGATATTCCACTAGGAGCAGATCATCAAAGCATTGACAGCATGCTTCATTAAATTATTGTAAACAACAATAATCATCCTACCGTTGTCAGATTTCTGGTAACTAAGCAACTTTAATGACTTCTTTATAGTAAAAGTTTTCTTTCTTTCTTTCTTTGCCTTAGTTTCACCTCTCCCTTTTAGGGACATTTAAGCGACCCAAGCCACCCGGGCCTTACAGGGCCGCGACCTGTCGGGAGAGGGATTATCTTTGGATCACATACATACTTTTTTGACCAGACAAGGACATGGAGGGCCTTCCCGGATGAGTGATCAGTCCAATGCAGGGCCACCTCCGAGACAACACGAACACATAGGACGAGACACATCATTCACACACACACACACACTCACTCCAAACAAGGCGAGGTCGTAATGACGGCCAGATGATATCCGGGGACCACAAGGGCCTAAAGTTACCCGACATTTGTCTCACAGGTGAGGAAAAACCCCGGAATAAAACCCCCCTAGGTAACTTGTCCCGACCAGGATTTGAACCCGGACCCGCTGCTTAAGAGGATCGAACGCATCCCCGACGCCACAGCGGTGGACTAGTAACATTTTAAATGCCGGTAATCAAAATAACTAGAGTAACCTGGAAAATCTCGCACTTTCCCCTTTTTGACAAAAGCAATATATATATATATATATATATATATATATATATATATATATATATATGAGAGAGAGAGAGCTTACAAGTCAGGTTCACCATTATACAGTCATTTATAATCACATAACAAATACACTTATGTATTACAAAAATGTACTTAAGACCGTTTTTGGCCCAAGACTATTCAATTAATTTATTACCAACCATCCTGATCTAAATAGCTTAAACAACAAACAATTTAGGTCTAAAATTATAAAATTTATATAATTATTATTTCTGTTTTCTACTATTACTGTTATAACAGTTTTCATATTAAACTTTAAAATTTGGATAGAACTTAATTTCTTTGTTTTTACTAAAATTTGAACAAATAAGTTATGTACTATTATTGTATTACCTCGTACCTTTGAATTGTAAATAGAACATGTTCTAACCTTTTATACATAATATTTTGTCATACTTCTCCAAATTATGTATTGTTTTAAGTAATTATTTAGTATAAGTTTTTCTAATATATTGAACTGAACCACCCCCGAACACAAGCTCTGCTTCTTCGGGTGGTGTATAAACTTTTGTATGTATTTTTCGTGTAATTTGGAACAATAAATTGTAATTGTAAAAATAAAAAAAAAATAAAAAAATTAAAAAAAAAAAAAAAAAAAAAAAAACGATTCCAAAGAATGCACTGGCAATTCATGCATCTTACATCTTTTGTTTCACTGTTATGAACTGTTCATGAAAGGAATTGCTTTGGGGCTTTGGGTCGAGATGTGGAAACAAAACGTCCTGTTCGGCTTTAAAATGTAACATTTTAATTTTAATATTTCTTCAAAACACTTATTATAACTCAATGCGACTTTGTTAAACCGGAGTGAAAAAATCTTTCAATTGATACCTTGGCTAACGCTGATTGGCTAATGTTTCAGAGCAAGTAACATCGGAAAATATAATATAGGCTATGTAGTCCGACCAAATGAACAAGAGTTTAAAAGCGAGACTAGAACATAGTAAAACCACCTACAATAGATAGATATATAAGCATTCGTGAGCCACAGATTGTCTCTGTTGGACACTACATGAGAATATTATAGGAGAAAAATTCCTCCGGCACTGGGACTTGAACCCAGGAGCTAAGCCGGAGCTCAATTGGTAGAGCATTGGCGCGAATAGCCAAAGGTCCTGGGTTCAAGTCCCAGTGCCGGAGGAATTTTTCTCCTATAATATTCTCACCTACAATAGGCCTGTCGGGCAGTATTCCGAAGGTGTGAAGTCATTCATCTACGTTCCCTCCCTTCGTGACCTCCAAAGCTTAGCGATTGGTTCAGATACACAACTGCGATGTCCTTTCCTTCTCTTCGTGACCTCCCAAGCGCAACCGAACCAAGCAGGGGAATGACTTCACACCTTTAGAGTACTGTTCGATAAGCCTGATCGACAATAACAAAAACACAATTCGGCTAGCAAGTTCATTGAAATCAAATAAGGGAATTGCAGTCAAAATTATTTTTGTGTTGGGATCAATTTATTTATTATATTAATCCTTCATATATGCTAGGTAATATACTAGCTGGATAGCTGGTTCGTAAGGGTGAAAAAGTATGTTGCACTGTTGATCCGAGAGACACCTTGAGGAAGTGACCGTATTCAGTTTCTCATTATTGAGTTTTTCAAAACTTGTTACTTTTTTGTGATTTTATGGAACAATTTCTAAATAACCTAATCTGAAGAATGGACTTGTATATAAAATTTGCAGCATTTCTCTTTGGAATGTGTATATACAGAGTGTTTGCTAGATTCTAATTCTAATTTCTGTAGACGCGCTTGGTCCGACTCATTTTCTCGCACAGACGACATTGCTCTGACCTTTCTCGTAGAACGGTTACTACACCTATTAATGAGCAATTTTATTTATTTTGGAAAGATTAAAGAACGATTGATCTGATAGCGGTTTGGCCAAAGCCTAGTAACGTTAAATATCTTCCATTGACATACTACGATCCTTACTGAATTTTAAAATTGTAAGCTACTCTATCGGCCAAGAGAAGTTGAAGTGGAAATATCACTGTGGCAGGATTTTTAACATCAACTGATTTAAATCCTTTATTGCAACCAATGGCCATAGTATAATGAATGGTGGAATGACATAGCCTATGGCAGGGGGAAACAGGGGAACCCCGAGAAAACCTGCCCCGACCCCATTTTGTCTACCACAAATTCCATATGGATCCACAGAGATTCTATCCCGGGTCCCAGGGGTGAAAGCTGAGCGGTCTAACCACTCAGCCATGGGGGCGGCTACATCAACCGATTTAGCATATGTATAAGAAAGTTATATTTTATAACATATATGGGGCTGAGTTTAGAGCCTCTACACTAAAGTTTGTGCAGGAAGTAAAGGTTTATCCTTTCTAATAGTTCAACGCAAAGCTTCTTCTTTAAAACGCAACAATAACTGAAATGAGTTTCGTGATTTTTTTACTGGCGGAAATGGACATTTATCGAAGTGGAAACCATATAGGCCTATTTAGTTTTCAATTTCCGTTTGTTTTCAATGTTCTTGCTATTCATCATTCACACATGACTGGCGAATTAAACAGCTGACTCGATAGCAAAGGCGATGTTACGCAGCTACAATGAAAGCGAAATGAGTTGTGGAATTTGTCTACATAGCCATCGCATCTCTAAAACATTGATATTACTTTCAGTTCTCTCATTCTCAAACAACAGACTTTCATTAAAACATCCTATGGAATATTTCGTGTCATCCTGTGTTGTTTTTATTATGATTATGATGATTAGTAGGCCTATTACCATTATTATTATCATTATTACTTCCTTCCTTCCTTCCTTCCTTCCTTCCTTCCTTCCTTCCTTATTTACTCTGTGGCAATAGACAATTCCTAAGTAAGCTAAAGGAATATTGTCTATTTCATGGAACCCGGAGGTTCACTGCCGCACTTACATAAGCCCGCCATTTAACCCTATTCTAAGCTAACTCCAACCATCCCTCGCAAATCCTACTTCCCTTTGATCTATCCTCATATTGTCCTCTCACCTATATCAAAGTCTTCCAAGTGGTCTCTTCCCTTCGGGTCTCCCAATCAATACTTTTTTAGATATGTCTTTCCTCTCCCATGTGCGCAAAATGTCCAGCCCATTTCATCCTCCGTGGTTTATTACCCTTACTATATTCGGTGAAAATTAAGGCTACTAATCTTGTCACTATGCAGCTTCCTCCAGTCCCCATTTTCATTTCGCGTAGGCCCAACTATTATTATTATCATTATTATTATTATTATTATTATTATTATTATTATTATTATTATTAGTATTGCAGTAGTATCAGTAGTTATTTTTATTTAGACTAATCCATTCATACAACGCGTCCTATGACCAATTTACGCTTAGCATTCATATTGACTTTTCATTAGTATTATGTCTTTGAAAACAGTTTTTGGATGAATTTTAACAGAAAATATAACAATTTATGTATATTTAGTAAAACTATTAAACCATGTTTTTACATAGGAATATTACAGAAATATGTGTTTTTATGTGAAATAGAATTTCATATATAAATTTCATTCGGTTTTCATTCGGAATTTTAGTTTCTGTTGTATTATTCTGTCTATAAGCAGAAAAAAAAATATTTACACATAAAAATCAGCACCCTACTAATTACCCATAGGCTATATTTCCTTTTCTTCTCAGGAGTCAAAAATTATTTCAGATTATTAAAACATTTAGATTATAACGTAAATTGAAACACATAATGCTAGGCAAATCATTTCTACAATAGAAATGTAATGCATATATTTATGACTGTAAATGTGAACAATTATTTTGTGCCCTACTATGAGTATATGTTTACATGTTGAAGCAACGAGTAACCTCACGCTCCATCTCCAATTATTCGCCTCAACCTACACAAAGCAAAGGTTCCGGCGCTCATCTTTCTTGACTTGGGTACCCTCTAGACCAGCGTTTCTCAACCTTTTTGAACCCGAGGACCTCTAAAATTTCTAAAACAATTTACGGACCCCTAATTTTACATCCCATTTCTAAAAGTAGGCTATATGTAGGCCTATATTCTTAATATTTTGGGTATTAATTATAGGTCATTATGACGAAATAAATCTAAATACATTTTTTTTCGACAGAAACACAGTTATTGAATTGGAAGTGAAGTATTGTCAATAAAATTATATTTTGAACAGACTCCAACAATAAAACCATTGTTAAGAGAGCGCCTATAACAACAAATTCCGACAATTTTTCAGGGTTTCGAATGAAAGAGGGAACCATAGACGTCCGTGCATCAGGGGTTTCAAACTGTGGTTCGTAACTGCAGTAGTAAGGAAACTTGCAATAGCGCCTGTATTTTCGAAGATTGTAAAAACTTTGACATCTAGTGTCCATTTTGTGTAAAGATTTTCTACTTCTTTAGTTTCCACTTGCTTTATGATATTTTTTTAAATGTCTGCGGACCATCTGCACCATCTATGCGGACTACTAGTGGTCCGCGGACCATAGGTTGAGAAACGCTGTTCTAGACCAAGCCCTGGAAATCACCCTATTGTAACATTCATGCGCGAAAGAGAGCAAAATGATGAAGATGCACACATTGCAGAGAAGGACTAAGATTAACTACCGAGAGAAGGCAACAAGCAACAATAATATTATATGCGATGAGAGACTCACTCATCCTTGAACTGCCTAGGGTATACTACAACAACATATGAAGAAGAATCGATTCCCTTCCTTGTGTTATGGCCCTCATCCAAATAAGACTTACCACAAACAACAAGGTACAGTCTATACTAGCACGCAATACATGAAGAAGAATGTACAAGGTGCAGCAATATAAGTTCCTTTTTTGAAATGCGCGCCATTCCGGCTGTAGACGTCCTTAATGTATGGGAAATTGACCTATACACTTTATTTTTCAAGTTTCCCCATAAATACTAGTAACATAGTGTCAGAGGAACTTAAAAACAATATCACAAGATAAATTAACTCTGTTTCGGAAGCTGAATTTATGCGCGTGAAAGAAAATTTCCTAAAAAGGTGCCAGTGTTGTGTGAATGCAAGATGAGGACATTTCAAACATCTCTTGTGATGAAGTACGTGGTTATTTTTATTGTAATTCCAACTGTCAATGTGAGAACCTGAACCATTACACCGTTCGCGGCTTTATTTGTGTAGATATTTCACACGACCGCTCGGGAGTAGGAGCTGTGCCCGCCGCGACGCAGAAACCCGCACGATTGGCCAACTCTTGCATGGGACTCACTGTATATAACAATAAATGGAAGTGTTTGTCTTTCTGTCTGTGCGCGATGCCCAGCGAAATCTACTGAACGCAAAGATATGAAATTTTAAGCACAGATGGACTGAAGGGTGGGCGAATAAGAAATTTTCAACTTAGACAGAAGAGGAATAATGAATATAGGCCTAAATGGCCAAACGTTGTTCGATTTGGACGAAACTCACTATGCAGGAGTTTTCTGAGCCAGGGAACTCAAATATGAGGTTGTTTTTCCTACGCAGCGTTTTCTAATCGTGGTATTTGCTTTAAAGCCGGTTTATTAACCGTTTAGTTTAGGCCTATGAATGTTTCGCGAGCAAGTGTTAATAAATATGTTTTAATTATTTTGCTCTTAATTTTTGATCTTCCAATTAATTATCGTGGGTGAAACCGCGGGGATCTGCTAGTAAAAAATAAAGGGATATATTTTCTGACGTGAGAAATGTGTTTTAAATTGTTCCGTTAGACTAGTATTTTAGTTATCACACTTATTCTTTCACGTATGCTGATCAAACTATCGTTTCTTAAATAGGGCATATTAACTCCATTGGGCATTTTGTTTTATTAGTTTTACCTGTTCACACTTTTAAAATACTTTCAAAAATACCGCAACGTACATGTATCGGATCCTCATAGCTACAATACTAGAAGAAATAAAACATTGCCTTTAATAGAACCAAAATACTTCACCTCTTCTGGCTCTAAACATAGCATTTATTATGGTCCAAGACTCTATAACTCTATAATTAGGTCACATCCAGAAATAGTACATATGAACAACAAAAAATTCAATAAGTTTATCAAAAATCTTATTTCATAGTTCAAAAGTTACTTCACTCTGTACTTAGTAGACAATTAAGGAACGATTTTATTTGTAATAACTCAGGGTTTCAATTTTTGTTCTTACTACTTTTCCTTTTTTCTTTTTACTATTCTGTTCTTTCTTTTTTATTATTATTTTTTAGGTATTGATTTAATATTATATTTTCTTTATGTATTTGTAATTTGTATTTTGTAAGGTAAATGGTTGAACTGTGCCCGAGCACGAGCGCATGCTCATTCGGGTGGTCTTGTTTTGTTTTGTATAAATATAAATAAATATATAAATATATTTGCTTAAGAGAATACAAGTTATAATTGTAAAACAAGACATATTTGTTTAGCCCTTAAATGTGGGTCAATTTTAGTTATTCATACATTACCAGACCCTAGACTTGGGTTGAGCATAGCGGAGATATAAAATGGATTTTTCACAATTATATCACATAAGATCTATGTTAGCCCCTCATTGGTCAATATGAAACTCAGTAACGCAACAGAAGTGCTTCTTGACAGCTTTAGCTTCTATTTTCTGAGACAAAACAGTAAATAGAAGCTTCGAGGAAATGTGATAAGTTGATTACCTGCAAGATCCTGAGAAAGCGACCACATTTTCTGTCGTTTAGGTTGTAGGGAAGAATAAATCTGCATCTACAAGGGGGGGGGGGTTGAATTATCGGCTTTTCCATTTTCTCTTCCTCAACCTCAAGAGTTTAATGTCAGGTTCTACTCGCTTTAAGATAAGTTATAAGTTATGACTAGAGACCGGATTTTAAAGGGAAAATTTTCACCCAAAAAAGGACGAAAAAAGGGAAAATTATTGCCAAAAAAAGGGAAAATTATTGCTAAAAAAAGGTGGGAAAAAGGGATATAAAAGTAAGAGAGTGTAAAAATTCAACAAAATACATGTTTGTTTTATGTAAAGCCTTTGCTTGCTCTACAGCTGCTGATTCTGTAACATCTAATGACTGAAGAAATTTTTTGATCTTGTTGAAATTCTCACAGAGGAAAATAGCACACGAAATCCATGTTCCCCACCTTGTTATAATGAGAAACTTAGGCAATGGCAAGCCTGTGATTTCCCTTTAACTCTCTATTCTGCTGGGAGGAATTACATTTTCAATTGTGAATCAGTGAAAACAATGTTTAATGTTTTCTTTTTACCAAATAGGCTACTGGGTAATTTACGAATTTCTCAAAATAAATTAGCAAAAAAGGTACTGGAAAGGAAAAGTTCCTATAAAAAGGGAAATGAGCCTAAAAAAGGGGGAAAAAAAAAGGGACGTTAAAACTAGATCATTTGGAGTTGAAACTTACTCAGTAATGTCCTGTTCAATTTTATCACGTTTTGTGATGAAATATAACAACAACAAAAAAGGAATTCCCTTTAAAATCCGGTCTCTAGTTATGACCTTTCAAACGAAGAAACATGAGAATCAAAGCTCGCGGTTAAATGTTCCTCGCAATAACATTCTCAAACTCTGTACACACTCTCCTCTCTTCTCTTCCCCTCTCTCTCTCTCTCTCTCTCTCTCTCTCTCTCTCTATCTATCTATCTCTTTCTCTTACATTTAAGTGGTGATTTTTATGAGGTTTGTGAGCATCATTAGTTTATAGAAGAACGAAGACGGCATATTACTAAAACTCTTTGGCGCTGAATTCTATAGTGGGACAGGGCCTTCTTTCCCACCATCGTGTCATTTATTAATGCCGATGTCCCACGATACAATTTGTATGTTCGAAAAGTTGATCAAGTAGTATTTATATACAAGTACTTATGTCTGTGAACACAGATATACTGGTGAAATATACTGTCAACTGTAAATTCGAAACTAAAATCGGTAGCTACTGCAATCTATGTGGTGGTCGATAAGGAAACACTAGGCACATGTTCTGACGAATATTTTTCATAATTATTTTTATAGCATCTCATTTGTAACAATGGCTATAATTAGTATTGTTGTAAATTAAAACACTGCTTTAGCGTCTGTTAATCTTCCTGACTATTATATAATATGGTTATATATAATACTAGCTGAAAAGGCCCGGCGTCGCCCGGGCTTTGTATATTTTAATTTGAAATTAACTTATGAAGGACTTTATGTATGTAGAACTTGAAATGAAGAAAAAGATTTATCACACTCAAACTATTCCATCAGAAAACGCTGGATATAAATTTTTATGGCTCATAGAGGATGTGGAATGCTGCATTCCGTTGCTTCTACACATCATGCTTGGGAGGGGTTGAAATAAGAAGAAACACAAATTACATAAGATTGTACTGACTTGACGGAAAATAATATTTCTCATTCTCATGTTACTATACAATCGTTTCGGAGCTGAAATAAAAGAGAAATGCAGTATCACTTTCATACTTTCCTCCCCTAGAACCCGAGACATAATATACTGCGAGTCAAAATGTTCCATCCCATGCTTAGGGTCTATGATAAACATCCCTATTTCTCAACTAATACAAAGCCTACAGGAAAGGATTATTTACAGACTTTTGATATAGCATACTCACACACTTAAGTTGTCCCTCTTATTCTACATCAAAATGTGAAGTGAGTAAATATTTCTTATGTCGAGGGTAGAGAAAGTTACGTGACTACATCACACTGTGCTTTATTTTCGTGGATTTCATTTTCAGTAATTATTTTCGCCAATATACTCGTATTACATTAAATTCCAGCATTAGGCTATATACTTGCCAAGGCCCTATGTAATCATAGTAAACAATTCATTGTTGCCATGTGAACTAAACAGCATTTCTTTTTTTTTCAGTATAAAATTCTCAGAAATTATATAATTTTCAAGGGAAGGACTGATTTATTTCAATTTTAATGTTGACCGCGTAACTTCCCGGGCTTAACTGGGTATGTGTGCAAAATTTCGTACAAATTGGTGAAGAAATGTGGATTTGTATAAGGAACAAACATACATACATACCCACAAACACACATTCGACTTTATATATTAGATAACTCGCTTCACTCATTGGGGGTTCCGCCCCCAAACCCCCGCTGAGGTTCTCGGGAAAGGTTTTTTAAAAGATCTATGGGAGATAGAGTGCGTGTATTTAGTCTGCTGTATTGGCTTTTTGCCACTTTCAGAGCCCTATGTGGACACTATTTGATAATACCGTTGCCATGGAAACCGAACCCTTTTTCGGGATTTTTTTAGGGCTATAAATAAAATAATAACTTTTTGGAATTTTCCTAAGGTTTACAGCCTAAAAGCTATATGTGTACCAAATTTCAAGTTTCTAACACATCTGGAAGTGGGCAAACATTGTCAGTGAGTGAGTGAGTGAGTGAGTCAGTCAGTCAGTCAGTCAGTCAGTCAGTCATGTGGCTTTATATTATAGGGATATATTATACGGTATATATATATATATATATATATATATATATATATTTAGAGAAAATTGAAACGTTTCTATTCCGTTGCATGCAATATAGTTGGATGGAAAATATAAGATGAAACTGTGTGCAATAGTAGTCGTCCTTGATAATGAGCCAATTTGATGGTTTGTAGAAATGTATACCAAAAATTGGATCGTGGGACATATCTTTAAATTTCAATGGGATATGCCAATCCCGAAGGCATATTACTCAGGTTTCAATTAAACAAGCAACAAAATAAAATAGTCGCTTATGCATCTTATTAATTAAAACAAGTTTTCTTTGGTTTCATCCGCTGTATAATAGAAGCAGTTCCCATTAATGCATTTGCTCAAGAGAAGAATCAATACTCCAAAGTTTATAAAGACTTTAATCTTGAAGACTTAAAACAATATCAGTCTGAATATTAATTTTCCTAGTCTAAAACTCTCTAATGCGGAATGGTAGTCAGAAGGAAACAATGCTACCAACTTCCAGTATATCGGAAAGCCATTTCTCGCAGCTGAGTCGTTTTTAATTCCTTCGGTTGGCATTTTGGCTGAAATTGATGAGCAGGAAGCGTCATAACCAAGGCTGTAATTCTCAGTTACGTTTCATTTTATTTCATCCTACAGAGATTAAGAGCAATAAAGCAGAGAGCAAATCCAAGCTCGAAATTAAAGCGAGGATGAATACGTTTCACAGAATCGCTTTTATTTGTTGTCTGGAATAATTCTTCTGACATCAGATTCCTTTATTGTACTTCTCGCATTCAAGTGTCGTGTTTAAAATTTCCTTTAAAAGTCTTTTCACACTGGGTCATTTGTGAGTCACTGGCGCAGAAACATTGGTTTAAATGGGAGCTTTCTTACTGGGTCACCGCATTCTGCAGTGTCGACTCCGAACACATGTGACGGTCACCGGCGAAGAAGCATTGGTTTAAATGGGAGCTTTCACATTGGGACACTTGTGGATGTCACCGTATTTTATGATTGCCAACAAATGCAAGTTGTATGTACAGTCGGTCAAATAAAAAACGTCGGGACTCGTATGCTGTTAAAATTAAAGTTTTGACGCATTAGTTCACAAGTTTCCTATAAAAAACACAAAATACAGGGAAAATATGAACAAGGAGGGAAAAAATGAACAACGCGGAAAGCGCAACACACGATATTCAACTTAATGCGTTGTCATAATTCATTTTGCTTTGTGTCATCGCCACATACAAACGCTAACGTGAGAGAAAGTGTAGTTAGGGCTGTAATTGACCTGCATTTTTCGGTCTCTGAAGCAGCGAGAAGGTTCCATATTTATGAAAGAGCAGCTCAGAGGAGGGAACTTTACTATAATGCGACCGGAAGTTTTCATAGCAAACGTTGATCTGGCCGGACGCGTATTTCGATGCTAAGATTCGTTGCAGAAGTTGAGCGTAAGTTATTGATTTTGCACTAGAAGTACCGATATTATAAAATAAAATCTAAAAAAAATGCTCCTTGAATAAACATATTCCTCGCGAATCTATTAATTATTAATATTATAAAAATTTGCAACCAAGAATATGGCGGATTTGAGGCATATAGCCACAGCCTTCTATACATGTTTGTTTTGGAACAAAACTGACTAAATAATCAAGAAAATACATGGATAGACAAGAGGCGTGTGTGAACCTAACCTTAAGTCTTCCTGTACATGCGCATATGCTCGTTCGTGATACTTAATCAAATACCGCCCGACGTTTTTTTATTTGACCGACTGTACATTATACAGTGTTGCATTATCGAGCTCAGCGAAACTAGTTATCCAGCCATGAGTTTAGATTTGATTAAACTGAAGATTTTATAAGTGAAGTGGAATGTCGACCTGCCATTTGGGATGTCAAAAGCGATTACAAATTGTTTTATCATGTAGCTATTGAGACGGAGGTAAATTTCTCCGTCTCCAATTTCCTTCCTCTTTGGATGTGCAGCTCACTTGTCTTGTTTTGTGCTGCCATCTGCGCTACGCTTGGTGGTGTGCCGGTGGCTGTTCCGCCATGGCTTTAGTACCTGTCGAGTTCTTATTGAGTGTGGAACGGTTTACCTGGATCTCCGGCTGACTAATCGTGAGTACCGATCTGTTCGTTTTGTCATGGTTAAAAGATTTCTAATTATCACTGTTAATACTCCACCATGCTAAGAACTAATTCAATTAAATTACGAAACGTGAAACCTGGAATTATTCCATTTCTGTAGTTGCTATGATATGCGTTGCCTTCAGGATTTTTGATGTGTTTGCTAAGGCATTCTACCTTTGATAAGTTTTGTCTGTAGCGAGCCATGCAAACAGTTCGATGTATTTCGGCATCCATTTTGTGCTCGTGACCTAAGTTACGCCATTGCCTTGCCATTTGAAATTGAGATGTTATATATGTGGCTTCTACGCTTTCAAAACCCTTTCTTCGTGTAAAGTTTTTTTTTATGCTGGCCAATAGCACGAAGTATTTTTCTACTATTCATAATGTTGGTAGTTTCTGCATATTCTTCATGTTAGCGGAATATTGTAAGTTTTCCCCATGTGGCTGTTATTTTGGGGAGTCCTTGCTAAGCTCATGAAAATTCCCCCATTGTAAGCTCATGTATCGCCGATTCAAAATAGTTGTAATATTTTGTAAAACATTTTTCAATATAACTGAAGTTTTTTATGAGCCTTTTCTAATTCTTTATATTACTGGCCATTATTAATTGCCCTTTGATAGGCCTACTTAAATTAGCTGTCATATTCTTTTGTAAAACAGTCGTCATATGACTGAAAGTTTTGAGGCATTTCTAATCCCTGATTCTACTGCCCATGATTAATTGCAGTTTGATAGGCCTACGTAAAATAGCTGTAATATGTTGTAAAACATTTTCAATATAACTGAAGGTTTATGAGGCTTTTCTAATTACTTATATTACTGGCTATTATTAATTGCCCTTTGATAGGCCTACTTAAATTAGCTGTCATATTCTTGGTAAATCAGTCGTCATATGACTGAAAGTTTTGAGGCATTTCTAATCCCTGATT